>CM031607.1:42863259-42868259 GCA_018398815.1 Conus ventricosus | reverse complement strand
TATGTTTCCACCCGAAGTCAGAGTGTGCCTGCCAATGGAGGTTAGCTGTCATTGTAATCAGTGGTGTACATGGTGGAGATTGTTGTCTTCATCATTTGATCCTTTTTCAGGACAATTGTTGTTGTTGTTGTTTTTTTTCTCTGTGTGGGAAGAGTCCTGACAGAACCCTGAATACTCCAGGTTGGATAGGGCTGCGACATTTATCTGAAATAGTCTTGAAGCAGTCATGAAAAATGGTGTCCTAAAATGGGTAGGGGTTTTAACTGGCATTCATATTCATGGGTCCTAGATGGGAGGGGCCATAACCAGGGAGGTCGATCTTTTGTAGAAAGTGAGAAAAGACGTGCTTGGAAAACATCTTTAAAGGGAAAGAATCTGTAGTTGTACAATCTGTATAGGAGGTGGATTCGTTGTTCAGAAGGGAACTAAGTATGTAGATGTGTATGTTAAGTGATAAACTGCATTAATTGATCTATAAAAAAAAAAGTTGGGAGCGGATGATAGATTAAGAAGAAAGGATGCAAGCAGTATGTTTTGTATGCTCACTGTTGATTTTTGTGTGTGGCTTTTTTGTTGTTTTTTGTGGATTATAACATGCACACCAAAGGTGAGAAATACCAGTGATAGATTTCTGTCAGTCTTTTGCACATGAAACACGTGCAGACAACACAGCATACATGCACACACCACACACACACACACACACACACACACACACACACACACACCACACACACACACACACACACACACACACACACACACGCTGATCATCTTGCCTTTGACCTCTTGTCTGCCACCAAGGAACTCACTCATCTTGACCATCTTAACATTATCTTTAACCTTTTGTCTGCTACCACGGAACTCACTCATCCTGACCATCTTGCCATTGTTTTTAACCTCTTGTCTGCTACAAGGAACTCACTCATCCTTACTGTCTTAACATCTTTAACCTGTTGCCTGCTCCCATGGAACTTGCTCATTTTGACCATCTTGTCATTGTGTTCACATATATTGTCTGCTACCAGTGAAACTTGTTCATCTCCAGTTGAATGCTGGTGACAACCCCATTAATGGAACTATTCCAGAAGAAGAAAAAAAATCAGGAGAAGTGAATGCCTGTCTTTCCAGTTCAATAGAGTTACTTTTTCTCAGTTATGGGTCAAGCAAACAGGTCTAGAATGTCAGATAATAGATTTGAAGAGTACACCAGTGTAACAGTTGCGATATTGACTGTCTGCATGACAGCGCACCATTTCAACCTCATATTTTGGCATTTTCTGTCAACTGTTCAGTTGACCGGTAGGGCTCCGCCTTGGCTTAAGGCCAATTGACATAGGCTAGAACATCAAGGCTACATCAAAATGGTGTTATGCTCTGCATAGTTATGCGGGGATTGTCATCAGTTGTGACAAGCTCCTAGCATAACATTATTGGTCTCCAAAATCCCCCGAAGTCAGAGTGTGGCTGCCCATGTGGCGGGGTCATCAAAAACGGTCACACACGTCATGTTCTCATCCCCAGCTGATGCATTTGTGCCATAGTGTAGTGTTCAAGTACTTCGGCTGTTTGGGTGATCCCTAGAGTCTTTTAGCCAGGGTACAACAACAACAACAACAACAACAACAACAACAACGACTGGTAGGGCTGACTTGCTTTGGGCGTACCTGCCAGCAGTATCTGTACATTGAAAATGGCAGGGTCGCGCTCACTGCATGTGGTTGCCAATACAGATTACCTTCCTTGCAGATTTCCAAACATCGTCTTTTTTTTTTTTCAGTTCTTTATGCTTATGTAATTAAAGGATTTTATTGTTTTCAACAGATAGAAATAAATTTCACCTTTTTTTTTTCTTGTTCTTTTTTTTTTTATTGGTGTAACTGCTCTCCTCAGTGAAAGGCATCTAGCATGGTTCAAATTCTATACTGTGGATGAAACTGCTGCAAATATGATGGATTCCTATCATGGTTTTCATGATTTTAGATACATTCTATAGGAAATTTAGCTTTCAAATTGGTGAGACATTGGAATTGTACGCATTGGTGAGACATTGGAGTAACAGAGCTTTACAGAGTGGTGAGACAGTAGAGCTGTACAAATTGGTGTGACAGTAGAGCTGTACAAATTGGTGTGACATTAGAGCTGTACAAATTGGTGTGACAGTAGAGCTGTACAAATTGGTGTGACATTAGAGCTGTACAAATTGGTGTGACATTAGAGCTGTACAAATTGGTGTGACAGTAGAGCTGTACAAATTGGTGTGACATTAGAGCTGTACAAATTGGTGTGACAGTAGAGCTGTACAAATTGGTGTGACATTAGAGCTGTACAAATTGGTGTGACATTAGACTGTACAAATTGGTGTGACAGTAGAGCTGTACAAATTGGTGTGACAGTAGAGCTGTACATATTGGTGTGGCATTAGAGCTGTACAAATTGGTGTGACATTAGAGCTGTACAAATTTGTGAGACATCAGAGCTTTACAAATTGGTGTGACATTGGAACTCTGCAAATCAGTGAGACATCGGATCTTTACAAAGTGGTGAGACATCGGATCTTTACAAAGTGGTGAGACATCGGATCTTTACAAAGTGGTGAGACATCAAAGTTGTAGAAATTGGTGAGATATTGGAGCTTTACAAAGGGGTGAGACATCGAAGCTGTAGAAATTGGTGAGATATCGGAGCTTTACAAAGTGTGAGATATCGGAACTTTACAAAGTGGTGAGACATGGGAGCTTTACAAAGTGGTAGACATTGGAGCTTTACAAAGTGGTGAGACATTGGAGCTTTACAAAGTGGTGAGACATTGGAGCTTTACAAACTGTTGAGACATCGGAGCTTTACAAACTGGTGAGACATTCAAACATTGCTGAAATTAGTGGCAAATTCAATGAGGCTGAAACTCCCAGTGCTCCAGGGGCTCACACTGTCAGCCACCTTTGACATGTCAACATTTACTAAGTATAGATCCACAGCCAGCCTGTGGACTCCTGAATGGCCTCGGTGAGAGCTCTGAGCTGGGATTGGGAAACTGCTGTTTGTATTCTGTGTGTCTTACGTGACCAGCGGAATTCTCACTGTCCGTGTGAAACGTGCTCTTGTTCTGGTGGTGTAAGTGTAGTGCTGGATAGGTCCCCATGCCCCCCCCTCACCCCCCTTCCCCCCACTCCCCCCACTTTTCTGAGATGGTTATCTCCGCCTGCTGTCTCTCTTAAGGTAGTGTAGTGTTATGTGCCCCCCCCCCCCCCCCCTCCCTTTCCCCACTGTCCTGAGATGGTTCGTTGCAGTGTCAACTGAGGTAATGGCGGACATCGACCTTATGTGTAATCTTATCTACATCTCTCTCTGTCTCTTTGTCTCGGGCTATCTGTCTGACTGCCTCTCTCTCCCTCTCTCTCCCTCTCTCTCTCTCTCTCTCTCTCTCTCTCTCTCTCTCTCTCCTCTCTCTCTCTCTCTCTCTCTCTCTCTCTCTCTCTCTCTCTCTCTCACACACACACACACACACACACACACACACACACACACCAACACACACACACACACACACCACCACACACACACACACACACACACACACACACACACACACACACACACACACACAGTTGTTTTTTTAATTAGCATACTACGTATTTACTCAGATGAGTGTTCAGTTGTTTATTTAACGTCTGTTCACCATTGATGGTATTAGAAAGTATTTACTCAGTAAGCAGCAAAATGAAAACAAAAAACAGATCGCAAAACAAAAGCTGACAGTGCACACATCTAAAAATAGTCTTCGTCTCAAATAGATCACAGTAATGTGGGCAATCCTTCACTTGTCTGAGTAGCTCTTAGGCTTCACATTTGTTCATTGCTGTTACCGCCATCATACTCTCTCTCTCCTTCACACGTACACACACGCACGCACGCACGCACACACACACACACACACACACACACACACACACACACACACACACACACACACACACACACACACGTGTGAGTGAGAAACTCCCTCCCTCATTCCCACTACTCCCCTTATGTATTACCCTATCCCTAATCTTCTCACCCCCCGCCCCCAGCTTCTCTCCCTCCCCCCCCCCCCCCCCCCCCCCCACAACCCTCCACCATCTCCCACCCAACTCTACCCTACCTCCCCCCCTCCCACTCCAACCCCCATCACCCCCTCCCCATCCCCCCCCCCCCACCCCCACCCTCGCGCCCCCCTCAAGTGAAGGAGACCAGCAGTGGTCGCCCTCCACCAGTGAAGTGTGGCCTGGATGACCTCTCTGTGTCTTATCTGCCGCCATCTGAAGGGGGGGGGAGGAGGAGGGGAACCCTTTTACCTCGAGCTCCCTTTTTTTTTTATCCCCTCCACTTCCCTTAACCCTTCCCCTCTCCCTCCTCCCCCTCCCACTTCTCCCTCAGGCCTCCTCAGCCCCCCCCCCCCCCCCCCCTTCAGAAGCTCTCCACGGTGAATTGTTATCAGGCGCCCCATCGCCCGTGGACACACTTGGACCCCAACGAGGCAGCCAAGCAGGGGCGTGTGGCTCCCGCGGTTCAAGTCCTCCTCCTCCTCTCTGCCCTCTTGTAGATTGTGATGGTATTTGGAGAAAAAAAGAAGAAGAAAAAAAGGGGGGGGGGGGGGGGGGGGGGGGTTGGGAGGGGGGAGGGGAGAAATCGACTTCTTGTCTCTTGCTTTCTCTCTCTCTGTACCGCTCTATGCAGTGAAATCCACCTTTATCTTTTTCTTTCTTTTTTTTCCCTTTCTTTCTTTCTTCCTCTAATAAATTATGGAATCCCCCATCTCGCGCTTTTTTGTTTGTTTTCTCCTCTTCCTCACAACTGCTAACATCCCTCCCCCACCACTCTCTCTCTCTCTCTCTCTCTCTCTCTCTCTCTCTCTCTCTCTCTCCTCTCTCTCTCTCTCTCACTCTGTCTCTCTCTCTCCCCCCACTCTGTCTCTCTCTCTCTCCCCCCCTCTCTCTCTCTCTCTCTCTCTCCCTCTCTCT
>CM031607.1:42838259-42853259 GCA_018398815.1 Conus ventricosus | reverse complement strand
GACTTCCATGATATTTTTTTTCTATCCCCCTTTCCATACAGTAGACTCAAAATCACACTTCCGTTACTTTTTCTTTTCTTCCCATGAAAAAGACCTCGGTGATTTTTTTCCCCCATTCTGTCCATACAGTTATACTTCCATCAGACCTCGTGATACCTTTTCTAGTCTCCCTTTGACGTTGACTTCCTTCAGATACCTTTTGTAGTCTCCCTTTGAAGTGACTTCCCGCAGATACCTTTCTAGTCTCCCTTTGAAGTACATTTCCCTCAGATACCTTTTCTAGTCTCCCTTTGAAGTACATTCCCTCGGATACCTTTTCTAGTCTCCCTTTGAAGTAGATTTCCGTCAGATACCTTTTCTAGCCTCCCTTTGAAATAGGCTTCCCTCAGATACCTTTTTTACTCTCCCTTTGAAGTAGCTTCCCTCAGACGTCAATGATGCTTTTTCCATTCTCTCCTTAGTGTAAAATTTTATCACATTTCAGTGATTCTTTTTCTTTTTTTCTTTTTTTTCCTTTCTTCCACTCTTGTCTAAAATATCAGCAAGCTCTGATGAATTCCAAAGCTCCAAACATCTGCCGCCTTTTTCAAAGGATGTTTCGGCTCAACCTCCTTCGTCCGTATTTAAGTGAGTTTTTATTGCTTTGCCGTCTGCGGTCACCAGTTCTATCTGTCTGGTGTTGTGGTGTGGTGGTGTGTGTACACTCCATTTTTCTCGGCTCCCCATAGTTTTGCGCATATGGTGCCACGTGAAGTTGGTAGTACCCCCCCCCCCCTTCACACCTTTCCTCGCCTTTCCCCCCAGTACACACCCCTGCCCGCCCCACTCTGCTCACACAAAATTCCCACTCTTTTGATGAAAGGAAGCTGAATTGCCAGGAATAGTGTAAACATAGTCTTCTGCAGACTTGGAACTATAAAAGTTTGGTTCATTCGTTGGGAAAGTACAATTTGGAGATTTACGCTTTGTCTTTCGTCATCTTATGTCTTTTTTTTTAAAAAATGTACTTATTTAATCTGTTTCATTTATAATTTTTCAAAATGGAGGTGACTGAAGGCGGCGAACGAAGCAAGATCGAATAGAGTTTTTAGAACTTACCGCCAATGACATTGACAAACAAAGCACAAGAAAAGACACGATGCATTTCAACCACTTGGGTCTTCATCAGGCGAAAAAATAAATCACATTTAACATGGGGGAAACAGTAAAAAACTACGAAAAAAAAAAAAAGGGAATGAAAAATGACTTATCCGTAATTCTTCATGAAGGCGGAAATGCAAAAGGCAGGGGGATTATGGAGAGGAAACAGAGGGGGGGGGGGGGGGGGGGGGGGGGGGGGGAGGGGGGGGTTGCGTCAGGGGAGGTGTGTGTGTGTGTGATATGTAGGGTTGTGTGTCTAGTTATGGGGATGGTGTGAAAATCTTTGTGAGGTTGTGGTAATGGGGGATAGATAATGATGAAAAAAAAAAAAAAAAAAAAAAAAAAAGGAGGAAAAAAGGTGTGTGTGTGTGGGGGGGATTTAAGGGGAAGGATCAAAACAAAATTAAGATTAGATAGATGGAGGGTTGCTGTAACTACTGTATGAAGTGATTTGAAGGGGAAATGTGGTTTGGTGGTGATGTAAGTGTTGTGTATGTGTGTGTGTATGTGTGGTTTTGGGTAGGGGATATGCCAATAAATGGAAGAGGTGGTATGTGTGTTTGGTTATTGTTGGATATTGATGCCTTGGGGTGTAGTGGCCCAGTTGGAAATGAGATGGGATTCTTGAGTTGTGCGTTAAAAAGCTGTCACTCTGTGACTGCCAGAGTGCCAAAAACTTTGACATGGTCGATGTTTGTGTTGGGTGGGGTTGAAGTGTAGGGGGGACGGGTTTGGGTCGGTGGTGGCGGATATCAGCCAGATGTTCAGCGATGCGTGTTTCAAGTGTGCGTGACGTTTCCCCATGTAGATCTTGCCACACAGCTGGCAGTGGATGGCATATATAATGTTGCGGCTCGGGACATGAAAATGTGCGTTTGACTGTGAAGGAGTTTTTGGGGCCCGTAAGATGGTGTCTGGTTTGGTGAGGGGGCAGATTTTGCAGTTGGGTTTGGAGCAGGGGTGAGTCCCTGGTGGGAGCTTGGGTTCTGTTCAAACTGGATCGCACGAGGAGGTCTTTGAGGTTTTTGTCACGTTTGAATGTGATCATGGTTTGGTATGGAAGGCGGGTTTGTGGTTATGTATAATGTGCCAATTGGATTTGAGGATCCTACAATGGAGGGTGTGGGGGGTAGAGGAGGTAGGCTGTGGGTCTGTCTGTCTTGGTTGGATGCTGGGTGTCCAGAGCGATGTTTGGATACAGCTATGGTGCGGCGGAGTGCTGCATTGATGATGGAACTGGGGTATCCGCGGTTGGTAAAGAATTGTGACATTTTGGCTGCTTGTGTAGTGAAGTCTTCCTCGCTGGAGCAGAGTCTGCGGAGACGGAGAAATTGTGAGTATGGGATGCGTCTTTAGTGTGTGGGTTGTGGGAGGATGAGTATCTAGGTATGCTGTGCGTCGGTGGGTTGTAGAAAAATGGAGGTTTTGAGTAGGCCTTCTTCTAGGGAGATGGTGATGTCTAGGAAGTTGACCCCACTGCGAAATGGTGTAGGTAAGTCGGATAGATGGATGGAAGGTCTGGCAAAGTTGAGGAAATTGAGGAGGTCTTGTTTTTTGGGATAGATGTGGCTCCCAGTCCATCATCGATATACCTTTTGTACAGTTCAGGTGTGGGGCCTGAACTGTACAAAAGGTATATCGATTTATGGACTGGGAGCCACAAACTATGCCAAAACAAGACCTCCTCAACTTCCTCAACTTTGCCCCGACCTTCCATCCATCTATCCGACTTACCTACCCCCATTTCGCAGTCGGTCAACTTCCTAGACATCACCATCTCCCCAGAAGAAGGCCTACTCAAAACCTCCCTTTTCTACAAACCCACCGACGCACATGCATACCTAGACTACTCATCCTCCCACAACCCACACACTAAAGACAGCATCCCATACTCACAAATTTTTCCGTCCCGCAGACTCTGCTCCAGCGAGGAAGACTTCACTACACAAGCAGCCAAAATGTCACAATTCTTCACCAACCGCGGATACCCCAGTTCCATCATCAATGCAGCACTCCGCCGCACCATAGCGTATCCAGAACATCTGCTCTGGACACCCAGCATCCAACCAAGACAGACAGACCCCCCAGCCTACCTCCTCTACCACCCGACACCCTCCCCATCTGTAGGATCCTCAAAAACCAATTGGCACATTATCAAACCACAAACCCGCCTTCCATACCAAACCCATGATCACATTCAAACGTGACAAAAACCTCAAAGACCTCCTCGTGCGATCCAGTTTTTAACAAACCACAGCACACCACCAGGTACTCACCCCTGCTCCAAACCCAACTGCAAAATCTGCCCCCTCACCAAAACCCGACACCATCTTACAGGGCCCCAAAACTCCTTCACAGTCAAACGCACATTTTCATGTCAGAGCCGCAACATTATATATGCCATCCACTGCCAGGGTGGTGGCAAGATCTACATAGGGAAACGTCACGCACACTGAAACACGCATCGCTGAACATCTGGCTGATAAACCGCCACCACCGACCCAAAAACCCCTCGCCCTACACTTCAACCACACCCAACACAAAAATCGACCATGTCAAAGTTATGGCACTCTGGCAGTCACAGAGTGACAGCTTGAACGCACAACTCAAGAAAACCCATCTCATTTCCAAACTGGGCACACTACACCCCCAAGGCATCAATATCCAACAATAACCAAAAAACACATACCCCCCTCTTCCACATCAGTTTGGGAATATCCCCTACCCAAAACCACACCATACACACACACATACACACACACACTACATACACCACCACCACATCCTTTCACTCACTTCATACAGTAGTTACAGCAACCCTCCATCTATCTATCTTAATTTTGTTTTGATCCTTCCCCTTAAATCCCCCCCACACACACACACACCTTTCTTCTCTCCTTTTTTTTTTTTTTTTTTTTTTTTTTTTTTTTTTTTTTTTTCATCATTTTCTATCCACCATTTACCACAACCATCACAAAGATATCACACCATCCTAATAAACAGACACACAACCCTATCATATCACACACACACACCCTCCCCTGACGCAACCCCCCCCCCCCCCCCCCCCCCCCCCCCCCCCCCCCCCCCCCCCCCCTCTGTTTCCTCTCCCATAATCCCCCTGGCCTTTTGTCATTTTCCGCCTTCATGAAGAATTACGGATAAGTCATTTTTCATTCCCCTTTTTTGTTTTTCGTAGTTTTACTGTCCCACAATGTTAAATGTGATTTATTTTTTTTGCCTGATGAAGACCCAAGTGGTTGAAATGCATCGTGTCTTTTCTTGTGCTTTGTTTGTCAATGTCATTGGCGGTAAGTTCTAAAAACTCTATTCCTGATCCTGTTTTCATTTAGTTTAGTGGTTTTGTTTTGTTTTAGTGTCCGCTCACGTGAACAGAATTTTCACACAGCTGTTCAAACTACATTGTTTGTAGGCGTCTTTATTACATGTTGCAAATAAGCAACATACACAATTAAAGGAAACGCTGTAAAAATTACATACAGTTGCTCCCCCCCCCCCCCCCCCCCCCCCCCCCCCCCCAAGGCGATGAGATCGAGTTTCCGCCGTTGTCAACCTCGGGGTATGTCAGTGGAGGAAGGACTAGCGCACAGCCCAAACACACTCACAGCTTGCTTACGATCTCATTCATATATCATGCATTCGTCACATCAAACCACTAGTAAAGTCTATAACTTTACTGCACATGATCATAGAACGAAACATCAATGCATATGGAATCAAACAAAATAAAACATTCTCTCTCTCCTGAACTTCACAAAATCATTTATCTAAATCAGCATTAACTAACCCGGGTATAAACAGATTTCTACTTTACCTGGCCAGGTGATCTTAACTATTCACGAATCACTGTCTTTTCTTTTCTTTTTTTTTTTTCTTTTCACTGTCACTTTCACAAGCACGACACAACTGCTGGCGCTGGTGTTGGTCTGTTGGCACCTGGTCAGGTTAGACTGCTGGCACTGGCGTTGGTCTGTGGTTCTGCTTGACGAAGTGACGCTGCCAGATATGAGGTCGAACCCCGGTTAAGATGGAACAGTGACTATCAACATCGATCTGTTCTCCTTTCTTCCTTCCTGCATTAACGCATTGCACTCCCTCTCTCTCTTCTAGTCTGCTCTATCAAATGGACATGGTTGCTTTTCTTTCCTTTTCTTTTCTTTCTTTTCCTCTTCATTAGTTAGCAACTCTCTCTCTCCACATCTCTCCTTAGTCCTTCCTCTGCAGACTATCACGTGCTAATCTCTCAACTTGGTTCTCTTCTCTCCTCCCTTCATCTCTCTGCTTCTCTCTCCCGCAGACCTACACCCAGAACCTCTTCCTCTCTCTCTCTGTCTCTCTCTTCGTTCTCCCCGTTCTCCCTCCTCTTTCTCACTCACACATTACTTTATTCCCTGCCTACGTGTCCAAGGGTGAGTACCATTGGTCAGTATTTTTACCGCCTCGTACCCGAAGTTATCTCCCTCTAATTCCATTGGATATTCAAATCATGACAGTCACGCCTACATGCCTTACTCTCTGTGGTGGTCAATTGGTCATTTAATTGATTAGCTTGATTTCACCCCCACCACACACTACCTTCCCTCTCTTCGTTCCGGCGACGTCGTAAATTGGCTAGATCAGTCTGGCCCAGACCTATTGAGACTCGTCTGACCAGACATCGAGGCGTCGGTCAGCTACTTAGTCTGTCTGGCGGGACAGTACCGTCTCCGTAGAGGATTAGGCTTAGTCTCCTCGCTGTGCCCAAATTGGCTGGATGAGTCCGATCCGGGCGTCGAGACTCGTTTGACCAGACATCGAGGCGTCGGTCAGCTACTTAGTCCGTCTGGCTGGACAGACCGTCTCCGTGGGGCCTCTCAGCTATGCTTAATTGGCTGGACCCGACACGTGGGGCTGTCTGCCTGACGCCCAGAATATTTGAGTTGGGGTTATGTCCAACCCACTTGGCTGGCGACGAACCCACGACTTTGGTTGTGTTTATTTTTTGACCGTGACAATTTTACCCCTTGCAAAAGACTATGCACCGCATGTCTCAAAACAACGGTACAAAAAAAAGACAACAACCGAATTTGCTGAACCACAGCTACACGTGCAAAGTTTGAAAAATACTTTACAACCAACGGTTTATAAATTATAAAATATACCATTAGTGAATACCACTCCAATGAGTTATCATTGACGTGCGCTCTTGCGTTATTTCAACTCATTTTATAACAACCTCTGTGCGCACTTATGCAATTCCCCTACCTGCGGATTTCCCATCTCTCCTCTGCACAATTCTTATGAAAAGCACAATATAATATGATCACGATCCTGACACTTCACTGAGGAATCTCCATCCTCACTTATTGCAAATAATGCATCACTACACAAGCGACTGTATGCTCAAGCATAACTACATTTACATGAACAAATCTCACACAGAAAATATGAACAAGTCTCACACACACAAAAAATGAACCATACCCAACTGGAATGAACCCATATCCAATCAACATAACTGTAATCAACACATATTATCAACAAAGCACCCCGGATATGACTGACTTCCTCTGAGTTGCAGCTTGCTAGACTACGCGACTTAAATAGTCAGCTCCGACATTCTGTCGCCTGGGATGTACTGCACTCGGAAACCTGTAGGCTGCAATGCCATTGCCCAACGCAGCACTCTGCTGTTTTTCAACTGCGCCTCCTGCAGAATTTGAGTGGTTGATGATCAGTCCTCTATCACGAACTCTTTCCCATACAAGTATTTGTGGAATTTCTGCACGGCCCACACAACGGCTAAACACTCCTTCTCTACAGTTGCGTACCCTTCTCACACTTTTCAACTTCCTGCTAGCATATCTCACAGGGAACTCGACCCCTTCATGCTCCTGCAACAATACTGCACCTACTCCACCGCCTGATGCATCTGTCCGCAAAAAAAATGGTTTTGACATATCTGGTAGCTTCAAGATGGGACGGGAACCTAGTCTTTCCAACACCGTCTGCAATGCTTGCTCTGCAGCGTCTGACCACTCGACCACTGCCGGTTTCCCTGCCTTGACCAAATCACTGAGAGGACTCGGATTGCTGCGAAATTTGGGACAAACTCCCTATAGAAACCAATAAAACCTAGCAGACTCCTGACTTCTGTTTTGGTCTTTGGTCTCTCTGAATTCATCATCTTCTCCACCTTTCCTCTTTTCTGGCTGCTTTGTGTCGCCTCCGACAACAAAACCTAGGAACTCCTACTGTCTAGCCCTTCATACAGTGACACATCCCTGTATGACTCTTCTGGAAACTTAGGCAACAAAATCCCCCTTCTTCTGCTGGGTCTCTTTCACCTCATCAATGATTGCTGCTGCGCCTATGTGCTGAGTCTCAAGCTGAATATATTTGCGGAGAAAATTCGCATGGAAAAGTTTTGGTTTCCCATTCACATCAATTCGGTAATCCCGACCGACCTTTTCAGTGATGGTGAATGGTCCTTTCCAATGCATCAGCAGCTTGTTGTGGACCCGGGGGAAGCGGGTACCAGGACTTGATCTCCCACCTTGAGGATTGCTTCCTCACCTTCCTGTCATATTGCTTCTTCTGACCGACCCTAGCCTCCTGCAAACCTTCCCTTGCAACCTTACATGTCTCATACCTGTGCCCACCTTTGGAACAGGGCGAGATTGGGCCAATCAAATCAACAGCCACTCTCCTGAACAGTGTGTCAATTAAAGGGGGATGTTTAAGAGGCGCCTTCCTCTTCACCCCTCTTGTGGCTGACCTTTGACACACGTCACATGACATGCAGAAACGCTTGATGTCTGCCATTGCTCCTGGCCAATGAAAGTCATCAAAGATTCGGTCAGCTGTTTTGCTGGTGCCGAGATGACCCGCCATGAGCGACTCGTGACCCACTGACATGACAGTGTCACGATAACATGCTGGTACCTCTAACTGAGTTGTCACCTTACTTGTCTTCCCCTTGGTGAACACTCGGTACAAAAACCCGCCTTTCACAAGAAATTCTGTCTCACCTCCTCTAACCACCTGTTTCTCTCCCCCTCCTTGCCAACTCCCAAGACTTCACGAGCGAAGGGTCTTGTTCCTGCGCTGCCCTAAACTCATCAGGCGACACATCTATGCCTGACTTCCTTGCTGAACGACTAACGGTTTATCAACCTTTTCCTCCTTCTTGCTCCTTGTTTGAACTGCTGCCCCTGTAGCAGTCAACAACTCAGGACCCCCTGGATCCCTTGCACCTGGAATATTTCCAATGATCAAATCATGAAGGGGTTTCTCTCCATCACCAGCGCAGACAACTCGCCTGAGAAGTAAGGGGTAAAGTACTTCTATCTAGCAACTGGAAACTCCCTCACAGTGCCATCGATTAGAGTACAGGTCTGGATTTGCCCTGTCAAATCCCCTTTCTCGACCAGCGTTGTTCGTACTAACCCCGCATGAACAACCAGTGTCTCGTAACACTTTCACCCTCTGCTGGCCAATCCACCCTTCTTCCACTGGTAACGAACCACTCACCTAGTGCCCTCCATCCCTGACACTGACTGCTGCCCAGTGCTACCATAGGCTGCACTCCACCCTCTTCAGACTGAATCCCTTTTGGTTCCACTGCAGGTCGTTTCCCCTGGCGACCCTCATCGACTTCTTGCAAGGCTGCTGCCTTCTGGAACCTCATGCGACAATCCCTCGCCACATGTCCCTTCTTGTGACAAATGAAACACCTAATGTCCCTTTGCCCTTCCTTTCTGCCCCACCACTGGGTTTGCAGACTTTGCAGAAAACTCCCCTGGTCTCCTTGCACTCTTCTCACCTGTGCCTGGCACCTGTTTCTCCTGCACCTTAGTGCCCAAACGTGCCTCTCTATACACCTTGCGAACTTCAACAACTCTCCTGCTGTCTCTGGCTGTCTCTCTTTCAAAATGTATGGTTAACTCAGGGCCGCAACCTGACAAAATCTGTTCTTTCATAAAATAGCTCTTTCAATTCAGCGAACTCCTTTTTCGTACCACTCAACTCTAACCATTTATCAAAATAGTGATCTAAACGTGCACCAAACTGAGTGTACGTCTCCCCTGCTTGCAATCTAGCTGAACGAAATTTCTTTCTGAATCCTTCCTCTGTGAGGTCAAATCCCTTCATCAACGACTCCTTCACAGCACCAAAATCAGATTGGGTGTCTGCTGGCAATGCAGTGAAAATCTGTAATGCCTTACCCGTCAATAGCGCTGACAAAATGACTGCCCACTCTTCTGGAGGCCAACCCTGACTGGTCGCAAACGTTTCGAAACGACTGATGTATGCATCAATCGAATCGGTTCCTTCAGAGAATTTTGGCAACTTGGGTCGGGGAGCGTAACTGCGCACAGAGTCACTGGAAACTGAACTCCCATCCTCGGTGGTCTCCCTTTGTATCCTCACTTTCTCTAACTCTAATTGAATCCTCAATCTTTCTGTTTCCTGCCTTATTCTCTCTGTTTCCTGCGCTTCCCTTATTCTTTCTGTTTCCTGCATTTCCCTAGCCTGATTATCATTAGCCTGAATCCTTAATCTTTCTGTTTCCTGCGTAACCTGATTTTCGTTAGCCTGAATCCTTAATCTTTCTGTTTCCTGCGCTTCTACTGCAATACGGCGTCTTTCCGCGCGTTCATCCCTTTCCATCCTTTGCTGGTTTTCAACAAATGCTCGCAACTCTTCTCCCGAATAGCCTAAATCACGAGCGACACTCAGAAGTTGTTCAATAGGGGTGTTCTTTTCTTCCGCCATTATATCTTCTGTTTCTTTTTTTTTTTTTCTGAACAAGATTTTATTACTACGACAGCCAAACTGGTGGTTACCGACACGAGTGACGTAATAGCACAATCCTATGAATGATAATATTAGCTTGGGACAACGTAGTTAGTTTTTATAAGACGCCCAGCGCCTGACCCAACTATGAGAGCGAATTATAGGAAATCTGTGTGAAATAAGTACTCTGGGGCTGAAATGCCAAGCCTAGTATTAACTATCTTGGAAGCAATGCCAAGCCTAGTATTTAACTATCTTGGAACATACAGTAAGACAACCCCTTGTCTTAGGATTACAATACTTGAATCCCACCCAGCTTCCTCTCTGAGAAGTTGAACAATTATAATAAATGGGCCAGAATATCCTGGCAGGCTCGCCAATAAATTGTCAACCTCGGGGTATGTCAGTGGAGGAAGGACTAGCGCACAGCCCAAACACACTCACAGCTTGCTTACGATCTCATTCATATATCATGCATTCGTCACATCAAACCACTAGTAAAGTCTATAACTTTACTGCACATGATCATAGAACGAAACATCATGCATATGGAATCAAACAAAATAAACATTCTCTCTCTCCTGAACTTCACAAAATCATTTATCTAAATCACA
Organism: Conus ventricosus; assembly: GCA_018398815.1. Classification (NCBI taxonomy): domain Eukaryota; kingdom Metazoa; phylum Mollusca; class Gastropoda; order Neogastropoda; family Conidae; genus Conus; species Conus ventricosus. Next base: position 42,842,706 of record CM031607.1, on the reverse strand, counting down.
TTAACTAACCCGGGTATAAACAGATTTTTACTTTACCTGGCCAGGTGATCTTAACTATTCACGAATCACTGTCTTTTCTTTTCTTTTTTTTTTCTTTTCACTGTCACTTTCACAAGCACGACACAACTGCTGGCGTGGTGTTGGTCTGTTGGGACTGGTCAGGTTAGACTGCTGGCACTGGCGTTGGTCTGTGGTTCTGCTTGACGAAGTGACGCTGCCAGGTATGAGGTCGAACCCCGGTTAAGATGGAACAGTGACTATCAACATCGATCTGTTCTCCTTTCTTCCTTGCTGCATTAACGCATTGCACTCCCTCTCTCTCTTCTAGTCTGCTCTATCAAATGGACATGGTTGCTTTTCTTTCCTTTTCTTTTCTTTCTTTCCTCTTCATTAGTTAGCAACTCTCTCTCTCCACATCTCTCCTTAGTCCTTCCTCTGCAGACTATCACGTGCTAATCTCTCAACTTGGTTCTCTTCTCTCCTCCCTTCATCTCTCTGCTTCTCTCTCCCGCAGACCTACACCCAGAACCTCTTCCTCTCTCGCTCTGTCTCTCTCTTCGTTCTCCCCGTTCTCCCTCCTCTCTCTCACTCACACATTACTTTATTCCCTGCCTACGTGTCCAAGGGTGAGTACCATTGGTCAGTATTTTTACCGCCTCGTACCCGAAGTTATCTCCCTCTAATTCCATTGGATATTCAAATCATGACAGTCACGCCTACACGCCTTACTCTCTGTGGTGGTCAATTGGTCATTTAATTGATTAGCTTGATTTCACCCCCATCACACACTACCTTCCCCTCTCTTCGTTCTGGCGACGTCGTAAATTGGCTAGATCAGTCTGGCCCAGACCTATTGAGACTCGTCTGACCAGACATCGAGGCGTCGGTCAGCTACTTAGTCTGTCTGGCTGGACAGTACCGTCTCCGTAGAGGATTAGGCTTAGTCTCCTCGCTGTGCCCAAATTGGCTGGATGAGTCCGATCCGGGCGTCGAGACTCGTTTGACCAGACATCGAGGCGTCGGTCAGCTACTTAGTCCGTCTGGCTGGACAGACCGTCTCCGTGGGGCCTCTCAGCTATGCTTAATTGGCTGGACCCGACACGTGGGGCTGTCTGCCTGACGCCCAGAATATTTGAGTTAGGGCTTATGTCCAACCCACTTGGCTGGCGACGGACCACGACTTTGGTTGTGTTTATTTTTGACCGTGACAGCCGTGTTTGTACTTTGCAGCGGTTGATAATGATTTCGTGGGGGATCTTTTAAACAATATGTGTCATGTTTTACAAGAAAGGATAAAGTACTTGATTTATGTTACTGTAATATACCATCTGCATACAGGTCTGTTCAGCTCCCCCCTGTTGGTCAGTCTGATCACAATGCCATTCATCTCTTGCCAGCTTACAGACCAAAAGTGAAAACACAACCTGTCACTAAAAAGCAAGTGCAGTGTTGGACACAAGAAAGTATTGATGAATTACAGGCTTGTTTTGAATGTACAGATTGGAATTTGTTTTTAAATTCTAGTTTTGACATTAACGAAGCCACTGATGTTATTTCCAACTACATTTCTTTCTGTGAACACATGATTGTACCTACTAAAACTATCAAAATATTTCCCAACAACAAACCTTGGGTTACAAAATCTCTGAAAGTAACTCTAAATGAGAAAAAAATAGCTTTTCAATCAGGCAATAAAAGGGATCGTAAGGTTGTACAAAAGAAACTGCAAACAGAGATTGAAGAATCAAAGAGAGCTTACAAGAGAAAAGTAGAAAACATGTTCCAGACTGGAAATATGCGAGATGCATGGAAAGGAATAAAGGTTTTATCAGGTTCAGAAAAATATTCAAATCAAGATATTAGTAACAAAAAAAACAGCCAAAGAACAGAAGCAATTTGCAGAAAAGCTAAACGATTTTTACTGTAGATTTGATGATAAAGATTTTAGTAGAGAATTAAAGGAAGTGAAGGAAGAACTCCAAAGCAATGTTAAAAAGACGTTGATGAAAGTGATTCTGTTGTGATTGAGGAAAATGATGTTCAGTCTTTTTTCAAACGTTTAAATGTGAGAAAGGCAATGGGCCCAGATAATATCTGTGGAAAATTGTTGAAGGTGTGTGCTTCTCAGCTCTCCTATGTTTACAGTCGTTTGTTTACCTGGTCACTAAGAGAATGTATCATTCCTGTTTTATGGAAAAATGCCACTGTATGTCCTGTTCCCAAGAAACGCAACCCAAGCTGTTTAAATGATTACCGACCAGTTGCCCTCACATCTGTTGCAATGAAATGTCTTGAACGAATTGTCCTCTGCTCTGTTTTAAAAGATACCACACAGTACCAAGACCCGTTTCAGTTCGCATACAAACAGAACAGATCAACAGATGATGCCACACTCACACTTCTCCATCATGCGTTTTCACACCTCGAAAAACCTGCCTCCTTTGTACGCATTCTTTACATTGATTTCTCATCAGCATTCAACTCCATACAACCACATCTGTTGGCAAAGAAACTCATTAACATGAATGTGTGTAACAAGCTCATTCTTTGGATAATAGATTTTCTAACAAAGAGGACACAGTCTGTGCGATATCAGAGTGTTGTTTCGTCTTCCAGAGTCATTTCAACTGGCGCACCTCAGGGTACTGTTTTATCTCCAGTGCTTTTTACTCTGTACACAAATGATTGTTCAGGAAGTGATTCAACTTTGTACATTAAATATTCAGATGACTCAGCACTTGAGGATCTTTCCAACTCTGACTCTGTTTACTTCAAGGAGGTTCAAAGATTTGTTGACTGGTGCGATCACAACTATCTTGATCTGAATGTAACAAAAACGAAAGAAATGTTGATTGATTTTAGAAAGAATCCAAAAGTTGTACCACCGCTTTTTATCAAAGGTGCTGAAGTAGAACGTGTTGAATCATACAAATATTTAGGAACTTTTATAGATAATAAGCTGAATTTTAAATCCCATGTTGATTATGTCCACAAAAAATGTCAAACCAGATTATATTGTCTTCGCAAGCTGCGATCATTTCATGTGAATACTCACATTCTTCGGACATTTTATTCATGCTTCTTGGAATCTGTTTAACTTTCTCATTTATGTGTTGGTATGGTGGGCTGACTGTGAAGAGTAGGAATGTGCTTGAGAAAGTGGTGAACGTGGGAGGAAAAATTGTTGGTGGGAGACAAAAAAGTCTGAGTGAGCTGTACAGGTGCCGTGTTGTTTGTAAAGCGAAGAAGATTGCGTGTGACCAGACCCACGTTCTTGCAAGTCAGTATGACCTTCTTCAGTCAGGACGAAGATATCGATCAGTTAAATGCAGAAGTGTCAGATTTAAACAAAGTTTTATTCCCCTGTCCATTGATTTTCTTAACAGAGGTGATGTTTAATTGCTTTTTAGCTATGGATTATTGTTACATTTTGTTTATAAAGATACATAATTTAAGCTCAGATTGAGCATACTGTTGCTTTTAGATAACAAATAGTTGTGTTATTTTAGTTTAAAATCTCATCTTAGAATTTATTGTCAAATGCGTTGTAGGAATGCAATTTTATATAGTATTATTCTTATATTATTTAGTCACCTTGAAATCCAAATTCTTTCATATGAATGTATGCCATATGTGACAAAATGGGTGATGTGACAAAATCATTGTTTATTTGCTGTGAATGTGTGTGACCACAAACTAATTTCTCGAACTGAGATAATAAAGTTTACTTGACTTGACTTGACTTGACTTGATCTTTTGTCGTTGAGTCCGGCTGTCAGCTTGTATGTGTTTTGTACGAAAGAGACTGACTGAGGTATGGAGTAGGAAGAGGGGGAGGAGGAGGGGTAGTGGCCATTGTCCGGTGTTCCGCCTGGCTGGCTGAAGGGGCTCTGTGTGTGTGTGTGTGTGTGTGGTGTGTATTGTGAAACGTGAGGCCCTGAAGGGGAAGGGACGCTGTGGGGGTCCTGACCCTGATTGTTGTGTGGCCTTATCTCCGCCTGCCCGACACCAGGACCTGCCATTGTCACCCACCACAGGGCTCTCTCTCCTTTTCTTTTTCTCTTTTGTTTTGGGGGGGGGGGGGGGGGGGGGGGGGGGGTCGTTTTGTGTGTGTGTGTGTGTCCCATCTCTTTCCCTTCTGTGCCGACCCCCTCCTTTTCAACCTCCCTCTCCTGTTCCCATCACCCCCACCCCCCTCCCCGCCAGTCTTGTTTGTCCTCCCTTCTTCCCATTATTCTCTCTCTCTCTCTCTCTCTCTCTACTCGAAGCTTTAGTTTTGGTTGGAGCTTGAGCCGCAGAGACAGACTACTGTTCTGTTGGACCGGCGTTCTAGTCCCGATCTTTTTATCAGCACCCACCTCCACCATCCCACCCTCCACCCATCCCCCACCTGCCCGCCATTCATTCCCAGACCACCACCACCACCACACACACGTAACCCTTTTTT
>CM031607.1:42809106-42838159 GCA_018398815.1 Conus ventricosus | reverse complement strand
AGCAAGCCTAAGGGATCACTGGACCACGCAAACCCTCCGACCACGACAAGGTCGCAACCCCCGGAGGGTTGGGTCTTCTTCAGGCAAAAACAAACAATATTGAGGACAATGAAAACGAAGAACGAGAAACCACTTCTCATATTTTGCGCCGAATATGAGAAGATAAGTGGTTTCTCGTTCTTCGTTGTCATTTTCCTAAATGTTGTTTGTTTTTGCCTGAAGAAGACCCAAGAGGTCGAAATGCATTGTTTTGTCCTGTAATCTATTTGTCTGTATCTGTGGCGGTAACTAACCCCTTTTCTTTTTAAGTTTTGCTTCATTTTTCCGCCCTCAGTCACCTGGTTTTTAAAAAAGTAAATTAGTGAAATTTAAGAGCAGTGAAGCACAGATGTGCCTTGAAAAGCATAGGCATACTGTAAATGGTCGCGTGGAATAGGTTACATATAAAAGAGAATTGCTTCTCTTTCAAGTTCTTTTGGGTGTGGGATTGTGTAGAGAGTTCTCATATATACAAAAGAGATTGGCTTCTGTTTCAAGTTCTGGATACGGGTAATCTAGAGAGTAGAATGGTTGATGTTGTTTAGCTTATTTTATGACATGTGCACGCAGCATTGAAATGAAAATATGAAGTCGCATCCTGAGAGAAAGGGAGTGGCAGAAAGAGAAAGAGAGAGAGAGAGAGAGAGAGAGAGTGGGTGGGGGGTGACAGAGAGAAACAGAGCGACAGCCTGTGAAGGACTGACAAAGTGGATAACCGCTTTGTACTTCGTAGTACAATTATTGTGTCTTGATAGCGTTCGGTTGAATAGGTAGTCATTCTTCTGCAGTGGCTGTTGTTGTTTTTATCATTGTAGTTGTTTCGCCGTTTATTGCTCGTCTATTGATGTACTTGTCAACAAAGTTTGTCAGATGATGTATTCACCTTTTTTCCTTTCAGTATTATGTCATTTGATTAGCATGTATATGTACGTCATAATGGTGTATACTTTTTCTTCAGGTTATGTTTGTGGTCTGCATTTGTAACACTTTGCCAGAAAAGAAAAGAATCATAAGTTTGATACGTAGACAAAAAAAAACAAAAACAAAAAAACGAACAAACAAAAACCCTAGGACTCACGATATGTAGGAAATTATTATTCATAAAGGTATGACAATGTCACTTCGGTCTTTTTTGTGTGTGTGAAGGTTGCTTTTTCTTTTCTTTTTTTCTTTTTTTTTAAACACGCTAGCATGCAGAAACTGCACAGCACATAGTCCCATCAAAACAAGTCATCAAACCAATGACAGCATGTTTATCAGGGAGAACGTTTTACTTCGTTTGGACTGTTGTCGTTGTCGTTTTTTGTATGTTTTTTTTTTTTTTTACCCCCCTTAGCAAAAGCACCATGTTACCAGTCATGTTTGGCTTGGCAGCCTTTTGGAAGCTGAAAGTGTGGAGCGCGATACGCCATCCATACCACACCCGATGTTTTTTTCCGGAGTGTGGTACGTGTTGGCAGCATCGTTCGTTCAGCCCTATCCCAGAAGACCAGCATGGTCACGTGAACTTGTCTTGTTCAAAGCGAGGTTCCTTACATGATTAGGAAGTATATTATCTAGGTTAACAAAGAATTTCTGTGGCGTCAAACGCCAAAGAGTAAACACATTACAAAAGAGACACTGCGCGTTTCGACCTCTTTGGTCTTCTTCAGGCGAGACAAGCAACACTCAAGACAATGACAACGACAGGCAAACTGACAAGTCACTTATTATTTTATTATCTCCTCAACTTGCACGCAAAATGGATGTGTGATGGAAACGAGGCTGCTGGAAGGGGTGACAATTTGGGTTGACATAACAATAATAATGCCAATGAAATCAAGAATACCACTGTTGCTACTACCACTACAACAACAACAACTACTACTACTCTTACTACCACTAATGGTGATGATGATAATAATGTAATCATACAGTAATAATCCAAAGGTGATAGTAGTCATTGTATTAATATATAAATGTGACTATACTGACAGAAGGAGAGGGGATAGAGGATTGTTTGAAAATATGGTTATAGAAGCAAAAGTAGTCATGATGAAGATGGTGATAATGATAATGATGATTGTGAAGTAGTATCTAAATAGAAGGTAGGTCTGAGTATATGGTATATCTATAGATCTCATGGTTATAGTAGCAAAAGTAATAATTAATGATGAAGATGGTGATAACGATAATGGTTATTGTAAAGTAGTATCTAGAGAGAAGGTAGATCTAAGTAGATGGTATATCTATAGATTGTTTGCAGGGAATCAAAAGGAAGGATGAGAATTTCAGCGAGGAAAAAAAAAAGTACTGTTCGTATGAAACAATTTTGTGGTGAGTTCTTTAATACATATTGGCAGGATTAGGATTGATCGGGTTTTTGGTGGTGTTGTTTTTTTGTTAAACACTTTAATGTGTGGTGGGATGACCCACACGTGTTTCCTTGTCGCATGGTAGTTCCCCCTTTAAAGCACCCCAGGAAAGAAGGGTGCGCAATTGAAGAAAGAAAAAAGAAAAAGAAGAAAAAAGAAGCAGCGAAAGTGGAGGAGGAATGTAGACAGAATGAGCTTAAATGGCAAAAGAGAGAGAGAGAGAGAGAGAGAGAGAGAGAAGAGAAGAGAAGAGAAGAGAAGAGAAGAGAAGCAGGAGGAAGAAAAGGACGCTCTTAATTCTTCAGTAACTGACACAGGAAACGTCATAAATTTGGCGTGTAACGTGCCGCCTCCCGTGGTTGACAAGGAGGTCCGTACCGTTCAAGCTGTGGCAAGCGGTGAGAGGGAGGAGGGGTGGCGGAGAGGGGGGTGGAGGTTGCCGGTCATTGTACGAGGGGACGGGCTTGCGTCATGCTGTCATTCAATCCGGACACCTGACGTACTGGTCACAGTGGTCCTCCCTGTGTACGTGTGTGTGTGGAAACAAAGGGGGAAAGTCCGTCAAGAGACCACTGGAGAGAGAGAGAGAGAGAGAGAGAGAGAGAGGACCGGTTACCTAGGAAACTGTCTCGAAACGAGAGGAGGGAAGGGGAATGTGTGTGTGTGTGTGGGGGGGGGGGGGGGGGGGGGGGGTAAGGGGAGATAGGATGATGTTATATGTTCAGTTTCAAAGGTGCCACCCGCCCCCCCTCCCGCCCCCCATCCCCTTCCGCATCTCATCACAGAAGAAACAAACACCCGAAGGTGTTGGGGAGGACCCAGAGAAGCACTGTCTTCACCCGCCTTTAGAGCAGTCCTGTACCACCCTTGGAGGCCTGCGCTGTGTTGACGATGGGTACAGGCACGCGCAGGACACTCCATTAAGATATCAAGGGACATAACTGCTCCTGAACAGAGGTAAATCAGACTACAAGATGCAGCTCATAACAGCCTTAAAGTAGCATCCCCATGGGTGTACCAGCCCGTATTTCATGACTGCAGAGCCCACCGGCGAAAAACACCACCCTCCAGCTGCTGAGCACACCCCACAGACCCAAACCACCCTGCCCAGGGACAGATGAAGACAGTGCCACTCCAGACACAGCCAAGCTTTCGCCATACGGTCTTATGTGCCCTCAAGAGAGAATCCAAAGTTGTAGTCTTTCCACTGTCAACAGGACTTTCCCTGTGGTCAGTGGGTCTTTCCTCACCGTCACTGGACCTTTCTCCAGGGTCAGCCTAGTTAAGGCAAAGAAGAAAAAGAAACACCCGAAGGTGCTGGGGAGGACCCAGAGAAGCACTGTCTTCACCCGCCTTTAGAGCAGTCCTGTACCACCCTTGGAGGCCTGCGCTGTGTTGACGATGGGTACAGGCACGCGCAGGACACTCCATTAAGATATCAAGGGACATAACTGCTCCTGAACAGAGGTAAATCAGACTACAAGATGCAGCTCATAACAGCCTTAAAGTAGCATCCCCATGGGTGTACCAGCCCGTATTTCATGACTGCAGAGCCCACCGGCGAAAAACACCACCCTCCAGCTGCGAGCACACCCCACAGACCCAACCACCCCTGCCCAGGGACAGATGAAGACAGTGCCACTCCAGACACAGCCAAGCTTTCGCCATACGGTCTTATGTGCCCTCAAGAGAGAGTGTGTGTGTGTGTGTGTGTGTGGGGGGGGGGAGGGGTAAGGGAGACAGGATGATGTTATATGTTCAGTTTCAAAGGTGCCACCCCCCCCCCCCCCCCCCCCCCCATCCCCTTCCGCATCTCATCACATGTTTCATCTCTTGCTGACGTTCCCACCCCTCCTCCCCACCCCTTCGACCCTCCATACATACACAGTTCCTGACATCCCCCCCCCCCCTCCTCTCCCATCCCTCGAGCCGCCGCCCCCAGCCCCCAGCCCCCACCCTCCGTTCCTGTCATCACCCTCCCCCCCCTTCCACCTCCTCACCTGCATCCTTCCTGTCACACACAACAAGGCGAGTCATGTACAGGTGGTCAGACAGGAGACTCTGACCCTTCCGTGTCCACCCCTCTCCCTCCTGCCCCCCCTCACCCCCACCCCTTCCCCTCCCCTTCCTCCTGTTCAGTTCCTCTTCTTCTCTTCTCCCCTCCCTCCCTCCCTCCCTCCCTCCCACCCATTGATCTGACGTCATACTTGACTGGGAAAGTCAGTGACATGCCTGCTGGCGGAAATTGAAGCAAACTTAAAAATAAAAATAAAAATAAAGAAGAAGAAGAAGAAATTGCTGTGCCGCGGAACGAAAGGAGCAAACACATTACACAGACAAAAACACGACATGTTTCGACCTCTGTGGCCTTCTTTCAGGCAAAACAAACAACAGTGAAGATAATGAAAACGAAGAACGAAGAATCACTTACCTCCTCAAATTCGCGCCATGTTTAAGGAGCTAAGTGATTACTCGTTCAATTTGAGGAGATAAGATAATAAGTGATTTGTTCGTTCAATTTGAGGAGATAAGGTAATAAGTGATTGTTCATTCAATTTTGGGGAGATGAGATCATAAGTGATTGTTCGTTCAGTTTGAGGAGATAAGATAATAAGTGATTTGTTCGTTCATTTGAGGAGATAAGGTAATAAGTGATTGTTCATTCAATTTTGGGGAGATGAGATCATAAGTGATTGTTTGTTCAGTTTGAGGAGATAAGATGATAAGTGATTGTTCGTTCAGTTTGAGGAGATAAGATAATAAGTGATTGTTCATTCAATTTTGGGGAGATGAGATCATAAGTGATTGTTCAGTTTGAGGAGATAAGATAATAAGTGATTGTTCATTCAGTTTGAGGAGATAAGATAATAAGTGATTGTTTGTTCAGTTTGAGGAGATAAGATAATAAGTGATTGTTCGTTCAGTTTGAGGAGATAAGGATTGTTCGTTCTTCGTTTTCATTGCCTTCAGTGTTGTTGGTGTTGCCTCAAGAAGACCAAAGAGGTTCAGACCTGTGGCGTTTTGTCTTGTCATTTATTTGTTTCTTTCGTTCGGTGGCGACAGTATTTTTTTTTTCCTTCTTAGTCTGACATGGAAAGCTATTTGCCTCTTGAGCTGTTGGTAGACAAGATAGTTAAGCATGAACATGTTTTGTGTTCTGGACTACACTGAGCAAAAGGGATCAACGAGCTGATGTGTGTCATCCTTCGATGACTTCTTGGATGCTTGGTGATGCTTTGGTGTCGTGTAGGTTCATGACAGTTGAGTTGCAGCCTCACCACTGGAATAGACTTCTCTGCTCACGTTATGCTGAGATGTACGACCACAGATACTCAGGCTTTTTAAAAATTGATGGATCCGACTGGGGGCCGGAATAGCTCAGTGGTAGAGCGCCGGACTCGTAACCTTGGGGTTGTGGGTTCGAATCTCCGCCGGGCCGTTTCGGTACAGGGGGATTTTTCCTCGGAGTTAACATTGGTTCTGACTCCATTTCCCATACAGTCCTTCGAATGAGACTATAAGCCGAGGTTCCGTGTGTGAACGCACGCATAACATCTTGCACACACGTAAAATTCCATCACCAACTTTCAGAAGAGAAGGCCAGTTTGGCCGTTGGTATGGATGACATGTTACACATAGCATGCATCTTCCCCGAAGATTGAGTATGGCTGCCTTAATGGCAGGATAAAAAAAACGGTCATACACACAAAACTCCACTCCCTAAACAGGGGGTGTCCACAGGAGTATCAGCCTGCGTATGTAGAAGAAGAAGAAGAAGATGGATCCGACAGAGCGCAGTCACTGATCGACATATACACATAGTCTGACTCTGTCTCTGTCTGTCTGTCTGTCTGTCTGTCTGTCTGTCTGTCTGTCTCTCTCTCCTCTCTCTCTCTCTCCTCTCTCGTTTGCGTTCTGGACTACATCGAGCAACAGGTAGACGAGCTGATGTGTATCATCATCATCATTCGATGACCTCTAAGATGCATGGTGACGATTTGGTATCAATGTAGATTCATGACAGTCGAGTGGCAGCAGCCTTGCCTCTGGAATAACAGACTTCTGTCTGCTTACGTTATACTGACAGGTCCAACCACAGCAGACACACAGACTCTGAAAAATTAATGGGTCACACTGAGCTCTGTCACTGATCCAATACTTGACACAATAGGGTCTCTGTCTGTCTTTCTCTTTGTATCTCTGTCTATCTGTCTATCTCTCTTTATCTCAAAATTTCTCTCTCTCTCTCTCTCTCTCTCTCTCTCTCTCTCTCTCTCTCTGTCGCAAAATCTCTGTCTGTCTTTGTCTGTCTGTCTGCTTCTCTGTCACTCTCTCTCTCTCTCTCTCTCTCTCTCTCTCTCTCACTCTCTCTCTCTCTCTCTCTGTCGCAAAATCTCTGTCTGTCTTTGTCTGTCTGTCTGCTTCTCTGTCACTCTCTCTCTCTCTCTCTCTCTCTCTCTCTCCTCTCTCTCTCTCTCTCTCTCTCTCTCTTTTTCTCTCTGTCTACCTCTCTGTCTGTCTGTCTGTCTGTCTTCTCTCTCTCTCTCTCTCTCTCTCTCTCTCTCTCTCTCTCTCTCATCAATAAAAATTACCATTTTTGCCTTTGACAAGATTTTTTTCCATATATTTGATGAACAGATATAGGTATACATTTCAGGTTTGAAACCAGTGAATGTCGGTAACATATCTGGGTGATGGTATTGACCAATGTTTCTCTGTGTGTTGACCTGTTTTCAGACGTGGTGAACCCAGTATTGACCAGTGTTTCTCTGTGTGTTGACCTGTTTTCAGACGTGGTGAACCTAGTATTGACCAATGTTTCTCTGTGTGTTGACCTGTTTTCAGACGTGGTGAACCCAGTATTGACCAATGTTTCTCTGTGTGTTGACCTGTTTTCAGACGTGGTGAACCTGGACCTGAAGTCCACCCTGCGTGTCCTCTACAACATCTTCACCAAGTACAAATCCACCACCAGCACCTCTGGCGCTGTCCACTGAACTAGTCCCCTAGACCTTGCTGCCAGGGCGTCCTCCCGTGTGTGAGGAGCGAGCCCGAGACACAAGAGCACAGTACCAGAACAGAGCATTTTGATTGTTCTTTTTCCCCATGTCAAAAGGGGACAAAAAAAGGAGTGCATTTATACAACCTCTTCACTGCCAGAATATCTTCTGCTTATGACGGTGTTCTGTCCATTAAACACTTGTCACCTCATTCCAGTTGAGGGTCTGCTTTTGTGCTACTTATATTGACATTGTTTAAGAAAGCAACACTAAGTTACTGGCTGAGTAGCAAATCGTGAATCTGATGAGTGTTATTCATGAATAGGTTACTGGCTGAGTGACAAATTATGAATCTGATCAGTGATGTTCACAACAGTAAAGGGAATTTAAGCGTTTTATGCGTATGATTCTGCTGTTATGAAGGGATTTCAAGAGGTAATGAGTCTGTTGTTACGTTGGCAGCATGAGATGATTGAAAGAGAAGGGGTTAATGGAAACTGTGATTACCTCGTTTTATTCTTCTGGAGATGGGAGGGGGGTAGAAAGGAGATCTCCCGCATCAATTGTCTGTGTTAGCATATTGCTTTGATCCATACCCACTCTCTCTCTCTCTCTATCTTATTCTCTCTCTTATTCAGTCTGTTTGTGCGTGTATGTGTGTGCGCTTGTGCATATGCATGATACACATTTGTTTGAGTGGGATGAGCGCATGTGAATGTTTGCTTTGTTACATGTACCAGAACAGAGCATTTTCAGGAAATGGGTACAGGGTGCCCAAGATGGCCCATGGAACTTAGCATGCTGTCACTATGCAAAAGCTAGCAATTTTCGTCTGTGTCAGTAAGTGTAATTTGCCTTTTTTATTTTTGGTTACTAATCATGGAATAGATTACTCTTAAATAGTATGTATAGCCTGACACTTACGTTGATATATAGAAACAAAAGAGACAGAGTTTACAGAAAAATCCTAAGTTTAATCAACGTAATCTCTGATTCAGCATCTTCCCTTTTAAAATGTTACTTGAATCTTCAGTGTGAGCAAGATGTACGTTGTCTTTAAGGGCAGTATATCCCAAATGACATCTGTTGTTTTCTATGTTCTGCGTTTCCCCGTACAGTGAAGGTTCTTGTCTTCTAAAACTTCTTGTTACAATCGGCAGTCACAATTTCAGGTAATGATCAACAGGCTGAATAAGAAGATATGAAAATATACCAGTAGGATTAGCATATCTTGTTGTTATGTACGCCTATTATTTTTTGTATGCACTATAAATAGCATTGACTTCTGATTGGTGCACAAAATCATGGAAATTCTCCAGATTCAACAGATCAGGCTGTACAGAAATGGAAGGATGTGCGCTGACGGTCCCAGGGACAACAGAAGTCTAAATTATCTATCATTATCATTAATGTCAATGTTATTATTATTATTGTTATCATCATCATTATTATGATCTTTGCTCTTGTCCTTGGGTTTTTTTTTTTCCCCTTCATGTGGCTGTTTGCCACATATTTTTTATTCATAGCTTGGTGAAAGATTGTGGGTTTTCTCAGCACAAAAGTTTTAAGAATCTCATTGAATAGCTGTGACAAAATCATGCAGTAACGATTATAGCACCATGTACATTTATTCCCTTTGTGTTTGTTGTATATTCATGTACTTCTTTTCGACGTGTACCTCTGATGCTCTGGCATTTTCACAAGTTGAGATGCAAAGTAAAGAGTTGGTGAGTTGAGGCCCAGCAGATGCTAGATTTGAAGGGGAGAGGGACTGCATGTGCAGTCGATTTCATGCATAATACCTCGCCATGTTGGCATCCACACTCTGTTTTCAGGAGATTTATTGAACACCATTAAAAAATTTTCAGCTCAGAGGATAAAAAATTGTAATCTACAACAATCCATGTCTGAGGCAGTCCCCACATGACATTGCCTCGTGTTTGCAAACAGGCCGCTGTAGACCTTAGGGTCTCCACTTCCCACCCATCTCTGATCTACAGGCCAGTAAAATAGTAATGACAGAAACGGCTTGTTCTGTGTTAGTTGGATTCAGCTAGTAATCAGAACTCTACTAGACAAAAACCCTCTCCCAAGATGGCCGACACAGTGATGCAATGTCACACGTTCTAGTGGCCCACCTTTCTGTTCATCTTTTATTTTCGAATGATCAACAACAACGTGAAAAGAGGGTATCTGAGGGTGACTGGAACCAAACTGATTATAATTGTTAAAACACAAAGTTATTACTTGCTCTTGCACACTGCAACTTTTAGCATTGAGCAGGGAAAGCATGAAGTACCCTTTGGGGAGTGAGTACAGAACAGCGGCAGCGATGTGCTGAGATGGGTTGCTGAAGGTACAGACCAGAACATCTGATTTCATGGGGGAAAGAAATAATGATTTTCATATCGCCAGACCATTTTTGTGTATGTATGTATGTATTTTCAAAGGAATTTATTTTTCAAAACGGATTTGTCCGATAAATATTTACTTTCTTGTAATTTTTATAGTCTCTGAAAACGTGTGTAGGTAGTCATTGTGTCTGTGTTTGAATATTCATGTGCTGCTTGTTGGTTGGTGTGTATGAAATTACGTACTGCTACTTTCTTGGTGCTAAAATGTAACAGTAGTTACATCTCTGCTGCAGTACACCATTGTAAGAAGGCGTGTGCATTATTAGTTGATTGCTTTAAATAGTTCTGTACTGTATTTAATAAATTGTTTTATAAATCGGACATGCATGGATGATACTGACTTTAGTGCTCGTCTCTCTCTGTCGCTCCCCCATTTCTCTCTCTCTCTCTCTCTCTCTCTCTCTCTCTCTCTCTCTCTCTCTCTTTCTCTTCTTCCCCTCTCTCTCCCCCTCTCCACATGAGCCTAGCATTGACCATTTTTTCCATCAATTTACAGACACAGCTGGTCAAAGCTATGGGACGGTAGTTAGATGGATTAGAAAGATCTTTTCCAGGTTTGGGGATGGGAATAATGAGGGCTGTCCGCCAAGAGGGTGGAAAGCAACCTGTAGTCCACACGTGGTTGTATACCTGTAACAGGATGTTCAGACCCTCTTGCGGAAGATGTTTCAATAGTTGATAATGTATGTCATCTATACCTGGAGAGGAATCGCTGCAAGAGAGTAAGGCAGATTCAGCTCGTTTAATGTAAAAGGAAGATTGTAGTCTTCCATGTTGTCGGATGAAAAGTTGCAGGGAGATTTTTCTTTAGGGCTTTGTGTTTGACAAAAGTGACTGATTTATTAGAGAGGAGGAATTCTTTTCAATGGTTGAAGCAAGCAGATTAGCAACTGCTTTCTTTTCTGTTATTAAAGAATCCGAAAACTTGAGATGGTTACAGTGGGACAGGTGTTCTTCCCTTTGATTTTCTTAATGATGTTCCACACTTTTTTCTTAGAAGTTTTGATGTCAGCCTGGAGCAGAAGCTTCTCCAGGACCGACGTTTACTGATTTTAAAAGTGTGTCTTGATTTAGCACGGAGTTTCTGATGGGCTCGAGCGTTGGGACCCGAAAGGTCGTTGGTATACCTGACGCTGAGCCCGTTTTCTAACTTTGGAAATTTGTTGGCATTCTGAATCGACTAGGGTGTTTTGGCATTTGAAGTTTATCGGAAGACACTGGAATACAGGCTTTAGCACATTTGATCATAGTGTTAGTCAGAGATTCTGCTGGGTCTGGACTCTGAAAAAAATCAGTGTCCTGGAATTCTTTGAAATAGTGGCTGCAAATAGACCCCAGTTTTGCTTTTTTATAATTGAGACGTTGAGAGACAGAGACGTGTTCAGTTAATACAGGTTGTAGAAGGACAGGAAATGGTCACTTCCGTGCAGATCGTCATGGACAGACCACTCATAGTCCAGGACCAGCGAGGGTCACAAACCGACAAATCTAAACACGAAAGTGAACCTGAGGAAGAGTGGAGATAAGTTGCAGATCCGTCATTCAGACAACACAAATCCAAGTCTGAAAGGACATCCTCAATTAGCAGACCTCTGGGTGACGTACCGGCACTAACCCCAAAGAGGATTGTGACCGTTAAAGTCACCCAACAGCAAAAAAGGTCGAGGAATTCTTCTATCAGACTGACAAGGTCTGACGACAAACCGGGACAGAAGGTGAGAGATAAAGGGAACAGATTGTCACAGTCTTGTGGAGAGTGACTCTCGCAGCTACAGCCTGAAGGGAGGTAGACAGAGTGACAGGACTATACAACAAGGTTTTGTGTAGGAGAAGGGCAACACCGCCCGACAGTCCCAACGTGGATGGTTGTGCAGGTTTCGAAAGAATATTAAAGCCAGAAAGAGTAAAGGTCTTCTGGCTTTGAATTTGAGTTTCTTGAAGAGCCACGACGGAAGGTTTTAGAGACTGACACAGAAGCTGCAGCTCCTCGAAGTTGGAATTTAGACCACGGATATTCCAATGGAATATTGTACAATCCATGGTGCAGAGGCGAAAAGGAGAGAAATCAGGTCATCTCCTCTTAAAACGTCCGCTTCTAATGGAGCGAATTTATTAGTTAGTTTCACTGGACTGTGGTGGTCTTTGGACATGCTGGCAGACTTGCCCGCAGGTGACAAAGGCCTGGAGTTTGGAGATGGTGGAGGTCTGGATTTGGGAGATGGTGGAGGTTCTTCCTCATCCTCCACCATCTCCACACTGGGTAAACTCCCTTGCCCGCACGGGCACTGGACAGAGGAATTCGAGTTGCGGGTGCTGGTTTTTTAATCTGCCCAGCAGCAGATGTTGAAAGACTGCTGGCAGTCTGAGGGTTGGCGGATTTTTGCCTCCACCAGGGGCATTCACTGTGGGTGGGGAGGTGGTGGACCTGCTTCCACCAGAGCTGACAGTTCTTCCTTGCAGTGTCTTTGAAAAGATAAATTCATCAGTCTGGCAGCAGACTGACCGAGTGGAAATTTTCTTTACGGCCAAAGCATACGAAGATGCTGTGGCCGTCTGACTGCCCACAACCTGCTTGCGGGCTTCAAAAAAGGAGATCTTCTTCTCTGTCTTAACTCTTTGTATTGCAGATTCCTGAATCCACAGAGGGCAATTTCGGGAAGAGGAGGATGGTCGCCACCGCAGTTTGCACAATGTGCCGGATCTTTACACGGCCCATCATGGGTTGCCTTGCAGCAAATACCGCACACCTCCTGCCCAGAACAGCGGTCTCTGACATGGGCCAAACCTCTGGCATCTGAAACACCTTAACGGGATGGCACATAGAGCTGAACATGAACATTTAGGTAACCGACTTTGATGACCGGAGGCAGCACAGGGTTGCAGAACGTCAGAAAGAGGGTGTTGGTGTCCACTCTCTCTGAACCTTTCTTTACCGTCACCCTGCGCACCTCCGTCCCCACCTTGGACGCCAGTTCCGTCTTGATTTCTGCCTCTGAGACCCCTGATAGATCTCTGCAGCGAATCACACCTTTTGACGAATTTAACTGTTTATGAGAGTCACCCTGATCTCCCTGTCCACTATCTTTGTTGCTCTCAACAGTTGTTCAGATTGCTTTTTAGATCGACATTGAATTAGAAATGAGCCATTCCTCAACCTTTTGACTGACTGAGGGTCACCTGCTAGACCTTGAAAGCCCTTTGGATGGCAAAGGCTCAGAGATGAAAGGGGTCTTTCCTGCTCCGTCCCTTCCATCACGAGCCAGGAAGCCCAGAAACCTGTCTTCTGTCGTACCTCAGTATCAGAATCGCTGTCTGTTTGAAAAATCCTCTGAAAAAGGGATGCCGCCTTCCTCTTCCTTTTGGGGGGTAGTTTTTTGAAAAAGCCATGTGTATTTTATTATATTTTCATCCCTCCCTTACCCACCCACCTTGGAGTCCAACTAAGGGGCCAGGGCCAAGAATCACTGTCTTGACCCCTTCCAGGGTTCAGGAGAGATATACAACAGACAAAAACCTACCAACCCTATCCCCCCTGATCATGCCCAACTCCCGGGAACAGAGAGCTGAGCACTACAGGGTTTATCTTGGCCAGCCGGAGAAATGCCTGTTTTGACCCAGCCCCAAGAAGGGGAGCCGATTAGTACACCCGGGTCAAGGTGTACTCCCTGTCTAGGAGAGGTCCGAGCCAAAGTGATTGTGTTGAGAGCGCTGGCCCTCTCAATCACCAGGATCTCATCCCCCTCCGACACAGGTCGCACCGCACGGCCAACGCGGCGGATCTTAAGGAGACCACAGAGAGAAAAGGAGTGTGGGAAAAGAAGACTTGAAGGGGAACAAGAAAGAAAAAGACCCGTTAAGAAAGGCAGAAGACAGAATAGGAAAAAGGGTGGGTTACTATTTGTCTGGGCCCTCACTCCTAACCTTTCTGACATGGGGGACCCTACCAGGGCATCAATTCCTACCACGTAATGCTTGGCCAGTCAGCAACTTGGCTATACAGGCCTAGCAGTGTTCACAACTAACCATCTAGCCGAGTTTTGATGCCCCCGTCAGCAAATCCTAAAAGATCACAGGACCACGCAAGCCCTCCGACCACGGCAAGGTTGCAACCCCCGGAGGGCTGAAACCGATGGCCTTTTGGCGAAAGAACAGTGTGGTTTCCGCAAACATCGTAGTACAGTTGACCATTTGATTCGTCTGGAATCTACACTTAGGAACGCTTTTTTAAACAGACAGCATGCAGTGGCAATTTTCTTTGACTTGGAGAAGGCCTACGATACCACCTGGAAGTCAGGGATACTTCATGATCTCCACGATCTGGGTTTTCGAGGTCATCTTCCGCTTTTTATTCAAAATTTTTTGGCAGAACGACAGTTTCAGGTCCGGGTTGGCACCACTCTTTCTGATGTCCACGAGCAGGAGTTGGGTGTTCCACAGGGGAGCATACTGTCTCCTGCCCTCTTTAGTATTAAAATCAACAACATTGTTCAATCAGTTCAGCAGGGTTCAGACTGCTCATTGTTTGTGGATGATTTTGCTGTCTACGCAACTGGAAGCCTGTACCCGAGTGTCCAGCGCAGGCTCCAGCTTTGCGTAGATAAAATCCATCGGTGGGCGGATGAAAACGGTTTCACCTTTTCTGCTACAAAAACCCAGTGTATTCACTTCCATAATTTCCGTCAGTTTTTTCCAGATCCTGAACTTCACGTCGGGAAATCTCCCATCCCAGCTGTTAAAGAGGCCAAATTTCTGGGAGTCATTTTTGACCAAAAACTTAACTTTCTCAGCCACATCAAAAACCTCAAAACTGCATGCCAGAAAGCACTGAATATTCTGCGGGTCGTAGCGCACACCGACTGGGGCGCTGATAAGAAAACATTGCTGCACCTCTACAGAGCCCTGGTCCGTTCCAAACTGGACTACGGTTGTGCTGTCTATGGCTCCGCAAGATCGTCTTACCTCAAACTCTTGGACCCTATCCACCATCAAGGGCTTCGTCTCTGTCTTGGAGCGTTCCGCACCACCCCTGTGTACAGCCTGTACGCAGAGGCGGGTGAACCTTCATTGTCCAACCGCAGGCTGAAACTGTCTTTAAATTATTATATCCGACTGTTCTCAGAACCGCAGAATCCTGCCTATGACTGTGTCTTTGACCCTCCGTTCCAAAGTAAGTTTGAAAATAACCCGAAATGTATTCCGCCGTTTGGTCTTCGTATGCGGCCTCACGTGCGGAATGCAGGTCTAGACCTAGGAGTTGTGTCGGATTTTTCCAAGTTTCCGGATCAACCTCCGTGGACCTTTTTCACACCAGAGATTCGTTTCGATCTTGCAGCTTTTCACAAAGAGTCTACCAGCTCTCTGGCATACAAGGCTTTGTATGCTGAGCTCTGTTCCAAATTCCCATCCTATCAAAAAGTTTTCACTGACGGTTCCAAGTCTGAAGATGGAGTGGCCTGTGCAGCCTACTGCCCTGGGGCTCCTTCTCAGATACTGTTGAAACATATTCATTCAGATGCTTCTGTCTATTCTGCTGAACTTACTGCTCTGGTTTTGGCTTTGAAGATAATCTCACAATCTTCGAAGAGGGACTTTCTGGTTCTGTCGGATTCGCTGTCAGCTTTGGAGGCCATAGCTGGCCGCAACCTTCAGCATCCAGAACTTTTACATTTCTTTGAACTTTTTAGCACGTTCAAAGCGGACGGTTACAACATTACTCTTGCTTGGGTTCCTGGTCATGTTGGCATCGGCGGAACGAAATGGTTGATCGTTTAGCCAAGAACGCCACAAGAGAAAAACTGTCCACCATTTATATCCCCTGCTCAGACGTGAAACCCAAAATTAACGATTATGTGAGAGACCTCTGGCAGGAGGATTGGAACACACAGACGAGTAACAAACTCTTTCAGATCCGTCCAAACCTTAAGGACTTCCTCCCATCCACGTCGGAGGTCGTAAAGAGGAAACGGTTCTGTGCCGGCTGCACACCGGCCATTCGTATTTTACCCATGCTTACCATTTAAAGAGTGAAGAAGCTCCGTGGTGCATTCCATGTCATGCGCCACTCACAATGAAACATGTTCTTTTGGAGTGTTGGGACTTGCACGATGTGAGACACAAACATTTTACGGCGGAGTCCATGAAGATCCTGTTCAGGGATGTCCCGCCTGACGTGATCCTTGAGTTTTTGAGAGAGATTAACATTTTTTATCTGATTTAAGATTTTACGGTAGAAAGATTTTTAACAAACTTTCTGGTGCGTTTGTAGACGATGTCATTTAACAAGATGTGTGAAAGTTTTTTATTTTTATTTTTTTTTATTTTTTTTTTTAATTTTTTTTATTAATGACTGGTGAGTTGATTTTAACATGGTGACAGCCCTGATATGGCCCTTTGCGGTCGGCTGGGCTATAAGCAACATTATCTTATCTTACTATCCCCCCTCTCCCCCCCCCCCCACCTCTATCTCCCCGTTTGTCTTTTTCTCGCCCTTTCTTTGCTTCTCTGTCTTGTTCATCTGTATGTGTGTATGACGAGAGGAAGTGTCGATTTGTGTGCTTAGATAAACATTTACTCATGAAGTAATACACATGCACATTCTCATCATTTGTATACATGTAGTCCGTGCACACGCTCCAGCCTAGGCATGCATGCCTACAGGCATATTTGTCCACAAACTCTGGTATGAAAATGTAATTTTTTTTTTTTAAACTAACTTTTCAATATGACATTCTATGTTATCCAGTTAAACAGAATGTCCTTTCTTACCAGAACGTCTACTACTCACAACCTCTAAGCGTCTGTTAATCGAAAATTTGCTTTATGAAAGAATTGGCTGTAAATGATAATGTGCTCGTTTCGAAAAGTGTTCCAAATGCCATCGTGCAAAGACTGAAGAGAGTCACGCATAACAAACTGACTGGAACAAGTAGGATTCAGATCTGCCCAGTCATGCACAGATCACAGCTCCCTTCAGGTCATCTGCAGAGGCGGAGTGGCAGACAAGTTGTATAATGTCTTCGGTGCTGTTCTGAAAAGCTTTGGCAAGTTCAAGTTGTTATTTTGAAGCCCGATGCTTCGTTGAGTCGAAGGGACGGTCCAGCATTGTATGGATGACTTCAGTTGCTAAATCATCCTTAACAGCAGACTATCCATTTACTTTGCTACCTGGCTTAAGGGAAGATCGTTTGCTGTTGCCACAATCACTCTCGTGACCGTTGGGTAACGAAGCGAACAATAACTAGAATTCTGTGAATGTGCTTGCAGCAATCAGCCAGTCGTTTATTTGCAGATGGCACTGATCTGTCTCACATGCACAAAGAGCTACAAGGGCAGATCTTCCTTTCAGCAGAAACTGGGAAGACAAGCTTCAGGGCAAACACCAGCACGACAGACACAACAGATCGGAACACACAGCAGATAACCTCAACGCCAAACAGGGGAGGCAGTTTCAGAAACTGACAAGTTCGCTTATTCTCAGCGTCAACGAAGACGGTTGAATCACTGCCAGACCTAGAATCGAAAAACAAAAGTAGTCCCAGCTGAAATACAGTCGAGTTTCGTCCACTTAATTAATGGATACGGTCCTATGAGCGTTGCTCAGAGTTCCTGACCAACACTGCAGAACCTGGTTGACGTCGGGATATTTAGTGAAAGGGGGCATAGAGTACGGCCCTGTCCAGACTAAATCGAGGGCTGACTGCCAGAACTCGGTGTCTCATATACATATATAGAAGAGGTGCTGGGTTCTGGCTGTCAACCCTCGTAAATTAAACTATCCTGTAGTCGTCTCCAAGCGGAATGAACATCCATTGCATCATCATCATCATCATCATCACAAAAAGGTCAAATTCTTTGGCCCTTCATATCCCTCTCTCGTCGTGACCTCAATTTCCAAGCCTCCACCTCCGCGCTCTTGGTGAGATTGTCACAAGGTTGTAAATATCGGCAAATTCACGGAGACTAGACGAACATGATGGCACCCCTCAGAAGGGAAGCTCACCCACACTGGCAGGCGACTGAGCAATTATCGTAGTCAGAGGAGGGCTTACTAGGTGGTGTTCTGCAAATGTTGGATCAGAACAGACGCCACTGAACTCCACATAAGTGATTCGGCAGCAGCCCAGTGTCACCTCTGTATCTTGCCTCATGATGACTTCGTATTGACTGCTCCCAGTGGAGTGCCGGCACCGCAGTATTGACCAACCAGGGCGTAGCTGTGAATGAAGTGCCAGAATGAGAGTGGTGTGAGAGTAAGGCCACTGATGTGGAACAGAAGATGAAATGTCAAAAACGAACACGTACAAAACAACGCACAGCAGCAGCATCACAGACAAAAGAACATCCCAACAGAAACAACAGCCAAAATACCGCTCAATACAATGGTGACAAATGGAGGAATACCCTGGCAGCTAAACAAAACAGCTAAAACACCGCTTGGTATAATGATAGCAGAACAGGAAGTACAATAAAAAAAAAAAAAAAGGGCACTCAGGTGGGTGCAGACTTCCTTCAAGATCCAATGGATCCGAGGAAATTATTACAAAATCAGGGGAAATAATAACAGGCACAGACTGAGAGTCATTTCCCATCTATGTCTTTGTTAAGGATACGGAAAATGCGAAATGCTAGTGTTTGTATAATCAGAAAATGTTAATGTCATATGAAAATATATTATCATATAGATAGTTATAAATTCGAAAACAGTAACTTCACCGCGCATGATCAGTACAAGACCTATAATGATTTTGCTGAGCGAATTCTATATCCACACCAAAATTTGACGAGTTCGTCCCTAGGCCACCACGGTTTGGTATGATCAGTATTGGTTGAGAATGTCCATAATCTTGCTGACGAGTGGATTTGGGCGGAAACATAACGTCCTTAGCAGAGCTGCATACGAAGAGAGATGGGGGTTAGGCCTGTTTTGTTTTCTTTTGTGTCGTTGTTTTGAGTGCCAACATCAAACATACGTCAAAACAGCTGCACATATTCGCAAGAAATAGGGTACTAGTGAACGTCCGTATCCAACTTCCGCTCGAGCTTTCCGTCTCGAAGGCTCTCAAAATTTAGAACTGTTGGCATTAATTAATTAGCTGAACCACTGCATTCTGTGGAAGGCAGTCAGCAGTCAATCCGCCTGTATGTGGCATGAGCCCTTTATACAGGCAGTGACAGCACTCAAAACTCAGCCAGTCTCTATCGACTGCCTTGCGATCTTCCTCACACATGCATACATCCCCCTACACGCACACGCACGAACACACACAACACAGAGGAGGTGAATAACGGCTGTTATGCAATCAATGCTTCCTTTTTTTTTTTGGATAAAAATAATACCCGTACATGCAATCATTTTAAGTAGTGTGTATATGAGGATCTTTGCGTTGACACCATGTTTAAACGACTGTAGACATCGGCCTACAAGAAACATGTGACGAGCAGAACTGAACGTGGGTATTTCACAACTTTCCAGGTCCGAGTTGATCATTCCAAGTGTGTACTTTCTCCCAATTAGCCTTGTTGATTAATTGGACTTGAACCATTCCACACTAACATGAACGACGTTGGTGGTCAGACTGGATTGAGAAGCCAAACAGCCTTGCGGTACATGCTATGTATACACACCGCAAACATAGATACCTCAGGGGAGAAGATGAAAGCTCAGTGGTCAGCTAGACCCGATTGGATGCCTCGTACACACTATATACAGGAGCTGTTCGAACAGCCTTTGCAGAAAAGAGGGGGGGGGGACAGGGAGGGGGGGAGAGAGAAAAGTATCCCCTTGCTCTGCTTGACTTTGAATGGGGGGGGGGGGGGGGGGGGGGGGGGGGGGGGGGGGGGCAGGCATGTGAAACGAGATGGTAAACTGAGGTGTACATCTACGCCTCCTAAGCGGTCATTCCCTCGTCCATACCTCGCATGTCTCCGTCCTCCCTCTCCCCTCCCTCTCCCCTCCCACCTACCTTTCCTACCTTCTTGGCTCTCCTCTAGTCGTACGCTCCTATGGTCAAGTTTTTTTGTTTTTTTTATAATTAAGCTGAATGTTTGGGAGTAGTCATGCTTGTCACGCCCCCCCCCCCCCCCCCCCTCCTCCTCTTCCTCTCCCCACCACTGCCTCTTCCCTCCCGTCCAGTGGTCAGATATTGCTGCTGATGTTGTTGGGTGTTCCACCACCACTACCCCCCTCCCTTCCGCCCTCTCTCTCCCCTCAACCACCTCACCTTGTACTTCTCTCTCTTCGTCATCTCATTCTATCATTGAACAGTGGGTTCAGCACTGTCAATCTCTCATTTCCTCCCCCTGTTCATCAGTCTAGATGTTGGTGGGACACAGTTCTTGAAGCCACACTGCTGTGCTGGCGCTGTCATGTTGTGGAGGGACACTGACAAAGAGAACGGAAAAAGGGTGGTGGTGGGTGCATGCCACGAACTGGGTTACGGACAAGACAAAGCCGGGATGAAATGCTAGTGTATATTGAATTTACAACTTCGATGATACCTGGCTTGTCAGTCCCTCCCCATGCTTCACACCCTCCTCTTCTTCTCCTCCCCCCCCCCCCCCCCCCCCCCCCCCCCCCCCCCCCCCCCCTGTATTCTCTTCATGGCTGTCCCCTGTGGTCAGTTTATCAACACCTGGATGTTTGTGAGTAGCCATACCCGTCACCTCCCTCACTGACCATACCACCCCTTCCGCTTCAATTGTCAGGTTTTGCTGCTGATAGGTTGTTGTGGGGTTGCCCCGACAGACACACACACACACACACACACACACACACACACACACACACACACGCGCGCGCGCGCGCGCGCGCGCGCGCGCGCCCCCGCACGCACGCACGCACGCACGCACGCACGCACGCACGCACGCACACACAAACACACACACACACAGACACACACACACACACACACACACACACACACACACGCACACACACACACACACACACACACACACACACACACACACACACACACACACACGCGCGCGCGCGCGCGCGCGCGCGCACGCACACACACACACACACACACACACACACACACACACACCTTCCCATTCCCCCTTTCCCTTCAGGCACCCAACCTTCCGCCTCTCCCTTCCTGTCGTTGAATTCTGTCACTGGCCGGTAGGTTCACTCCCATCCCCCCCCCCCCCCCACCACCACCACCCCTCCTCCCCTTCCCTCTTTCTGATCATCAATCAGTATTGTCTTTGGTGGGAAATGTCAAGCCGTATTCGTGGTAGTGGTGATGTTGCAATGTTGTGGATGGACAGAGAGACAGAAAGGGGAAGACCAGGTGGGGAGTAAGATTGGTTGAATATGGATCTTGCGAAGCCGAGTTGAAATACAAGCGTTGTGTATCACTCTGTTGTTGTTGTTGTTGTTGTTGTCGTACCCTGGCTAAAAGACTCCAGGGATCATCCGAGCAGCCAAAGTACTTGAACACTATGGTACAAATGCATCAGCTGGGGATGAGAACATTACGTGTGTGACCGTTTTTGATTACCCCGCCACGTGGGCAGCCACATTCCGACTTCGGGGGATTTGGGTGACTGATAATGTTATGCTAGGAGCTTGTCACAACTGACGACAACCCCTGCATAACTATGCAGAGCATAACATTTTGATGTAGCCTTGGTGTTCTAGCCTATGTCAATTGGTCTGACACAGCCTTAAGCCAAGGCGGGTGTATCACTCTCAATTTGTATTACTTTGTACAGCGTGTTTGGTTTATGAAACGATTGCCGGATTCATTATGAAATGATTTCAATAGTGAAGCTTCTATTTACTTTATACTGACGCAAATTGCTGTAATGATTCAAAATACATAACCAGAAGGCCAGCCAGAAAAGCGCGGGTCTCCGCCACTAAAGGCTAAACAGTCTCGTCAACTTCGATCAAACTGTACCCCAACCCACTTCGCATTTTTAGATGTATCTCTAAACAGTGTCACAGACACATTAACGTGTTTTACCCACACTGAAATCTTGGTGTCCTTGCCACACTTTTTTAAGCAGTCGCACTAACCGAATGAATATCCTAACCCCCGCCCCCCACCCACCCCTCTAATTCCCCCTCCCCCGCCCACCAGCCTTCCGCCCCAGCCTTCATATTTTGCCCACGGGATACATGTTCCACTGGATCCGTCCTCGTTCATTCTTTTCGTCTACCGTTAATTAGACCAAATGGTTAGTATTTGCATTACGTGGCTAATCTCTTTCGTTTTCAACACAGACCATTACAATGACAACAAACAAGAAAAACAACACCACCACCACAAGAACTTTCAGTGAAGGCCAGTGGAGACCTCCGAATCTTCTTCCGTCGTAAAAAGAACTCATCTGTTATGTTAGATGTAACTCATTTCGACTCTTGAGAAAAGCGCCAGCAGCCGCCGCAGCAATGACAATGAGTGTCTGTCTCACTATCCAAGATACACCACTTGCAGTGGTTTCCCTCAAAGTGGATGTCGTGCGGCAGAAAGTAAGTTGAATGAAGGATCGTGAGAGCGGAGAGGAAAGAAACAATGTTAGTCTGTGTAATCCTAGACCGGGAAGATCGGACAGGTGCGATGAGTTGATATATCAAAATCAAAGACCGTAATAGGTCCATGATCAAAATATATGACTCGAGACACACGCAGAAAGAATACGAATACGACTGATCAAATTATTGACCAAGGCCGCTTTACTGAAGCTGATAAACACATAAGAACAAGAAGAAGAAGAACAAGAAGAAATAGACAAACCAACCACATTATTTTACAGATGATAAAACTCAGATAGGCCTTCGTTCACATTTAAAGAAAAATATTTACCACATTCAAAAACTAGCGATATGACGTGATCAGCCCACAATATCCGACTTTTTTTTTTTTTTTTTTTTTAGCTTAATGAACATATACTGCTGTACTGGATAGGATTCTTGATGATATGAACAAGTTCTTTTTATTTCAAATAATACGGGTGACTGTAATACTGAGATTTAATAAGTGACCTCATAAGATCTTGCAAGAAAAAATTGACAACGAAACAAAAAACGAATTATATCTTATTTAGCCAAGTGATTCAAAAGGTATACGGACTCTCTCTTCTTCCTAAATCCAGGTAATGACCAATAGTATAAATGCCAGATCTAGAAAGTCTAGATTTACACACTTCTGTCAGTGTTGTGTTTGTGTCAATGTTGTATATGCGTGCGCGCAGAGAGAGAGAGAGAGAGAGAGAGAGAGAGAGAGAGAGGAGAGAGAGAGAGAGGAGAGAGAGAGAGAGAGAGAGAGAAGAAGATGATGATGATGATGATGATGATGTTGATGATGACAATGATGAAGATCAAGATGAAGAAAAAGAAGAAACTCGTCAGGTGACCTTGACAGCATAAGGTCTTTACAAAAGGAGCCCTAGCCCCGTCCCCACCCCAAGCCCCTGGTCGAAATTATGAATTGAAGCCTTATGAAGTTGTTCCTCAGAGACCAAATTCAGCTGGAACTCTCTTCAGCTGCTTTTGCCATTGCCTGAAGGGTTCTGGTCCTGTTCTTGCTGGAAAGCGAGAGCTGTTCCATGGGATCTTAGGCTGGCGAGCCAGCAAGTGCCCTCGCTCCAAGCTAAACGGCGAGGACTTTGGCTTATGAGCCCTCTTTCCCTCAGGCTGGCGGCCAGACTGGATTACTTCTCAGTCTTGCAGATGTGAGCTTTCTCCATTCTACGTTCATATAGCATAATGGGTTCGACCAAAATCATTTGTTTTGCTGGACCTGAGTGGTGTGGTATATCCTATCTCATGCCGCTCTTCCTGTCGAATTCTGGATAGTTTTTTTTGTTTTTTTTTCCCATTCTGGATGGTCTGTCTAGTGGACGCTCCGAGTCATCCACTTCATCCAGAAAATCCCGCTTCCACGCTCTTGATGTCACATCGGGGGCCGGAATAGCTCAGTTGGTAGAGCGCCGGACTCGTGATCCTGGGGTTGCGGGTTCGAATTTCGGTACAGGGGCATTTTTCCTTCGGAGTTAACATTGGCTCCGACTCTATTCCCATACAGTCCTTCGAATGAGACTATAAACCGAGGTTCCGTGTGTGAACGCACGCACATCTTGCACACACGTAAAATCCCATCACCAAACGTTCGGAAGAGAAGGCCAGTTTGACCGTTGGTATGGATGACACGTTACACATAGTATGCACCTTCCCGAAGTTGGAGTATGGCTGCCTTAATGGCGGGATAAAAAACGGTCATAGGCCTACACACAAAACTCCTATACAGGAAGTGTCCGCAGGAATATCAGCCTGCGTACGCAGAAAGAAAGAAAGATGTCACAGCTGTTATAGACCATGATCAACGGTCTCCCGCTGTGTAGAATGCAGTTGCTGGAGCTCCTAGTAGCGTAGTGCTTCAGCTGATAGTGCTTACTGCACTTACGATCTCTATAACCACTTGGTCGTGTTTTCATGTGTACCTTTCCCTGGGTAAGCGATGCTTTGCATGGACTCAGCACATGTTCCACCGTTTGACGTCCATTTTATTTCGGTTGGTCCCAGTCCCTGTCTGTTGTTTTGTGTGTTCTTCTATTTCCCTGACCTTAGGGGTATTCCACTTCGTGCTGAATTCTCCATTTCAATCAGTATTTGGTCTGGACTGTACTGATCTCGCGATCTTGATTCTTGAGTCCTGAAGCATGGTTGGTAACCTTGTTTATTTTGCACTTTGTATTCCTCCAGGATGGATTTCAAGGGTAGCTTTACCTTTCATTCGCTGCAGTAGATCGCTACTTCAGTGAGACCAGATGGGATACCAAACCCTTCCCTTGTGTCTTTGTCAGCTTTGGCCTCCACTGATTCCACTGTAAGCTACTAGTGCTAATATCTTACATCAGCAGAGCCCAGATAAGCTTCGGGATCAGCATGAACTGCAGACACCAGACCTTGTATTTGCCAGGCATGTCACACTGGTCTATTATACGAGTAGTATGCTGGCTTTCTTCTGCCATTTGTTTGGCTTCCTTCTCCCTCTTCATGTCTTGCAAGGAATCCTCGTACCACTCCCCAAGGCTCTTGACTGGCTCTTCTGTCACAGTTGGAATGGCGCAGTTGGTTACAGTGAAGGTCAATGTTTCAGCTACTTTTCCTGCGCGATTTCTTTGGTTTGAAACTAATCCTGAATGAGGCTACTAACTCGTCTTACTGCTTCCTTGGCGGCCAGGACTGTTGTGGCATCAATGTTGGCTTTTAAAGGGGTCACTTGCTATCTGCTCCCTAGTCATCAATGAAGGCTTTTAGTCATCAATGAAGGCTTTTAAAGGGGTCACTTGCTATCTACTCCCTAGTCATCAATGAAGGCTTTTAAAGGGGGCACTTGCTATCTACTCCCTAGTCATCGATGAAGGCTTTTAAAGGGGGCACTTGCTATCTACTCCTTAGTCATCAATGAAGGCTTTTAAAGGGGGCACTTGCTATCTACTCCCTGGTCATCAATGAAGGCTTTTAAAGTGGGCACTTGCTATCTGCTCCCTAGTCATCAATGGAGGCTTTTAAATCGGGCATTTGGTATCTACTCCCTAGTCATCAATGAAGGCTTTTAAAGGGGGCACTTGCTATCTACTCCCTAGTCATCAATGATGGCTTTTAAAGGGGCCACTTGCTATCTACTCCCTGGTCATCAATGAAGGCTTTTAAAGGGGGCACTTGCTGTCTACTCCCTAGTCATCAATGAAGGCTTTTAAAGGGGGCACTTGCTATCTACTCCCTAGTCATCAATGAAGGCTTTTAGTCATCAATGAAGGCTTTTAAAGGGGGCACTTGCTATCTACTCCCTAGTCATCAATGGAGGCTTTTAAAGGGGGCATTTGCTATCTGCTCCCTAGTCATCAATGAAGGCTAATAAAGGGGGCACTTACTATCTACTCCCTAGTCATCAATGAAGGCTTTTAGTCATCAATGAAGGCTTTAAAGGGAGTACTTGTTATCTACTCCCTAGTCATCAATGAAGGCTTTTAAAGGGGGCATTTGATATCTACTCCCTAGGTCTGTAAACCTACAACATACATGTTTGCCTTCAAGACGACTTCCATGGCCAACACAAAGTATTGGAAAAAATTGCGCTACTTACAGACCGATTCGTGTATGAGTGTGTGCGCACGCATGTGTGTGTGTGTGTGTGTGTGTGTGTGTGTGTGTGTGTGTGTGTGTGTGTGTGTGTGTGTGTGTGTGTTGTGTGTGTGTGTGTGTGTGTGTGTGTGCGCGCGCGCGCGCGCGCGCGCATGCGCATGTATTCCTTTCGACAGAAGCAATGAAAATACTTCTTCAGAATTTCTCGGATGTTTTTTGGGACATGATACACCTCGAGGGCTAGTTGAATCACCTTGGGCGGGACAGATCCAAATGCATTTGCCAGATCGAACCACACCACGTCGAGGTCCCTTTTCTCTCAAGTCTTGGAATTGCTTCGCTAATCATAGTGGCGAGTTCTATACAGCCAGACACTCCCGGGATGTCTTTCTGGACGGTTACATCTAAGAGCTCATAGTTGTGAGGTTTTTAATCAGCTTCGCTGCCGTGACAGAGAAGATTTGATCCTAAACGTTCAGTTCAGAAGTGATGTAGATCTGAACTGGTTGGTGTCACTCGAGTTCTGCTCTTTGAGAGTGTACACTCCATCGGCTATCATCTATTGGTTGCTGGCCTTCAAGTCCCTCCATGTTGATCTTATCAGTTAGTTGAGCCACTCAGGACCTTTACATGTATCCAATGCAGCCGGTAGGGAATTCCATGGAGTCCAGGCGAAGATGTGGCTCTGGCTTTCTTCATCATGTTCTTGGCCTCATCCAGTGTTAGAGGCTTGTCACTGAACTTTTTTTTTCTGGCACTGCATGCCAAACCAAGCCCTGGGTTAAGTGGTGCTTCACTCTGAGGGTCAGAATACGCTTTCCTGAGATGCTGCTCAAGAGTTTCTTAGTCCACTTCGAGTGTCCCTGACTCTGGCTGCTCAACAGTTTTCTGGCTGACTGGAAGGGGTCTCTGAAGAAGCACCGGTAGTTTTCTTCTTTCTGCTCCTCTTTCTTGCTGATTCTGCTTTGCTGAGGCACCGTGTTGTGCTTTTCAGTTGTTGTTTTCCCCCACAGCTTCTCTAGTTCCTCCTTTTCAACTTCTGAGCCATAATTTTGTTGTTGTTGTTGTTGTTGTTGTCGTCGTCGTATCCTGACTAAAAGACTCCAGGGATCATCCGAACAGCCGAAGCACTTGAACACTATAGTACAAATGCATCAGTTGGGGGTGAGAACATTACGTGTGTGACCGTTTTCGTTGTCGTTGTTGTTGTCGTACCCTGGCTAAAAGACTCCAGGGATCATCTGAACAGCCGAAGTACTTGAACACTATGGTACAAATGCATCAGC
The DNA here is from genome assembly GCA_018398815.1 of Conus ventricosus. Taxonomy (NCBI): domain Eukaryota; kingdom Metazoa; phylum Mollusca; class Gastropoda; order Neogastropoda; family Conidae; genus Conus; species Conus ventricosus. The sequence goes on along the minus strand of CM031607.1, from coordinate 42,810,964 downwards.
TGGGGATGAGAACATTACATGTGTGACCGTTTTTGATTACCCCGCCACGTTGGCAGCCTCACTCCGACTTCGGGGGATTTAGGAGACTGATAATGTTATGCTAGGAACTTGTCACAACTGAAGACAATCCCCGCCTAACTATGCAGAGCATAACAACATTTTGATGTAGCCTTGGTGTTCTAGTCTATGTCAATTGGCCTGATAGCCTTAAACCAAGGCAGAGCCATGATTTTGATCCCACTTTCTCTTCCGATTGTTCTCTCTCTGGCTTTCGCTGAGTGGGAGAGTGTTAGTGTGTTGTCATCTGTCACAGACACGACGGTGGCAGGCGCACAGACTTGATCGCAAGAGACGGTGTGTGTGTGGGAGGGGGGGTTACGATTAAAACTTGACAGTAGTTACCTTCAGTTACTATTCCCATGTAAACACAGAATTAGGAATACAAGAAGACGGTAGTTTTTATGAGGAAACCGTAATTTAACGTCAAAATAATTCCGCTATTATATTTTTTTTTTTTTGGCCTGGCAGGGTTTGATGCAGATGAGACATCAAATCATGACAAAGTTGACAGAAGATTGACTGCCCCGCCAAACGAAAGAGACAAACAGATTACAAGTTAAAACACGACGCGTTTCGACCTCATTGGTCTTCTCCAGGCAGGACAAACAGCATTGGAGACCATGAAAACGAAGAACAAACAATCACTTGATTGGGTCCAATTGAGCCAAAAATGGATGTGGAATGAAACCAGTTTTGAACATTTGTTTGTCTCTTTTCGTTCGGAGGAACAGTAAATCTTCTTTTAAGTGAATTTTAGAAATCGTTTATAAGGCTCCGCCGAAGAACGTAAACAAACGAATCAAAAGACAAAACATGAAGCGTTTCGACCTCTTAGGTCTTCCTCAGGCAAGATACACAACTCTCAGGACAACGAAAGTGAACGAGCAATCATTTATTTTCATCCAGTTCAGCGCAAGATGAGCGCTGAATGAAAAAACAAAACAAAACAAAAAACGTTATCTTAAGTGTGTTTCAATTTCCGCTTGCAGTCACTTTTTCTTGAAACCATCAAACCACAAGTCAAAAACAGAAACAAAATCCTTATGACTCCTGTAGGCCGCATGAAGAGTGACGACTCACGTTACAACTAAAGGTAATCATGCGCTTACAACATTGTTATTTGTTTTCTATAAAATCAGCTGTGTATAATCAGTTTTCTTTCTTTCTTTCTGCGTACGCAGGCTGATACTCCTGCGGACACTGCCTGTATAGACAAGCTGTGGAGTTTTGTGTGTATGACCGTTTTTCATCCCGCCATTAAGGCAGCCATACTCCATCTTCTGGGAAGGTGCATGCTATGTGTTACGTGTTATCCATACCAACGGCCAAACTGGCCTTCTCTTCCGAAGGTTGGTGATGGGATTTTACGTGTGTGCAAGATGTTGTGCGTGCGTTCACACACGGAATCTCGGTTTTTAGTCTCATTCGAAGGATGTATTCGAAGGAAGTCAGAACCAATGTTAACTCCAAGGGAAAAATCCCCCTGCACCGAAATTCGAACCCGCAACCCTAGGATCACGAGTCCGGCGCTCTACCAACTGAGCTATTCCGGCCCCATCAGTGAAGAAAACGGCCTAAACTCTTTGCTGTGTGTCAGTGTTGCACCGTAGTGAGAACTACTGGCCTTGTAATATTGTGGATAACGCACACTCAGGGGCTGGTTGAGAACCCCGAAACTGTCATTCAAGTCTCTCGAGGGTAACGGAGGGAGGGTGGTGGGGCGCGCGGGGGGGGGGGGGGGGGGGGGGGGGGGGGGTGGGGTGTGTTTGTTTGTTTTTCTTGTCCTAGCTTTCTACTG
>CM031607.1:42784106-42796606 GCA_018398815.1 Conus ventricosus | reverse complement strand
ACACACACACACACACACACACACACACACACACACACCACACACAACACACACACACACACAAACAAACACCCCACACACACACACACCACACACACAACACACACCAAATCTCTCTCTCTCTCTCTCTTCAGACACACACACACACACACAACACACACACACCCCAAAACACACACAACACACACACCACACACTGACACGCCACACACAACACACACACACACGCACACACACACACACACACACACAAAGACACACAACACACACACACCCACACACAAACTCACACACACACACACACACACACACACACAAACACACACACACACCCCACACACACACATACACACACAAGGGCATGTGCAAGCAAACCCCACAGATCAGGAGACAGGTTTTTCAAATGACCGATATGGAACTTGTGAATACTTTATGTTCTACACTGTATGGTTTTTAAATTTTTTGTTCCGTTTAACTCTTGGTACATATCATTCACAGAATTTTAATTTACTGTGCACTGACACATTTGATAATTCTTTAACAAAGGATGGGTTATGGATTGATTTACAAATCCCAGTGCCGTATCGGGGTTATCCTGTAAGACAAGACCCAATAACATCCAAACTGTTCCTGACAACAACACACTTTTGATAAGGTTTCCTGTTTTACTCCTAAAAGTGTTACCCTTTTAAGATACAGATTCCCCCGTGCAGTGGAATGTCTTTTAACCTTCAGAATAAGTTCACCTAGGTGCTGTGGAGCCAGTATAACACCCTTCAGAACAAATTCACCTAGGTGCTGTGGAGCATGTGTTAACACCTCCAGAATAAGTTCACCTAGGTGCTGTGGAGCTGTATAAACCCTCCATAACAAGTTCACCTAGGTGCTGTGGAGTCTGTGTAACATCCTCCATAACAAGTTCACCTCTAGGTGCTGTGGAGTCTGTATAACACCCTCCAGAATAGTTCACCCAGGTGCTGTGGAGTCTGTATAACACCCGCCATAATAAGTTCACCTAGGTGCTGTGGAGCCCGTATAACACCCTCCATAACAAGTTCACCTAGGTGCTGTGGAGTCTGTATAACACCCTCCAGAATAGTTCACCCAGGTGCTGTGGAGTCTGTATTAACACCCCCATAATAAGTTAACCTAGGTGCTGTGGAGTCTGTATAACACCCGCATAACAAGTTCACCTAGGTGCTGTGGAGTCTGTATAACACCCTCCATAACAAGTTCACCTAGGTGCTGTGGAGTCTGTATAACACCCTCCAGAATAGTTCACCCAGGTGCTGTGGAGTCTGTTTTAACACCCTCCATAATAAGTTCACCTAGGTGCTGTGGAGTCTGTATAACACCCTCCAGAATAAGTTCACCCAGGTGCTGTGGAGTCTGTATAAACACCCTCCAGAATAAGTTCACCTAGGTGCTGTGGAGTCTGTATAACACCCTCCAGAATAGTTCACCCAGGTGCTGTGGAGTCTGTATAACACCCTCCAGAATAAATTCAACTAGGTGCTGTGGAGCCTGTATAACACCTCCAGAATAAATTCACCTAGGTGTTATGGAGCCAGTATGACAAGCTGCAGAATATATTCACCTGATGCAGTGGATCCTGTGCAGTAATCTCCACAATACATTGACCTTTATGCAGTAGAGCTTTGATAATATAAACAACCTCCAGGACATATTCACCTGTATGCAGTGGAGCCTTAATTGACAAAACCTCCAGAATACATTCACCTATATGCAGTGGAGCCTTTATAATGGCCTCCAGAATATATATATATACATTCACCTAATGCTATGGAGCTTGTATACAACATCCAGAATATATATATTCATCTATATGCAGTTGAGCCAGTATAACAGCTTATGCAAATATATTCACCTAGATGCAATGGAGCCTTTGTATCATTTATTTTCAGCTGTTACTGTGAGCCTCTTTAAAAACCTTCAGAAATCTGGGTTTTTATTTGGAGGTAAAGTGTTTTTTTCATTGATAAATCCAGTGTAGATAACAAGACTCTGAAAAAACAAATGTTCACAGAAAGGGAGGGAGTGCTTGTAGAAAAGTAAATCCAGTATAGATAAAACTCTACGAGTCCTGAAAAACATCCATTTGTTGACAGGTAAATTCAGTATAAATAAAGACGAACATGTCCCTGAAAAACAAGGTGTGTTCTTGGATGGAGGGAGCATTTGTTGAGAAGTAAATCCATCAAAAGAGAAGCATGTTGCTGAAAAACAAACACTCAAGGATAGGAGGGTGTGTTTGTTGAGTGGTAAATCCTGCATAGATAAAGACAAACATGTCTCTAAAAGCTGATGTATTCCAAGATGGAGGAAGTGTTTGTTGGGAAAGAAACTCCAGCATGAAGAGTAACATGTCCATGAGAAACAACACAAATATTTACAGGGAGGGAATCTTTATTGACAGGTGGATCCAGACAGGCAAAGAGAAAGATGACCATGAAAAACAAATCTTTGTAAGTGGGTTGTCTTTCAGGTAAATCCATACAGGCGCATGTGTACTTGAAAAACGAATCTTGAAATGGAGGGATTTGTTATTTGGAAGTGTCACCATGAACTTTATACGACTCAAGTCTCTTTAAGGTTTTGCAATTGGCATCTTAAACACTGTTCATCAACAGATTTAAACCCTTTAAGAATCAAACAAAAACAGATTTAGTATTAGTAGCATGGCTTGTTCTCATGTTCTGCTCTCAGACAGACCATAGAGTAAATACAGCACAAGTTACTTGGTGTGTGGATGCATCACAAGACCTGACATTGATGATATTGTGATGCTTATGGTGCTTTTGTTGTTGAAAGTGTGACTTCCAGTGTCAGAGAAAAGATTATTCACAACACAAGACAGCGCACGGATGATTAGTGTTAGAAATTTTTAAAACAGTCATGTTGGAGCATTTGATTTTTATATTGAAATGACTTTAATGTCAGAAGTCAGAAGCTGGCCTACTTGTTGTTGTTGTTGTTGTTGTCGTCGTTTCCCCGGCTAAAAGATTCCAGGGATCATCCAAACAGCGAAGCACTTGAACACTATGGTACAAATGGATCAGCTGGGGATGAGAACATGACGTGTGTGACCGTTTTTGATTACCCCGCCACATGGGCAGCCACACTCTGACTTCGGGGGATTTTGGAGACTGATCATGTTATGCTAGGAGCTTGTCACAACTGAAGACAATCCCCGTCTAACTATGCAGAGCATAACAACATTTTGATGTAGCCTTGGTGTTGTAGCCTATGTCAATTGGCCTGACACAGCCAAGGCGATGGCTAATTGTAATTTTTGGGGTTTTGTTACACTCACTTTTTAAAAGTACTTGTCTTTGTTTGGTTTAGTAGCTAGTCATGCTTAGTTTGTTGCTAGTCACTCTTTGTTCCTCAGTGGCGCAAGTGCCGGACGTAAAAAAGCATATATTTGCTCATCCGTTTCCCTTGGAAGTAAAGATGATCAGATGATCAAAGGGAGCTCTAAATGGCAAATGGATGTGTGACAAAGTGATGAGCATGCTCAATGGGCCTGTGCAGGCACCAGTTGAGGGGACGGGATGGACATGGTGTCAGCACAGTCCGACATGCCAGCAGCCTGGAGCGGCAACGGAGAGGGACCCAGCCTCCCCCCACCACTGACTCCATGGGCAGCGATGACAAAAACGATGGCTGTGATGATCTGTCAGACGCTGAAGGCGTGTGGAGTCCCGACATCGAGCAGAGTTTTCAGGAGGCACTGGCCATCTACCCACCGTGTGGGCGACGGAAAATCATTTTGTCCGATGAAGGAAAAATTACGGTAAGTATATCGTGGGCATTGTGGGGGCCTTTGATAAAAGTGCGAAAACAGTTTTTGAAGAAAGAGGGAAAGCGCATCCCAAGGGCAGCGGGCCCAAATTTTACAGTTTGGGTGGTCAGCCTAGTGGATAAAAATGCTTTTGTTAAAAAACCTGAGATTTCAATTTTCGTTGCAAAAACCTTTTTTTCCCCTCTCAGTATTGGGTGAGTGTGGGTTGATGATCTTTGAATGGCTTGATGTTGTCGAGATTTTTTCCTCTGAGTGACGTTTTGGTGGGGTTTTTGATTTTTCAAGTTTTCCCTTTAGCACATGTGAAAATCAGATGCAGGGAGACGTACCCTTGGAAAATAAATGCGTGGAACAACCCAAGTTGTTTTCATTTTTAAAAGGGTTCACCCTAAAAAGAAAAAAGTAATTTTTTAACATTCGCGCAGACAGACAAAAAAAAAAAAGGGTATATTTGGCTTTTGCAAATGATACGTTTTCGTTTCACCCCCCAAAATGTTTCATCCGGGGCTTCGGGGAGAAATTGATTGTTATTTCTGCGTGCATAGTTCACTTTCAACCATAATTCAAATAGGATCTCCTTCAAAGGCAAAAAACATAAGATAACCCGATACTGAAGGGGGTGTAAAGTTTCAAAAGGCCCCAGGTTTTTTAGTCAACAGAATTGAGCATAGGCAGTTTGGGGTGGGGCTTCATTGGGAAAATGGTTTTGTAGTCCTTATCAAACCCGTGTGGGGATTTTTCCCGGGAGTTATGGTCATTTTCATTGTTCTGCAAAAGGGAGGAACCGGGTGACAGTTTGGCAGTAAAATTGTTCCCCCAGTTTGGCAGTAATTTGTCCCCCATTGGCGTTTTAAAATTGTCCAAAGACCGGGTGTAAAAATGGGCCCACAGATCGGCGTAATAATTTTTCCCCCAGATGGCAGTAACATTGCCCCACAGATCGGCCGTTTAAAATTTTCCCAGGTCGGCAGTAAAATTGTCCCAGATCGGCAGTAATATTTGGCCCCCCCCCCCCCCCCCCCCCAAAATTTGGCAAATAATTTGGGCCACAGATCGGGAGTTAAAATTTTTCCCACAGAAAAGGCCAAATTATTGTCCCCCAGATCGGCAGGAAAATTGTCCCAAAGATCGGCAGTAATATTGTCCCACAGATTGGCAGTAATTTTTGTCCCCCAGTCGGCGGGAATTTTTGGGCCCACAGATCGGCGGGAATATTGCCCCAAGATTGACAGTAATATTGTCCCCCGATCGGGTAATATCCCCCACAGTTTGGCAGTTAAAATCGCCCCACAGATCGGCGTTAAAAATTGCCCCCAGATCGGCAGTTAAAATTTTGTCCCCGCAGATGGCTGGAAATTTTCCCCCCAGTTTGGCTTAATTTTTACCCGCAATGGGCAGTAATATTGCCCGAGATGGGCAGTTTATTTCCGAGGTCAGCAAATAATATTGTCCCACAGACGGCAGTTTTATTGCCCCAAGATCGGCGGTTTAAAATTGTCCCCCAGATGGCCCGTAATTTTTTGTCCCCCAGATCGGCAGTAATATTTTCCCCCAGATAGGGGAGTAATATTGCCCCCCGATCGGCGTAATATTGCCCCACGATAGGCAGTAATTTGGGCCCCCCGGGTCGGCGTAATATTGCCCCACAGATCGGCTGTAATAAAGTCCCCCAGGTCGCGTTAATTTTTGTCCCCCAGATCAGCAGTAATATTGGTTCCCAGTTTAGCAGTAATATTGTCCCAGATCGGCAGTAGTATCCCCCCCCCCCCCCCCCCCCCCCCCCCCCCCGGGTCGGGAGTAATATTTTCCAACAGATCGGCAGTAATATTGTCCCACAGATCGGCAGTAATAATGTCCCTCAGATCAGCAGTAATATTGTCCCCCCCCCCCCCCCCCCCCCCCCGTCGGCAGTAATATTGTCCCACAGATTGGCAGCATTATTGGGGTCCTGTTTGTTTGAATTCTACCACCACATGCATAACTGACAGAGAAAGAAGGGTGTGTATATTGTGTATGTATTCTTATGGAAGAGCAGAGAAAGGGGGGAAGGAGTTGGTCGGTTGTTCAATGGGAACTTTTGGGAGGAACTACACATGCACACACACGCACGCACACCACACACACACACACACACACACACACACACACACACACACACACACACACGCACACACACACGCACACAGGCATGCACACATGCACATCATCCCTCTCTTTCTTTCTCGCTCTCTTTCTCTCTCTCACTCTTTCTCTCACTTTTTTTTCTCTCTCTCTTTCTCCCACTCTCTTTTTACTGTCTCTGTCACTGTCTGTCTGCCTGTCTGTCCGTCTCTCTCTCTCTCATTCTCAGTGTGTGGCTTGGCCTCTCTCTTGTGCATGCTTTTTAAAACACACACACACTTACACACACATGTGCACGCACGCACACACACACACACACACACACACACACACACACACACAACACACACACACCACACACACACACACAACCACACAACACACACACACACACACACACACACACACACACACACACACACACACACACACACCGATACAGTCAGCTGCTCACTCACTTAATCCCGTGTCAGAATTTGATTCCCCACGAATCCAGGACCCAGACACAACAAGGTGTAAACCAATAAGCAGGAGTGGTTTTATTGGGGGGGGGGGGGGGGGGGGGGGTTGAAGCTCCAAGGCATTGCCACACTTCTCCTGTCTGCTTACCGGGTTAGGTGCGCTGAAGTATTGCAGACCGATCGCTTACACCAAAGCACCTGTCTGGTGTCTTCAGCCTCCCTTTACCTCTTTCCTCCCCTAGCCCCCTTCTCTCTCTCTCTCTGTCTGTCTGTCTGTCTGTCTCTCTCTCTCTCTCTCTCTCTCTCTCTCTCTCTCTCTCTCTCTCTCTCTCTCTCTCTCTCTCTCTCTCTCCTGCACCTTTCTGGCTCGCCTCACCTCCCCCTCCCCTTTCCTCCCATTTAGGCTTTATAGGTGGACATCAAGACCTACCCCCCCCCCCCCCCCCCCCCCATTATTCCAGCCTCCACCTACTTCTACTCTTTCTCTCTTCGCTTGTAATGTCTTTTTAAAAAAGAAAGAAAGAAAGAAAGAAGTTCTTTGAGTTATAAATATTGCAAAACTACGAGGATTTTTAAGTTAAAAGAACAAGAATGTTGGTAACAAGCTCAAGTATATACAAAATGTGTGCCTATGAACTATCATTAAACAGATGCGTGAAAAAGAATACGGTGATTTATAAGTACTTCAGTTTGAGAGAAGAGTCTCACAGGCAGGCATAACCCCGTTTGCACGCATGCTCCTGGGACACACAGACACACACTGGACTGTTGGTGGTGTCATCGTTAGCGTAGAGGGAGGCAGCTAATACTGCTATCCTCTGTTTTTCACAGGGTTTTACAGGGTGTGCAGTTGTTCTGTATAGGCTTTCGCTAGCAGCCGTGCTTCTTTGCATGGTTCAGAGGCCGCTGCACTAATGATAGCATGTTGCGGTCTGAATCTAGTCACATGACTCGCAGCTCATGAATGTTCATGATGATTCCCACTGCCTGAGGCTGCCTTGGTATATAGTGCTGGATTCAAGGTGGAAAAAAAATGTCTTGTCTGAGCCTTTCCTTTTTCTAACTTGTATATATCAGGTTTTTTTTGTGTGTGTGTGCATGCTGTGTCAAGATGGCTTTGAGCTGAACCCTTGACACAGTTAAGAGGATGCTCATCGATGTGTATTCGACTTTTCTGGTTTATGGAAGAGTCATTGATCATAAAAACATGGTGGCTACTGATGGAAACTTACTCAGAGGCAATCCATACACAAGTGAGGAAGATTCAGTTTATCTGTTAAAAACACATTGCATCGTCAAGTGCATCAATGCCAGACAAGTGGGTGTTTCAAAGCCACAAGAGAGGAGGTAGAAGAAAGCAAAGGGGGTTGTGATAGGGAAAATGTCTGTTGATTTGCTTGTAGAAGGTAGATTCAGTAAAAATGTAGAGAAGCAATATCCAGTCTACCATGGAAAGCATGTCCAAACATTGTGTCTACCAGTTAGGTCTTCTGACATGGTTGACGTTTAACTATTGGCACAAGAAGCAGTGCTGAGCCTTGTCTATGAAACAAATAATATGTACATTTGAGGGAAGGTGAATGGACTAATGATACTGAAACAGCATACATGCATCCCACTTGCAAAACACAAATAAAGAATTTTTTTGTTTGTTTTGAAAAATTCTTGTCAGTTTTTGCATGTATTACATGCATAGCATTGTCTTCTGCTCCTTAGAAAGAATTGTTCCCTTTACTTTTTTTTCCGACTGGTTCAGAAATAAACTTGATTCATGATTTTGCAAAATGCCTAGTCATATAGCATTGAATGGCCCTGATTAAATCATTTTAATGTTGCAATTCAGAAAATGTCCCAAATTTGGGGATTGTTTCCCTTGTGAGTGCAGCCTATGAAAGTGATAGTGCATGTCACAAGTTTCACTGTTGTGTCATTCACAAAGTAAACTGAGCTGGGGACTAAATATAAGTCCTAGGCTAGAAGTCACTCCATGGGTTGGAAGCTTGAATCCTAAGGAGAAAGCAAGCTGAGTGTTGGAAATGCTCCAGTTTGTTTTGTTTTGTTGGTCTTGTTCCCAAACTGAACAGTAGGGACATCAAGAATGTACTCTATCACCGGAGTCTCAGGTTATTTTGAGAGTGAGGAGTCGCCAGTGTAAAGATGATCCCAGTTTGATTTATCTCATGAGGAAATGGAGGGGTGAGGGTTTACTTTTTTTGTTTGTTTGTTTTAAGGAGGATGAAAAGTGTTATGCCAGGAAGTTCTCATGGCTGAAGATAGTTGCCACGTCACACTGCAGTACATAAGGAACTGTTTCTGTACACCATGACTACACATGGCTTACAGATCAGTTCAGTTCAGTAGGCAGTTCGGTAGTAAAACTTTGGGGGTAACACGAAAAAACAAAAGAAAGAAACAAACTTCTGACATGCTTGACCCCCCTCAAGAATAGTGTTTTTCTTAAAATGTTCAGCTACATTTTGGAATTGAATCACCTAGTGTTTTTCTTAAAATTTCGAATTGAACCACCTAGTGTTTTTCTTAAATTTTTCAGCTACATTTAAAGATTGAATGCCCTATAGCCTTATACAATACTCAGACATTTAAACAGAATAATTGTGTCACTTATAAGATACATCTTAAACACAGCTGATATGTTTATAAAAACTCTTCACTGTCACCTTGATCCAGCAGTCCCTTGGCTTGTTCCTCCCTGTCTTGATTCATTAGCAACTATGTCACCTCCTCTGTTGTTCATCTCTTTTGTTGTTGTCTGCCTAAGGATCTGCTTTCACTGATTTAACAGACCAACAAACAAACAAAAGGTGGGGAGAGGGGAAGGATTTGTTGTTAAATGGAAGAAAATAGATAAAAACTGTCAGATTGGATTCATTCGACAGGGCAGACAGAGCATCATCTTCATGCGATAGCTGTAGATTTGTAAATGGTTCAGCTGAAAAAGCAAACTGTGCAAATAAGAGAAAGCCAGCATGGAATAGTGTTTCAGTATGAGCATATGCATATGGCGTTTAGACTGGCAATAAGGGTGGTACACGTGATGTGGAACTTGGTGCAGAATGAGTTGATATAGAACTCGGGATCTGTCTACCTTGCTTTGAACACTGACTAAGCTCCAGGGCACACCCTAGCAGTTCAGGTAGTCAGGGTGGTGTCATGGGAATCCTGCAGAAGGCTTTATCCCCAACAGCAAGCTGTTGAAGAGTCTGCTGACGACTAGGCAGGTCCACCAAGCCGAAGAGAAGATGAAGAATAGATCTCCAAGGACTCTGGCCTTCCTGTTTGCAGACTTCTGAAGATGGTACAATTCCAGAATCAGCCTTCACAGTGACAGGAAGGCATGCACTGATGCAGCTGTCACCAGGATCTGTTGACCCAGTGATCTAATCATGTGGAAAAATCGGCCATTACTATCCTGGCGGTTAAGACTCGGAGACAAAAATGGATGGGTATGCTGTGCTGCCATGCTGGCCAAAATGTACTGCAGGTGCCTTACAGTTGTCCTTTTTCATGAGAATACATGAAGACAGCCCGAAGACTAAGGGTTGCTCTGAAGTTCAGCTTTTTTTGGGGACAAAGGTGAAACAACTTAAGGACAAAACCCCACGTCATCATGAATGATGACGTCAGTAGAAACAGGCCGGGCATTTTGACAGCATGTGGTGTCTATGTGATACAAGGGGTACACCTTCCGTGTGTACCTTATGACATGCAGAAAGGTCATGTGAAAGGTAAGCACAGCTGAATGGAGACGTAGGGGTGAGCGGTTGACAAAACCTGTGACCTGCTACAAACAGGAAGAAAACTTGTCAGAGACTACCTCTTGCGGTAGATGAACAACCCGAACACCTTGGTAAATGAAGGGAGACAGTGACGACAGGCGAAAGGGTTGTCAAGTACTTTCTTTGTTTCCACCTTAAACTGGTGGAAAAAAGAAGAAGAAGAAGAAGAAGTTGGCTCGTTCCTATTTTCTGATGGATTTCTTCCTTTCTCGGGGTGTTGGGAGGAGAACACCAGCCACAGTCAGTGACAGGGATCTTCAGAGTCATCGGTCCTTGGTTTCTTTTTTTTAATCCAAGATTTTATTTTCCCCAAGGGCCTACATCGTGTATCAATGCTATGCCTCCGTCATCCCTCCCCCTGCAATCCTCACCGTCACCACAAACAACACCTTTTCCTTTCCCTAACCCCCTCCCCTACTCCAACCATGATCTTTAAATATATGCACATTGATCTATTAAGAACAAGAAAATAGATGGAAGAGCTGTGGGAGCTTCTTTAAAGGGTTGAAGAGGCTGATGTCTCCTTGTTTTTACCATGATGCCATATCATTAGAAAAGTAATTCTCTTGCGAACGCTGCCTTATTTACACATGCCTCATCCGTGTTCAAACTTAACACTGCCTTATTTACACATGCCTCATCCATGTTCAAACTTAATACTGCCTTATTTACACATGCCTCATCCATGTTCAGACTTAACACTGTCTTAAACACTGTCTTATTTACACATGCCTCATCCGAGTTCAAACTTAGCAAGTGAACTCACTGACTTCGGCTGGCTCAAGCTTTGAAGTGTTCCACTCCAGTGCTTGCTTTGTTGGAACATCAGTGACATGTTGTCAAAGGGGAAGTGAAAAAAAAAAAAAAAAACGAACATAAGCATTTCATGTAAAAAATAACTTTTATGATTTGGTGAAATGTCCAAAGTCTTTGACAACAGAAAGCCTGTATGATTTGAATTCTCCTCAGGGATCCTCTTGGCATTACTTTGTGAAAGTTGCCGACACAGACACACCATCAAAACACAAATTTACATCGGTCTTGTATGCTTTTAATTAACATTTTACTCATGACAGCTTTAATGAGGTGGTCTTGACAACAAATATTACATTATTGATATTACAATCTGGCGTTCTTCGAGAGCAGCTGTATTTGCGCATCAAATTTTTTGGATGAAAAGACGAACATTCTTAACTGGTTATGTGTAAATTTAAATAACTTTTTTTAAAATGCCTTTTCTAAGTAAATAGTCAGCATAGCAATTTTACAAGTCAAATTTCAGTTGTTTCATTGAAAGCCAAAAAAAAAAAACATGACGTTGGAAACGTCACGAAATTAGGTCAGGCTGTACACTGATATCATGAACTTCATTGAAAGAATGTAGTATTTAGACAGTTGCTTCACGACAGAAATAAGACCACTCTTCCCACCCCACAAAGAATGTAGTATTTAGACAGTTGCTTCACAACAGAAGTAAGACCACTCTTCCTATCCCCAAAATGAAGGCATTTTCCAAAACCCAATTTATTTTTTCTTCTGTGGCTTGAGAAATCCCCAAAAGGTATAAAATGATCCCACATTCGTTGGGGGGTGGAATAAGTTTAATGGCTTTGCAATACCAAACAGTACTTAGTCAGATCTTTGGTATTATAATGCGTAAGACTTTGATGTGATGGTGTGAAATTATGAACACAATTGATGTGTGTGTGTGTGTGCACGTGCACAAGCATGTGCTTGTGTGTGCGCGTGTGTATGCATGTGGCTTGTGTGCGTGCGTGTGCACGTGCACGCACGAGTGCATACATGCATGTCTAGATTCTGTTCATTGAAGGTTGTTTTACATGTTCGTTCAGATGCACTCTTCGCTTTTCTTAGAAGTGTGTCTTGCAAAGAAAAGAGCAGTTTTGTTTTGTTTTTTGTATCTTTGTTTTGGGGTGTTGTAAATTGCAGGGAAAATGAGGCGTTTGGGTGGAGTTGTGTCTGAAAGGTAGACACATGAATTTCTCTCACACTGTTAAACTTCTGTTGGGGTATCCGTGTCCTTTCAAAAGGAAATAATATCGGGTAATCATTCGCTAAAATGTTAGCAATACAGTGTGTTTTGAAATGAAAGAAAAGTTGTGGGAAGTGATGAACTTTTTCATGTTATGACATCATCCCTTTTGAGAAGGAAAAAGCTTATGGAACTGATCCATAGGATGATCTTGATTCGCAGATTTTTTTTTTTATACACATTTTTTTTTTTCATAAGCTAACAAATGAGAGAAAGAAATTCAAGCCATGTTTTTTAGAGAG
>CM031607.1:42671606-42779106 GCA_018398815.1 Conus ventricosus | reverse complement strand
CATGCACACAACACAACAAACATGGACATGCACACACACACACACAACACTTACACACACACACACACACACACACACACACACACACACACACACACACACACACACATTGCCTTGTTACAAGTGCAGGCAGAGGAAGTGGCCCCGCTCTGCTACCTGTACTGATGAGGTAAGCAGCCCACGGCAGTCTGTTTTTCTGTCAAAGCTGATTGTAATGAGGCCCCTCATATTGTACTGAGGTCCCTCATATTGTACTGAGGTCCCTCATACTGTACTGAGGCCCCTCATATTGTACTGAGGTCCCTCATACTATACTGAGGCCCCTCATATTGTACTGAGGTCCCTCATACTGTACTGAGGCCCCTCATATTGTACTGAGGCCCCTCATACTGTACTGAGGCCCCTCATATTGTACTGAGGCCCCTCATACTGTACTGAGGCCCCTCATATCGTACTGAGGCCCCTCATATCGTACTGAGGCCCTCATATTGTACTGAGGCCCCTCATGTTGTACTGAGGTCCCTCATACTATACTGAGGCCCCTCATATTGTACTGAGGCCCCTCATATTGTACTGAGGCCCCTCATATTGTACTGAGGCCCCTCATATTGTACTGAGCCTAGGCCCCTCATATTGTACTGAGGCCCCTCATATTGTACTGAGGTCCCTCATATTGTACTGAGGACCCTCATATTGTACTGAGGCCCTTCATATTGTACTGAGGCCCCTCATACTGTACTGAGGCCCCTCATACTGTACTGATGCCCCTCATATTTGTACTGATGCCCCTCATATTGTACTGAGGCCCCTCATACTGTACTGAGGCCCTTCGTATTGTACTGAGGCCCCTCGTATTGTACTGAGGCCCCTCATATTGTACTGAGGCCCCTCATATTTTACTGAGGCCCCTCATATTGTACTGAGGCCCCTCATACTGTACTGAGGCCCTTCGTATTGTACTGAGGCCCCTCGTGTTGTACTGAGGCCCCTCATATTGTACTGAGGCCCCTCATATTTTACTGAGGCCCCTCATATTGTACTGAGGCCCCTCATACTGTACTGAGGCCCCTCATATTTTACTGAGGCCCCTCATACTGTACTGAGGTCCCTCATATTGTACTGAGGTCCCTCATACTGTACTGAGGTCCCTCATACTGTACTGAGGCCCCTCATACTGTACTGAGGCCCCTCATATTTTACTGAGGCCCCTCATACTGTACTGAGGCCCCTCATGAGTGGCATGGGCAAAGGGGGAGAAAAAGGCCCAGTGGAGAAGATGGCTCCGTCCCTATTGATCTGTATGTGTTGGACTCCCCAGCCTCTCTCTTTCACTGTGCACCCACTTCCCAAAGTTCGTCATGTGTTTGCTGCACTTGAGGGGAGTAACAGTGTGGGAGAGAGAGGTAGTAAGTTATTGTGTGTAGGCTTTCAAGAAGTCCCAACTGTGTGTGGGAGTGTGAATATGCACTTATGTGTGTGATGTGTGTGTGTGTGTGTGTGTGTGTGTGCGAGTGTGTGATGGTGTGTGCGTGTGTGGTTGTGTGTGATTGTGTGTGTGTGTGTGTGTGTTTGTGTGTGTGTGTGTGTGTGTGTGTGTAAGTGTGTGTTTGTGTGTGTGATGGTTGATTTGATTGATTGATTAATTTAACGTCTGTTCACAACAATCAACAATGGTGATATTAGACTAAAAATAAACCAATAAAAAAAATAAAAAAATAAAAAACCAACAAATTAAAACGGGCTGCGTAAGAGTTTGTGCCTGTGATTGCGCGCGTGCGCGCGCGCGCGCGCGTGTCTGTGTGTGAGTTTGTGTGTATGTGTGTGTGTGCGTGTGTTTGTGTACTGTGCGTATGCATGTGTGTGTAGAGTGGTGTGTGTGTGTGTGTGTGTGTGTGTGTATATGTGTGCGTGCGAGTGTGTGCGTGTGTGTTAGTGTGAATATGCACTTATGTGTGTGATGGTGTGTGTGTGTCTGTGTGTGTAAGAGAGTGTGTGTGTGTGCGTGTAGTGAGTGAGAGGGGTCTGGAAGGGAGTATGAAAGAACCATAGCCATGGATTTAATTTTACATCAAAAAGAGTAGTTCATCTCTCTCTCTCTCTCTCTCTCTCTCTCTCTCTCTCTCTCTCTCTCTCTCTCTACCCCCCCCCCCCCACCTGCCTCTCTCTCTCACTCTGTGTGTTTATGTGTGTGTGTGTGTGTGTGTGTGTGTGTGTGTGTGTGTGTGTGTGTGTGTGTGTGTGTGTGTGAGATATGTTGCTCATAATGGTCATAATCCATACTCCTTTTCCCTCAAGCAAGATTCTGAAAAGAGATCAAACTATGACATTCACAGAACCTTGTGGATTATATTATTGTATAGATCTGCATTATCACTTTCATCGGTCGGATCCAAATTAGTCCCAACCCAGCTGACCCGTGAACATTTTTTGTCAGAACCATCATCACCGTCATCCTAATTACAGCAGCACAACACCCAGAGCAGAGCAAACACCTGCTGAATGAAAATGAAGACAATTTGTTGTTCACCAGCAGTAAGCTCTGGACATAGACTTCACAGCAGTGCATGAAGACAGAACACAGTATGGTTTTCTGAAAGTGCAAAGCGGTTTTAATCGCCACCGCTATCAGTTAACTGGACCTATGCTCACTCGCTCTCTGTCTCTCTCTTACTCTCTCTCTCTCTTTCTTTTTCTTTTTCTTGCCCTTGGGGTCGGCTGGGCTATAAGCAACATTACCTTACCTTACCCTCCTCCTTCACTCTTTCTCTCGCTTTCTCTCTCTCTCTCTTCCTCTCTCTTTCTCTCTCTCTCTTCCTCTTTCTCTCTCTCTTTCTCTCTTCCTCTCTCTCTCTCTCTCTCTCTCTCTCTCTCTCTCTCTCTCTCTCTCTCTCTCTCTCTCTCTCTCTCTGTTCCTGAACCCTAGGCTGTTGGGGGCTTGGCAGATTTAAAGATTCCGATCGTTTGCATAGAGAAATTTGCTGGTAACATGATGAGGTGGGGTTCTTTTGGACGCTTCAGTGGAACCAGATTTATTTTCATGTTAAAACATGGATGAACATGGCAAAAGTCATGATTCATTTTTGTTGTTGTTGTTCTCGACGAAATGCCTGAAAATGTGAATGTAATTTATTCTGGGCCCATTCTCAACACAGATGATTTCCATGGCATGTGAATGTTGTTGCTGTTCATGTCACAAGGAAGTATATGTATTACACAATATAACGATAGCAGCAGCGCTGACCTTTTCATGAGTGCGTTGAAAGGTTACAAGAGATGAGTGTTGAATGTTGAATGTTGTGTCTGTAGCAGTGGCAGATTTCAGCAATGCTTGTACATTAACATGTCTGACTCCTACAGTAAGCGTTGACACATGCCTGACCAATGACAGAAAGCACTGACACATGTTTGTCACTGACAGAAAGCAGTGACACATTTGACCACTTTTCGAAAACATGGACACCTATTGAAGGCACATACAGAAGGCAGTCAGATGTCTGACTACTTGTAGTATTGACATGTATTTGGTCACTGGCTGGAAGAGCTGGCATACATTTTATAGCTGATACAAAGCATTGACTTACATGCTTAACCACCTGGCAGAAAGTGGTGACATGTCTGACTACAAGCAGCAAGCATAAACTTAAGTTTGGCCTCTGACAGAAAGCACTGACACGTCTGACCATTGACAGAGTGCCGTGACATGTTTCATCAAACATATGACGTCAGCCTTCCTTGTCAGTGATGATTCATCACTGACAAGGAAGGCTGACGTCATATGTTTGAGCATTAACAGAAAGCACTGAAATGTGTGTGTTGACCACTGACAGAAAGCAGTGGCATGTCTGACCATTGACAGAATGCCGTGACACGTTTCATCCCTGACAGGAAAGATTGATATTATGTATTTGAGCCTTAACAGTAATCATTGACATGTATGATTGACCACTGACAGAAGCAGTGACAAACATTTGCAGACCATGACCTTTGATGCAGGCAAGAGTATCCACAGTTCCAGCATTGGTCTGTGTCGGTGCTGACGGTGTGAACGCTGACTGTGCTGCAGGTCGCAATGAGCTCATTGCCCGCTACATCAAACTGCGCACCGGCAAGACGCGGACGCGCAAACAGGTGTCGTCACACATTCAGGTGCTGGCGCGACGCAAAGCCAAGGAGATCCAGTCACAGCTTAAGGTCAGATACCCTCCTGGAGACCCACAGGTGAACCTTAGCTCTTGCCCTCCCTGAGTGCCCTGCCCTTTGGTTGCCTTCACACTCTTCTCTGGCTTAACCCCACGCTTTTGGTCCTGCAGCTGCACACTTCCACATTTTTGTTTTGTTTTCATCTCCACTGATTTTGTTGGTTGTCAGATTTTTATTTTCTTCCTGTTATATAAATCTTTTGGCGTCATACTGTACCATGTCAAATTCTGGCAAGCTCATTGCAAGCTGCAGCCATGTAGCTGGTTCTGTTTGTCCAAATTTAGTGGCTAACAGTGTTAAGATGCCCCAAGACATTGTCCCACACTTCTTTCCCAGGCGTGGAGGTAAATCAGCCTCCTTCCATTTTATGGCCCCATGTTAGCAAAGACGGTCTGTCAGGGTTTCGTTCTGCTGTGCTTTAGTTTTTTAGGGACTTGCAAAGCTCAGTCGCTTGTTGTCTTGTTAGCGATTGGCACTAGTTCTTTCATATTTTTCTAATGACACGTTTGTCTGTCTTTCCTGTGTGATCCGTTGCCCTGCGTCTTGATAGGTATGGCTCACCAAATAAGAGCGACATTGGAGCCTGGGGAATGGCGATGAATCAATCTTCACTTTACACTTTCCACAGATTCTCATGTCCCCTCTCCTGATGTGGATTGTGGCGACAGCTCTGATTGGATTATGAGACTTGGTACTGTGCTCGGCAAATTTCTATGTTGAACAGAAAGAAGTTTAAAAAAAAAGGGGGGGTGGGGAGGAAATTTCCCTCACATGACCCTTTCAGTTGTCAACACATACGGGGTTAAGCACGATGGTGGTGACCAGTACAGTGCAGCCATGCCCTCTTGCTTGTTTTGTTGTTGATTACCACAAGCACATGCCTAACCAGTGGTTTGCTCATGCTGGAGTGACTGCATCCTTATCCCCCCACCCCCTCCACACACACACACACACACACACACACACACACACACACACACACACACACACACACACACACACACATTTGTGGCCAAGTGAAGATAACCAAGAGGCATGCTGGCTGGTCTCTCTGAAGAACATGATTTCACCTGTCTGTAGGAGAACCCCAGAACCAGTTCATGAGTCATGAAGAGCATTCTGCCTCCAACAGGGTCCCAACCTCCGTGGAATCTCATCTACGATGAAAACATGCACTGGAGCAGGAGCTGACCACAGTTTGAGCCCCCAAAAAGGGCCAAGCTAACCCATCCTGAAGTTCTCCATTGTTGGCATCTTTCTTAGAGGTACCAGACTCTGATGGTACGTCTAATCAAAGGCATCCCTTGGTTAGCCGAGACAGTCCTGGAGAAGGAATGCTTATGCCATCACAGGTTCCCAGCAGAGCCGGTGGGCACACTGTGGAGGTGCAGCCAGTGAGACGCTCCGCTTTTCTGGCTCTGAGTGCAATGTCCCTGGTCATCGTGACCTTCAATCCTGCACTTTACACTCTGGCTGGCATTTTAGTTGCTTTGAAATCGGACTTGAGAGAACTGAAGAGAAAAAGAATACTGAAATTGAGGGGAAAAAAAGAGAAAAAAATATGAAGAAATTCCCAGAATTTCATTCCAATTCCATGAAAAATATGCTGCTACCTTTATGGAGCAGACCTGAACATTTGTCAGGTTGCCGTCATGGTTGGAGTGTTCTCTTCCAGCCGATTTCTTTACAAATTCAAATCCCAAAGACATTGACCTGCATTTTAATAATCATAAGGCAACATACTTTTATGCGTGACTTTTTAAAATTTTTTAACCCAATTCTGTTAAAAAAAAAAAAATCAGGACTGAAATGTCTGAAATGGTAGTAGTTAAAGCAACAGCCATTCATTCTCCTTGAATCAGAGTTTGACATGATACAATACATGATGCCCCGAATCAGGCTCTTTTCTTTTGCCCCTTGTGTTTGGCTAAAGCATACTTACTATGACAAACTTAAGTTTATCTTTTTTACCTGTTTATTCAGTCGTTCAATTTTTTTTTCTTTCCCCGTTCTATTTCTTTTTCAAATGTGTAAACCATCTGTTGAGATCCTGGTGTGCACCATGGTTTAGGGAGCTTCTTTCACTTGTTAACAGTAACACGCTTCATGACTGGATCTCTCCATCCCTCCCTGATGTTCTCTTGTCCTGTGTGTGTGTGCATCCTTTTTTACTCTGGGCAACACTTGCAGTGCATAACCCTTGACTCACGGCTGGGCTGATTGGATGATTAATTCATTAATTCTGTCGTTAGGCTGACGTGAACTGAACCATGCTCAGATCATGTGAACCGCATCAGAGGTTGCTTGGTTCATGCCAGTACTCAGCATAGATCCTGAGATTGAATAAACCGTGTGAGAATAGGAGTAGAGATTGAATGAACTGTGTGAGAATAGGAGCAGAGATTGACTAAACTGTGTGAGAATAGGAGTAGAGATTGACTAAACTGTGTGAGAATAGGAGCAGAGATTGAATGAACTGTGTGAGAATAGGAGCAGAGATTGACTAAACTGTGTGAGAATAGGAGTAGAGATGGAATGAACTGTGTGAGAATAGGAGCAGAGATTGACTAAACTGTGTGAGAATAGGAGTAGAGATTGACTAAACTGTGTGAGAATAGGAGTAGAGATTGACTAAACTGTGTGAGAATAGGAGTAGAGATTGAATAAACTGTGTGAGAATAGGAGTAAAGATTGAATAAACTGTGTGAGAATAGGAGCAGAGATGGAATAAACCTATGTGAAAAGGAGCAGAGATGGAATAAACCGTGTGAGAATAGGAGCAGAGATTGAATAATGTGTGAATGAAGGAGCAGAGATTGAAGAAATTGTGTGAGATAGGAGCAGAGATTGAATAAATTGTGTGAGAATATAGGAGCAGTCCTTCAGTGCAATAACCAGCCACAAACCAACATTTTTTTTTAACAGTGTTTTGAAAGTGTTACTGCACAAGGAATCAAGTTGTCATTACTGATCAGTGCTTTTGACAGGATGGCTTGTAAGGAAACCTCCCCCCCCCCTCCTTTGACCATGATGTGATCTTGATGATATAAGACAGCTAGTGAGCTACCATCAGTTCGTGGTCAGTCCTTTCATGATGAATTTCTGTGAGTTTAAAAAAAAACCATTTTTATCATGTGTGGATTGTTACAAAGTTTGGTGTGACTTGGCATTGAATGGGCCTGGCAAGCATTGTAGTTCTGTACATTTTTGGTTTTTGTACTCCAGTTCTTATAGAACAGGGAGTACTTTAGAATGGGAATGAAGAAATGCTGTCTGTGTGTCTGTCTCTCTGTGGTCTGTCTGTCTGGTGTCGTGTCAAAATGTGTCACTCGCTCCAGACAAACTATGGGCGATCTTCTGAATTGTAGGTATGTTCTATGCCGTGATGCCGAGTTTTTTACTACTGATGCTGTAAGCTTAGGTTTTCTCTAGGAATGTCTCAGAAAGTACTTGGTCAATTTATAAGCGGTTTGGATGATCTTGTGACAAATCGGAGCCTCTGTCCATATGTAAGTGATGTAACACTGAAAATGGATTAAACAACCATTAAAAAACCGTTATTCTGCCGTTATTTCTTATATATAGGTGGATTTTAATGAAATTTGGTATATAGAAGGGTTATCACACACAAATGGCACTTCTGTATAGTGTTTCAAAATTTGACCGTTAAAAGCCGTTATTCTTGACGTATCGTCCGATTTGGATGAAATTTGATATGTACACAGGCTTTAACCCAGTGAGGACTAAAATACCAGTTTCAAAAGTGTATATCAGTTATATAACTGTTTATAACCGTTATTTTGCCATTATTTTTTTTTTTTATATTGGTGGGTTTTAATGAAATTTTGTGTATAGAAAGGTTATCACACACA
This sequence comes from Conus ventricosus, assembly GCA_018398815.1. Lineage (NCBI taxonomy): Eukaryota > Metazoa > Mollusca > Gastropoda > Neogastropoda > Conidae > Conus > Conus ventricosus. The sequence continues at coordinate 42,771,034 of CM031607.1, read as the reverse complement.
AATGGCACTTCCATGTAGTGTTTCAAAATCTGACCGTTGAAAACTGTTATTCTTGACATATTGTCCGATTTGGATGAAATTTGGTATGTACACAGGCTTTAACCCATTGAAGACTAAAATACCAGTTTCAAAAGTGTACATCGGTTAAATAACCATTAAAACCGTTATTTTGCCTTTATTTCTTATCTCACAAAGCACTTGGCCGATTTATAAGCGGTTTGGAAAACTGGGAGTACGTTTATATGCTTCACATCTTGTTTTTCACATTGTGGCACTTATTTCATGAAAGAAAAAAAAATGCAGAGTTTTGCCTATGTGAATATCCTTATATTTGATGTTTTAAGCCTTCAGTTCCATCCTCTTCAACTCTCTGAAGAGACAAGGACAGAGGAGATAAGGGAAAATTTCCCGCAGGCACTGGTTGTCTTCTCAACTCTGAGCTGGGCTTGAAGGCAGAAACTGGTGTGCAAAATGGCCGTCTCTGCATAGACCTATAAAAACTTTACCCTTTCATGAAGGATAAATGTCTTTGAGGATTCTCAGAAGATTAAAAAGAAAAAATGAAAACCAAACAAATATGGACAACGTTTTGGTCATAGACCGTCTTCAGGACTTGTGACATAAAAAGGAAAGAAAAACAAGTAAATATGTATGGGAAATGATGTATGAAAACATATATGTAAACGGACAATGACATGTTTAATGTGTGTGTGTTAGTGTGTGCGCGCATGCATGATTGCGTGCGTGCCCCCTTCCCCCCCCCCCCCCCTAATTTTTTTGCAACATATTACAATTCTGTATTATGTTATACAACCTGGGACTTTGGATGCATTTGACAAACTAAATCATTATTTTACTTTTTGATTTGTTCTGGGGTTTTTTTTGTTTTTTTTTTAATCTTCTGAGAATCCTCAAAGACATTTATTATTCATTTTTACTTGAAGATCTGCAGTCAAAAATCTGTTTTATTATTTTACCCTTTCAACCCTTCCCCCTTCCGTGTTTTAACAGCCATTTCTGTCAGGGCAGTTTGGTTGATCTGTTTGAACAGAAGGGATACCTCACTTCAATTCTTTTGTCCCAATAACTACTTTTCCAAGAGAAAAAAAAAATCATGTTATTGTCAAGTGATAGTTACACTTACAGCAAGACATTACAGTTTTTATGCAACAGGATGCACTTTTAGATTTTGTGTGCGTTGATAAACAAAAATATTGCTTTGTTATGGTACAGAGAGATTGAATACTTTATTTCAGTTCCAAAACACCTTTTCTACCAAGATGTGAAAAATACTGTTATAACCCCCACCCTCCTTCTTAGTAAGGTTATCTGAGCAGTGTGGGTATGTGCCAATCAGATGATGAAATGAAGATGTCTGTATTATAACACCAGTGTGTATTTAGATCATTGTGACGATGTTATGTTTTGTTGCACAGATCAAAATGTTTAAATTCTGTGCAGCTGGCCAAGTGATTCGAATAATCTGATTGTTATGTGGTGGCTTGTTCCAGTGGAATTAGAATTTAGATGTTATGTAGCAGTTACAGTTTTTTTTATATCATGACATGTGAACGGTTAGGGGGTGTTTACTTTTGAAAACTCTCATGTCACTTCACATGTGATGTAAATGCACCATGCCTGTTGTACATAGCAGCCCTGCTGTGACCACTGGCTAGTTGCTACAAACACCGTGACTTGTCAGGCACATATCTGTACATGTCCTCATCGCGCCCATGTGAACTCCTGCCTCCCCCCCCCCCCCACCCCTTTTGGTTGCTCCTGCTCCCTCCCCCACCTCTCTCCTGTCCCTTATACAGGCACTCCACTTCTTCCCCCTCCCTTCCCAGTGTTGGCTCTTGTCAAACACACTGATTTAGGTAGGCACTTTGTCTTTTTGCATGTGTCTTTCGTTCACTCTTTTTCTCTCGTTGTCGTCTCCATGTTCCCCATTTGTGCCTCCATTCGTTGCAAGGTACACACCTCTGTGGGAGACATGCTTTGTAATTCTTAGATATTTATTCTTGAATGATCTCTTTATGAAATACATCCATTTGATTGGTGATATGTGGATGGAAAGTGGTTGTATACTCATCCGTTTTGATGGAAGAGACCAAAGTAGAAGAAACACACACACACACACACACACACACACACACACACACACACACACACACACACACACACACAGGCATCATCATCACTGCCACTGCCACCACCAATAATTTTCATTGTCCAGACTCGGTTAACAAGCTTTCCACTCATTGTCCGAGCTTTCATCAAGTCCTACTCTGCACTGATTGATGATATGTCGTGTGATAAGTGTTTTTAAAGCTGGTCGCTGGAAATGAGAATTGACTGTCTGTGTTGAACTTGGATAATATCATATTATGATTTCGTGAACTCTGATGTTGATACCAAGTTTCATTTTCAGCAGTCAGATTTAGTAAGCTTAAAAGTTCAGAATGGTACTAAAAATTCGTTTCTGATCAGAAATCACTAAAGATTAAAAAGTGTTTAAAACATCTCTGTGGAACAACATGGACAAACGAATCACAAGACAATTCTCCGCCAAACAACGTAGATAAATGAATCACAAGACAATTGTCTTGTAGCTTTGCAGCTGAGAGAAATCAACAATTTTTCAACAAACGAAAAAATAAAAATAAAAACAACAACAAAAAGAGGTTATGAAAGAATGTCTGCTGTGACGTATTGTTCTTGTCAGTGACACCATGTTGCTGTGAAGTGTTGTGTGACTGTCAGCCATGTTAATGGGCAGTATGGGTGTCTGGTGTGGTCACAGACCAACCTGCAGGACCAGGCGGCCAGGGACAAGGCTCTGCAGCAGATGGCCTCCATGTCCTCCGCGCAGATCGTGTCCGCCTCCGCCATCCACAACAAGGCCATGGGCCAGGGCCTCCCCGGCCTCCCGCCCGGCGTCCCCCCCTCCTCTGTCCGCCCACCCTACCCCGGCGCTCCTTCTGTTAGTTGATGTTTGTTGGCGTTGGGGGGGGTGCTTGGCTGATTGGTTGATTTTTGTTGTTGATGGATTTGTGGTGTATATTTTTTATGTCTTTAGTGTATTTTGATGTTTTGTCCCACTTTGATGTCCTTCTCTTTTCATTGTTTTTTCTTCTCTTGTTTTGGATTTGTTGTCTTCTGTTTTACTTCTTCTCATTCACGTGTTGGTGCATGAACTGTCATTTCTGTTGTTGTTAGTGTGTAGAAATCTGTCACTGTTATTGGTTATGTATTCTGGACATTCCGTTGTGTGTATATGTTTAACAGTGTCGGTAACTACAGGCCCTTGGGGAAGAAGGGGCTATTACCTCTTATCATTCACTTGCTGAGTAAAGAAATGTTGCTATGTTGCGGCAGTTGGTTTGTTTTGAATTGTTGTCATATCCCATCAGATCTCTTAACCAAATGATGTGAAACGTGTCTGCTTTTCGTATTATTCTGATAACAAAGGCTTTATTTAGAAGGTGATGGAGGTCAAGACTTAGTCTAATCTATTTTGGGGGGGTGGGGGGGGGAGGAGGGGGAGTCGCATTGACAATAGCATAGTTTCAATGTTTGACCTATCAACATTGTACATTTCACTTTGTAAGTTAATCTGACGTTGTCTTCTGGACAATTCCTTCCTGTAGATATATATTACAAACACACTGACTTAAATACAGTATTGTACGTAACAAACAGCCATCCTCGATTCACGCTTGAGAGCAGTGTTTGGTTTATCCAGCAGTGAGACTTGAATGGTTTTAGTGCTCTGTGTAGTAGTGAAGTTAATTTGGGCAGTTGTTTTAAGAGTCAGTAGTTTCGGTGAAGACAGTGTTCAGTGCGTGTTAATCAGCTGCATTGCGTTGGTTCATGGTATAAACATAGATGGTGAGGGAACTTGATGATGGCATTGCAGCACATGATTAACTCTCTTCAAAATCGGAAATGAAATGAGGTAGGGAACAGTAAACGATAAACAGTAAACAAGTGGGGTATGTTTTGCTCCCATAAGGAAACCTAACACAGAATAACTTTTATTCAAGACTGGCACAGCCTTTTAAACTTGAATAAAGTCAGACAAATACATAGACGAACAATCTAATAGTGGGGGAAAAACAAGCGCAGGCCAACAACTGAACTGTCTTCATAGTAATGTCCTGGCAAAGATTTGGGCCTCGGAGCAGGCAATACAAATATATCTGCCTTCAAAAGGGATTGCGATGGTTCCCTTATGCAGCTAGTGAAGAGTTTTCTTTTTTTCTTTTTCTTTTTTTAAAAAATAAATAAATTTCATGTTCCCAGTTTCTCCATCTTCAAACTCCCCTCTCCCCTCCCCTCCTTAAGTCCAAATCTTTGCCAGGACATTACTATGAAGACAGTTCAGTTGTTGGCCTGCGCTTGTTTTTCCCCCCCACTATTAGATTGTTCGTCTATGTATTTGTCTGACTTTATTCAAGTTTAAAAGGCTGTGCCAGTCTTGAATAAAAGTTACTCTGTGTTAGGTTTCCTTATGGGAGCAAAACGTACCCCACTTGTTTACTGTTTATCTCTCTTCAGTTCTCTCCCTTGAATTCCGATCACTGGTGATCGATGGTTTTCTTCCTGGAATTATGGTATTGTTGTTGTTGTTGTTGTTGTTGTCGTACCCTGGCTAAAAGACTCCAGGGATCATCCAAACAGCCGAAGTACTTGAACACTATGGTACAAATGCATCAGCTGGGGATGAGAACATTACGTGTGTGACCGTTTTTGATTACCCCGCCACATGGGCAGCCACACTCCGACTTCGGGGGATTTTAGAGACTGATAATGTTATGCTAGGAGCTTGTCACAACTGAAGACAATCCCCGCATAACTATGCAGAGCATAACAACATTTTGATGTAGCCTTGGTGTTCTAGCCTATGTCAATTAGCCTGACACAGCCTTAAGCCAAGGCAGATTATGGTATTTAAAACAACATTTTTGTTATCTGAAGCAATATATTGCCCAAAAAACCCCAACTGAAATAGACACATTGATCACAAAAATATGATTATTTTAGAAATAATGCGCAGAATGTTAGGAGAAAAACAACCCATCTGTCATTCAAAATGCAAAAATCTCAAAAAAAACTGTTCAGTTAAGGGAACTGTGTTATCCTTGTACGTGGTTTTTTTTTTTTCCTGTCGTGGCTTTGTGTGGCAATGCACTGTGGCATAGTATTGTTTTAACTAAGCGTATGGCGGTGTGATTTGATGAAGTGGTTTGTTTCTAAAGCTTTCACTGTGTGTTTTGTGCTGTGCAGATATGGCAGCCAGGCCTGGGACAGGGAGAGTAAGTAACACAGTGTTTCCATTCGTTCCTCTGACGATCGTGCTGACTGTCGATCCTCTCCCTGGCAGGTGGTCACTCAAGCCTCTGTGCTGTTACTTCCTTAGGGTGGCAAATCCTTATAAAAACAGCAACAAACAAACAAAATGACAAACAGACAAACAACAACAATAATGGCAAAAAAAAAGGAAAAAGGAGAGCACAGAAAAGGCCTATTGTCCGTTCTCCTGTCTATTGATTATACTGAGTGTCCTTCATTTTCCTCTCTTTCTGTCAGTTATACCAACTGTGGTCCATTTTCCTCTCTTTCTGTCAGTTATGTCAACTGTTGTCCATTTTCCTGTCTTTCTGTCAGTGACCCAGACTGTCATCCATTTTTGCTTTCCGTAAACAATACTGATTTGTTGTCCATTTTCCTCTCTTTCTGTCAGTAATACCGACCGTTGTTCGTTTTTCCTGTCTCTTTGTTAGTTACACTTATTGTACAGTTTCTTCTCTTTCTTTCCTTTCTCTTTGTTAGTTACACTTATTGTACATTTTCTTCTCTTTCTTTCCTTTCTCCCCTCCGGGGGGTTAGGACCTTGTCGTGGTCGGAGGGTTTGCGTGGTCCAGTGATCCCTTAGGCTCTGCTGGCGGGGGCATCAATACTTGGAGATAGGCTGTTTTTTTCATACTGCTTCTAGGCCTGAGAGGTGCAGATGCTGTTTGGCCTAAGCGTAACGTGGTAAGGAGTTGATGCCCCTGGTAGGGCTTCCCATGTCAGATAGGCTAAGGGTGAGGATCCTGACTAAGAGTAACCCGCCTTTCTCCTTTTCTTGTTTTCTGCCTCCCTTATTTGGCCCTTTTCTATCTTCGTCTCCCCTTCAAGTCTTCTTTTCCACACTCCTTTTCTCTCTGTGGTCTCCTTAAGATCCGCCGCGTTTGCCGTGCGGTGCGACCTGTGTCGGAGGGGAATGAGATCCTGGTGATTGAGAGGGCCAGCGCTCTCAACACATCACTTTGGCTTGGACCTCTCCTAGACAGGGAGTACACTTTGGCCCGGGTGTACTAATCGGCTCCCCTTCTTGGGGTTGGGTCAAGACGGGCAGTTCCCCAGCTGGCCAAGTAAACCCCTGCAGTGCTCAGCTCTCTGTTCCCGGGAGTTGAGCATGATCAGGGGGGATAGGGTTGGTTGCTTCTGCTTGTCGTATGTCTCTCCCGAAGCCTGGAAGGGGTCAAGACATTGGTTTCTTGGCCCTGGCCCCTTAGTTGGACTCCAAGGTGGGTGGGTAAGGGAGAGATGAATCACAATAAACTAAATATGACTTCATTAAAAAACTACCCCCCCAAAGGAAGAGGAAGGCAGTATCCCCTATTTCAGGGGAATTTGAAACAGACAGTGATTCTGACAGTGAGGTAAGACAGAAGACAGGTTTCTGGGCTTCCTGGCTCGTGGTGGAAGGGACAGAGCAGGAGAGACCTCTTTCAGCTCTGAGCCCTTTTGCTGTACAAAAGGGCTTTCATGGTATAGCAGGTGAACCTAAGTCCATAAAACGATTGAGGAATGGTTCGTTTCTTCTTCAATGTCGATCACAGAAGCAATCCGAACAGCTGCAGAAGGCAAAAAAGCTTGTGGATAGGGAGATCAGGTGACTCCCCATAAGCAATTAAATTCATCCAAAGGTGTGATTAGATGCAGAGATCTGGCGGGTGTTTCAGAGGCGGAAATAAAAACGGAGCTGGCGTCCCAGGGTGTGACGGAGGTGCGCAGGGTGACGGTAAAGAAGGGTTCAGAGAGAGTGGCCACCAACACCCTCTTTCTGACCTTCTGCAACCCTGTGCTGCCTCCGGTCATCAAGGTTGGTTACCTAAATGTTCATGTTCAGCTCTATGTGCCGTCCCCATTGAGGTGCTTCAGGTGCCAGAAGTTTGGCCATGTCAGGGACCGCTGTTCAGGGCAAGAGGTATGCGGTGTTTGCTGCAAGGCAACCCATGATGGGCCGTGTCAAGATCCGGCACATTGTGCTAACTGCGGTGGCGACCATCCCTCCTCTTCAAGAAACTGTCCTCTTTGGATTCAGGAATCCGCAATTCAAAGACTAAAGACTGAAAAGAAAATTTCCTTTTTTGAAGCCCGCAAGCAGGTTGTGGGCAGTCAGACGCCGACAGCCTCTTCCTATGCTTCGGCTGTACGGAAAGTTCCCACAGTTTCCACTCGATCAGTCTGCTGTCAGACTGATGACTTTACGTTTTCGAAGACACTGCAAGTCCGAACTGTCAACTCTGGTGGAAGCAGGTCCACCACCTCTCAACCCAAAATGATTGCCCTGGTGGAGGCAAAAAATCCGCCACCCCTCAGACTGCCCAGCAGTCTACAACATCTGCTGCTGGGCAGATTAAAAAACCAGCAGTTCCCCCTCGAACTCCTCTGTCCAGTGCCCGTGCGGGCAAGGGAGTTCCACCCAGTGTGGAGATGGTGGAGATAAGGAAAAACCCTCCACCATCTCCCAAATCCAGACCTCCACCTTCTCCAAACTCCAGGCCTTTGTCACCTGCGGGCAAGTCTGCCAGCAGGTCCAAAGACCAACACAGTCCAGTGAAACTACAAAATAAATTCACTCCATTGGCGGCAGATGTCGATGAGGAGATGACCTGATCTCTCTCCTTTTCGCCCTCTGCACCATGGATAGTACAATATTACATTGGAATATCCGTGGATTAAATTCCAACTTTGAGGAGCTGCAGCTTCTGTGTCAGTCTATAAAACCCTCCGTCGTGGCTCTTCAGGAAACTCAAATTCAAAGCCAGAGGACCTTTACTCTTTCTGGCTTTAATATTCTTTCAATACCTGCACAACCATCCATGTTGGGACTGTCGGGCGGTGTTGCCCTTCTCCTACACAAAACTTTGCTGTATAGTCCTGTCGCTCTGTCTACCTCGCTTCAGGCTGTAGCTGCGAGAGTCACTCTCCACAAGACTGTGACCATCTGTTCTCTTTATCTACCTCCTTCTGTCCCGGTTTGTCGTCAGGACCTTGTCAGTCTGATAGGAGAACTTCCTCGACCTTTTTTGCTGTTGGGTGACTTTAACGGTCACAATCCTCTTTGGGGTAGTGCCGGTACGTCACCCAGAGGTCTGCTGATTGAGGATGTCCTTTCAGACTTGGATTTGTGTTGTCTGAACGACGGATCTGCAACTTACCTCCACTCTTCCACAGGTTCACTTTCGTGTTTAGATTTGTCGGTTTGTGACCCCTCGCTGGTCCTGGACTATGAGTGGTCTGTCCATGACGATCTGCACGGAAGTGACCATTTCCCTGTCCTTCTACAACCTGTATTAACTGCACATGTCTCTGTCTCTCAGCATCTCAATTATAAGAAAGCAAACTGGGATCTATTTGCAGCCACTATTTCCAAGGAGTTCCAGGACACTGATTTTCTTCAGAGTCCGGACCCAGCAGAATCTCTGACTAATACTATGATTAAATGTGCTAAAGCCTGTATTCCAGTGTCTTCCGACAAACTTCAAATGCCAAAAACACCCTGGTTTGATTCAGATTGCCAACAAATTTCCAAAGTCCGAAAACGGGCTCAGCGTCAGGTATACCATCGACCTTCGGGTCCCAACGCTCGAGCCCATCAGAAACTCCGTGCTAAATCAAGACACACTTTTAAAATCAGTAAACGTCGGTCCTGGAGAAGCTTCTGCTCCAGGCTGACATCAAAAACTTCTAAGAAAAAAGTGTGGAACATCATTAAGAAAATCAAAGGGAAGAACACCTGTCCCACTGTGAACCATCTCAAGTTTTCGGATTCTTTAATAACAGAGAAGAAAGCAGTTGCTAATCTGCTTGCTTCAACCATTGAAAAGAATTCCTCCTCTTCTAATCAATCAGTCACTTTTGTCAAAAACAAAGCCCTAAAAGAAAAATCACCCTGCAACTTTTCATCCGACAACATGGAAGACTACAATCTTCCTTTCACATTAAACGAACTGAAATCTGCCTTACTCTCTTGCAGCGATTCCTCTCCAGGTATAGATGACATTCATTATCAACTATTGAAACATCTTCCGCAAGAAGGTCTGAACATCCTGTTACAGGTATACAACCACGTGTGGACTACAGGTTGCTTTCCACCCTCTTGGCGGACAGCCCTCATTATTCCCATCCCCAAACCTGGAAAAGATCTTTCTAATCCATCTAACTACCGTCCCATAGCTTTGACCAGCTGTGTCTGTAAATTGATGGAAAAAATGGTCAATGCTAGGCTCATGTGGAAACTGGAAACCGATGGCCTTTTGGCGAAAGAACAGTGTGGTTTCCGCAAACATCGTAGTACAGTTGACCATTTGATTCGTCTGGAATCTACACTTAGGAACGCTTTTTTAAACAGACAGCATGCAGTGGCAATTTTCTTTGACTTGGAGAAGGCCTACGATACCACCTGGAAGTCGGGGATACTTCATGATCTCCACGATCTGGGTTTTCGAGGTCATCTTCCGCTTTTTATTCAAAATTTTTTGGCAGAACGACAGTTTCAGGTCCGGGTTGGCACCACTCTCTCTGATGTCCACGAGCAGGAGTTGGGTGTTCCCCAGGGGAGCATACTGTCTCCTGCCCTCTTTAGTATTAAAATCAACAACATTGTGAAATCAGTTCAGCAGGGTTCAGACTGCTCATTGTTTGTGGATGATTTCGCTGTCTACGCAACTGGAAGCCTGTACCCGAGTGTCCAGCGCAGGCTCCAGCTTTGCGTAGATAAAATCCATCGGTGGGCGGATGAAAACGGTTTCACCTTTTCTGCTACAAAAACCCAGTGTATTCACTTCCATAATTTCCGTCAGTTTTTTCCAGATCCGGAACTTCAAGTAGGGAAATCTCCCATTCCAGCTGTTAAAGAGGCCAAATTTCTGGGAGTCATTTTTGACCAAAAACTTAACTTTCTCAGCCATATTAAAAACCTCAAAACTGCTTGCCAAAAGGCACTGAATATTCTGCGGGTCGTAGCACACACCGACTGGGGCGCTGATAAGAAAACTTTGTTGCACCTCTACAGAGCCCTGGTCCGTTCCAAACTGGACTACGGTTGTGCTGTGTACGGCTCCGCAAGATCATCTTACCTCAAACTATTGGACCCTATCCACCATCAAGGGCTTCGTCTCTGTCTTGGAGCGTTCCGCACCACCCCTGTGTACAGCCTGTACGCAGGCAGGTGAACCTTCACTGTCCAACCGCAGGCTGAAACTGTCTTTGAATTATTACATCCGACTGTTCTCAGAACCGCAGAATCCTGCCTATGACTGTGTTTTTGACCCTCCGTTCCAAAGTAAGTTTGAAACAAACCCGAAATGTATTCCGCCGTTTGGGCTTCGTATGCAGCCTCACGTGCGGAATGCAGGTATAGACCTGGGAGTAGTTTCCGATTTTTCCAAGTTTCCGGATCAACCTCCATGGACCTTTTCCACACCAGAGATTCGTTTTGATCTCGCAGCTTTCCGTAAGGAGTCTACCAGCTCTCTGGCGTACAAGGCTTTGTATGCCGAGCTCTGTTCCAAATTCCCATCCTATCAAAAAGTTTTCACTGACGGTTCCAAGTCTGAGGATGGAGTGGCCTGTGCAGCCTACTGCCCTGGGGCTCCTTCTCAGATATTGTTGGAACATATACATTCAGATGCTTCTGTCTATTCTGCTGAACTTACTGCTCTAGTACTGGCTTTGAAGATAATCTCCCATTCTTCGAGGAGGGACTTTCTGGTTCTGTCGGATTCGCTGTCAGCTTTGGAGGCCATAGCTGGCCGCAACCTTCAGCATCCAGAACTTTTACTTTTTTTTGAACTTTTTAGCAAGTTGAAGGCGGACGGTTACAACATTACTCTTGCTTGGGTTCCTGGCCATGTTGGCATCGGCGGGAACGAAATGGTTGATCGTTTAGCCAAGAACGCCACAAGAGAGAAACTGTCCAACATTTATATCCCCTGTTCAGATGTGAAACCCAAAATTAACGATTATGTGAGAGACCTCTGGCAGGAGGATTGGAACACACAGACGAGTAACAAACTCTTTCAGATCCGTCCAAACCTTAAGGACTTCCTCCCATCTACGTCGGGTGGTCGTAAAGAGGAAACGGTTCTGTGCCGGCTGCACACCGGCCATTCGTATTTTACCCATTCTTACCTTTTAAAGAGTGAAGAAGCTCCGTGGTGCATTCCATGTCATGCACCACTCACAATGAAACATGTTCTTTTAGAGTGTTGGGACTTGCACGATGTGAGACACAAACATTTTACAGCGGAGTCCATGAAGATCCTGTTCAGGGATGTCCCGCCTGACGTGATCCTTGGGTTTTTGAGAGAAATTAACATTTTTCATCTGATTTGAGATTTTACGGAAGGATTTTTAACAAAGTTTCTGGTTCGTTTGTAGACGATGTCATTTAACGAGATGTGTGAATGGTTTTTTTTTTTTTTTTTTTTTTTTTTTTTTTTTTTTTTTTTTTAAATGACTGGTGAGTTGATTTTAACGTGGTGACAGCCCTGATGTGGCCCTCTGCGGTCGGCTGGGCTATAAGCAACATTATCTTATCTTATCTTTCCTTTCTCTTTGTTAGTTACACTTATTGTACATTTTCTTCTCTTTCTCTCGTTACACTCGGTGCTAGCCATTTTCCTCTCTTTCTGTCATTACGCTGACTTTTGCTACTGTTTCAGTGGTGACATGGGCTGTTTGCCCCCGTTCCTCTGTCAACAATTCTGACCATTTTCTGTTTTTATTCATTGAGGATAATTTTTGTCTATTATTCTCTCTTTCTGTTGAGGATACTGACTGTGATCCATTGTTCTCTCTTTCTGTCAAGGATACTGACTGTGATCCGTTGTTCTCTCTCTCTCTGTCAAGGATACTGACTGTGGTCCATTGTTCTCTCTTTCTGAAAAGGATACTGACTGTGGTCCATTTTCCTCTCTTTCTGTCAAGGATACTGACTGTGGTCCATTGTTCTCTCTCTCTGTCAAGGATACTGACTGTGGTCCATTTTCCTCTCTTTCTGTCAAGGATACTGACTGTGGTCCATTGTTCTCTCTCTCTGTCAAGGATACTGACTGTGGTCCATTTTCCTCTCTTTCTGTCAAGGATACTGACTGGTCCATTGTTCTCTCTTTCTGTCAAGGATACTGACTGTGGTCCATTGTTCTCTCTTTCTGTCAAGGATACTGACTGTGGTCCATTGTTCTCTCTTTCTGTCAAGGATACTGACTGTGGTCCATTGTTCTCTCTTTCTGTCAAGGATACTGACTGTGGTCCATTGTTCTCTCTTTCTGTCAAGGATACTGCATGTCATCTGTTTTCCTGTCTTTCAGTCAGCAATACAGGCTGTTGTCTGTTTTCCTCTCTTTTTGTCAAGGATGCTGACCTTGTTCCATTTTCGTTGCTGTCATTGAGACTGACCGTTTGCTGTCTTTCTGTCAGGGACACTGATGAATGGCTATTTTTCTTCTTCTGTGTTTGTCAGTGATACGGACTGTAAGCCGTTTTCCTGTCTCTCTGTCAAGAATATTGATAGCAGTCCATGTCCTTTCTTTCAGTTGATTGTACTGACTGTTGTCCATTTTCCTTTCTGCCAGTGAGGCTGCTTGTGGTCCATTTGTCTTTTGTTCCATCGGTGACATATTCTTTATGGTCCTGTCCGAGTCTGTTCTTATTGTTCAAATCTTGTCTGTGTTTTTTTGTGTAGTTGGTAGTTCAATCCATGATCCTGTGTGTGTCTGTATTCAGTTCGTCTCAGTCTGTCTGTCCATGATGCTGTTTATGTTTTCCTTTTTTTTTTCTTTTTTTTTTTTTTCTTTTTTCTGTTCATGCTCAGGTTGTTTTGTTGTTTTTTTTGAAAATTTTATGAAAGGAACCATTTTTTAAAAGTGATCTATGCATGTGCACACATGTTCATATTTTGTAAGTGAGAAATATGTTATTTACATGTATTTGTTAGGTTGTCAGTATGAAGCACATGAGATAGGGAGGTGTGTCATAATATATGTTGAATATATTGTCAGGAACTTTACAGCGTGTTGTCAGGATGTATAACAACATGGTGACACATACAGACGGGTCATGAGTGGCCATGGTGTGTGTTGTCAGCGTGAAGCCGTTCAGCGGAGGCTATGGGTTCGACTCCAAGCTGGGCTCCTCGGTCCCAGGGGGAGACATGGGCCCTGCGTGGCAAGGCCGGTCCATCGCTGGTCCCAAACTGAGGATGGTGGAGTTCTCTGCCTTCCTTGAACAACAGAGGGATCCTGACTCTGTGAGTGCACGACGACTCACCCTGTGACTGACCACAGTCAGTGATGGCATGAGTGTTTCATGGCGCTGATCATAGTCTTGCTGTATTGGAACAGTTCTTGATAAGAAATGTACCGATCAACATGGAGGGTGTAGAATGCTTGGAGACGTAGCAAACCTGTATTTTTTGTATGAATCAAGAACTTCAGCCCCCCCCCCCCCCCCAGCCCTTCCACCCCATCTCCTTTGCCAAATTCTTTTTCCTTCCCACATTTTTCCTTGATGGAATGAATATACTTTCTTACTAGTCAGTCATGGTCAGTGTACAGGCACTGGTGGTACTCTGTTTAGTGAAGGATTTCTGGCAGATTGTGTGACTACCTTTGACACTGCTGCCACCTTACGGCAGAGGAGTGTGATGTTCCTTGAACTAATCAACACTTTTTGACAGAGAAAGAAAACGTTCTTGTTTGAAGTCTGTCATTATGAGTCTCATAAGCTGTCAGTTCCGTCTCATAATCTGTGAACCAGTTCAACTTGAAACAGAAAAAAAAGATAACTTGGTCTGGAACCAGCACCAAAAGAAAAAAGCAAAATAAGGGGAACAACTCTCAAATGTCTGGCAGATCCTGTGCTTCATTTGTGGTCTTCCACAAAGGAGGTACAATGTGGGATGTCACTAAAGGAAGCAATTCTACTTTTGCTGCCAGTTACATTTTTGACAGTCTCTCCTCCAGCCACCTGTTGTGCATAATGATAACAGTCAAGTACATTCTAGTGGTTCATCTTACTCGTTGAACCCCAAGGACACAAATCATTTTGACACACAATCATGCACTGAACTGTAACAGATATGCATGCACATGCACATGCACATGCAGGGCTCCCAATGACGCACATATGTGCGTCCATGACGCACTATGAGCGAAAAGGACGCACTAACAAAACGTGTAGCGAGTCCTGCGGGACGCACTACAAAATCAGGCAAACCCCAAAACGTGCCGTGGTCAGTGATCAAAGCTGAGCACACCACAAGCTTCGCGCGCAATTGCCTGCCATCAAATTCAGGACAGCGTGTGCCCGCGAAAGTACAGTAAGCTGAGAAGCTGCGTAAACACATAGGCTCGCCTTGTAGCCCACGTCACTGAACGGTTACTCAGTCGACCGGCTGACTTATTCAGACTGTGGCGCCCGCCGCCACTAATTAACCAATTCGATGACTCACAAGTTGTAACAATCGCGTGCACAAGCCTAGGCGAATGAAGCAGAAAGGAAGTTCACGGCTATCGCATCTCGCAAATATGTCGATACTTCAGTGGTTGGGCGCTCCTAAAAAACGCAAAGAAACATCTTCTGAAGATGCTACAGACAGTGAATCGTCGATTCCTAAAGAAATATCTACAGCAACACCACCTAACAAGAAATGCTTTTTTTGAAAAAGAAATGTTTGCATGAGAGAGAGAGAGAGAGAGAGAGAGATTCATTTTTTCTGAAATGTTCAGATTATCAAGCCCATAATTAAAAAAGCAAGAAATACTACATTTTCTGTATTGGTTAATTTTGTTCATGGGGACTCTCTATACCCCCTCTGGGACCCTCTATAGCATCAGTGAAGGAGTCCCTGGGACCCCCTGTCTGTCAGTACAAATGGTAGCCCTGACATGCACACACACACACACATGCAAGCATGCACACACACACACACACACACACACACAAACACACACACACACACACACACACACACACACACACACACACACACACACACACACACACACACAGAGGCAAACTCACTCTCTCTCACTCACACACACTCTAACACACACACATACACACACACACACACACACACACACACACACACACACACACACACACACACACACACACAGAGGGAAGGCCATTAATTCCAGGTCAGGAATGTTGAAACACAGTTGAGAGCAGTTTTACCAGATGTTATGAACAATAACAGAGGTTCTGAATCTTGCCGAGAAGTTGGTTCCCAATGAAGGGAAGATGCCACAGAGAATGAAGAATGTTGACCCATTGTTTTGGAGTGCAGGTGAAGAATTCTTAAATCAAATCTCAGAGTTAGCTGTGGAACAAAGATTGTACTGCTAGTACTTGGACAATGACAGATTGAATCAGGATGTAGCTGTTGATGAACGTGACACCATTCAGAGAATGTGGAAGGTAGGGTAGTGGAAAGTGGAAAACGAAAACAAGGAAATAAATAATGAAATGAAATGGTGAGTGCTTACTAGTTCCATTGATGTTGAACCTTAGTCTGAGAACAGACTCATTGGCATATGTAGATTGTATTTGAAGACTTGTGTATCCATAGAGTGATGATGCCGGTGTGTCCAAAAGAAGGTTAGGTGAGAAGATAAATCGCTGTAGACCTTCGTTCTGTCTTTGCTGGTGGGGTAGACGAGATCTGTGCTTTACATGGGAATCATCATTTTTCATAGAAGCTAATGATTTGGTATGCTTTGCTCTGTTGCAGTACCACAAGCACCTCTTTGTTCATATCGGTGCCAATGCCACATATAGTGACCCCATGTTAGAGGTCAGTTGGTTTCCTTCTCACAGATGTAGCTGTTGTGATTTTGTGAATGTATAGTTATCACAACTATTAAAGGAAAAAGTGGGGTGTACTGCCTGTTTTTGATTTCTGGCTTAAACTGTTGTTATAAATGCATGTCCTCATCTCTTTCTTGACTATGTTTTGTGTAACATCAGTCATGATGCTGACTGTTGGCTCAGTTTGTGGCCCATTTCACTCTGTTGAGGAATAATTTCACTGGAGTCGGAGAGTGTACATGTCTGTACATTTTTACTTTCTTTGCATTCTCCTCATTTTCTTTGGGAACTGTTTGGTTTGTTCATCATAGACTTGATAAATATAATGTCAGAAAGCCAAGGATCATTCTGTGTAAAATAATTCTCAGATGCTTTAAACTGCTTGACTGTTGAACTTTTTTTTACATGCAAGTTGATGTGTATGGATTTGAAGGAAAGTAACAATGTTTTGTGTGGACTTGAAGGAAAGTAACAGTGTTTTGTGTGGACTTTACAATCACCATTAGTAACAGTGTTTTGTGTGGACTGTACAATCACCATTATTTCATCACAGTAAATATAACGTCTTTAAAACAGGACATAACAAACAGTAGTAGTGGATAGTAAACTGACATATCTGCCTCATCTTCATCAAGGGATGTGAGCATCGCCAGAAAGAAGGGAATCGTCAGGATTACTCACGTTCTTCATAGGTTAAGTCTTGAAGACATCACGGTCTTTAATAAAGAGTTGTCATGGTTTTAAGTATGTACTTGTGGTTTGTGGACCAGGCTGTAGACATCCGGCAGATCTACGACAAGTTTCCAGAGAAGAAAGGCGGTCTGAAAGAGTTGTACGACAAAGGGCCTCAGTCCTCCTTCTTCCTGGTCAAGTTCTGGGTGAGTGTCCACTGGCTGTGTGGTGCCCTCCTTTCTCTGCAGACTCTAATGCCAGTTAGCAAATGGCTTTGAGGTGACCAAGGGAAGTAATGCAATGTTTTTTCTTTGCAGACTCTAATGCCAGTTAGCAAATGGCTTTGAGGTGACCAAGGGAAGTAATGCAGTGTTTTTCTCTGCAGACTCTAATGCCAGTCAGCAAATGGCTTTGAGGTGACCAAGGGAAGTAATGCAGTGTTTTACTTTGCAGACTCTAATGCCAGTTAGCAAATGGCTTTGAGGTGACCAAGGGAAGTAATGCAATGTTTTTTCTTTGCAGACTTTAATGCCAGTCAGCAAATGGCTTTGAGGTGACCAAGGGAAGTAATGCAATGTTTTTCTTTGCAGACTCTGATGCCAGTTAGCAAATGGCTTTGAGGTGACCAAGGGAAGTAATGCAATGTTTGACAGATTTTTTCGAAAATATTAGCATGACCCATCCATGATATATGGTGGATGAAATGTTTTTTCATCACCAAAGTCCAAGTTTTGGGGAGATGTCTGGCACAGATTCATGATTCGTGCCAATCTGTTGAGTGGGTATTCGGTGGAAGAGCAAGAACAGAAGACAATAGGGTGGGGTTGGTGGGTAGGAGTGGGAATGGGGTATAAGGGGAAAAAAGGGCCAGAGTTCTTTATAGCATTTAGCATATCTGCTGAAAACTTTGAGGGTGTTTTGGTGAATCCTGAGGATCCCTACCTACTAAGTAAAAGACAGACAACTTTCTTTTTTGTTGGGCCATGTGTGGAATGGTCAGGCTGTCGCTGTTTGTAATGTCCAGACATCCTTTGCTTGTAAAAGATGTTTAAAAACCTGTCTTTTTCAAACTGCTGATCCCAAGCCTGTTTGAGTATTCTCTGCTGGCTTGACCTGTGGGTGCATGCTTGTGTGAACGTGCATGTGTGTGTTTATGTATTACAATTGTATTGATACGTGGGCCTTTTGTAGTCTTTTTGTTCTTTTAAACGATTAATTGGTCGCATGATTACTACCAGCTGATTGATGAAATGATCGTTAATTGGGTCATTAAATAATTGGTGAGTTGCTGGTTTTTTTTTTTTAACCCTTTCATGTGATCTTTTTAGTCATATTTTTTTTGTGTGTGTGCAGGCTGACATCAACACTAATGTACAGGATGAAACGGGGGCCTTCTATGGTGTGACAAGCCAGTGAGTCTTTCTCTGCTGTGGATTTCCTCTGTGCCGGGAACAC
Source organism: Conus ventricosus (assembly GCA_018398815.1). Taxonomy (NCBI): domain Eukaryota; kingdom Metazoa; phylum Mollusca; class Gastropoda; order Neogastropoda; family Conidae; genus Conus; species Conus ventricosus. The sequence goes on along the minus strand of CM031607.1, from coordinate 42,752,755 downwards.
TCTTCTTACTCATTGCTTTACAGTTTTCCTTAGCTTGCTCTCTCTCTCTCTCTGTGCCTGTCTTGTCTGTCTGTCTCGCTCTCTCTGTCTCTGTCTCTCTCTCTCTGTGCCTGTCTTGTCTGTCTGTCTCGCTCTCTCTGTCTCTCTCTCTCTCTGTGCCTGTCTCATCTGTCTGTCTCGCTCTCTCTGTCTCTCTCTCTCTCTGTGCCTGTCTTGTCTGTCTGTCTCACTCTCTCTGTCTCTCTGTCTCTCTCTCTCTCTCTCTCTCTGTGCCTGTCTTGTCTGTCTGTCTCGCTCTCTCTGTCTCTCTCTCTCTCTGTGCCTGTCTCATCTGTCTGTCTCGCTCTCTCTGTCTCTGTCTCTCTCTCTCTCTCTCTGTGCCTGTCTTGTCTGTCTGTCTCGCTCTCTCTGTCTCTCTCTCTCTCTGTGCCTGTCTTGTCTGTCTCGCTCTCTCTGTCTCTGTCTCTCTCTCTCTCTCTCTCTCTCTCTCTCTCTGTCTGTGCCTGTCTTGTCTGTCTGTCTCGCTCTCTCTTGTCTCTCACTCTTTTTCTTGTTCTTTCTCTCTCTGTGTATATCTCTGTCTGCGCTGGTATCTCTTTCACCTAATATTGTGGAAGAGGGTGGCAATGACTGGAGTCACTCTTGTCTTGGAGTCTTTCTTGATAACAATAACAATATTTTTTCGCATTTTTATCACAGTTGCTCTGTGCATGCACACACGCACACATGCATGCGTGCACGCACATGCACACACACACACACGCACACGCACACGCACACACACACACACACACACACAAGCCGCTTAATAAGCACATGATGCATGGTTGGTTGTATATATGCAAACTTCTCTCCCAGATCTGCATACATATTCACAGAAACACCGACAAGAAGAATGTACGGGGCAAGCATAGACATGATAAGGACAAAATAAAATCGTGTACAGACATGTCAACGTATTAACAGTAAAGTGATTGTAAATGACACTTGAGAGAGTTGGTGGGTTTTTTTTATGTGTTTTGAAAAATTGGAAAAGGGGGAGATGGTTGGTGATGAATTGTACATTTATCTGTGTGTTAAGTTTGTATGTCTAATAAGTATTAGAATTTGTTGTTTGTTTTAAAAATCTGTGGATGTGTACAATATAGAAAAGCAGTTGGTCGGCAGTTGGCAATGTGTGTGTGTGTGTGTGTGTGAGCAGCTACGAGAGCAGTGAGAACATGACGATTCAGGTGTCCACCAAAGTGTGTTCATTCGGCAAACAAGTGGTGGAGAAAGTGGAGGTGAGTGCGGCACCATGGGTTTGATGGTGGCAAGGAGAGGCTTGTCAGTTTGAACCGTTAACTGTCACTACTGTTGGCCTGTGGGTTTCCCAGGTGTAGCTGAGGGCATTGATGAGGTAGCCAGGACCAGGTGTAGCAGAGGGCATTGATGAGGTAGCCAGGACCAGGTGTAGCAGAGGGCATTGATGAGGTAGCCAGGACCAGGTGTAGCAGAGGGCATTGATGAGGTAGCCAGGACCAGGTGTAGCAGAGGGCATTGATGGGGTAGCCAGGACCAGGTGTAGCAGAGGGCATTGATGAGGTAGCCAGGACCAGGTGTAGCAGAGGGCATTGATGAGGTAGCCAGGACCAGGTGTAGCAGAGGGCATTGATGGGGTAGCCAGGACCAGGTGTAGCAGAGGGCATTTATGGGGTAGCCAGGACCAGGTGTAGCAGAGGTCATTGATGAGGTAGCCAGGACCAGGTGTAGCAGAGGGCATTGATGGGGTAGCCAGGACCAGGTGTAGCAGAGGGCATTGATGGGGTAGCCAGGACCAGGTGTAGCAGAGGGCATTGATGCATGGCTGCCTACCGTCCCGGAGTATCCGTATTTGTCCCCCGAAATAATGAAATCATGCAGCCTGTCCCTGGAATCCACTTCTTTATACTATGTCCCGCGAAAAAAAAATTCGGGAGAAAAAAACAACAACAACAAAAAAACAAAGTCGAGTTCGTCAGCTGATCACCGACTGACCGACTTCGGTCATGGCCATCCTGACCAAATCCGTCGGAAAGACCCGAACATTGCCGAACTGACCAGTGCGCATGCGCATACACCGTCTTCCCGAGTTTTGAAAGCGAGAAAAATGGACGCGAAACAGGGAAAGCGTAAAAATGCCGACGGCGATCTCGACTATGGGGCTTCTCTCAAGAAGAAGAAACGTCGGCAGACATTCCTGTCAAAATATACGGAAACCTGGCCGTTCATCAAGCGTGGCAAGATCGAGACTTACGCGTCTTGTGAAATTTGTACGCGTGAGTTCTCCATCGGATCTGGAGGTAGGGATGAAATAACCCGTCATGTCGCCACTGAAAAGCACAAGAAGAACACAAAAATCCGTGAGAGCGAGAAATCTTGTAACATTGGCGGATTCTTTCAGCGCGCTCAGACGTCAACCAGTCAGGCAACTTTTGATGTCATAAGAGCTGAAACGATGATGGTTGACCTTGCAGCTGAACTGAATTTGCCGATGGCTGCGCTGGACAAGCTAAACAGAGGCGTTAAATTGATGTTTCCTGACTCGGACATCGCAAAGAAGTTTCAGTGCGCTAGAAGCAAAGTAGCATTGTAGAAGTTGTACATAGTGTAAATAAAGGTAAGCTTTCACTTTAATGTTGATGTGGTTGTGATATGTGCTACCGCTGCATGTGTCCCTGGAAATCAGTCAGTGTCCCTGGTTTTGAAAAAGTATGTCCCTGAAAGAGGCGGAAGGGGGTAGGCAGCCCTGTTGATGGGGTATCCAGGACCAGGTGTAGCAGAGGGCATTGATGGGGTAGCCAGCACCAGGTGTAGCAGAGGGCATTGATGGGGTAGCCAGAACCAGGGGGAACAGAGGGCATTGATGAGGTAGCCAGGACCAGGTGTAGCAGAGGGCATTGATGGGGTAGCCAGGACCAGGTGTAGCAGAGGGCATTGATGGGGTAGCCAGGACCAGGTGTAGCAGAGGGCATTGATGGGGTAGCCAGGACCAGGTGTAGCAGAGGGCATTGATGGGGTAGCCAGGACCAGGGGGAACAGAGGGCATTGATGGGGTAGCCAGGACCAGGTGTAGCAGAGGGCATTGATTGGGTAGCCAGGACCAGGTGGAACAGAGGGCATTGATGGGGTAGCCAGGACCAGGTGGAACAGAGGGCATTGATGGGGTAGCCAGGACCAGGTGGAACAGAGGGCATTGATGGGGTAGCCAGGACCAGGGGGGGCAGAGGGCATTGATGGGGTAGCCAGGACCAGGTGTAGCAGAGGGCATTGATGGGGTAGCCAGGACCAGGGGGAACAGAGGGCATTGATGGGGTAGCCAGGACCATGTGGAGCAGAGAGCATTGATGGGGTAGCCAGGACCAGGTGTAGCAGAGGGCATTGATGGGGTAGCCAGGACCATGTGGAGCAGAGGGCATTGATGGGGTAGCCAGGACCAGGTGGAACAGAGAGCATTGATGGGGTAGCCAGGACCATGTGGAGCATAGGGCATTGATGGGGTAGCCAGGACCAGGGGGAACACAGGGCATTGATGGGGTAGCCAGGACCATGTGGAGCAGAGGGCATTGATGGGGTAGCCAGGACCAGGTGGAACAGAGGGCATTGATTGGGTAGCCAGGACCAGGTGTAGCAGAGGGCATTGATGGGGTAGCCAGGACCAGGTGTAGCAGAGGGCATTGATGGGGTAGCCAGGACCAGGGGGAACAGAGGGCATTGATGGGGTAGCCAGGACCATGTGGAGCAGAGGGCATTGATGGGGTAGCCAGGACCAGGTGTAGCAGAGGGCATTGATGGAGTAGCCAGGACCATGATAGGGACACTTTGGATCCCATTGTGTAGAACTTGATGAAATAGCATACTTCAATGAATTACATTTTCCCCCTTCTTTTTTTGTGCTGAGTTGTCATCCTGCAGGCCCTCCGTGTTAATACACCCTGACCTATCTGTCCATTCACGCCAACTTCACACAGTGCCAAGGACTTTGACATAAAGGCATGACGGGTGTTAGTTGATACGGAGAGAAATTTGAAACTGAGGTCAGCATAACGACAGGACATGAAAGCCACAGAATCTCAGACCTTTTTTTTTTTTTTCAACGATATTCAGTCAGGATTAAGGTGATAGAAATGATGGTATTGAGATTCAGTCTCTGCTGAAACTACTTTCCAGTATATATTCAATTAGCAACCAAGTCCAAGAGAAACAGACCCCCTGCAGTGTTGGTCAGGAAATGTAAGCAACATTGCTATAGATGATCTATTGTGTGGATAGTACTCAAATATGTGGCTCCAGGTTTCCCATTTGAACTCAGAGCACACTCAGACAGGGTGGAAAAATCTGCAGAGTACATTCCTCTGTTATCACTGGAACCCATTTCACCCCAGCCGGCTGCTTTGATGCTAACCTTTTTTCTTATGTGCTGGGACGGCAACATACTAACCTGGATACAGCTGTGTATTAGAGGATCCAGAATGAACATTGGGAAGGGGTACAAATAGGGAGCAGCAAAAAACAAAAACACAGGCAAGAAAGAACCGGTTTGGGGGGAGGGGGGCTGGTAATGATTAGAGAGCTGAATGTAGAAGATGGAGAAAGGACCAGCAAGGCAATGGGAGAACAATGTTAAAGGAGTTGGGAGTCGTTTGTGTTCCGTTTGGTTTCATCTTGTGCGTTCAAAAATTGTCAGAAAGCCATGTCAGATGTGTTTGGGCTCTTATGGGTCATGAACTAAAATTTACATGGAAACAGACTTAATGACATGATCTGTTGTGATTTGTTCCTTTTAGTTTATGGCACTTGTTCCTTCAGTATCTGTTACAGTTGCATTTTCAACCCTTCGTTCATCAGCTAAAGAAAAGCTTATGCTGTTATCTTCAGTATCTGTTTCAGTTGCATTTTCAACCCTTCGTTCATCAGCTAAAGAAAAGCTCATGCTGTTATCTTCAGTATCTGTTACAGTTGCATTTTCAACCCTTCGTTCATCAGCTAAAGAAAAGCTTATGCTGTTATCCTCAGTATCTGTTACAGTTGCATTTTCAACCCTTCGTTCATCAGCTAAAGAAAGGGTTCATGCTGTTACCATTTATTGACCTATGGTCAATATATTTCTGCACGTGTACCTTATATTTATTTGCTAAATGCATCAGCTAACTTGCAGTCTGTAGGCTTACCTTTATACATTATTTTTATGCTTTTTTTTTCCTTCCAAAACTGATACACAAAAAAACTTCTTTTAAGAAAAGGTTCAGAAGCACCTCAGTAGCTGAAGTCTATTCTTCCATTGTTGTTTTAGGGTATGATGTAGATTTAGGGTATGATACAGATTTAGGGTATGATGTAGATTTAGGGTATGATGTAGATTTAGGGTATGATGTAGATTTAGGGTATGGTGTAGATTTAGGGTATGGTGTAGATTTAGGGTATGATGTAGAACACTGGTTGGTTTCAGACTGAGTACCCTCGCTTTGAGAACGGCCGGTTCATGTACCGCATCCACCGCTCCCCCATGTGCGAGTACATGATCAACTTCATCCACAAACTGAAGCACCTGCCTGAGAAGTACATGATGAACAGTGTGCTGGAAAACTTCACCATTCTACAGGTGGGTTGAACAGCTCACAGCACACTGTCACTAGTGCTCATGCTGGTCTTGTTACAGGGACAATGTTGGACATGCATTGAAAAATGGTGTCATGGACATTTGAGTGTGTACTTTGTACTTGATACTTGATGTTGTCGGTGTTTGAGACCCGTGGTTGCAGGTCAGTTTGTGTTGTCCCTGTCTACAGCTGCTTGCACTTGCGAGATCTGTTGATAGCAGTTCGGGTTATACAGTGCTGGGTGGTTGGCCCAGTGGGCGTCAAGTCTGTTTTTAAATGCGGTCTTGCTGGGTGCGGACACAACTGACTCTGGTAGGCTGTTCCAAGCCGACACCACTCTTTCAGAAAAAAATGAATTCTGAACTTCTAGGCGGGACCTATGCTTAACAAGCTTCCTGCTGTGGCCTCTGGTGTTGCATCTGTCATGCAGCTCGAAGTTGGGCCGGCTTATGTCGTATATGCCAGTGATGTATTTGTAGAGGTCAATCATGTCTCCCCTGCGTCTGCGGTGTTCCAGGCTGGGCAGCTTGAGGATTGACAGGCATTCTGGGAATGGTTTGTCCTTCAGTTTTCAGTGTAGCATCTGCGCTTTTCCCTGCTTTTGTCTGAAGTGTTTATGGCTTGTTTATTTCCCTTGGAAGGTCCCATAAGAAACTCCTTTTCTTCATGAGTGTCTTTGAAATCTAGAGAAAAGAAATGTCTTGACTTTGTAATGTCTTATGTGTTTAAGAAAAGAACTTCATTAATAATGTCTCATGAATTAAAAGAAATGTCTTTACTTTAGTGATGTTTCACGTATCAAAAAAAAAAAAAAATTTCTTTACTTCAGTAATGTGGTATATATTTTTTTTTAAAAAGAACTTTTCTTCTCCTGTTGTGTGTTGAGAAAAAGAGAACTTACTACAGTCTACTGACTGTAGTAATGGTTTGCATGTCAACAAAAGAATTCTGTAACTTCATATGTGACTTGGATGTTGGAAAAAGAGATCATATTTTCTTCAGTAATGTCTTGTTTGGGTTTTTTTAAAAAAGGGGGGTGGGGGTGGGGGGGTGGATTTGTGTATTTTAGCAATGTTTTTAATATTAAAAAAAAAAAAGGATTTTGTTCATTTCAATAAGGTCTTGTCTTTAAACAGAAAAAAAGAACTTACTACAGTCTACTGTAGTAATGGTTTGCATGTCAACAAAAGAATTCTTTAACTTCATATGTGACTTGGATGTTGGAAAAAGAGATAATATTTTCTTCAGTAATGTCTTGTTTTGTGTTTTTTTAAAAAGGGGTGGGGGTGGGGGTGGATTTGTGTATTTTAGTAATGTTTTTAATTTTTAAAAAAGGGTTTCGTTCACTTCAATAAGGTCTTGTCTTTTAAAAAGAAAAAAAAAAGAAACTCAGAAAGCCCCTGCTTTCAGTTGTGCTGGAATGCTGTTTTCATCAGATTTTGATGACATTTGTTTTCCCCCAGTTGATTTATAGATTGTGTGTGTGTGTGTGTGTGGGCACACGTGTGTTTGGCTCTCCCAGGTGGTGACCAATCGAGACACGCAGGAGACCTTGCTGTGCATCGCCTATGTGTTCGAAGTGTCTTCCAGCGAGCACGGGGCTCAGCACCACATCTACAAACTGGTCAAGGATTAAAGGATCCGACCTCCCCCGTCAGTGACTGGGACACTTCTGTACAAGGTCACAGAGCACAGTAATCAACATGGGACTGGACCGGATCATCCATCTGCTGAGGGGGGGCGGAGAGGGGGGGGAGTCAGTCAGTGCATGTGTGTGGACAATGGTGGCAGTTGGTCATCACCAGAATGTGCAGTGGGGACTTGTTTTCTGTTGCTGCTTTTTGACTTTTTTTTTAGGGGTGGGGGTGGGAGGTGGGGCGGGATGGGAGGGGTTGCAGGGGAGAGAAAGAGGAGTCAAGGAGGGGGGTGGGGGGGGGGGGGGGGGGGGAGGGGGTCGTTTGGAAGGGGGTTAATTTCTTGCTGTCCCTGGTAACGGGGATGGTGTTGTCGCCTCCATCTGCTGATTATCCTGGTCAAGGCCTGGCTTTGTGTCGTCAGTGTGATGTTTAGGGGAGAGGGAAGGGAATTGGGGGGTTGGGTTGGGGGGGATGGGAGGGGGGTCGGTGTCGAATGTCCTGGTGGCTGCAACAACCATCGTGGTCATTTTGCAAGAAGTGCTTCAGTATGCAACCGTTCTGCTAACACTGTTCATGTGAATGTTATACACCTTGTCAACAACACCTTGTCAACAGTGGGAGAGGAAACGACACCCAACACTCATTTCTCCGAGTCAAAGGTTTTGCACTTCCGTCGTTTCTTAAAGTCAATTTTCCCACCTGGAGGAGAAGAGAGGTGGTTCAATGGGTAAACAGGGACGAGTTATGTCAAGGAGAAGAGAGTGTCTGGATGTGAAATAGTCTGCTGTGTCCACGGCAAGGAACTGGCTTCCTCTGCCTCCAGGGGGCAGCACCCTTGTGCAGAATGGTTTTTGAAGCTTGGTTTTGACTTCTCTGGGCTTGTCAGTCGAGCAGCATCACCGATCTGACCCAAACGATGTCAGACCTCCCCGCAGTCTGGACAACATCGTAGGAGAAAGCAGTGGGGAACCAGGATTTGACGGATGGACTTCCAAGAGATCACCACAGAAATGACAGCAAATGGCTGCGTCATGGATTTTGTGTAGATCGGCGACGTCCAACCCTGCATCAAGTGTAAAGACGGGAGGAAAACCTTCCCTGTCACCATGATGATCTTGTAAAATTAGGAGAGTGGTGAAAATGGAGGTGCACTAAGATTGGGAGAGTGGTGAAAATGGAGGTGCACTAAGATTGGGAGAGTGGTGAAAATGGAGGTGTGCTAAGATTGGGAGAGTGGTGAAAATGGAGGTGCACTAAGATTGGGAGAGTGGTGAAAACGGAGGTGCGCTAAGATTGGGAGAGTGGTGAAAATGGAGGTGCACTAAGATTGGGAGAGTGGTGAAAATGGAGGTGCACTAAGATTGGGAGAGTGGTGAAAATGGAGGTGCACTAAGATTGGGAGAGTGGTGAAAATGGAGGTGCACTAAGATTGGGAGAGTGGTGAAAATGGAGGTGCAGTAAGATTGGGAGATTGGTGAAAATGGAGGTGTGCTAAGATTGGGAGGTTGGTGAAAATGGAGGTGCAGTAAGATTGGGAGATTGGTGAAAATGGAGGTGTGCTAAAATTGGGAGAGTGGTGAAAATGGAGGTGTGCTAAGATTGGGAGATTGGTGAAAATGGAGGTGTGCTAAGATTGGGAGGTTGGTGAAAATGGAGGTGCAGTAAGATTGGGAAATTTGTGAAAATGGAGGTGTGCTAAAATTGGGAGATTGGTGAAAATGGAGGTGTGCTAAGTTTGGGAGATTGGTGAAAATGGAGGTGTGCTAAAATTGGGAGATTGGTGAAAATGGAGTTGCAGTAAGATTGGGAGATTGGTGAAAATGGAGGTGTGCTAAAATTGGGAGATTGGTGAAAATGGAGGTGTGCTAAGTTTGGGAGATTGGTGAAAATAGAGGTGTGCTAAAATTGGGAGATTGGTGAAAATGGAGTTGCAGTAAGATTAGGAGATTGGTGAAAATGGAGGTGCAGTAAGATTGGGAGATTGGTGAAAATGGAGGTGCAGTAAGATTGGGAGATTGGTGAAAATGGAGGTGCGCTAAGATTGGGAGAGTGGTGAAAATGGAGGTGTGCTAAGATTGGGAGATGCGCTAAGATTGGGAGAGTGGTGAAAATAGAGGTGTGCTAAGATTGGGAGAGTGGTGAAAATGGAGGTGTGCTAAGATTGGGAGAGTGGTGAAAATGGAGGTGCGCTAAGATTGGGAGATTGGTGAAAATGGTGGTGCGCTAAGATTGGGAGAGTGGTGAAAATGGAGGTGCGCTACTTAATCTTCAGCTTTGTTGTCCAGGATAAAAATAGTGAGCAGGCTGCACTGTGCCAGCTGATTGGATGAAGGGAGATCAGTGTGCAGGTGAAACACAATCTGTGAACATTGCTTTTTTTTCTGCAAAATAGTTCTGCTTCTGGACAACATTGAGAGAGGGTGCTGGAAAGAAGAGAGGTGGCTAATTTGTTGGCGGTGTTAGTGTGGGTGGCTTGTGCTTTACCGTCTTCCACCCTGCCCCACGATCCCCCCGTACTCCCTGTTCTGATTGTTGTGATGATTGTTATCATGTTTTAACTTGTGGTGGGTGGTCAGCCGTAAGAGGATCACTGTGTCCACCGGACAAAGACACTGCTTGTGAGAACTGTGCAGGCATGTTGCTGGTGTGCCAGAGTAATGATAACGTTGATCTGTTTGTCTACGCAGTGCAGCTACTACTATCTGATTGTTACACCCCCATCCCCCCCCCCCCCCCCCGTATACTACAGTCTGTGACCTGCTGTGTAGGAGTTAGGTTCACCTCTTTGTGCCTGTGGCAGACTGGACAGAACGTGCACACCACGCAGGGGCTGACGTGCAGTCTCCTCGTTATGAGCATGTCACTGTGTCCCCCAAGATCCTATCAGATTTATTGGCTGTTTTGCCACGTGAAACATACTTATTATATTTGAAGATGTTATTGCTAAACATGTCTGTTCTTTCTGTTCATGTGGAATCAAGCGGACAAAAGGGTGCGATCATCATGCTTATCATTGGACACTGTTGGATGAAGTATACTAACAGGATGTTGGATTTTATTGTGTTGGTCAAAAATTTTTTTAAAAACCTTGTCTGTGTTGCAGTTTCATACCTAATATACATCATTTATCTTCATAGTTTTGTAAATTTATTTACTGTTACTTTATGCTAAGACTGAAGGTTAAGTTCATCGTTCATATTAGATCGTTCCTGACTGTTAAAGTATCCTGCAAGAATGGGTATGGTCCTGTCTTTTTTAAAATGTGCTTTGAAGGACTGGACATGTAGAGCAATCCTGGTGGAGCTGAATGTTTTGATATGCGACTCCTTTGTTCAGAAGAACATGTGCCATAGACACAAGAAGTAACAGTGACGGCGAGCAGTGAAGTCTTTTGGACAGAAACCATGTGCTGCTGCATGGATGAAGGCCATCTCAAGCTTCCACTGTTCTCTGCCTGCAGTTGTCCAAGAACGAGAAGATGGAGTGGACTTCAGGGAGGATATGTACACACCCACCTCATGGAAGCAGTCTGAAACTAATGCACAGCAGAAGGTGTAGTTATGTACCCTAAGACTGATCTTGTTTTCGCTTGTAACACACTTAACGATGAATGTAAACGCAGAAAGGGTCATGTCGATGTGCGTTCATTCATGTCACCAGCATTGGATTGTCATACCCACTGAAAACAGAATTTTGAATGATCTAATGCCCCTCACCCCATCTCCCATGTCTTTTTTTTTTTATATATATATCTGCAAAAGATGTTGAAATGAAACGGGGAAAAGTAATTTTTGTAGATGTGGAGCTAAAGGCACTTACATGTGAAAAATGTAAAGTTAGGGAAAGTGAACTATAGAATGAGAAAAAGTGAACTATCTTGAGAAAAAGTGAACTATCTCCTGTTGTTTAGCATGTTGACAGCCATGATCCAAAGCCTCTACTGCTGCCTTGCAACCTCCACAGCTCCTCATGATTCACCATTCAGTACTTCCACTTTAATACAGACTCGCCCGTTTTGAGATTGTATTGATGATCTGTAGATCAGGATGGATGGGGGGGAGGGGGGGGGGTGAAACAGGTGCTGGGTTGTTTTTCATTTTAGCCATGGACAGATGGACGACTAGTAGTTACCTTGCATCCACTTGATAGACCTCCACAGCCTGAAGGCTGTCTACAGCATTGGGGCATTTCAAGACGTGGGCAGTGATATGGACACATGCATGCTTGTTCGTGTGTGCACACATGTGCAAGCACATTACTAGCTGTTTTGATAGAATTGATATTTGTGAGCAGTTTTGATGGAATCTGCGGATGTGGGTTTTTATTTATTTTTGTTTTTGGAAATGCTTTTTGATGAGTCTACTCTATTCTTAGGATCTTTTAAAACAGAGTGAAGTTCATTGCTCGAGGTCAGTTTTTGTCGTACAGAAGATTGTGTGAGCTCCAATGATTGTCTTTTCGTTGTTGTTGTTGTTGTTATTAACGCATATACGATAAATGAGAATGGTGTCAGTGAAAAGAAGAAAAGAAGAGGACAGGAACAATGTGCGATGGTGATTAGGATATGTCATTTATTAGACACTACCTGCTGTGTTTCCATGAACCCAAGATGGCATGCACAAACTTGAAACATGTAAAACCCAAGACATTGCGTGTAATGTGTTCATTATTGGATATTTGCAAGAATTTCCCCCGTTTGGTTTTTACAGTGGTTTATTTGTGGTCTTCTTGCTGCACGTCTTGTGTGTTGTTGGCATGAAATGCAACAGGTTCACCGTGAGTGTTGTCAGGAGTATCCAAGTTTGTTCCCCCAGGATGTCATCTAAAGGCTTTGTGGGCTCTGCTGATGGTTCTGCAGGTACAAGCCATCTTGCTTTCAGCTTGAGTCGGTCAGCTGACGGTGAGGAACAAGCACTACAGTCTGAAGGCACATCAGTCGTGAATCGTCCTCTCACAACTGCTGCATTTTGCTAAGAGAGAGTTGGCCGATGCTTCCCCCCCCTCCCCAAACCCTGCTCTCTTATCCTCTACAAAGACAATTAGAACATGAAAGTGCCTTAGACAGTAGGTGGAGTGGTAGTCAAAGTTGGTTATTTCACAGTGTGCCTCCCGACAGCAGGCCTAGTGATATCAAGGTACTACTCCCACGCCTCCCCCCGTACTGATGTCCTGTCAGATGACACACTGTCCAGGCTGGCTGTTGGGTTTGCCCCCGCTCTGTGTGTGTGTGTGTGTGTGTGCGTGACTATTGTGATCGGTGACTTCTGTGAAGTATTGCTGCGACAGAACGCACTGCTCTGTGTGTGTGTGTGTGGGGGGCTGTCTAGTCAGGGGCAGCAGGCTGGTGCCTGAGGTGTTCCACTATGAGCAGGAACTCTTGAGCTTCATGCACAGTGCCCACGAGCCCCACGTAGACCATGACCTTTACCAGATGAATGATCATTGTTTTTAATGACTTGTGAGTTGACTTCAACACAGTGACAGCCCTGATATGGCCCTTTAAGGTCGGCTGGGCTACAAGCAACATGACCTTTACCTTTAAATCATCTATATACTCCTCTGCTTCTGTTGTGGTTGACGTTGGGGTGATCAGGAACACCAGAGGTCTACGCTTTCTGCCCTGACTTTGCGTCCTTGCTTTTCTGAAAATTGCTAGGTGACTGGTTCATGTCAGTCAGCTTGTGTCCAACTCAGTTCTTGAAAATACAGTAATGGTCGCCACAAAAGATGGCAGACGACAGTGATGCCCTCTGTGAGAGGTCATGAGGGCTGATTTGAGCGGCTGCCTGCGCCCAAAAGGTGGTTTCAGATGCTTATAAAGGATGCTGTCATCTTTTGCGCAACATTTTTTGGTTCAGAGTTGTTCTTTTTCATATATGGCTGGCTGTCATTTTTTTCTCTTTTGTTTAGCACACTGGGTTTTTGTTTGTTCGATTTTTTTTTTCCAGTGGTAGAATGCTTTTTGATCGAAATGTTTTTAACTGCAATTCTGGTTGTCTTCTTCCTTTTGAGAAAGAAAATGTTCTGCTTTTGAGTCGTTGTTCTCTTCCATTTAGTTCTGCCTGTGGTGTGCTGTACTGTACAGCTACAGTGCCTTAAGGTACACATGCAACTTGCTGGGGTTTTGTTTACCATATCAATAGATGAAGAAAAGAGCTATCACTGGCGTAACATGCATCTGAAATTCTCCATTGTAAGCGACGGCTCATCAGGCGAGGGATGCAAGAAGCCAGACGTCTGCTGCAAAGGAAAACCTTTGACCCTGACTGCTCTGCCAGAGTGTAGCGATTATCTCCTCAACGAAACATGCACACATACATGCGCACATACAAGCATGCATGTGCACGCCCACGCACACTCACTCACACACACACTGCTTCCACCACGAGGAAAATGTAACCGTTTGCAGTTGTGCACTGTACATTGCTAACAAAAACGTGATTGTGGCAATATGCAATTGATTTTTTTTTTCTCTTGCAAACTGTGCAAGTTTGACATGCTTATGCCATATTTGTCCAGGAGGCTGATTAGTGGTTTTGATTTTCAATGCATTGCATGTGTTTTATGTTGTTTTTTGTTTGATGTGCATTGACATGTTGCAGAGGATACATATTTTAATTTGGTATGTGTGATACGTGTTACAAAGGATTTGTATCTTTTTTTTTAATGAAATGTGTACTTGTTGATTCGTCGCTGAGGATGTGTAAATTTCATCAATGTGTTGATCATGTTATGCAAGATTAGGAATAGGGTAGCAAGAATATGACCAGAGAGACCTGTGGTGGTGTCATTTTTGAGACATTTTTTTATCATTTCATGTGTCTTATTCAGTCCACCTAGTGCCATGCGCAATCTTTCCCGCATGAAGTGAACCGTTTGCATTGAGTGTTAGGGAGGGCAGGAAATGTTGTTCCCAGCTATTTTTACAGCGATTTGATCTTCCCACCCTACTGAACCAGTACCAGGAGTACATCAGTGATTGGACGTTCTGTGCATTCTTACTCAACAAGAAAGGACTCGTGTTTTTTTATATGAGGTTTTTTAATTTAACATGACTAAAATACCCACCTTCATCCCTGGGAGAAAAAAAAAAAAGAAAAAGAAAAGAAAAGAAACCACACCATTCTTCTTTAAAAAGAAAAACAAGGAGCATCTTGTGTAGAGGTTGTGGCATTGATGATATTGAAAGGGAAATGGATGATGTTCAGTGTGTTGCGCTGGCAATTCTATGCTTACTGTGATCGGGAGCCAGAGATCAAAGCTTTGCTGAAAGGTATGCTGGATACGCTTGGTTGAGAAAGGCAATAAACTGCCACGACTTGCAACATGGTCGATTCTTTCAGGGAGGGTGGGGTGGGAAGGGGGTGAAGAGGGGATAAGGAGGGGGGGGGGGCAGTGTGTGATAAGCTCGTGCTTATTGCCGTGAAATGTTGTTTTCTCTCTGAAGTGTTCAGAAACTTGAGATCAAAGAATCTGTTTGCTTCTGTCCCATTCATGGATTCGCCTTTTGGTTATTGCTGTATCTTGGCAGTAGTACAAACAACAGCTGTTGCCTAATGCTGTCCTGTATCTTGTGGTTATACAAATGATAGGTGTTGCGAAGAATTCTGTTATGTATTTTATGACAATGCAAACAACAGCCCTTGCCTGTTGTGCATCTTGTGGTGACGCCAACAACAGCCAATGCAAAATGCTGTCTTGAATCTTGTCGCAATGCAAACAACAGCCATTGCTGAATGCTGTCATGTGTCTTGCAGCAATGCAAACAACAGCCATTGCTGAATGCTGTCATGTGTCTTGCAGCAATGCAAACAACAGCCATTGCCGAATGCTGTCATGTGTCTTGCAGCAATGCAAACAACAGCCATTGCCGAATGCTGTCATGTGTCTTGCAGCAATGCAAACAACAGCCATTGCCGAATGCTGTCATGTGTCTTGCAGCAATGCAAACAACAGCCATTGCCGAATGCTGTCATGTGTCTTGCAGCAATGCAAACAACAGCCATTGCCGAATGCTGTCATGTGTCTTGCAGCAATGCAAACAACAGCCATTGCCGAATGCCGTCATGTGTCTTGCAGCAATGCAAACAACAGCCATTGCTGAATGCTGTCATGTGTCTTGCAGCAATGCAAACAACAGCCATTGCTGACTGCTGTCATGTGTCTTGCAGCAGTGCAAACAACAGCCATTGCTGAATGCTGTCATGTGTCTTGCAGCAGTGCAAACAACAGCCATTGCTGAATGCTGTCTTGCTACTTGTGACAAGGCAAACGAGAGCCATTTCTAAAGACTGTCATGTATGGCAGTGCAAAGTTATAACAGCCATTGCCAAATACATTTGTACATGTGGCAATACAAACACCAGCCATTGCCAAATACCATCGTACATGTGGCAGTGCAAACACCAGCTATTGCCAAATACCATCATGCATTTGGCAGTGCAAACACCAGCCATTGCCAAATACCATCATGCATTTGGCAGTGCAAACACCAGCCATTGCCAAATACCATCGTACATGTGGCATTGCAAACACCAGCTATTGCCAAATACCATCATACATGTGGCAGTGCAAACACCAGCTATTGCCAAATACCATCGTACATGTGGCAGTGCAAACACCAGCCATTGCCAAATACCATCGTACATGTGGCAGTGCAAACACCAGCTATTGCCAAATACCATCGTACATGTGGCAGTGCAAACACCAGCTATTGCCAAATACCATCGTACTTGTGGCAGTGCAAACACCAGCTATTGCCAAATACCATCGTGCATGTGGCAGTGCAAGTACCAGACATTGCCGAACGCTGCCAAGATTGTTGCGTGGTCAGCGTCCGCTAGACCCTGGCATGGGGGGGAAACACAGGAACTGGGAGGAACGTCCATTTCTCCTCTCTTCCCTTTCCCTTCCCTCCCCCCCTCCCCCCCTCAGTCACCATCAGGTGCCTAGTTTGAAAGAGGATCTCTCTGTCTTTCTCATCTTTTGTCAAATGATATGGGTCAGTGTAAGTCAGACTGCAAAAATGATACAAAGTCCACATTAGTTAACTACAGAAGTTTATATCATTATCAGCTTTTTTCTTTCCCCTCTTGATAGTTTTTTTGTTGTTGTTGACTCTTTTGTGATCAACTTTTTTTCTATCCTACAGTAGATACACTTTCTTTTCTGATCTACTTTTTTTATTTTTTTTATCGTACTTCAGGTTGCTGATGTTCTTGTTTCTTTTATCATACACAAGAAGGACTGTTTCCTCTTCCGTTCTTCTTATCAATACATCAGGATGACTTTTTTTATCATTAACTTTTATTTCATTGACCTGGTTGACTTTCTTTTATCCATCAACCCGTTTCATCATGCATCAAGTTGACTTTCTTTTATCATCAACCCGTTTTATCATACATCAGGTTGACTTTCTTTTATCATCAACCCATTTTATCATACATCAAGTTGACTTTCTTTTATCATACATCAGGCTGACTTTCTTTTATCATCAATCCTTTTATCATACGTCAAGTTGACTTTCTTTCATCACACAAGAGGTTGACACTTTCTTTTAACCCTCTTGCATTTGTTTTGCCCGTATCCTCCCATTCTGTTTGTCTCCCTGGTGTTCATTAGGGCCGCAAGTGGCTGCACATGCTGCGTTACTTTCCCTCACACACTGTGACCTTGTTTTACGTCAAGGCTGGCTAAAATAAATGAGAGGTGTCCAGTGAAATCTTGGCAGTAGTATGGGGTGTGGGAAACGATTCATTCACACAGACTAGGGTCGTGAACTGACTGCATTCCATTGATTTCTCAAAAAATACGAATACTAGGAGCAGTTTTGGGTTGGAAAATGCAAATGCAAAAGGGTTAACGTGCAAGTGGACCTTCTCTTCAGATCAACTTTGTGGTATCCGATTTTGAGGCTGACTTTCTTTTTCAAACAGCAAGTAGACCTTCTCTGATCAGCTCTATATCAGATGGATTTTTTCTCATGATCTCTTTTATTAAACATCAAGTTGTTTTTTTTCCTTCTTGTCAACACTTTCATCATACTCCTCGCTGAAAGTCGAGCAACACATGCAAAGTGCCAGTCCCTATCATGAAACTGCACCATAATGACAGTGGTATACAGCGACAGCACAGTCTGCAAATCCCCCTCCACACTGTCTCCCCACTTGCTTGAGGTCCATGGTTGGAAGTCCAGTGGAAACCTGGACCCAGCATGGAAGAGAATGAGAGGCCGCTGGCGAAGGTGCCATTATAGCAGTGCTGTCGGGGGCCAGTACGTGCATCATTGTTGCTTGACATTTTGTGAGGAGTATATTTCAATTTTTTTTTCCTGATGAATTCTTTTTGTCATGTATGAAGTTGATTTATTTTTCTGATTCATCTCTTTTATCATACATCAAATTGATTTTCTTTTGTATGTTCGTCATTTTTATCATGTATCAAAATGATTTATGATGGAACTTTTTCATCTTTTTATCAAGTTGAATTTCTTTTTTGATGGTCTCTCTTTTTTTTTCCATACATCAAGTTGATTTTCTTTTTGGATCATCTCCGATGATGAAAAAGAAAGAAGAAAAAAATTAAAAATTCAGGGAGGGGGGATGGCATTCCAGTGATTTCCAGCAGCAAATAAAGAGAACATTGACTGAAAAGAAGACCGTTGAAAGGCCTGATCTCATCAGACATCAGATTGAGTTTCTTTTCTCTAGTCTTTTTTTTTAATCACAGAAGAAAGATTTTCATGAAATTCCAGTGGGTTTTAGGAAATGTATTTTAATGAGTGTGTGTGTGTGTGTGTGTGTGTGTGTGTGAAATTTATTTTGTTAGTTGACATCAACAAGCTGACAGCCCTGATATGGCCCTTTGCACATTAGCTGGGCTGTAAAAAAACAACATGAATTGAAAATTATGTTTTTTTTTTCTTTTCCTTATCAATATTTTCATCACACATCAGGTTGACTTTCTTCTCTCATCAACTCTTTCATCATACATCAGGTTGACTTTCTTCTCTCATCAACTCTTTCATCATACAGCAGGTTGACTTTCTTCTCTCATCAACTCTTTCATCATACATCAGGCTGACTTTCTTCTCTCATCAACTCTTTCATCATACAGCAGGTTGACTTTCTTCTCTCATCAACTCTTTCATCATACAGCAGGTTGACTTTCTTCTCTCATCAACTCTTTCATCATACAGCAGGTTGACTTTCTTCTCTCAACTCTTTCATCATACATCAGGTTGACTTTCTTCTCTCATCAACTCTTTCATCATACATCAGGTTGACTTTCTTCTCTCATCAACCCTTTCATCATACATCAGGTTGATTTTCTTCTCTCAACTCTTTCATCATACATCAGGTTGACTTTCTTCTCTCATCAACTCTTTCATCATACATCAGGTTGATTTTCTTCTCTCATCAACTCTTTCATCATACATCAGGTTGACTTTCTCCTCTCATCAACTCTTTCATCATACATCAGGTTGACTTTTTTCTCTCAACTTTTATCATACATCAGGTTGACTTTCTTCTCTCATCAACTCTTCCATCATACATCAGGTTGACTTTCTTCTCTCATCAACTCTTTTATCATACATCAGGCTGACTTTCTCCTTTTGTTATGTCTGATATCACACATCAGGTTCACTTTTAATTCTCAGCAGCTCATTTATTGTACATCAGGACTCTCGAGAGGTTGATTTTCTTTTCACATTGGTTGGGTTTTTTTTTTCGCTCCCCCCCGCCCCCCAATACATCAGGTTGACCTTTTCTCATCAATTCTTTATGTTATTTCACGTTTCTTTTGTAAGCAAACTTTTTTTTTTTAACCATAGATCAGGTTGACTTTTTTTCTCTCATTAACTTATGATACATCAAGTTGACTTTCTTTTATTGTCAACTTGTACTTCTCATCAGGAGTCCTTCTTTCCAAAACTTTTTTGTTTTTCATTATAGGGCTGACTTTCTGTTTTTATCAACACTTGTCACACTTCAGATTTTTTCCCCCTGATTAATTTTTTATTTATATTACACATATGGATAAGGGATAAGTTTTAAGTTTCTTATTAACACTTTATCAGGTTCACGCACATAAGGATAAGTTTTAGTTTCTTATTGATACTTTATCAGGTTCATGCTTACTGTTTAATATATATTCATATACGTGGACCGATCGATGTTGAGAGTTGACATCAGCCGGGCGAGAGCCCTGACAAGGTTCATGGTGGTCAGCTTGGCTGTAGGCAACACGAATTGAATGAACAAGCTCTGTAGATCAGGTCCTGTACTTCTCTTAATGTCTGAATCTAGTTGCAAAGTGAGATGACTGCAGGCGGAAATCTAAACAAATCTTAAATAAATGTTAGCGGACCGCCAAGAGAAATGTGGACAAACGAGTCACAAAACAAAACACAATGCGTTTCGACCTCTTAGGTCTTCTTCAGGCAAGACACAAACAAATAGGACAATGAACATGAACAAATTTTTCACTTAGCTTAGATTGGCTGCTTGTACAGTGACATCTTCTTCACTGGAGCAGAGTCTGCATAGGCATTGTCCTATTTGTTTGTGTCTTGCCTGAAGAAGACCTATGAGGTCGAAACATGTCATGTTTTGTCTTGTGACTTGTTTGTCCACGTTTCTCTTGGCGGTTCGCTAACATTTATTTGTCTGAATCATTGAAATAGGTACTTCTTTTTTTTCGTTCGTTGAGACATTGGGCACTTGCGTGGAGAGAGTGGGCACTAAAAAAAAAAGAAAACTAGAAAAAAAAACTGCCTTCAGCAGATTATTTATTGTGGATAGGTTGCCCATTTCCGATCTGGATCACTTGAAATCATCAGCTTGTCAAGCAAGTGGGAACAGCCCAGTTAGGAAGTCATCATCATATCCATGCAGAATTTAAGTTGACGTCATCTTTTTGTTTTTATCACAAACACTCAAGATCATATATACACATTTGATGTGAGAAAACAAAAACAAAACAAAAATCTATAAATTCAGCTTCATGAGAATTTCAGGATGAATATGTTAGAACAGACATCGCTCCCAATTATGTTTGATCTGCCTGCCCACATGATATTCTGCAGTCTTTGAACTCAACTGCTGAAATGCAGCTGTGAATGTCTACTATACCACACTGCCGCTGTCTGCTGGACCAGATGGGAATTTTTTTGTTCTGAATTGCAGTGATTTTTTTTTTTTTTAAAGCTGTTTAGATGGGCACTTTAATTGTCCTCTCAATGTAGATTTTTAAGCTGTTTAGATGGGCACTTTAATTGTCCTCCCAATGTAGATTTTTAAGCTGTTTGGATGGGCACTTTAATTATCCTCTCGATTTAGATTTTTAAGCTGTTTAGATGGGCACTTTAGTTATCCTCTCAGTTTAGATTTTTAAGCTGTTTAGATGGGCACTTTAATTATCCTCTCAATTTAGATTTTTAAGCGGTTTAGATGGGCACTTTAATTATCCCTTCAGTTTAGATTTTTAAGGTGTTTAGATGGACACTTTAATTATCCTCTCAATTTTTGTTCTGAATTGTGGTCATTTTGTGATTTTCCTTTTAACCTTAGATGGACTCCTTGAAATCTAATTTTGGACATGTTTAGAATGACTTGGATTTCTGTTACTTTGAAAATTTTCTAGGCTATTTCATCCCCTCTTTAAAAAGAATGTCATTTTCTTATACTGGATTACTGTATGTGAAATTTTTAGTTTCTTTCATATTGTTACTTTCTTCATGTTTGTATATTCATCAACCAATAAATCCAGAGTTTTCCCTCCCCAAAATAACAAAATCTGTAAATCAGATTAGTTACATTTTGTCGGGAATCTGTTGCCATGGGTTCTTTTATGTGTGCAAACTACAAAGTGCACTTGGTACCGTTGTTTGTTTCATCTGAAAGACTAGCGTTCAGCACACGAAAGATGTGATGGAGAAAGAGGAACAATCCTGGCCTACATGCTCCCCCATGTGTTGTTGCTTATTTTTTATTACTTTTTTTTTCTATTATTACTTTCATGTAGTTCAGAAACCCAGGATGAAAATCCAACAGCAGAGTGGCAGGCGGGTGAAGCATGTGTTGAACCCAGTGAAAACATTTCAGGTGGACTCGACAGGATGAAGCATCAGAAGGTGATGAGATGGTGCAAAATGGCGATGACCCTTACTGTGGCCGTTATATAACAGGCAGCTGGCTGCCAACGGGAGGGAGAACTATGCAGTTACAAGAATCAGCTGAATGGGGGCTACACCATCAGTTACAAGAATCAGCTGAATGGGGGCTACACCATCAGTTACAAGAATCGGCTGAATGGGGGCTACACCATCAGTTACAAGAATCAGCTGAATGGGGGCTACACCATCAGTTACAAGAATCAGCTGAATAGGGGCTACACCATCAGCCTTAGGGAGTCCTGATCACGGAGACCTTCAGCTTGCCATGTGGACATCAGTCTCATCACCTCTGTCAACGTTCTTTTCAAGAGTAATTGTTTGAAAAGCTGCTTAGCAAAACGGTCATTATTATCTGACAGCAGTAGTTACTGTGTTTTGTTTGAAGTCGTCCCGACAAAGCCTTTAACATCACGGTTCACGTCTGATGAATGACAGAGAAATTCTGATCTATCATCGTGATGATTATTAACTCGCTGAGCTTAGGTGGCTTGACCAAGGCTTGTTACTGACCACAGTGTCAACAAAGTGATGTGTTCAACAAGTGTTTGGCCTTTACCCTGTGAATCCATCCATCAGTTAGTTGTCTCCGTGTGCCTTGTAACTGTGTGTGTGTGTGTGTTTTCTTTTTTTACCAGCTGACTTAACTTGCATTGACATGTTGATGAGAGAGAAAAACAAGATTATTTGAACCATGTCACAGCGTCCAGTGTCACAGGCTTCCTCACTCTCTTTTCCTGTGGTTGTGAACAGGGAGGGGCATTCAGATGTTTGAAAAGGCTTCCTGGAGGTTTTTTTTTTGTGTGTGTGTGTGGTCACAAAGGAGCATGATGTCGTGGGAGGTCTGGAACTGACCACTGGTCTGTACAGTGAGCAGTTGAAATTGAAAGAGAGGAGAAGCATGGGTGACCGTCAGGAAAAGCTAAAAAAAAAAAAAAAAAAGGCCGTCAGAAATTCCCAACACTGTAATATAGACGTGTCCACAACTGTGCTTTTTTT
Organism: Conus ventricosus; assembly: GCA_018398815.1. Lineage (NCBI taxonomy): Eukaryota > Metazoa > Mollusca > Gastropoda > Neogastropoda > Conidae > Conus > Conus ventricosus. The sequence goes on along the minus strand of CM031607.1, from coordinate 42,730,328 downwards.
TTTTCCTCCTGTCCTCGCACATGTTTGCAACTATAGACATTTACATTGAAATGCAATATTGGCGAGTATCAAGGCAAAAGCCACCCACTGCATGACTTGTCAACTGTAACACTGAAAAAATGGCAGTTATATTTCATTGTTGCGAGCTAACTTTTGATGAACAGATGATATCTATCTAGATATTATTAACAGAAAGAAAGATCGTGTTTGGTTTTACAAAAAAGCTGCTAAATATTTTACGGAATAGTAAAAGTGTACTATCTCATTTTCAATGTCTTTTAGTTTTATGATCTGTAAAGAACTTGTACAGTGACTAAGTTGAGTTGTTGAGGGATGAGAAAGAAAGAAGTGTTACGTCATGTGCCTTGAAAACCAAATCCCAAGGAGACGAGAGAGAGCAGTTTACTATGTTTGTTGAACCATTGCTTGTGTTGTTTTTGTATGCTTCATTATCTGTGCATTCTGTATCATGTTGAGAGATACATTGGATATACATATATGTAAAGAGATAATTATGCTTATAATTGTGTTGTGTCCAGTGATTTTTGATTTGTCACAGAAAACAAAAACAGAGATCACAGACAACTTTAGGTGCCCTGTACCCCTCCACCATTCTGAAAAGGAGAATGACAGTTCAAGAGGAGACAGGGAAACGTTCACATGTAGTTTCTTATTTGGAAAAAAAAAGGAGAAAAAAAAAGGAAACTGAAAGAAATTTGATAAGGTTTTGACATGCAGCTGTCAAGGTCGTGAGGGTGAACATCCACACTACTAAGCTCATGGTTAAATTCTACACTGATGAAGCAACTAGCCTGCAGCATGTCTTTCCACTTTCTAGTGTGTTCAGTTGACCGTTTTCATTGTAATGTGTAAGCCTGGTTAATGTTGAGGCTAACTATACTATATACTTATATTATATGTAATTATGGTTTGTTAAAAAAATAAAAATCTGCTTCAAGAATCCAACCGATTTGTTGGCGTACTATTGTATTTGGAATTGCATGTGTGTGATTTAGTTGAGGTAATCATTCACATCACATCACGTCAAGAGTGAGACGACAGACAGGAATCTACTGAGGTGCAGTCGCTCACACAAGCTCGCATACATATTCACAGAGCGTAGCTGCAAGATGATTAATTATTAACTTTACTTTTTTCTTTTCTGTAATAGTGTTATCCATTAAATATTGCTTGGACAGCGTGTGTTTCCTCCTGAAGCCCAGCAGTACATGAGTACTACAGGAAGCGAGCAAGAGCCACACACACAGAGAGGGCACCACAGACAGCGCCTCACAAAAACACTAACAACTTGTACAGCCAGAGAGACAGGGGCCTATGTACACATGAACACCTGCTACACACCTACCCAGCATCAAACACATGCACAAGGCAGGCAGTAGACAGCAACAAAAGGGGGGAGGGGGGGCTGGGAGGGTGGGAAAACCCAACATGTTCAGAAATGAGAACAATCAGGAAAAAAAAAAAAAAACCAGACGGCATTACGTCTGTCAGGTCTGTGCATAGCTTATGAACCACCCTCACATGGTCAGTAACCTGACACCCAGCAAATACACACCGACTGGCAAAGATCTGTTTTCTGTTGCACGTTTGGAGTTTTTGCTCTGAGTAACCGGATGCTATTTCCTCATCACATTTTTTTTTTTTTTGGTTTCACATGGGGTGGCTATAAATGTGTGGAGGACTCCTGTTTCAGCAGATGCAGGAGTGAGCATTATTCTGTCATGACAACTAGGCCTAACAGCAGGACGCTGGGCTGTTTCCATGGAAACCCAAAGAGCGGACTGCGAGGAACTGAGAGGCACGTCATGCCAGCATGAACCAATCAGCTCGCTCATTTCTCTGAGACACAGGGAGACAAGAGCAGCACGCTGTTAGTCCGTCATGTGTTGTGTAGCTAGCTGTCGACACCGATCAGCCATCAAGTGGAATGAGAGGTAAATGCCAACAGACGGAGGGGTAGAGAGTGATCGGTTCTTGATTATCTTAGACATGCTTCAAACTCAAAAGACCTGGAGGTCACCTGTGATGAAAGAAATGAGGGTGGAGGATGGACAGAGAAGGGGGGGGGGGGGGGTAGAGGGATAGCAGATGAAGCCAACACAGCCCAAAACAGGAGTGCTTCAGGGGTGAGTGTCCTTTAACACCAGTATTACCCAATAGTAGGCACATGATACCGTCTTGCTACATGCAGAATCCATGTTAGTACTGTCTACATTACGTGCTCATGTTTGTCCTTCAAGTGCCTGTAGCTATCACATTGTCTGCATTGTGTCATCACATCACGCTGTCAGCTGATTGTAGTCTGTCTTGAGCTGTGGCCAGCAGCTCCCACGCGGAAGTTTGTCGCCGTACATCCACAACACGTCGGCAGTGCATTGGGCCTTGAGGTCATCATCAACACTGCCCAAACAAACTCCACACAGCTCCTGTTCAGATGGTCTTTTTTTTTTCCCTTCCAGTCATCACTGGCTGCCATGGAGATTGTTTCACGCCGACCTGACCTAGGTCTGGCAGCCACGGTGGACGAGGTCAGGAGAGAAAAGGGCAACATGGGAGTTTCTTGCCTCTGGTCATCTTTGCTCGGGGAATGAAGGGTAAGGGGGTTGGTGGACCAGGGAGAAGTGAATAGATAGATAACCGGCCAGATTGGTTGAAACCGCCTAACCGGTTGTAGTTGACACACACCTCTGGTTTGTTCTGCTCCTTACATTTCATACCTTCCCTCCCTCCCTTCTCTCTCTCTCTCTCATGCAAACACACAACAACTCAATCATCTTGCATGCACAGATTATTAAACTGGTTGACAACTGTGCAACCACTCACACAGCCAACCCACTAACCACTCGCACTGCATTCCTGAAGCATTCCATCACAGTCAGTGAACAACAATGATCACAGTCAGGGCCGCCACACAAAGCAACCAGCTCAGTCACTTTGTGTCAGACGTACACTGGAGAATTGGAATCCGGATCTTCTAGCGTCGCTGCCATAGGATGTCCACCGTCATCGAAAAATCTCCGAAAAGTGAACTCGAAGAAAGCGTGCTCTGGGTGTTTCCCATTCTCCAGTTTCTCCACTTTTTTGTTTTCCTCGGAATCGCTATTGTGCAATTTGTCGGGGTCGACGGGGTCGAAGTTGGAGGTGTCGGTCGCATGACGAATGTTAGGGACATACGGAGGCCGCTGCTTGCGAAGAGTGTCAAAGTTGATTCCAGAGAAAAACAGATGAGCCTTGATTTCCACTGCTCCATTCACTCCCAGGCGATCTTCTGGACCACAGCACAATCGGATGATCAGGTCTTTGGCTGGCTGGGAAAGGTTGGATTCGCGGGGAATCATCAGTGTTTCTTTCCAGTTAATAACCTGCAACAGAATTACTATTTACTTTGCAGAATGACATTTGGTATTGAACAATGAATAAAACTGGCAAATGAAACTCTTCAAACTACCAGCCGCCGTGGCGAAGTGGTTAGCGTCGCGGACTCCCGGCTAGGAGGTCGTGGGTTCGAATCCCATCAGAAGTCATGTGGGTTTTTCTGCCCCGACCGGCTCCTACCCAGAGTTGAGTTTGCTGCGAACTCAGTTGGGAAGACTGGGACCACACAGTCGAGTTTCATCCACTAAATGGATGCGTTTCTGAGAGTGTTGCTCAAATTTCATGACCAACACTGCAGGTGCATGTATCTCTCGGGCCTGGTTGACGCCGGGATATATTATGAAAGGAAGCGTAGAGTACAGCCCTGTCATGTAGTCTCAGACCGAAATGGAATTCCGTAGCATCATCTTAATCATCCTCATCCTCATCTATCAGCATTAAAAAAAATGTCTCAAGTTCTGTGGCCCTTCATGCCCTGCTCTCATGGTGACCTCAGTTTCGATGTCCTCTCCACGCCTGTGGCCTTGGTTTGGTTCCGTCGGGGTCACCGGTATCGAGTCCATGGGGGCTGTCGTTGGACGGACGTGGTGGCGCCCTCCGGGAGAGCTCACTCACGCCGGCTCCGCGACTAAGCAATTATTGTCGTCAGTAGGGGGCTTAGTAGGTGGTGTCCTGCGTATGTTAGATCAGAACAGCGCCACTGAACACCACCGAAGTGACTCGGCAGCAGTGCAGTGTCTTCTCCGGTGGGTTGCCTCTTGACGACTTGACATTGACTGCTCCCTGTGGATTGCCGGTGCCGGGGCTGTGGCGGGGCCGACCGGACTGTGGCTGTGGACGGGGTGTCGGAATGAGCGCGTGGGTGCACTGCCTCTGAGGTGGCGCAGAGGTTGGGACAGCAAAAAAAAAAAAAAAAAAAAAAAAAAAAAAAAAGAAACTCTTCAAACTGTTTTCTTCAAATTCAACAGAGCTTGGCGCCCACAGGAAATGGGTTTGCACATGTATTAAGAATGGAGAAGGGAGTGGAGGGGAGGGGAGGGTGTTGCTTTCTCTCGGAAACTATCACCATCATCGAAAGTTACGACAATGCTGTGATCAAATTTCCCCATTTGTCAATCTTTTAATGAGACTAACACTACTGATACAAAATACTATTGACACACCTATAAACTTACGCATACAATGTGCACAAAAAAACAAAAAAAAGTAGAGAGAAAAAAAAACAAAAAAAGAAATAGCCATGGAATCCAAAACTTCAGGGAACGGGAAAAAATGCTGCCCATCGTACAGATGTGCTTGCAGCCACAGACCTGACAAAAGATGCACACCCTGGACACAAAGACAGCGCCATAACATGATCGACTTACCTTGTACTGGGTCTCAGCAGGCGTGTTGGCATAAAATGGAGGACGACCGACCAACATTTCATACAGGATGACTCCCACACTCCACCAGTCGCACACTGATGTGTAGCCAGCTGAAACACGGCCATCACAGGCACCTCCACATCATGCAGTCAATCACCATGCACCCCTAGTAAGTCCTGCAGTTAATCATCATGCACCCTTAACAAGTCCTGCAGTTAATCATCATGCACCCTTAACAAGTCCTGCAGTTAATCATCATGCACCCTTAATAAGTCCTGCAGTTAATCATCATGCACCCTTAATAAGTCCTGCAGTTAATCATCATGCACCCTTAATAAGTCCTGCAGTTAATCATCCTTTCCAATCTCACCCTCCAGTTTCTTCCCTTTCCTCATTTGCAATAACTCTAACATGAACTGGGTTAAAAAAACAACAACACACAAACGACAAAAAAACAAAACAAATTCCGCTTTTAAAAAACACTAAAAACTACAACTGCTAATGAGTCCTTGTGTGGCTTACTAGCTATTGGAACATTTTTTATTCAATGAAATTCAAAAGCTGACAACTCAAACAAAATAATCAAGTAAGGGGATGTTATGAGTGAGTTAAGAAAACAGTGTAAACCAAGGGGGAAAAAAAAAATCATTCTTTTCCTGCTGATGTCATACTTCAACAATTTGCTCCCTACACAATTGTGCGCCAGTCCATTGGTGTTCAGTTAATCCAGTCATTCCCATTTCCAGTCATTCTGCTGATGGTTTTCATTGATTTGTTAGAAGATTAAAAAAAATTTTGGTCAAGTGCTTTTTCCCCCCCTCCCATACACTTTCTTAGCGTTGGCACAAAAGGCTCCTAGCCAAACAGGAAGTCGCTTTTCCCAATACCTTGTAACTTCCTGTCAAATGAATTTTCCTGAAAAAGGAACTTCTATACCAGTGATTGTGTTTTGAATATTTTCCACCGCAAAGACCTAGTAACCTGGACAGCCACCAACTGCTTTGTTTTCAATCATGCTATACCAAACACATTGTAAGGAAGATGAACAACAAACAGAATCTATTTTACGAATATAACCTTGAACTGGAAAATACCAAAGAAATTCTTGATCATTGTGAAAAATTACCAAACACAATCTTGCCAGTCTGGAAACAAGCAAAACACAGATTTTCTGTTCCCGACTTCTTGTTTTTGCCGTACCACTCACACTGGCTAAAAATAGTAATCACACTACCTCAGTACCTGTTACCTTCAGCACATGCAATACAAGACCCTAAAAAAAAGAAAAAGAAAATAAGCATCAGCAGTCACGGAGTTGTACACAAACAAACGAACAAACATTATTTAAAAACCCACAAGGACAATCAGATACTGAGGAACGTTCAGCGAGCATCCACCGTGGACAGTTCGCACAGTCTCACTACCTGGTCACCAGATAAACACAACAAAAAGATGTTACACACTGTGAGCAGATTTTTAAAAAAAACAACAAAGAAACAAAGACTTTCTGGCATACAGACATGAGAACGGACCACAAAGGCCAACAACAGACACTAGTAACAACACACACAAACCTGACAAAGACTGAATCAAAGAAGGTGACCAGAAAGAAGAAATGACCAGCTGCAGAACTTCTACAGTTCCAGAAGGCAGGAAAACAGCTTCTATTGAGCTTCTATTGAAAGAACTCCTGGAATCCTCACTCGGCCCCGCCATGGCTGCCACACACTGTCCAGGATTTAAACATTACGGCAATTCAGGGGAAAAAAAACAAACAATGGCTTCCTCCTCCACCAACCTGATCGTAGTAGGACCTCTGGTGCTATGTAGTTGGGTGTGCCCACCAGGGAGTGTGCTAGACATCGCTGTTCCCGTTTACGTCGCCGTTCCAGTGGCTTCAAAATTTCGCACCGACACTGCTCGTCTAACTGACACTTGACCTCCATGGAGTCTTGTCGTGCGTGTGTCCCTTCTGCCCACACAAGAGTTATCACAGAGTAGTTACTAAACACAGTGACATCAGTTCAATAGATGAGTTTCCTTGCTCCGAGATGAAGGCGTGAGGCCTAATTCAAATTACAAGATGTAGCAACACAAACCTTATTCAACTGAAGTGGATTGAAACTACCTGTTTTGCGAGGAGATCTTGCATCTGTATCTATAGAGAAGATAAGAAATTCTTGTCGTTCAGGTGAGGACAGTGTGGAAGAGTTATTTTCACTGGCGCATGCATGCATGCACACACACACACACACACACACCAAACGCTAGCTATCCCCCCTGTCCCCCATATCCACCTCCACCCCCTTTCTTCTCTTTCCCTTTCCCAAGTCCTCCTCCCCCCTGCGCACCCCCCCTTCTGCACCCCTCACCCTTTGGCTGAAGACTTGCTTCAAATCCCTTGAAGGAAAAAAAAAGAAGTGCTGGAACCTAGCAAAGAAGGTGGGACATTTTAAAGATTTTCAGTCTCTCCCACCTAATCTATTCTAAGGACACTAGTACACAGTAGTAGTAGTACCGAGTTTTTAATCTACATTACACCAGTAGTCAGGCATGTTTCGACTCACTTCGAATACAAACCTCACTTCATTTTGCCATACGGTTGCATAAAAATGCGACTAATGCCACTTTCAAGCAAAAAAGTGACTAATTGTTGATGTGCCCAGCGTGCAAATGAGTCATCATGCCAACTTTGAAGATCAACCTAAAACTGGGGATCTGCTCTAACCAGCAACAAAAGCAGACTGCACTGGACACACAGACAGACAGACTGCACTTTACATAAGTTCATTACAAAAACAAACAAACAAAATATATATATGTAATTATTTTGCTAACATGTTTAGCATATCCAATAAGCTCATGGTAAACAGTGTATGTTCACAGGCAGTGCATGAAACTGAAAGTGGATGAGTGCACACACAAAGTTCTAGCAGCAGAGAAAATTAAGCATGTCGACCACGCAAGCTTGGAACATCCTTTTGGGGGGTGGGGGGGGGGGGGGATATCTCCTTGTTTCGTTCTGTGTACATTGTAACTGGCATTAATTTGTGGTATGCCATTTAGTGTCTGAAGCAACATCAGTTTGGAATCATTGGCACTGATTATCTGACGGAAGCAAGAGCTGCACTACTTGTTTGTGATCTACCATTCCTGTTCCCTGCCTCATTTTAAGATTTCCTCCAGTATCAAAAACACTGAGGTTACATGCATGTTTCTGTTGGTCTTTGTGTTCTGTTGGACTACGTTCAAGAAAAAAAATGGCAGCCAGTCTTTAATGAAACTTAACACGTGTTTCTTTCTCCAGTTGTTGTCGCTGCGTACATGTATTGGGTGCAGATGTCTATTTGTTCTGTGTGCTTTGTGTCGGCACTGTGCTGTGCCATTCGATGTTATAAGCAGCAATCGTTTGGTGTGATAAGCGTTATCTCATCAAGGGAGCTTACTGTTTACTGCTTCCTACCTCATTTAAGATTTCCTCTCATATATATACTAATTACAAGCCCTCTCTCTTTTGTATCCTTCCTAACAGGCTTTTGAAAAACTCAGGATTCGTTCCAGACGTGTTCAGAAGCAAAACAATGGGAGTCCACTCCATAAGATGCTGTGGAGACTGGCTAACTTGATGTTCTTTCCAGTATTTAGTATTCTAGCTGACTGTACCTGAGTGAAATCAGAGCATTTAGTATGGTTGAGTAACCATTCGAGGAATTTTTTTTTGGAGGGGGGGGGGGGGGGGGGGGGGGGGGTTTGAGGTATAATCTGTTTATTATCTTCATGTCTGGTCCAGATAAATTAAAAAAGAACAGTAAATCGTGATACCTAAGCTGTGAAATGTTTTGCTGTTCCTGAATTAACTAATTAATTACAAAAAAGACAACATTCATCTGATGAATTTTTTGTTCTCCTCAAACTGACCAATTACAAAAGAGAAAAGATTACATTCATCAGAACAGAACAGCCCCACACTAACAGACATGCACTAGTTGCAATGTCACACCAATTCGCAAATGAAGTTATCTTCCATTTAGTTTCACACTGATAGTGATACCAACAGCCCTGAGCTGAGAAACTGGGCACCAGCCTGACCAAGTCCTACTGAGACCACCACTCACCACTGTGTCCGTCATACGTGTGACCCACATCAACATGGACAAACCAGACAGACATGTAACTGATCCTCTACAGGATAAATAACAACTCAAATATTCAGGAACTCCAAGAACATCAGCTCACAACGACACAGGAAGTAGGTAACAGGAAGCAGATAAAAGCACGATCAACTCAACCTGACCTAATTCATTAATTAAAACCTGTGAGATGACCTCCACACCAACACAGCCACAGATGTGGCGACCCATATTTAAAAGCTTAACACAAGCTGAGTGACTAGTGAGTAATAACAAAGTTCTGAGAAAACGAAAAAATGTGACTCACAATCAGTCACAAGCATTAGTACTATGTCCTCAAACAGCAAAGATGATTATTCAATCACAGAAATAAATTACAAAAGTTTACTCCATGGTTTTTATCCTTCTTTGTTCATGGGCTTGATGTTTGCCACCGTTGAGATTTTATGTCCACGGAAGAGATTGTGTTTTGGTTTCATGGTTGGTTTATTACATACATGTACTAAAAACTAGTAAAAGACTCACATTGAAGATATTCATGATTACTGCTGTCAGAGGAATATTGTATTTGGATTTTTTTGTCTGTCGTAATTTCTGAAGGAGACCTGTTTGTCAAAAACTGTCTTGTCTTTTGTATTGTAAGTTAAACCTGCCTTCCTTTACACCTTGTTTTGAGTGTTCATTTGTATTTTGCCCCACCATAAGATCGTAGACACACAAGTACAGAACTGACTTAGTTGTTAACAAAACTTCCTGAAATCAAGGGATGTGGGCCAGAGACAAACTCACTGACGTTCAGTGAATCCCTTCAAGAAGAATACATACAAAAGGACCATACAAATTGTACAAACACTCCGCAGAAAGAGGAACTGTGAACCAATGACAAACCCACTGAACTCTGGTACAGGTCTGCAGTGCAGATCCAGATCCTACGGCAGATCCCGAGTCCAATCAGCAAGATCATGTAAAACTACTGAACTGGTGTATTATATTATATAACTGAAATTTGGTGGAAAGGATGAATAAGGCCCAAAAATATCCCATCAAAATTTGGGGGTGGAATAATGAATGGAACTGATGCTGGTACATACATATTCATGGTGCGGATTGGATCACAGAGGGGTCCAGGGTCCATTCAACAGTGGTGGAGGTGTGTGCTCTACCATGTGCCCTTCTGCTAAGTTCTACTTACTTTCCTGACCGCTTTTACTCCCACAATTAAAAGTTTTCTGCCCACAGGGATAGTTCTAACGTTCAGGCAGTTCGGGCTGAAAGGAATCATCTGATCTTAACTAGAGTGGACATTCATACTTGTTCACATGAAGTGAAACCACCAGCTACAGCTATCAAAATACCTTTAAAAAAACCTGTATCACAAGTTGCTATTAAATCAGCTGGATTCTGACAGGACCTGTTGGTATGGACATGGACTTCCCCCTCCCCTACTTCCTCCTTATCGTTGCTACAAAAGAGCTACCATCCTAAACACAGTTCAAATCTTTCCATGCGGAATTTCTCACACAAGCAGAATTTCTCTCACATGCGCCTGCGCATGCTTGCATACAGTCTGATACACACATGTGCATGCACACACATACACACACATGTATTACATGTGTTTGTGTGAGTGCATGGCAACATCATCATGATCATGAATACCAATGTTCCAGTATATAGCATGATTACATTTAAACACTTTTGTGATTCTAAATGCTGGGAGCATGAGTGTAAGTGGCACCAATTTCAACAGGTGCTAGTTGTTCAAACCCCCCCCCCCCCCCCCCCCCCCCCCACCCCCACCCCGGTACACCGCTGAAGGCAACAGAATAGGCTGGAATAATATCAGACTTTGGAATGATAACTGATATAAAATTCTGAGGGTCATTATGACCCACTGTGTGGAAATTTTCAGGATCATTTTTTAATATCAGACAACAGATTACAAAAAAAGAAAAAAAAAAAAAGAGAGAGAGAGAGAGAATGCATTGTGTGCCTTACGCTACTAATGTACTTTATCAACATGTACCTTAAAATATTTGAACCCATGAACATTTCAAGTACAATGATATGGTAGCACAAAAAAACACCACAAGACCAACCTCGGTCAATACTAATGCAGGCAGGTACGAACACTGAAGTTCTTTTGTTACGAAAGCAACAAAACTGGACTACATTGGAAGAACATGCTGACAGTACCACAAATTTCAAAATTTCAAAATAACAACTCCAGCTGGGTCCAGCTAGTGAGCTAGTCCCTCAGCTCAAGTTTCACCATTTTAAGTTCCATCCAGTTGTTGTCACCATGTCAACCTCCCAGAAGTGGGTTTAGCGCCTGATGTTAACGCTGCTGGGGTAAAAGTGGACTGACTTCAGCAACTGATTCTTCTGGTTTTCTCTGCTGCAGACTCATCCGATCCTGTTTACTGCTTTTTTGAGTCACTGTAACTGCAGTGTAAGGACAACAGTTTGACACACACACACAGTCCCTATGCTCACATTTACTTACTGTGCCATCGTGGACACTTTCACTCTCAAATGAGTACGACTTTGCGTGGAGTTGAAAACTTTCCAAGGGAGCATAATGTCATGGTGCTGGATACAGTCATTTGGTGCAAAAGAATTGAGCCCAAAAAACTATCAACATGGAGTGTCTGCATTCATTAATGACTCGCTGACTCACACAGACACTTTTGTGGTTGAAAAACAAACAAACAACAAAAACCCAGCAAGTCTAGTAAGTCGGATGAGAGTTAACAGAATACTGTTCAACTTGCATACCTCCACAGCTGATAATCAGCACATGATGTAATCAAATAATACAGCATGCATTCTCAACCCTTGCAGCTACATGATTTTAAGTGCAAATGGAATCATCATCCAAATTTCTGTGTGATCTAAAAACAATGACCATGTCAAACCAGCAGCAGTCCTTAAAGACTTATCGGTACCAAGCTTACTATGACATGGGTAAGGAGGGGGCAGGAAAGTGAAACAAGAGGTCACCATATCAGACAAGTCACTGTTCAGAGCTTAAAAAATAAAAATAAATAAAAAAGAAAGAGAGAGATGCCGACAGTAAAAGATGTATCAACTCAAAACAACTCTTTCATTCCACTCAAAGTCAAACTGACCATGGCAGTGGCGGCTATAGGAAAGACAACACATACAACAGACTGAAAGGAAAATAACACCACGGAAGGCACAATTCTGAATCACTCCCAAACTTGTTCTAAATTCCCATGCCTCACAACTTATCTATTCAGCTTTTAAGGCAATCAGATTCCCATATTAACATCTTTTTCTTTTCAAATCTGATAAAGAACATCAGCTGCCACTGTGGCACAGAGTTAATCTATTTTAAGGTCAAAGCTTCCAACAGAGACCTTCTGAATAAAGATTTCATCTCTTTTACTTTTAAAGACTTGCTGGAACATTTTTGTTTTTGCCTGTGCCCAAATTATCTCCCGATAAAAAAAATCATTTTGTTTAAAGACAGTTTCTCAGGATATCTGCAGTATGTCACCAAGTGGTTTCAATTCCACATTTTTGTAAAACAAAAACAAACAAAAAAGGGGGAGGAGGGAAAGAGGCAGTGGCATTTTTCTTTCCATTTTCACCTGCCATCAAAGGCTTTTTCCGGGTATTAGTAACCACCTCACCTTGCACTGAATCAGTAACTGTAAGTATGGCGCAAATTGGTTCTTTCCAGCATTAATTACTTTCAACCCTGATTCATCAGCTTGATCTACTTCCAGTTCCATAATTCATGTGGAATTTGCGCATTGATACTACTCCTCACATGCCTTCTGCGCGTGTTTGCAACGTCAGCTGTCTGACATGGGCAGGGAGACATGGCTCCTGAATTATTCATGATGCTCAACCAAATATGGCAGCATGATGTAGTCAAAAGAGGTTTCTGTGTATCAATTTGCTCAAGTAAGTGCGGAGCTGACACAAGCATTTTGTTCCCAAGAGTGCCTTCACTTCAGCAACCCAGAATCCATAAGTGGGACCAGTTTAGTCCCTGTTAACGTACATGGCTCCAACATTTTTCACATCAGTGAGTGTCGGCAGATTGTGAATAACTACTTTTAGTCATACGTCAATCTCACATGGAAAATTCAAAGCACTGAGATGGCAGGTAAGTAGAATGTGACAGTCATTATAACTTGACCAGCTGTAGTGGAAAGCGACAGTCATTATCACTTGACCAGCTGTCACTTTGCCTCACCTGTTGTGACCTTTGTTTTGGGGTGTCATGTGACCTCGTTTTGCACATGCAGACGTCATGTGCATTTCAATCTGTATTTTAAGGGCGACATTTAACGCTTATAAAATCATAACTTTTTTCTCAGTGTGTCCTACTGAAATGCTTCTGTACTAGTTCATTCATTCTTTATTTTTCCTTCTCTTTTTGCCCCCACCCCTGATGTGGCCCTTTGCGGTCGGCTGGGAAATAAGCAACATTATCTTATCTCTTTTTGCTCCAGCCTGATGTGGCCCTTTGCGGTCGGCTGGGCTATAAGCAACATTATCTTATCTCTTTTTGCTCCAGCCCTGATGTGGCCCTTTGCGGTCGGCTGGGCTATAAGCAACATTATCTTATCTCTTTTTGCTCCAGCCCTGATGTGGCCCTTTGCGGTGGCTGGGCTAATAAGCAAATTATTTATCTTTTTTGCTCTTTCTGATGGTGCCTTTTTATTTTTTAAATTCCCTGCGTACTTAATTCTCTTATTCTTTTCTTCTTCTTCTTCTTGGGATGTTGTTTGTTTGGGTTTTTTTTTTTGTTTGTTTGTATTTTTTTTTGTTTTCCTCTTTCTGATAATGGTGTTTATTTTCAGATCTAGTGTGTGTGTGTGTGTGTGTGTGGGCAGGAGTTCTTACCACCTATACCGCTTCGCCATACCCTAAAATATCGATCATTCAACACCCTGTCACCACATTTTAGCATAGGTCTTGGGGTGGCTTACATCTGTTTAGGCAGGGGATTGATCTCCAGATCTCTCCCTGCCCCATCATCCCAAAAAAAAGTGGAAAATGTTATGTGATCTGTGACAAAGGTGATGTCCAGACCCTTGTATATTTATCGCACAAATAAAGAATTAAAAAAATACCAATGCTTTTTTATTTATTGCTTGTGTTTTATATACCTTGAAGAGATACATAATATAAAAAGGTGATTTGGGGTTTTGTCTGCCTTCCATTTGAAAATGCCCAAGTTGTACGTTTTTCTTTGATAAATTTCCGTTCAAGATGGCGGACGAGTGATGCGGTTGGTGTCGAAGCTGGATAATATCTAAATTGCATTACCATCACAACAATATGAATAAAGGATGCAGAAAAATCAACGGCGAACATGTTAAAATCACAAACCGGTTCTATTTCTTGTTTGTTTTCGATGCTTTTCAAGCGGTTTAAAAATCCTTTTTGACAGTCGTTACGCTGTTTGTAAATCGTGTCGGTCAGCAAAACTCTCGATGTTCACATCAGGTTCGGTTCGGTTCCGTGTTCATTTAATCGGCATCTCGGACAACACTAACCGAATGGGAAAGGTTGTTTTCCGAACCAAATTCGATCAGTGGCAGCAAACAGCGCGAAACCCTTTACGGTAATAAGCAGTATGTCAGAAAATAACGACCGTATTTTTTCTCGCAATTCTACTAAAACGAACTTACAGATCCCATGCCGTGCTTTAAATAGCACCCAAAGGGCAAAAGGTTTCAAATCGAGCTGGAGCTTTGGGTCAAGAATGGCGCTTCGAAGCAGAGAAGGTGTGGAAATGTTGTTTGTCCACAATCGTTACGACCGTCAGAAATCGTAACGACTGTCAAATGCAAACGACCGTCACAAGAAAATGATAGAAACATTGGTTTCAGCTGTTCTCTCAAATGTGTTTCTGAAAAGGATTAAAATTCTAAGTGAACCAAAAGTAGAGTGGGGAAATTTTTAACGGGATTTCCCTCAACTTTCGGGCGATGTTTTGTGCGTGGACGCATGATTTGGACATCGTTTTAGCGATGTCCGAAAATAACGACCACGGATATTAAGTTAATCAATGTATCAATTATACGTAAAACTGGGAAAAGAAGACAGCTTGGAATTTCTATTTTGCTTTTTCTTTAAATACATGACAGAACTAAATTTCAGATCATAGGATTAGTGGGAAATCTGGCGATTATTTGACAGTTGTTTATCTCATAGTTGAAGACATTATCACTCAGTATGTCTGTGTAACGACCATCAGTATCTCTGGTGATTAATAAATGGTCAGTTTATTTTCATTGTAATACATATTTATTTTGAAGAATTGAAAGGCACATTTTTGGCTATTTCCATAATGCTTTTTGATAAAATGTGGAGGAGTAGAGACCAGCAACCAGATTCCACCACCCCCCTTTCCCTCCCAGTCCTCCATGTATCCCCTCCCCGCCTCCCCCCCCCCCACCCCCTCTCTCCTTCCTTTTTTTTTCCGGGGCCCCTTTTTTCAACTAACTGGATTCAGTTAGGTTTTTTTTCCCCTCTCATCCAGTCTAAATTTACTAAACAAGCTTTTTTGTTTGGTTTTCTCAAACCCCAACCCTTTAATTAACTTTTGACAAAAGGATGATGATAAACTCCCTGAAATGCAAAACATCAAAGTAAACAAAGCAGGAGTTACTGACCAACATCAATAAAAACAATGCTACTGGTCCTGAGGGCGTTCCTGGGCAAGCTCTTAAAATTATGTGCCAATGAATTGAGTGAGGTATACCAACCACTTTCCCAAGCTTCACTGGACCAGGGAGAAATCCCTGATGGTGGCGAGATGCCAGCATTGTTCCGTTATTCAAAAAGGGTGACAAAACAAAGCAGAGAACTATAGACCTGTGATCTCTTACATCCATATCAGCAAAACTACTTGAAACACATATATATAGTAGCATAATGGACCTTTTTGACAAAAAATTGACTTATTTAAAAAACGCCAGCATGGTTTTAGACAGCAAAGGAGTTGTGAGAATCAATTTATAACAACTCTCAATGATTTTAATAACTGTCTTAACAACAGACAGCAAATTGATGCAATTTTATTAGACTTTTCTAAAGCCCTTTGATAAAGGGTTTACCATGAGGCCTGCTGCTTAAATTAGAACACATCGGCATTGGCGTTTTTTTGTAAAAGGGCTAGATCATTTCTCGTTGGAGAACGCAGAAAGTTGTTGTGGAAGGGTCGTCAAACCCCTGCATTGTAAACCAGTCTTGTCAGGTGTACCCCCCCGGGATGTTCTGGGGCCCTGTTTTTCTTAATTTATATAAATGACATAAGTTGAAACTCTCTCCTGGAAAATACTTAAGGCTTTTTGCAGATGACAGCTTAGTATATGGAACAATCAGAAGCAAGAATGATACACGCATTCTACAGAAGATCTAAAGCTTTAAGAGTGGGAAAACTTGGAAAATGGAATTTCATCCCCAAAAGTGCCAAGTGTTGCGATATGTAACAAACACTCACAACTAGTCAGAATATTCTATTCATAAAACTTTCTTAAAAGAAACCAATGCTGCAAAATATTTAGGTGTGATTATAGATCTATAGTCGTCTCAAATGGAAAGAACATTACAATTTAGTATGTAAGAAAAACAAATAACATCTTAGCTTTCTTATACAGGAATATCAATGAGGGGCCCCCAAAGGTTAAGACCATGCTACAAAACATTGGTTAGACGTACTGGAATATGGTTGTCAGTTTGGGATCCTTACCATCTAAAGGACATTGATAACCTCGAAAGATTCAGAAGAGAGCAGCACGGTTTGTAACAGGGAACACATCAGAGAAAGGGGAATACTAGAAAGAAAAATGAGGAATTTTGAATGGGAAACCCTTAGAAGAGAGAAGAGCTTTTATCAAAATTAACATCTTCAAAGGCAGAGGGTAAACTAATACTTATTTCCCTTGGAAAACTAGTATTGAATAAAAGCAGCAAACCCGGAGTGGGGCGGTCAATGTTATACCATACCCGCATCAAATATTTACGCCTCTTACATTCATTTTTTTCTAGTTCTGTCGGCTGTGGGAAATCACTGCCGGGTGCCATCAAGATTGCAACAAAGCGTCTCATTAGAAAAACAAAAAAATTGATTTCGACAGTTTTGAGATCTGCATATTGACGATTTTCTATTTTAACTTCCCCAGATATTTTATGGTTACCTGGGCCCGAATTTGGCCATTGCTTTTAACTTCTGAAAATCGAGTGCGACCCTTGTTGGCAAATTTGCTCCAGGGGCCAACAGTCTGAGTCGCCTATTTTATGTTATTTTATTTTATTTTTAACATGCGCGCTGGTGACCTACTCGTTTTTGAGTGAACAGTATTTAGGGAAAAGAAAGAAGTACTGGGGAAAAATTCAGCCCCCCCACCCCCCCCCCCCCCCCCCCCCCCCCCCCCCCCCCCCCCCCCCCCCCCCCCCCCCCCAAGGAATGTAGCAAATAAATCAGCTCTTTTATTATGGCTTCTTAACCTGATAAGAAATGGTGGGGTGTGTAAGAGGTAGGTTGGAAAATCACCTGAAGCATACCAAATTTATTTTGTTCATGAACATTTTTATTTTGATCACTTGTTTTTATGCAGTTAATTCCAAAATTTTCCCAAAAGTATTTTTGTTTATTTGTTTGAAAAAAGAAGTTTGTGTTTTCTAGGTCTTCGCATCCTACTTTTCATCAGAGGAAAAGAGAAGTCTGGTGCAGAATATGCAAAAATCTGTTTACATCTTGTTGTTTAACCCTAAAATGTATTTTCATATGATTTGTAAGCGCTCTGAGCTTATCTGAGAGAGCAGGTGCCCTAAATGTACCGTTATTATTGTTATGTCAAACTGGTTCTATTCATTTTGTCATAAAAATCTAATTCTGTCAGTACATGAGCAGTTTTTTTGAGTATGTCCAACAGTCAGGCCATAACAACTGTCAGATGGATTCTATTAGGTGTCTCATGATCATTGTGACTTATTTAGCTTGTTTTTATAGGCCCTTTTTGAGTAAAAAGTAACAATAACAATAGAACTGTACTCAAGGAAAAGTATTTTCCATTTTTTTTAATGACTGTTGTTATTTTTGCATTGTTGGGAAATACTTGGGTATGTCCAAAGAACATCATAACAAAATGTCAGATAAAAGCCATATTATGGTAACAAGGCTATTGTGGGTCCTATACTTGATATCTTCATGAAAAGCACCCTCAAAAACACAGAAAATCTTTAGAGGATGCAGGGTTTCTGTCTTATTTCCAACACACAATAAAGAACAATCAGTATGTCGACGGGGTTTTTATGTTGGACATACTCCCTCTCATGTGAAACTGATCTTAAATGCACAGATTTCCTTTTCTTTTGGAATGAAATTTAGCTGTAATTTTTCAGTCTTATTTCCACTGAAACAATTTCTGTATAACAGACATTCAAAAAGGAATATTGATAAAAATTGAATGTCCGCATAACAACCGTCAGATGCTTGTTATGATGCCTTATCACATTACTAGCAGAACATCGGTGATGAGTTATCTTTGTATGTATGTTTTTAGACCCCTTTAAAAATAAGTTTCCTTTGGACAAAATTGCTTTTTAATAAAAACTATTTTTAAAATCCACTTTTTGTTGGCTTTTTTGGACGACCTTTTGTCACTTGTCATGTACAGTCCAGTCCTTCATGTCGTCTATGCTGTCTACTAACTACTGTCTCTGTAGGATGGCACTGGATATAACGGTCTGATTATACATGCCAGTACCAGGCAACCTCCACTAGTGAATGTCCCATACCTGTTGCAGAGCAAAAAAGGAATCGAGGTGACACCAGGTGTACTGAATGCTGCCTGCCATAGTTATAATCATTATTATTTGTCGTGCATTCCAGTTCCGCACACGAGGGCTGCAGAGAACTTGTCCCAGGTATTTGTTCCCACTGGAAATGTGATTCAACTGGCTTTCAAGATGACATGGAATTTATGGCAGACATAAACAGGCAAAGCCTCACATTTCTCTCATCACCAGTTTCATTCACAACGGTGACCTGCTCAGTAACTGAGCCCCTCTTACTATCTTGACAGGTTGCCACTGAAATCACTCACTATAAATATTCTAACTCAGAATAAACAATTGTCTCTGAAAAACATTACTATATGCACTAAATATTCAAACTATGAATAAACATACATCTGTGGAAAACACTCTTTTATTGGTGAAAAACAGCTTAACCTTCTTGACAAGCATGCACCCGCTAGCGCCCGACCGGAAATCACACTGCCAAAAGGCTGAGTGCCTGCCAGCGCCCGGTAAAACACGTGGCAACAATGAGCGCCGCCATGTTTCTCGTAGAAAAGGAAGTCTCGCGAGAACGTGACTTCCTTCTTCCTGTAGCTATTCACTTCCGTTTGCAAAAAACCGCGAGTCGATACGTGCCTTAGTTCTCGAGCTACGAATTTTTTAAGTTTCGTGGTCGAAATGCTGTTTTTCACCATGGCTAACCTTGATTTCTGCCATTCTATAATGAGATTTAGTAATGAAGATACTGTGATTTGAGGGATTTACGGCATAAGACTTAGTGAAAGTGCTGGGTGATGAAGCTTACTGTGACCTAGATTTCGACTGGATGAGGTTCCAGATATGATAAACAACGATTCGGAAGAAACTTCTGAAGAAGATGATTTTTTTTTTCCCCCGAGTAAATGGCTCATGTGACATTCTTCAAACTTATGATATAGCAACATATATATTCGTAGGAATTTTTAAAATGATTTTCATTTCATTATTTCCTTTCCTCTCTTTTAAATCAATTTTTAAATGGGTAACCATGTTCAAATTACCGAGTTACTTATCTTGCCGATGGTTTTTGGCATAACAAAGCTCAGGTAAGTGCATACTGAAGAGGGATAATGTTTGCAGGCTAACACTACTCACCTCCTTGGTAATACTTGGAATTGTGAGTCCAGCGAAAACCGGTACAAAGTCCAAAGTCTGTGAGTTTGATGTGACCGTTGCGATCAATCAAGATATTATCGGGTTTGATGTCTCGATGTATGAAGCCCATCCGGTGCACAGACTCGATGGCTTGCACCAATTCAGCCACGTAGAAGCGGGCGAGGGGCTCATCGAGGATCTCCATGCGAATGAGGAGTCCCATGAGGTCCCCGCCGGCACGTAGTCCATGACGAAATATAGGTAGTTGTGGTCTTGAAACGAGTAGTACAGCTTTACCACCCACTCATTGTCTGCCTCTGCAAGAATATCACGTTCTGCTTTGACATGCGCCACTTGGTTGCGTTTTAAAACATCAGACTTTCTCAGCGTCTTCATGGCATACAACATGCCTGTGTCTCGCTTCCGGCACAATGCCACCTCTCCGAAAGCCCCCACCCCCAGTGACTTGATCTTCTCAAACATGCTCTTGTCCATCTTGGCACGTTTCAGGCGGATATAGTTGGACTCTTTTTGGTGCAGCATGCGGCGCATTTGATGGGCAGCTTCTTCAGACAGATTGACTTTGGCCATCTCGTTTTCTAGCTGTGTTCTACGCCTCAGCCTCTGTTGGTGGATCTTGAGCACGTTCTCCACATGTTGCTCCATGTAGAACTTGAAGGCTTGGGGTGAGTAATTGCGAACCTTTGTGTCCCTGCGTAAGCGATCTCGTTCCCAAGCCTCCGGTTTTCTCTGTGGCATGGGGGACATGCATCGATGCTTTTCCCCGCCTCCGGCCGCTCCTGTGTCTGAGGAGGACACAGTTTCCGTGTCAGTGTCCTCCCCTTGCTCTGACGCCGTCTCATTGCTGCTGGTGGCCTGGCCGTTCTGAGCTCCAGGAGGCAGTGATGGGGGGCCTGGCTGGCAGGCCATCGGGGACGGACCAAGCACAGTCCGATGGCAGGACTGAGCAACAGCAGCCGTTTGAACAGGAACATGCAACATCACACCTTGCATGCCAGGGGGAGGAGGGGGCGGGGGTTTGTTCTGTAACGGTACCCGGGGCGGAAGAGGAGGTTGTCTTGTGGCGGAGTGAAGGCTGTAGGGGTAAGGGGGAGGAGGTTTGTCAGGGATGTCAGAGTTCGTGGAAGGAGAGGACGTTGTGGACATCATGCTCAGCGGTGATTGACTGGTTGTGCGCGACACGGGAGAGTCTGAGCGGGGGGTGGATATAGTGTCTGAAGGTGCCCGGTATAACTGATCGTAGTTGATACCCCCATGTTTTGAAAGTGCATTTGATTTGGGTACGCGTGGGCCAGTGCTGTCCCTGAAGGAATGTGAATCTGGATGGTGGGTCTGCCTGCCATAGCCCCCTGGGGTGGCATGAGAGGCTCTGTGGCGTACTGCGGCCCGTTGCGCGGGTGGCTGTGAACCACATGGTGCGGAGCCTGGCCAGTGATGTGGATCTGCAGGTTGCGCGTGTGGGTGGTGGTTGTGGTGGTGGTGGGGGCAGCTGTGACGAGGGTGGCAGGCGTCGGGACCAGCCCGCTTCCTGCGCTCATGTTGACCTGGGCCTGCACCTGAGAAATGTAGCTGTGCTGGGGGATGGGGGTGCCACTGCTGGGAGGGGGAGACTTGGGGGCCGTGGCCGTCTGGGGCACAGGCTTATGCACCTCCTTGCTCTTCACCGACTGCATGATGACAGGGGCGTGAGGAGCCATGGGTCGTCGGTCCGCCACCACCGGCAGCCCCGCACTCCTTCCAGGCCCTATAGACTGACCCGTCCCATGCACCATCCCCCCACTGTTGTCGCTCAAGGCCGAAGCCATGGATGAGGATGTGGTAGAGAGGTTGAGGGGAGAGTCCTGGGGGGTCAGGGCCAGGTGATAATCACTCAGCTGAGCCCCAAGTATGTGGGACTGCTCCACCGCTTTGTGCAACATGGTGGGTGTGCCTCCCCCATGGTTCTGGACCTGGGCTTGAGAATAGGGAGGAGGCAGTGGATGGGAGAGGTTGATGGTCAGGCGGGGGCCAGAAAGGGCGGGGGTTGAGGAGGCGCTGCTGCTGTTGCTGCTGGCCGAGGATGTTGCCGACTGTTGATGCAACACCAGACCCTGCTGCAGCTGCTGGGCGAGCGCTCCCGTCACTGCCTGCGCGCTGGTGGCCCCATGGCCGTGGTTGTAGGTGGGGCTGGCCACCGGGGCCATGGCTTGCCTGGCCGAAATTCCGGCATGGGTCCCAGTCCTCGCTGCTGAAGACTCAGGTTACCCATGCCACCCATGCTCCCCTGGCTTGCTGGCTGCGTCTGGTTCTGGATCACCTGACCTCGAAACTGTCCCGGTGACATTCTTTTGATCATCTGTTGCACATGGCCTGCTGGGATGTCTGCCGACGATGCCTGTCAAGTGAACATATGAACAGTCAGCGACTGACAGCTTTCTCTTTTTCCGAAAAAAAAGGTAAAGATGATATTCATATTATACAACCTACAAGAAGACAGTTCTCTCCACAAAATCCTGAAAGATTCCACAATGACAGAAGGAAAAAAAAAGAAAAACCATGGCACTTTCTTTTCTTTTTCTGTTGAGACAAGAACATCATACAATCAAATCCACAGATATCATGGCACATTCTTCTTCTTTTTCTGTTGAGACAAGAACATCATACAATCAAATCCATAGGTATCATGGCACTTTCTTTTCTTTTTCTGTTGAGACAAGAACATCATACAATCAAATCCATAGATATCATGGCACATTCTTCTTCTTTTTCTGTTGAGACAAGAACATCATACAATCAAATCCATAGGTATCATGGCACATTCTTCTTCTTTTTCTGTTGAGACAAGAACATCATACAATCAAATCCACAGATACCATGGCACTATCTTTTCTTTTCCTGTTGAGACAAGAACATCACACAATCAAAGCCACAGACGTGGACATCCATGATACTGGGAAATGGATGTGGGACACAGGAAACGATCAATCAACAAAGTTTTCTTTCTTTTTTTTTTCTTTTTTTTTTTGTAACTTGTCATGATTTTTTTTCTGCAAATTCATATATAAAGCAGTCTCCAAACATTACCACAACATAAGCAACATCATAAAGTGTGCATTGTTACCAAAGAAAAACTACAGACAATAGCCAATAATAATGCTGATCACCAAAAACAAATTACACTGGAAACGAACAAAACAATGGTGGTTCCTCTCAAAATATGATATGCTTGCATTTTCGATCTGCTATAGATCTCCTCTTGATGTTCTCATATTTTTTTTCAACATTCACCAGAATTACGAGAACCTATGATCAATGAGTACTTACACCTGTTGAATGAAAAAATGACTGAGCACACAATGAACCACAGACTGTGCTGGCAGCTTCACTCATGTGCAGTGATGTGAGTTACACACAGAGAATCGTGTAAACAACACACAAGCCTGATAAAATTCTGCACTTGGATTCACAAGACCGGGTCAAGGCAACCTGTAGGGAACTTTCCCAATGGTGTTAGACTACATTACACATGTTGCAGTTCACCTGCATGTTTTCAGTTGGCTTGCGCTGCACACATTTCACATTGAAACGAAACCACATAAGCTAAAGAAAGAAAAAGAAAACATTGAGCTTACCTATGACTGTTGCTATTTCCAAATAACACCTGGTCATTCTGACAATGTTTAATCATAATTCATAAACAATGAATTTTGGTTCTGTAAAGGCCCCTGTGGATGTTTAGCTCATTCAACCCCCGGAAGTTGCATACAGAAGACTTTATCTCTACATTTTCTAATCAGGCATGGGAATTGACTGAAAGGGAAAACTCTGAAATCTAGGGGGGTCCGGGGGCATGCCCCCCGGAAAAATTTTTTTTTTCAAGATCAAAATCTGTGCAATCTGGGCTATCCTGACTTCATTTTTATGGATTTAAGAACGTAAAAAAAAAATGAAGTAAATTAGCATTAAAACAACAAACAAAAACAATTTTCACACAAAATGTTTTTATTCAGTTCTATGAGTTTATCTCCAGCTGACTACAAAGATCACACAGGCTCAAAAAACAAACAAACAAACAACAAAAACAAAACAAAAATCAACCAACCCAACCAATCCAAACAATCACCAATCAACCAACCAACCAACTGGTCAACACACCAAACAAGAAACATCCCCACACACACAAAAGAAAAGTTAAGCCTGCACACATTCACTTGAAACTGGTTACAGACACTGGCACCAGGCATTACCTCCAGAGCTGAGGCAAGCATCTCTGAAGAGAAAACAGGAAGGTATTTGAAGTTTACTGCTGAGAAGACTGCCACACAAGCAGCTCCCCTGTTTACTGCTGTCACTAAGAAGAATGTCACACAAGCAGCTCCCCTGTTTACTGCTGTCACTGAGAAGAATGTCATCCAGATGCTTCTTTGAGCGGAGATGGTCAGTCAGTGTTGAAACACCACGACTGGCGTAAGATACGTCTTTGTTGCAGACAATACACCGTGCAGCTCCACTGATATTTATCTTGCGAAAGCGCGTCCCAAGGCGCTCCTTCTTTACTACATCTCCGATTTCCACCTCCACAACTACAAATATCCACTCCCATTTCCATTTATTTGGGGACTTGTCTTCGAACGGATCGCCGAAGTTTACCACACGACCAAGGCACGCCATGTTGAAAACTCGCCCTGTTCAAAGTTTGCGCATGCGCAGAAAGTCACGATATTCACAAATTTGGGCTGCCCGCGAGAGTTAATAGCTGCTGTTGCTGGCGATTCGGGTAACTGAGGCAGGCGTTCGCAGCACGCAAACACAGTACGCTCGCGTTCCGCAATAGTCTCGATCGTCCATACCCAAACTTCCGCGAGAACGAGAACAGAGAACGAGATAACGCTCGCGTTAGTATAACTTGGTCTAGGCCAGCTGAGGCTAGTTCAGCAACAGCTAAAACCGTGGCTTTATATTTTTTGTACCCCAGATTTTTTTTTTCGCGGACGCAATTTCGTTTTCGCGGAAAGCAAATTTTACTGCCGGGAAATCAGCGTTTTCGCTGACAATTCCCATGCCTGTCTAATAAAAATGAGATTGGCATTTACTTCATTTATTTCATGACTTTAAAAGGGAATTAACCTGCTCTAGGAAAAAAGTGTAAATACGATTTTGAAACCAATCATGAAATGTGACACAGCAGCCATCTGCAGACGAAACAATTAAACATGAAAAAACACACACACACACACAAAAAACCTCTGCCTTCATAGTGTCTGACCGCTGAAATCTCAGAAAAGATGTAGTTTCATATCAACATATAAGAAACTTTGGAATGCTTGTCTTTATGTTGAACGACCGACAACCTGACCTACTGTACTTGTGAGTAATGTTGCGCTTGTGCTACCTTAAACTAGGTAGCGGCACGCCCCTGTCAGCAGTGAGGGAAAGGTTGATTTTAGGTGAAAATAGGCCAACGTCAATCAGGCAGTACTGGTGTAATACTGTATCTATAACGATGCTTTTTGATTCTGAATAAACCTTTATTTATCTACTTTTATTCTCATGTATTTTCATTTTTGTCATGAATGCGTGAGAGAGAGAAAATCTAAATGAAAAATACCCCCTGGAAAGAAAAGTCAGCTTCGCCGTCAGCGAAATTGCCGACGTCCGCCGAACCCGAAGTTGGTACGTGTTGGAAAATCTCGACTCGCTTTACACATGCTGGACAGAGTGATCTAAAAATAGTTTCATAATAAAGATCGAAGATTCCTCTTTAAAACAGTACAAGTTTCAAAATAATTTAAGTCCAGTATTAATTTGCGAAAACGAGTTGAAAAATTGGGTAAATTTCAATCTACTCAGGCATGGGAATTGACTGAAAGGGAAAACTCTGAAATCTAGGGGGGTCCGGGGGCATGCCCCCTCGGAAAATTTTTTTTTTTCAAGATCAAAATCTGTGCAATCTGGGCTATCCTGACTTCATTTTTATGGATTTATGAACGTAAAAAAAAATGAAGTAAATTAGCATTAAAACAACAAACAAAAACAATTTTCACACAAAATGTTTTTATTCAGTTCCATGAGTTTATCTCCAGCTGACTACAAAGATCACACAGGCTCAAAAAACAAACAAAACAAACAACAAAAACAAAACAACAATCAACCAACCCAACCAATCCAAACAATCACCAATCAACCAACCAACCAACTGGTCAACCAACCAAACAAGAAACACCCCCACACACACAAAAGAAAAGTTAAGCCTGCACACATTCACTTGAAACTGGTTACAGACACTGGCACCAGGCATTACCTCTAGAGCTGAGGCAAGTATCTCTGAAGAGAAAACAGGAAGGTATTTGAAGTTTACTGCTGAGAAGACTGTCACACAAGCAGCTCCCTGTTTACTGCTGTCACTGAGAAGAATGTCATACAAGCAGCTCCCCTGTTTACTGCTGTCACTGAGAAGAATGTCATACAAGCAGCTCCCTGTTTACTGCTGTCACTGAGAAGAATGTCATACAAGCAGCTCCCTTGTTTACTGCTGTCACTGAGAAGAATGTCACACAAGCAGCTCCCTTGTTTACTGCTGTCACTGAGCTTGTTTACTGCTGTCACTGAGAAGAATGTCATACAAGCAGCTCCCTTGTTTACTGCTGTCACTGAGCTTGTTTACTGCTGTCACTGAGAAGAATGTCATACAAGCAGCTCCCTTGTTTACTGCTGTCACTGAGCTTGTTTACTGCTGTCACTGAGAAGAATGTCATACAAGCAGCTCCCTTGTTTACTGCTGTCACTGAGCTTGTTTACTGCTGTCACTGAGAAGAATGTCATACAAGCAGCTCCCTTGTTTACTGCTGTCACTGAGCTTGTTTACTGCTGTCACTGAGAAGAATGTCACACAAGCAGCTCCCTTGTTTACTGCTGTCACTGAGAAGAATCTTACCTGGCAAACGTTGATTACTTTCCAGAGACGCACACTTATCCAGATGCTTCTTTGAGCAGAGATGGTCAGTCAGTGTTGAAACACCACGACTGGCGTAAGATACGTCTTTGTTGCAGACAATACACCGTGCAGCTCCACTGATATTTATCTTGCGAAAGCGCGTCCCAAGGCGCTCCTTCTTTACTACATCTCCGATTTCCACCTCCACAACTACAAATATCCGCTCCCATTTCCATTTATTTGGGCACTTGTCTTCGAACGGATCGCCGAAGTTTACCACACGACCAAGGCACGCCATGTTGAAAACTCGCCTGTTCAAAGTTTGCGCATGCGCAGAAAGTCACGACATTCACAAATTTGGGCTGCCCGTGAGAGTTAATAGCTGCTGTTGCTGGCGATTCGGGTAACCGAGGCAGGCGTTCGCAGCACGCAAACACAGTACGCTCGCGTTCCGCAATAGTCTCGATCATCCATACCCAAACTTCCGCGAGAACGAGAACAGAGAACGAGATAACGCTCGCGTTAGTATAACTTGGTCTAGGCCAGCCGAGACCAGTTCAGCAACAGCTAAAACCGGTGCTTTATATTTTTTGTACCCCAGATTTTTTTTTTCGCGGACGCAATTTCGTTTTCGCGGAAAGCAAATTTTACTGCCGCGGAAATCAGCGTTTTCGCTGACAATTCCCATGCCTGCTACTTTATCTCCAAGAAATACTGAATAAAGATATATCATCTTAGGGTGCGCTGGAAAGGATTTCAAGTCCAACACAGCGGTATGCAAATGAGCTCTATCCGTGCCATAGCCACCAATCGCAAGCCGGGAAAAGCGAGTGTGCGGAACGTCGCGAGGCACAACAATACAATCGGAATGGCGACCTACATGGCAAGTGCGTCGGACCGACACATCGTTTCAAATGAATGGGACGTCCGTGTCCAGGATCTCTATGGTAAGTTTTATTTGTGATTATGGCAGATCGATTATTTAAGCACATCTTTCAAAGAAATGATCGGTTGAGAATGACCAGATTATGGTTAGTTTTGAATTAGAAGTGATCAAGTGAAAGTGTTAGGAAAAACATGTTCTGTACTCTTGTCGTCTTCCTGTCGAAGTTGATTTAATTTTATCGGAAGGCTCATTTTACCTAAACATTAACTAAATATAATTTCAAGATTGCACATTGTCGAATCGTATGTTTAATTTTTTATATAATAAAAGTTTGGGGCATATTTTATTAAATTATTTGACAGTATCGATTACCGGAAGTGGAATGACTTTGGTCACAAGTAACAAAACGATCTGGTCGATCTTGCGCGGCCGTGTTCGTGCGTTTTTCTTCGAAGTGAATGCGCATAGTGATCGTTTATTTTTTTGTTTTCATGAAATGATCTGTTGATTTCTGTCATTGTATGTGTATTTTGTAATAGTATTGAAGAAGGGGCAGTAGTACTTGTTGGATTTTTCTCGCGTGTATGAGCCCACCACATCATTCCGTTTATTATCTCTCTCTCCCTCCCCCCTTATACAACACAGTCACGAAAAGAACATACATTTTATGAAAAAGACTGCATTTAAAAAAATACATGATCGATTGTGTGTGTGAGTGAATGAGTGTTTTAGTTTGCTTTTCTTGTTGCTATTGTTAAGGTACTTCAGCACTTTGAGCTTTCTAGTATATATATAAATGTATGGTGAGAAAAGTACTAAAGAAATGTTCCTTGTTAAAATATGCTCACTTAGATTATTTTCCAGTAAATCTCATTCACTTCATTGTAAAAAGGTTATATTGCAAATGTCTGTGATGTCTTGAAAACACACTCACAATCACATGATATAGGTGTGTGCGCACGCACACACACACACACACACACACACACACACACATTGAAGCTCACAAACACCTCTTCCTCTTCTCCTGTCTTTTTCCCCCACACTGACACAGGTGCACGCATCTGAGAAGCATGCAAAAAACAATGGAAGTCAAATGCTTAAAGTTTTCCTTTCTTTCCTTGAAGATGACCAGTTTCATCGCATGAAGCAGTACCTCACAGCAGAAGGAAGGGGAGAAAAGTAGGCCTGACCAAGCAGTCAGTTGCCACCAACAAGCTGCTGCTTCAACTGGACTGTTTGAGACGGACCTGTGAGAAGAGCTGGGATGAGATTTCCGCCTTTGTTGACAAAGTGTGTGATGAAAACATTTTTGCACACACTACACTGAAAACAGGTCAACCATGCAATCAGAGGTGTTTCAACGTTATCCTGTGATGGTGATCTTCAGAGATTTTTAGAGACGGATGTCAGGTTCGAACTGGAAAGTAGAAATATTGGTCACTTCTTGCAGAAAAAAGGAATCAAGCGACACCATCTCCTTTCACCAGATACCTTTGACCAGTCCCAGCTGTGTGAGGTGTCAGTGACAAATGGGTTGCTGATTGATCTGCTGATCTTCCAGAAAGAAGAAGGCCTGTCTCTACAAAAAGAGTGGTTCCACATGATAGGGTTAAACATTGCAGGGCTCTCTGACAAACAGCTGAACACAAAATTGGCCAAAACCAGGAAACCCTATGACAGTCTGTTGAAAAGTGCTTCCAGACCCAGCAGTCAGCAGAAATTGAAAGACTTTCTTTTGCAGCCTCCAGAGCATTTTGTATTAAAAAAGAGTCTGGAACAAAACTTATCCCCACTAGAACCCTCTGCCTCTGCAGTACATTTGTCAGATCCTCAGGTCACATATGAAGAAAAGACGGATAATGGGAATGCGGCTATTAAATTAGCAACACATGGGAGACAGTTAGCTGCTCTTCGCCGGCAACTGGAAGAAACACAGGCAGCACTCAAAACATCAAAATCAGAAGTTGACACTCTGAAAAACGTTTTGCATGAAGAAAACCAATGTTTGATGGCACTAGAAACGGAAATGGCTAAAATGATTGCTGATAAGAAATCATCAGATCAAGAACAACTTCTGTTAAGAGACAAGTTACAGAGAGCGAACAAAAAAATTTCAACAATACAACAGCCGAATTATTACAAAAGGCTAAAAAGGAAAGAAAATGATATGAAAAAAACAGAGCACATAATTAAACAACATCAAAGTGGAGGTTGTCAAAGAAAGATAAATGGTCTTAGACAAAAACTGAAGAGCAGCCAAACTACTGCATCAAATTTGAAAACAAAGATAATTACTCTGAAGGAAAAAATGGAAGCAACACTATTGGACCAACAACATGCTGGTGAAGTTCTGCAAGATCCTGAAGAACTGCGCCTCAAAGATGAAAACGGGCACTTCAAACCGGAGGCAAAGATAGCAGTTATGGAGCTTGTGGGAGAGTCTGAAGTTCCTGCTCACAGGTGTGGTGCTGTCATCAGAACTGCTGCACGGCTGTGTGGTGCCAGGATTCCAGAAGGTGATTTGCCCTCACAAAGGTCAGCTTTACGCTTTGCTGACCAAGGGCATGTGGTCAGCAAGTCTCATGTGGCAGAGGTCCTCAGAAGTCACGAGCGCTGGGACTTGCACATTGATGGAACCAGCAGGAGTGGGAAGAGCTACATCAGTCAGCAAGCTACCACTGCCAGTGGCTCCTTCTCCATGGGCTTTCTTCCTGTGACAACAGAGGACACCTCCACCCTTGTGGACATTGCCATACAGATGCTGGAAGAGCTGTCTGATCTCCATCCAGAAGGGGCAGCCCGATCTGTCATGATGCTGGACAAGCCAAGGAGAAGATGGTAGAAATTCATGTTGTTTGCCTCCAACCTCACCCTGGCCCCATCTTCTTCATCTGGGAGGTCTTCTGTTGTGGACTGGCCAAATGATCTACGCCAGAGATACGACGCATTCAAACGTTTCCTGTTTGAAAATCGTCTGTGATTAGCTTCTTTCAAGAAATGTCTGTTGTAAGTGACCTAAGGTGTTATTTGAAAGGTAGGACTTGTGAAGAATGTTCTTTTCAGTGAGTTCAGCTATCAGTGAACCTGTTGACATCATTTTCAAAAATAATGATTTTGGGTTTGAGATCTTTACACTAGTATTGTTAGTAGATTATTAAGACAATCTAAATAAGCAAAAAGTTTGTCTGTGAAGACTTTCAGTAGTTTAAGTTATGCATACCACCATTTTAGATATCTGGTTAAAATTTGAGAGGAATATGACAAGTGGTTTGGAAAACATTGCAATTTTCCTGTTGACGTCTGTGGATTTTAGGTCCCCTAAGCATCATTTAAAATGGATTATGCAGGTATTTTTTTGCTTGATTTCTGTCATTTAACACTTACAAGACAAAAGATACCATTTAGAATACAACCACCAAGTTTGAAGTGAAAATCTGTATTAGTTCAGGAATTATGTCCATTTTTTCTAATTTTGTCGATCTACGGACTATTTGCCACTGTACATTTTGGCCTTTCTAAGCATATTTACACCTCTTTAGATGGAACGTTTACAGACCCATTGAGCTGAAAAAAATTAGGCTAAGTCTATGCAAACTGGTAACTCAAAAAATCTAAAGAAATCACTATTTGAGGTCATTTTCTAAAATCTGTAGGTCCCCAAACATGGCACCTTGTGCCGATTTGACGTTTCCGGAATTGCATGAAGTGCCATTTTTGACCACAAGCAAAAGAGGCAATTTGTTTTGGACAGCCCTGTAAATTTGTGTGCTAAGAGTATATGGTACACACACTCCAAATGCATAATATCTTATGTCTCACATGCATGGTGTTCTTGCTGGGAGGCTTCAAAGATGCCATGTCACACTATTACATGCGAACGTTCGGCAAATGCAATA
Source organism: Conus ventricosus (assembly GCA_018398815.1). NCBI lineage: Eukaryota > Metazoa > Mollusca > Gastropoda > Neogastropoda > Conidae > Conus > Conus ventricosus. Next base: position 42,698,787 of record CM031607.1, on the reverse strand, counting down.
TTAAAATGTCGATATCTCTTAAACTAATAAAGATAGAGCAGTAATTTTTTTTTTACTTTGTTTTGCTTTAAAAGTTCTATCTAAAAATCTTAAACAGAAATATGCAATTTGCAATTCAAATTTTGGCTGCCGCTACCTACTTAAACTGAATGTTAATAATCTCTTCTTTTTTTTCTTTGTTTTTCTTTTTTTTTATTGTCAATAGAGATTGCCTGTTTTTGCTTGAGTGACAGACTGTGCAAAACTATGATTGCTATCTACACAGTATGCTAAATGATCATCTTCAGAAACTTACAGTGATGATCACTATTAAGAAACTGAGAGAGATTATCATTATGTGTGTGAATGGAATGAATTCACATAGCACTTGCACACATTTCCTAAATCAGTCTCAGAGCGAAGCATTGCAACTTATGGAAAGGAACGAATCAAACAAAAGACAACATTGCCATTATGGCAAATATCCTAGAGCTACAAAACTGCTATATTTTAAAAAAACAAACTAAAAATCAGTGACACATGAGAACTGGGAGCTGACTTGCGTCATGTTCATGTTTAAGAGGTGGGTAAAAGAGCATGACCTTGTTGAGGACATGATCGTGTCAAGCATGCCATGTTAACAGTCAACACAGGAAAGAAATATAGTACAGTGTAGGTCGGAATTCCAAAACTGGCTCTCTGAAACTTGATTACTGTGTTATTTAGACTTAAAACGGGGTCTCTGAAACCTGATTATCATTCGAGGGTTGACTGCCAGAACCCAGTATCTCACTTATATATTACTATGTTGCTCAGATTTACGTCAGCTGTTGGATTTAACATAAGTCCATTGACATCAAAGGCTTCCCTGATATTTGTCTGCTGAGACCACAACAAACACAACCAAAATGAAAAAGACTATTGCAAAAAGTGAGGCGACTACAGGTGGAGATGTAAACAAATTTTAAAAGTAATTACTACGACTCTTCCAAATGATTCTTTTGTCCATGTTATCCGGTGGGGTCACAGTAATCACTTTAAGATTTGGAAAACGATGATCCAAGCAGGAAAACACAACCCACCTGTGGTCCAGAACCATTGAGTGTAGCAGCGCTGCCCTCCCTGGAGGCATAGGGGGAGGGGTGTGGCCCCTGGCGTGAGGCTGGGGAGGGCCAGGCGACTGGGAGGAGACGTGGGTGGAGATGGGTGCACGGGGAGGCAGTGGTGGGGGTGTCTGATGTCCGTTGACCAGGGTCTGACGAGCCACGACAGGGACGTTGTTGAGCGAAGGACTGTCGGATCGAACACTGTTGGTCTCAGAGGCAGCTGGACTGGTGGGGCCATACTTGCTTTCGAAACTTGGTCTTCGGTTGACAGGGTAGCTTGGTAGGCCTGAAGATCAATCACAAGTTGTTGGGGCCTTTTTTTTTTTTTTTTAAATGCCACCAAAACAAAAAGATTAAAAGGCATTACATACACTATACAGTTAAGCATCTTTTTGAAGTTGCAATTTTGTTTTAGAATTAGCCGAGTTTCAGGCTGCAAATGAATAATGGCCATATCAAGGGTAAAATCACTCAGTCATGAAAGTTTGATGGTCAAAATTGTCACCAAGTCAGCTCTCTCCAGGATGGATCAAAATATTCAAACATCAGCCTGTATCAGTGTTCCTCTACATAAATGCACAAATAATAAAGAACATAAAGGGAGCATTAGCAAATTCAAGACAAGGACACAAGTTGTGAAAAAGTATCTAGGCATCACACCAAAAAATAACTAGCCAAGGCCGGGAATAATGTTTCAAGTATTTACAGACAGGCAAAATGGCACTGTTCGCAAAAGTTTTACTGTATCTAAAAGTAAATTCCTTCTCCTATCTTTGTCCATAGTCCACAGTGTCAGAGTGTTAACACACTTAACTACGAACTCCTTTGCAAAAGTAATATTCCATGATACTATGATACCTACAATAACCCAAACATCCAAAGTTAAAACTAAGTTCTGATCTTTACAACCTGATGCAGATGATACAAAACCACCTCTTCCTGTCCCTATACCAGACTCATGCACCATTCCCATTTAAACTTCCAGTTCCATCCTCAGTGTACATCAACTCCTGTTCACTCTAGCCAGCAAAGCAAGAGGAAAACAAGATCACTACATAATATATATACAACCTTCATCAGTGGTGTTGTGCTACACAATACATTGAAAAATCAACTGAAATGAAAATTATTCAATAAAATGTTAAGAATGATAACACACCTTAAAGACCCATGTATACACTATTATACACACACTTTTTTGCATACACAAACATAACCAGATAAGAGACATTTACAAAACAGTCAAGAACAATTTTTCTTTTCAAAAGGGCAAAATTTTGGCTAGCATTAATGAATTGGTTCGAACAGCATGACTTGGCGTACTCCAAAAGAACATTCTTCACCCTTCAATTTCATATTAAGCACACCTGACTATAGCTATGTTTAGCTTTAAAAACTATGACTATACTTACTCATTTTTGAAAGACGAGAATCTTTCTCTCATTCTCTTTTTCTGTATACTTTCAATGCAAACATGAAAAAAATTACTTTAGTTAACAACTATTATTGGAACCAAACCAAATAATGTAAACTTCACCAACTGCCATGGCAAAGTGGTTAACGTCACAGACTCTTGGCTGTGAGGTTGTTGGTTCCATTCCCATCAAATCCACTCATTTGTGGGATTTTTCTGCCCCGACCAGCTCCTCCCTTGAGCTGATTTTGCCATGGGCTCAACCGTGAAGACGGAAACTACACAGCCGAGTTTCATCCACCTTAATGGATGTAAAGATCTCTGAGAGTATTGCTCAAAGTTCCTAACACTGCAGGTGTCCATACCTCTCCATCCAGCTGACATAATATATATCAATTACAATAATATCATTATAGTGCTGCAATATGATAATTACATTATATCATATTAGTAGTAATAATAATATCATTATGTATGATATATGATAACAGGATATACTATGAAAGTAAGCGCAGAGTACAGCCCTGTCACACAGTCTCAGACTAGGATGGAAATCTGTAACATAAATCTTTCTTATTCTCACTGACCAGCATTCACAAAATAAAATTTTTAAAAGCCTCAAATTGTGTGTTCCTTCATTCCTCACTCTCATGGTGATCTCAGATTTGATTGCCTTTCTGTGTCTATCGCCCTGGTTTGATTCTGTCATGGTTAATATCTGCGAATTCAAGGAGTATGTCACTTGACAGACATGGTGACACTCTTCGGAGTGAGAGATCACTCACACCAGCTCCACGACTCTAAGCAATTACCGTCATCAGTTAGGCTGTGTGACGTGTGTCCTGTTTTATGTTGGATCAGAACAGGCACTACTGAACTTCACCGAAGTGACCCGGCAGCAGTGCTGCCACTCCTCTGGTGGGTTGCCTCATCATGACTTGACAATGACCGCTCCCTGTGGGTTTGCTGGTGCCGGAGCTGTGGAACCACAGGCCTTGCTGTGGCTGTGGATGACGAGTCAGAACGAGTGTCATGGGTGCAATGCTATTGAAGTGGCACAGAAGATGGGACAACAAACAAGCACAAAGAATGAGAGAGAGTGGGAGAGAGAGAGAGAGAGAGAGAGAGAGAGAGAGAGAGAGAGAGAGAGAGAGAGAGAGAGAGAAGCTTCACATAATAATTGAACTACTTTGTCATTAGCAAACAACAAATGAAACCAGAACAGTACAGAGCTTCAGATTCTCTTTCTTCCTACTTAGGTAATAGATATTTACATGTCAATTTTTTTTTTTTTTAAGTTCAAATCTGCCCGACCCCTCCCTGATCTCCTTCCAGTCCCCCTTCCTTCCTATGCAGCTATGTTGTGTTCTACCACAGACAGTGATGATCTCACCAGCGGAAATCTTGCTGGATCCATTCTGACTCTCAATGATCTGGTACAGAAGTTGTACTGCACCGTCCACGTTGCTCCGCAGCTTGAGTGCCCGTACTGCTATGTCCTGCACACAGCCACACACACACTGTGTGTTTTACCCAGAGGTCAAGGACTTGGCATGTTACACTTACAGCCACCAACATGCAGCTCTCCAAATTGTGCATTTGTGTGCGATGGAGTCAGTGTTCAGCATGAAAATGCGGTGAAATCATAAACACAAGGTATGCAGACAAAATCAAATTATTCCTTAATGCCTTCATTAATTAATGACGTAGGCTCAACTTAACTTTAAACTCCAATGCAAGTCTCTTAATGACAAAAGTAACTATGAACAATTACCACTGTCCAAAATGGAAAAAGAAGAGAGAGTAGAGAGAGAGAGAGAGAGAGAGAGAGAGAGAGAGAGAGAGAGAGAGAGAGAGAGAGAGAGAGAGCGAGAGAGAGAGAGAGAGAGAGAGAACAGGGGAGGGGGGGGTCACGCAAACAGTATTACCTTATCATTAAAAAGCAATATTTTCACAGTCTGCATTCTTGTATTTGAGCCACTGTCAACAGATGACACTGAAGATGGGCCATAAAAAAGGTGTGGTGATCACATCACACTAGCATAGTTTCTAAAAACAGACATGGCACACCTGGTGACAACACATGGGACAAACCAAAACATTAGCCTGGTCATTGCTACAGCAGGTGGTAAAAATCAAGCCTAATGAATGCATAGCCAAGATCCATCTAAATGAAAATGAAAAGGTTGAGCAATATCGGTGGCTCATAGTTTGTTTGTATTTCATCATCTGAATTGAAATACCGGGTAAATTTAATGTACAGGTCTTCAAAAATAGTTCAAACCCTGAAGAAGCAAAACTGAAACTGAAGCTGAATAACATGTTTCGACGTTTTCAAATTGTTCAACTAACCTACTCCTAGGAAACACCACAACAGATACAGCTCTTATAATGAGAGAATAATATCAGGTCAAACCAAATTAGCTGACTAAAAATACACTTCCCAGCAGCAACATGAGACCAAAAGGGAAACAATTTTTTAAACACAGAACCAATAGAAACAAGGAAGAATATTTTGTACACTGCAAGTCCGCAGTGAGAAATACAGCAGCTCTGAACAATGTAGACTCTGACTATACAACTTTTATTGCAAAGCAATAGATGTAACTTTGTCCTCTGTAACAACTGACACTGTTACTAGTGTTAGTGTTAATTTCTTAAAAGAAAAATAAACATAAGACACACAAGATGCAATAGTTTCTAAATCTTAAATAAAAGAATATAATCAACACTAATGTTGTCTATATACCAACACCAATTTATGAATGGCTTTTACAGACCTCACAATAGTTGAACACTCACGGGCAAAGTAAAAAAAAAAGAATATTTATAACTGATTTTTAACTAAATTAATCAAAGAAAAATAAAGCAGGTCATCATAAAATACACTGAAACTAGTGAAAGCAAAAGTCTTGTGTCTGGCCAAGTGATTCTTTTCCATTTCTGATTTATAATCAAACTTGGTACCACATAAACAGGGATACAGAGTATGACTAATAATGTGATATCAATAATGATGGAACAAGCAACTTTCAGTACATTTTGCCCTGTCATGATCATCCCTAACAACCATAAATAGGTTTTCAGAAAGTTGCTGGTAATGTAATTTGTTCTATAAAACACCAGATAAACACAGACGATCAAAATTCTGCCAAATATCCCGATCCGTCAGTTGTAGCATGGACTATTATTTGTGCTTAGATAACAAAATGAAATGTGTTATTATGAAAACTAAATAAGCACATGTTACATCTGATCAATATAAAATGCCTGAATGACCAAATAAAATGCCTTAAAAGTTATAGGGATATGTTGAGACTGATTTAATTTTCTGTGACTTTGTGTCCGTTGTGACGTTACAAACAATGAGGCAAAACCATAACCTCCAATCTCCTTGGGACTCCCTGGCTGTCGTCTTTGAGATAGAAAACCTTCAAAATCTGTCACTGAATTGGAAGACGGGGTAAGTAATGGGGAGTTTACGAGGAGATCAGACGCTGTCATTTATTTTTTACTCCTCAGAGTCAGACTGATACATTAAAACCCTGGTTCTGTCTTATCAGGTCTCTCTGTCAACATTTAAATGAAAACCACTTACACTAGAGCTGAATTCATTACTTTTCTCAATACAACCATGTTCAGTGAAAACATTTCCCCCGTTTTAAAAGTCATTCAATAATACTGAAGTAGTAAATTCTTTAAATGTTGTTGAAAAACTTAAGTTCTTCACACAAAAACAGTCTCAGGAAAGAATTACTCCACAGATCTACTGGCCAACACGTCATGACCCAGATGACCTAGACATTGCTGCTCCTACTCCCTGGCAATTAAAATTACACTCACTTCATCCGTTCAAAAATCTCTCTCACTCAATTCACTGGTAATCAGGAAGGCCGTCTGCTTGAGCTCAGATCTTGGTAACTTCCTATTTGACCATTACTCAACAAGAATGGTATGCTAACTATGAAACTGAGAAAAAGCAACCGGTTGGGTGGGTTCAGTCGGGTAGAGAATAATAATTCATTAAGTCCAAAAAGTGTACAGCAGAATGAAGCATGGTGTGAGAGGAGATCCTTGCAGTGACTGTTTGACCACAACCATCACAGCCTCCGGCAATGTGACACCAGAGCTGGAATCAATATTAGTTTGGAAACGGAAGGCCCTGATGCTGCAGATGGTCATGGCCAGAACCAACCTCCCTACCCCTACCCCCTTTTCTCCTCCATCACCACCCCCATCCCCACCTACCCCTCCTTCTCTGTCCCTCTTCTTCCCTGCTGTGTAACCCTACCTGCCACAGCTGTCCTGGAGGCCAACCACTGGCTCAGCCAGGGCAGATGGTGCCTTTGCAAGTTTGGTGTGGCTGTTAGTGGTTACTACTAATCAGCCGACAATAACATACATGTATGTCTGTTCCCCAATGATCTGGCCAGCCTAAAGCCCTTGAATACGTTCACAGCTCTGACCACATCACACAACAAAGCAGTGAAGTCTTGTGAGTGATCTACCTGGGTAAGGATCACAACATTACCTGGGGAGACTTTGAAATCTGCCATCCAAGACACTGACAATGACCGACATTGAGACAGAGCTGCACTTACATAAATTTACACTGTACAGTGACTAACTTACCAAGTCTGAATTTGTTGCATGACTGCAGAGATCACACTGTTTATTTGGAAACTATAATAGTTATTAACATATAAACTGGACAGCAGTTGCAAATTTTCTGTTTAAGAAAACAGTGACCAGTACAATACAACACTACTTTTTTAATCTTACACAAGTCACAATGTATGCATCACCATGTTGTAGACTTTTTGCTTTAAATGCCTTCTGTACATTATATGTATCATCCTTCATTCTGTGGTGTCTAACACTATGTACTGTGTATTTTCATAAAATTTGGTCACAAAACCCTTTAAACTAATGAATTGAAAGCCTCAAAATGTTTGACTGTCCCTCAAATAATCAAATGCAATAAGCAATGCTAAGATTTAGTATTCACTTAACAAGTATTGATAGTGATACTCCACTGTAGACCACCTCTGTAACTAACAATATGTTGCCGAGAACCATGTCAAACACACACCACACTTTTCTTACAAACTGTACAAAAAATTTAATCTTTTTCTTGTTTTACGATGTTTCTTCACAGTCAACCAACAGGTAAATTGGGAATGAACTGTTCACCTGTAAGACCAAACTGATGGCCTCTCCATGACCGGAGTTTCAAAGAACAATCTAGAGCACTCTGTATCGACACAAAGTTCTGTTAAAATGGAATTTGGGGATAGATGAAGGGTCGTCTAGGTTGTTGGAAATCCCTCACTGTTTTGATGATCAAGGCAGTGCTAGAATCAATGACAGCCCTGGTTGTCTGCAAGCGTGCAAATAGGGAACATCACGCTTATTTCATATGAACACAAAATATACTTTATAAACTCAAGAGTGCTTTCATCACATGTATTGATCAGCAAAACGCTGATTTACACACATATTCTTGAACCAATTTAAATGCTTATAAATGTCAAGCATGATTGAGTCTTGAAAAAATTTGGTTTCATCTTAGCTCTCTACAATTATGATACACACTGTAAGTCACACTGTCACGGCCATGGACACAAAAGGTAAAGTTCTACGAAACAGCCTTTTTAACTATAGTCTCAATCTTGCCTTTCTGGTGATACTTAAGTGATTATGGACAAAACTACTCTGAAAATTTTTCACTTTTTTTCTTTGATAATTTTCTGAATACAGCATTTAAAAACGAAGTATATATATATACTTCATTGATGACCTATCACCTTCTGACTAATTTCTGGTTTTAAATATATCGAACACATGATCTGGTTACCAGTGACGCATGATGTTCAATTTCACAGCCAGATGCACACACACGTGAACTAGTGCCAGAGTTCTGCTAAACTGGACTTAAGACCAGTTGGGAATGGTGAAGGACTGTGTATCCAGATTGTTGGAAATCGCCCCTAGTTTTGTCTTTTGATCACGATAGTGAAATAATCAATGACACTTGACAGCTCATGCTGTCTGCAAGCTTGGAAAATGTTGAGGAAGAGAGAAAGAGAGTATTCATGAGCGTCATGTTGGTTTCAAATGGACGCAAAATAAAGAAGCTCTCGTCTCAAGTCCTTTCATCACAGGAATCAGCATTTCTTTTTCTTGGACCAATTTAAGGCTGTTTCACTTTAAGCGTGACTGATTAGTGTTTAAGATTTTCTGGTTTCTTGCTGAACAAATAAAGTCACATTGCCATAGATCTATAGACACAAAAGTTAACTTTCAATTTTTTTTTTCCTCTCTCAAGAGAGAACTGGCAAAACTATTCTAATATATTTGTCAATCTTTTCTTTAATAATGCTCCAATCTACCATAAATTTCACAAATATTTAATTGATGACTTACCATCTTTTAAGTGATTTTTTAGTTTTAAATATTGAACAAGTCTGGTTGTCTAGATGGCATTTGATATTCAGTTTCAAAACCAGATGACACAAATGAACAAGTTAGGTGTCAATTATTTTTTTACAAAATGGGGATTTTCTAGGAAGGGTGACTGTGCGTCCCAATCGTTGCAAAATGCCCCTTGGTTTGATCATAGTTACAGTGGTGCAAGGATCAATGACAGCTCATGACATAGATGGAGCCTTGTATTCACTTGAAATGGATGCAAAATACAAAATTTAACTTTCACATCAAGAACTGGCAAAAAACTGGAATTCACTCACATTTTCTTGAACTAAGTTAGGATTGCTTACGGCAAGGGAAAAAAAATTTGTTTCTGGTAACACGGCCAATGAAAAAATTGGGCTGGTAAGTAGGATTTTCTTTTTCCAGATTACCCCAAACCTGTGTCACACAACATGTTTTACAGGTTATACCCAATAAAGCTCATACAATTTAGAGTGCAGGACTTATTTAAAAAAATTCAAAAGATATGTCACAAAGTCTTCGAGCCATTCACTGATTCAGCCCCTTGTACTGATCCAGTGAACAACTTTATAAATAAATATTACTCGCAGACATGAGACTGTGAAACCGCTTTTTCTCTCAATTTTGCCCTCAAGTGATGCTTCAGACAATAGTCAAAACTACTCACTCAGAGTCACACACTTTTCAATCCTTTAAACTAATAAATGATCTTGTTCTTTTTTATTCATTTTCATTCAAGGCTTGCTCAAGTTTATAGTGTATACTGCTTCCTTATTCAAATTGGTTGGAGCTTTGTATCCTCGCTTTGGTCGCCATTTTTCATTTTCATAATACAATTAAGAATATTTATCTAACAGTAACAGCCGTGACTCATGTAAAGAAAATCAGGAGCTGCATCAGGCCATGTGTGCTTTTGATCTCTGATTTTCTTGTGTGTGGAATTTCAAATTAAAAAAAAAACATTACGAGGAAAAAAACACAACTGAAAGTAAACCAGAATTAAATGAGATACTTAAAACTTCGCCTATTTTTATAATCAGTAGTTAACTTTATATTGTTCGATGGAGTACATAGTACCAGTCAGTACTCCATCTGACAGAATCTGAAAATCATCATGCAATGACATATGTATGAAGCCTTCACATAAAGCATGAGAAGAAAACTCACAAACACACACACACACACACACACACGCACATGTATACACACACACACAACAACAACAACAACCAAACCAGCACACAGTTGTGGTTGAGGACCTTGCGGAAAATGGAAATAATCAAGTATTCCAGATTCTTTCAAGGGGGAAAGCACTTCCTGCAATCAAAATGGAGATGAAAAGACCAAACAATGCTTTTATTTTAAGTTCCGGCAAGGCAACCTTTCTTTAAACTGAGAAGGAAAAATCCTACCTTATCAGTGTCACCCTATTTAACTTGCCAAATTACCAGGGATATTTTTCACGAATGTAGAACTTAGGCATCAGCCCTCGAATTTTCAAATGACCTAGAGACTTCTGTCCAATCAACCTCTGGGCTAAAGGTTTAATAAATAAATTGGCACTGCCAACTTGGGTTTATTGGAGATATATAAAATAAAAAAATATGCAGAGCCTCGGACCAGGTTCACAGGTTTCAGGTTTGCGAGTTTGTAGATCCCAACGCCAGGCATAGGACTAGCTGCTAATAATATTGTTGTGCTGAAAGAGTGCCTAGGTACCTTTTCCATTTCCCACATTCTGCATCCTATTTCCCCATTAGAGTTTTGACACTTGTTTATCTTAGACAACCCTATTGTGCTATAATCACGCAGAAGTTGATGAAACTACTGAAACTAAAGAAACCCATACTAATTTAGTAATAACTTACTGATCTTTTTCAGTTTGGGGCTCATTGAGAGAAAAAAACTTTAAAAAGAGAATTGGAAGCCAGACAGTAAATGACTGAGATGTTGGTGGATAGAGGGTAGAACTAGAAATACAGTATAAAATTGGCAACCCACTGATCAAATTGATATTTTTAGCGAATTTCTTTGGATCAACGGTTAAAGACATTCTAGAAAAGGATCTAAAAATGCTGAAAACAGCCTAAAAACATTGAGGCTTTTAGACTAAATGGCCTTATATTCCAACCTATACCTATAGATCTATCTAAGTTTTATTGTTGCTGGGTTTTTGCTTAAAACTTCCCCAAACCAAACAACTGAAATTAGAATCCAGGACTGGCAAAAATCCGGTTACCTGGTCGCTGCGGGCGAATGCAAACGCTGGTTGGCAAGTAGATTTTAAAATGAGTAGCCCTTCAGGCAACTCAGCTATTCACTATCTGCTCAGGCAATCATTCTCTGTTACTTTCTGAAAACTTAGTTAGTAATTTGATTTTAATCTGACATGGCCACTGACTTCTCATTTTCACTTGCTGCACACAAAGCCGATACTGTTTGTGTTACTGTTACTAGTGTTAGACAAAATTTCACTGGCTCCACCAACACACTTATTTCATGTGCAGTAGCCTCCAGTAACATAATGTCCGAATGGCTCTCATTCAGCTTGTCAGCTCAGTAGCTATGTCAACACCATATTTGGCACCACTAAAGTATTCACGCTAGTATAAGCAGAGCTCCCCACACTTTTGTCTTCATGGAGTAGTGCAACCCCTGAAAGTTTGTTTGTTATATACTTTGACAAACATTTTAGAAGGTATAAACTTCAAAGGTAACCAATAATCTTTGTTACCAAATGTTGAAAGTTTGATGTCCAAGTGAGGACAGCATTTCCCTCTTTTGGACAAGTTCAGCTGATGTCTTTGTATTGACTTCTAGACACAACAGATCGATTTGCCGTCTTGTTTTTTCTAGCTGAGCAAATCCTTCAACCAAATTGTTTTCAAACAAGGGCTGGAGAAGTTCGGTTTTTTCTTCTTTTTTTATTTTTTAAAATTTTTTTTATAAATTTTAGCAGTAAGCCAGGCTAGTGGATAGAAAAATTCCACAAGCCAATCGAATTTTTCAGTTACAAGAACGTAAATTTTTTTTCCCACTTTTGGATAGCAAGCTTTGCTTTAGTTTAAAAAGCAAACGAAGTTTCAACAGATCAGTGGGAAACCCAAGCTTAGCACTACACCGTGTTGTTGACATTAGAAATAGAATGACCATGCTTTCATTTTTGCTAACTTCGGATGACCCCCACCTACATCCATTTCAGGCCATTTGGCTTCTCCCTGTCCCTTCACATGTGTTTACTGTTTTGAAACTGATTTTTTTTTGTGTGACTGTATTGCTCAAGATGTTTAAAATTATGTGATAACTATGTCGTGACAGAAGGTGACTTGGTCAAGGTGTCATATCAATCACAAAACTTGGCTTTTCATGGAAATGATACTGCTTGCTTCCCCAGCTTGAGAGAGAGAGAGAGAGAGAGAGAGAGGAAGGGAGGGGGAGGAGAGAGAGAGAGAGAGAGAGAGAGAGAGAGAGAGAGAGAGAGAGAGAGAAGGGAGGGGAGAGAGAGAGAGAGGAGAGACAGACAGCCGACGATAGAGAGTGTGTGTGGGTATGCACACTGGGGTGTGTGTGTGTGTGTGTGTGTGTGTGTGTGTGTGTGTGTGTGTGTGTGTGAGAGAGAGAAAGAGAGAGAGAGAGAGAGAGAGAGAGAGAGAGAGAGAGAGAGAGAGAGAGAGAGAGGTGTGTGTGAGTGAAGTGTGTGTGTGTGTGTGTGTGTGTGTGTGTGTGTGTGTGTGTGTGTGTGTGTGTGTGTGTGTGTGTGTATGTGTGTGTGTTAAAACTAAGTAAATAGTAAATTCCCTTGAAATTTAACTTTTTCAAACACAGATGATGCATGCAAACAAAACTTTTCGCCGAATGCATCCTGTTCTAAACTAAGGAGAGTGCATTTCAAGTTTCAAGTTTCAAGCTCTCACATCAGTCAATCAAAACAAATTCATTCGACTCTGAAAAGACGTACATTCTTTCTTACTGTCATTAACTTGATTAAGTGCCAAGCATTTCATGTTGAGTGTTTCTTACCTCAGCCTGAAACTTTGATACATGATGATTACATACAACAACATGTATGACACACATTTCAAGAGTTGACCTGAATTAATATTAATGTGAAAACATTGAGCTCTACAGTCTTCAGTAAGTTAACATTTCACAACAAAAAGATATGACGGGCAGAGGGGTTATATGGTACCAAAAAAAAAAAAAAGACCCCACCGCTGCTTTTTTTTCTTTCTTATTCTGTTATTATTCTTTCAGTCTCAACAGCACTGTGCTGTTTGGCTTTCCAAAAATCAATGGACTCTTGTAAACTTGCTTTCGATGTTGAAGCTTGCTCATGTTGTGGAAATAATACAAATGTGACTCTTATCTTTCAAATCTTTTGGTCTGTGAAGCTTTGATGGGGCTTGTGGATTTTTCAATTATTAGCCTGGCTGCCTTGCCAGCAAGGCACACCACTGTGGAGTGAAGTAAAGTAAACAAACTGTTCTCAGTCAAATTTTGTGTCTGATGTTTGTTAGATTTGTATGCATTCCACAACTCAAAATTGCTCAGAAAGTCCTTCAGGAACCGTATACCCCCCCTCCCCCCCCCAAAAAAAAAACCTTTCTAGGCAGAAAATGGGTAACCTAAAAAGTTACCTTCATCTTTATATGAGTATACGAATCCAGACTATGAAATTTAAAATATAAAATAAGCTTTCATACATTACATTTGTTTAAAGTGGGGGTACATCACAAACTGAAAATTTTATGAAATTATGTAACAGTAAAGAAAAAGCATAATGTGTGGATGTAGTGATGTACACAGTACAGTATGGAAAAAAAATGTTTGTGAAACTGCCTAAAGAACATGAACTATAAATCGCAGTAATAACAACCTTTTTTTACAATCTCCACTGCAATAAACCTAGACAACAGCGTCTCACTACATTAAATTAATGACCAGTTTAGGTACACAATAGACCGACAATAACATGCCACAGGAGGGGAAAAAAGGCTCTTTTTTTGCTTCAGCAGCATTCCGGCAAATAGCGTGAATGTAGTTCTTGAAATCTCAGTAAATAAACTTCTGTAATGGAATAACTGGTATGATGAAATTACTTATATGATGAGTTTAAATGCCAAAAACGATGAGCTCATTCTGTATTAACACTATAACAGTGAACTCACAACACATCTAATTAGTAACTTGTCAGCAAATGAAATGTTGATTTTGTGATTGCCAACACATCTTGTAAAAATCAGAGTTAATCTAGAGTGCTGTCTTTGTTTTCATTCAATACAAGAAAATCACATTTATAGAACTATTTAAAGAGTGAACAGTTACAGTTACAGTTATTACTGACAAAAGTAACTTACCTCATCTACTCCAATGTTAGCCATTATCTGCTGTATCTTACTCCGGGTAACGTCCCCATCACTGGAACCTTGTGGCCGATCCCTTCCCCCAGCTGCATTCTGGAAAGGGCGCAATGTTTCCCGGATCTCAGCAAGAGTTTTGGTGTGGTTTTCTAATCCTTTCTTTGTTCCTGTTGGGGTGGCAGCTTTGTCAGCTAGATTTGGGTACTTTGTGACAGCTCTGTTTTACCCTGCTGCATCCCCGCATCTCCATCCCCCTCCAGCTGGCTCTTTCGTAGGTGGCTGAGACTGTCACGGATATCATTGAGCATCTGTCGATTGTTGCCCACAAAAGCAGCCAGCAGAGGCCGCCGACCCCCTCCTCGCTCAGGTTCTTTGCGTATCATCAGTGTGCAAGGTCCAAGGTGTCACATACGAAAACGAAGTTGTTTTCCGAAGAAGAGACATGCGCACCTAATGTGCTATTTCAGGCTGTAAATCAACCTTCACCAGCACCACATGTATGTCAACTGACGTGATGTCGCCCTGGTAAAATCCCAGTTTGGAAAACTTTGTGTTTCACTACAGTTTCCATTGTGGAAATCTAGCAAGTTGCTCCAACCACCATTTTAATTCTAAAATCACAGCGTAAATGCAAGAAACGAAAGTGTTGATATAACTAACAATGCCCACAGAAAGGCCCTGAAACTGTTCTTAAAACACTTGTCAGCGCTGGCCAGGTAAATCCAGTGAACTCTGACGAACTGTAATGTGAATCGATGCGACTCCAAACTTGATGCTGATCACATACACTAATCAGTCACAGGTGGGTCTATCAATCCACAGATTGACACAGCTGAAACAGAAATCTGTGGTGACTGGTGTGTGGGATCAGCTGTGTGGCAAGGGATACAATCTAGATTGATCTCCTTCTCCTGCATTCCAACATGAAGCTGTGCCAATAACCTGGGCCTTGTGTTGCTGGTGTGGTTGGCAGCTGGGTGCTGGTTATCCTGACCTTGGCTTTAGCTGCAAACAGAGAATTGTTCGTTGACGGGTAAGAAACATTTTTACCAAGCTAGACACACCTACCCCAATCCTCTTCTCCCATCCCCCTCCCCTTCCCTCCCCTCCCCATCTCTCTCTCTCTACTCAAGGCTGTCGACATTGCATGTACCCAACGGCATTGCGTGGGCCAGCAATCAACTTTAAAGAAGTGCCGCACCATGCGACTGTAGTGCCTACAACCTGTATGCTTGCCTGCCTAACTCAAGTCCACCTCAGCACCTGGGACATTTCTTTGGCACCTACCGGCCCACCAACGAACGTTACAATACCATTATCAACGACAAATTAAACAACCCGAAATCGCAGCTAGTTGTGCCACCCCATTAACATCGGGACAATAACATCGGGACATAATTAGCTAACAACATCTTAGTTCTGCCAATCGGCACACAAAAAAACTAACCGCTCCACGAAATTCCCTGTACTGATGAGGTCATCAGACATCCCAGCCAAATACCTTCCCACTCTAGACAAAGTCGTAGTTTGACCACCTTTCTTCTACTGTTTGTCTGATATCAGTATTCGTCAGTAATTGTGTCTTGATTCCGATACATTAATCTGTCATCATCTAGAAAACTCAGCAGATCTTGAATGTATGTAAGCTTACCTATAAACAACTACAAGAGAAACGAACCTTCCGCCATGTTGCTTTCGAACACAAGCTGTCCGTGCGTCGGAAATTTTTTGTGGAAGTTTGAGGATAAAGTTACGACTCAAACTGTTAGAAAACGAACATAAATCATTGGTTGTAATAATAAAACATAATTGTACAACAAAATGTGTTGAACTTACTTGTTAATTTCCTTCAAGACCAAGCGAACACAGTTCGGGACACTGAAGCTTACTTGGCTGGCCTACTTGCTTTACTTCGGGGGTGTCAGTTTTTGCTGACGCACTACACGGTTTTGACGCTATTTTCAAGACCTTTAAAATATATCAACATTAAAACTATTTTTGATTTTGTAACCTTTTTTAGTTGAGTGCAAAGATGTATAATACAATCAATGCTGATGTAACATTGCTGTGTTTTACTGTGATAAAAATGTAAGGCACTACCCCCTACTAGGCCCAAACTCGATATTGGACTCGTCCCAGCTTTCCCAGTTTAACAGTGATTGACACAAGCCACGCCTCCAAGACATAGCTGGAATTCCTCAGTGATCATGTGTTTTTATCTTGTGTCTTGATAGGGCCACTAGCCTAGCTCTACCGTCCGCGCGCGCTGTCCACTCATTCATATTGAGGACAGGCAGGCCGCGTTGGTCAGGCAGGTGTTATGAGACTCACCGCGGTAGCACAGAAACCACTTGCTTTGTGTTGTCGATTTTCCGTTCTGTATGGGCCTTCAAGTTGGGGACCGTCGTATTCAGTAGGCCTACATGGCATGGTAGCTGGCTAGCTGTGGCGTCCGCGTGTTTCGGAAAGACCAGTGCCCATAACGCAGAAATGCTTGCCTTGTCCGGCCTAGACGTTCCTCGTCGGCCAATGACAATGCGAATGTGTGTCTGTTTACTTCAGATAGGAATTCAAAGCCATTTTGAATGTCGGACATACAAGTCCAACTGATCTTTGACGTTACAGTCGTAACGAGAATATTTCATAGCTAATTAGTGGCCCCACCCCTGCAATTCAGCTTATGTAACTGACTAACCGATGACCACTGAGGGGGAAAAAAAAGGTCAGGCTGAACTGAAAAGGCTATAGTAGTAGCGTACTACAACTAGTGTGTAAATATTGCAAATGTGTAACTTGTTATAATGCAATAACTCCTGCAACAATTGAGCCTACATTTTCTTTTAGTGGCCAGTCAGCCAGAAGTGAGGTCAACTACTTAAAGCATGACGACATCGTGTATATGTCACTGAATCGATGGCATCACGGCATGTTTAAAAACTAGCCACAGATCTACGTGCGTGGCTGCTGCCACAATGGTCTGCCTGCTGGTGTTATGTGCCCTTGAGGGTCGATTCTCGATCGCGGACTGTGCCATTAATGATCACGGCCCTTCTCCATAGTTAGCGTTCGCCCACGCTGCTGATGTTCACATCAAGGCCGGAGAAGAAGAGGCTGTCGTGGCTAACTTGTTACTACCCGATCCCAGGACTGGGCCGATGATAAGCCCCCACCGAAGTAACCCAATGTACGTTGTATTCGTCGTACAGTGGCCCCCCAATCCCGTCGATCAGTAGTTGTTGTTGTTGTTGTTTGCCTCCAGCCACCATTTTCTTTCGCTTTTTTCTTCTTCTTTTTTTAACAGTGGGGCCTCCATCCTATTTTTCTCCATTCTCCCCCCCCCCTCTCTCTCTCTCTCTCTCTCTCTCTCTCTCTCTCTCTCTCTTCTCTCTCTCTTCTCTCTCAAACTGATTCATACTCATGCATTGTGTGTGTGTGTTTTAACAGATCGACATTCACTTTCAGATCTTAATGTTTTAACATTTGATACAAAGCGTCTGGGTTTTCCATGTAGGCCCTACTTATGTGTGGTATGTGCACTGACACATTCATTCTGCTATGTTTGCTCAGAGTATACTTTAAAATACACATTCGCACTTCCCCCCTTTAATATCTACTTTCTCTACCACCACCCACACCCGCTTTGTGTGTGTGTGTGTGTGTGCGCGCGCGCGCGTATGCATGTTTGCGTTTAAGTCTCTGTGTGTGCTTGCGCGTACGCACTCGTGTCTGTAAATATAGGGAAAGTGAGACAGAGCGGTGTGGTGGCGGCGGCGGCGGCAGTGGTGGTAGTGGTGGTTGTGTGTGTGTGTGTGTGTGTGTGTGTGTGTGTGTGTGTGTGTGTGTGTGTGTGTGTGTGTGTGTTGTTTGTGTGTGTGTGTGTGTGCAGAATAAAATTTGTAAAAAAGAAAATTAACGCTTATAGCAAAACCATTATGAACACTAAAAAGTGCCAATGAACATCAATTATTTATCATATAAAACGACACAAACTAATGCAAATGCCCTTGAGCTCAGAAACATGTACGAGTGCCTGCATTTTGCAGTGCTTGCCAGTATTCGTGGATGAATTCGTCAATCACAGTTATATTCCAGATACCGCAGTCACTTTTAGCAAATCGTGCCTGGAGGGTTGTTGGGTCGATCCTGTAGGACATAGGCCTACTAGAAAAAATACAGCAGAAGTTGGCTAGTGTTGTGCCCGACCCTGGTAAGCCAACACGATCGTCGAGTCAGCCAGTCCTTGCGGAATTGCTGTCGTTAATTAATGAATGGCACTGAGATGCTTCCAGTCGGAATCAGTGATTTGGTGATTGTGGTATGTGTTGTTGTTGTTGTTGTTGTTGTTGTCGTCGTCGTCGTACCCTGGCTAAAAGACTCCAGGGATCATCCAAACAGCCGAAGTGCTTGAACACTATGGTACAAATGCATCAGCTGGGGATGAGAACATTACGTGTGTGACCGTTTTTGATTACCCCGCTACGTGGGCAGCCACACTCCGACTTCGGGGGCTTTTGGAGACTGATAATGTTATGTTGGGAGCTTGTCACGACTGAAGACAATCCCCGCATAACTATGCAGAGCATAACAACAATTTGATGTAGCCTTAGTGTTCCAGCCTTTGTCAATTGGCCTGACACAGCCTTAAGCCAAGGTGGTGTGGTATGTGAATTTGATAAAGTAAATCCGAGATGTACAGGGTCGAACTTTAATTAAGGACCACCCCGAAAAAAGGCCCTTTCTTTTTAAATTGGCCAAAATACAAGCAATGCATTTTTTCGAACAATTCGACTGGGAAAGGTTTAAGGGGTTAACAGAGTATTCCGCAAAGCTTGCGAAAGCTGTCTTATTGTCACGTGCGGCATGCAGAGGGGGGGGGGGGGGGGTTGAAAGTTGCAGATTGTTGTCAAAATTCCTTGTTTTTTAAACAAGAGTGAACACTGCTTCAAACGGTTTTGCACTGAAATTCCAAATGCAAGTGCAAAAACCAATGCATTGCAGAGCATTTTACTGACTGGAATGCCCTAAAAGCAGCCCAACGTGCATAATTCTTCATTACACAAAAATGCCTCCAAGACGCAAGCTGTCTGATTTTGACCGGACCCGGGCGATTGCATGGCTGCAGGATCGAGTTGGCGTTCGAGAAGTGGCCAGAAGACTACAAGTGTCCCACTCCGTCATCATTCGGCTGAGAGAACGTTTTCAAGCCACTGGAACTGTCAAAGAGAGACCCCGTCCAGGCCAACCAAAGAAGACCACTGCAAGAGATGACAGGTTCATCCGCAGACATGCTCTTCGGACCAGGACCACCACCTCCAACACCATCAGGCGTCGGCACCAAGCTGCCACTAACACAGCGGTGTGTGAGATGACCATACGGCGGCGCTTCAATGCTGCCAACCTTCGAGCAAGGCGCCCAGTCCGGAAACCAAAACTGACTGCGGCCCACCGGGCACGTCGCCTGGCCTGGTGCACAGCTCATCGAACATGGACTCGGGCTCAGTGGCGGATGGTGCTTTTCACCGATGAGTCCAAGTTCCAGTTGAAGCCACGAGACGCATTCGGGTGTGGCGGCGTCCCAGGGAGCAGCTGGCAGATGACGTCATCCAGGAGGTCGTCGCTTTTGGTGGTGGTTCCGTCATGGTATGGGGGGGGGGGGGGCATCAGCAGTCACCACAAGACTCCCCTGTACCATGTGGATGGCAACCTGAACGGCCAACGCTACCTGCAGGAGATTTTACGGCCTTTGGTTGTCCCAGCACTCCAGCAGATTGGGGCTCAGGCTGTGTTCATGGACGATAATGCCACCCCACATCGTTGTCGAGCCGTGAACACTTTTGTGGTGCAAGCTGGCATCACCAGGATGCCATGGCCGGCAAACAGCCCGGACATGAACCCTGTTGAGAACATCTGGGGCGAGCTTGGGAGGAGAGTTCAAGAAAATCACCCTGTTCCGGCAAATCGACAGGAGCTGCTGCACTACCTGCAGCAGGAGTGGGCAAACCTCCCCCAGGCACTCATTACAAGAACAGTCAACACCATGAGGCAGCGCTGTGTGGATTGTGTGGCAGCACGAGGGGGGCACACTCAGTTTTGATCAGACTGTAAAGAAACACTCTTTTTGTGAATGTCATTTTGGGGGGTAGTCTCATTCAGGCTCCCCTGTCTAATCAGAAAGAATGATTTTTTCGATGAAAGTGACAAAATGTTGTTCACTGATAATGAAATTAAACATTTATAAAGTTTCTGTCCTTTGTCGGTTTTTCTTTCTATGTTTTGTGAGACTGTGTATAAGTGGTCCTTAATTAAAGTTCGACCCTGTATATAAGAGAGAGAGAGAGAGAGAGAGAGAGAGAGAGAGAGAGAGAGAGAGAGAGAGAGAGAGAGAGAGAGAGAGAGAGTCCAGTATGACTATGTGTTTGGGGGGAGGACTAAAGAGAGATCAGTTGTTGATTCATGTTGAAATAGATTTAAATTGTACGTTTAAAATGAGACGGAAAAGTCTACAAAATATATGTGGCTTACGTAAATAAATCTGTGTGTGTGTGTGTGTGTGTGTGTGTGTGTGTGTGTGTGTGTGTGCAGGAGGGAGGCTGTTTTGGATGACTCATGTTCAAAATGATACCCCATGGTCCATGCTTTAAAAAACATGAAATCTGTCACGTGAACTCACCCGCAAGCATACGCACAAACTCTCTCTCTCTCTCTCTCTCTCTCTCTCTCTCTCTCTCTCTCTCTCTGAAATCAAGAAGGTAAAACTTTTCAAAATGATGCAACATAATCTCCACACACACACACACACATACAAGCATTAACTCCCACATAAACTCCCACACAGCCGTAAAACCGAGATAAAAGTAACATTTGAAATGATGCATACGCGCGCAACACACACACACACACACACACACACACACACACACACACACACACCACACACACACACACACACACACACACACACACACCGGCCTCCATCACGGAAAGCACGAACTTAACCGCCTTGAATCATGATTCCCGTGCCAAATCTGCACTCCCGGTAGTTATGCGGTCGAAAACAACAACAACAACAACAACAACAATACTATTGCAGTCGACCCAGTACGATCTTCACATTTTGGCACGTGCTGGTTTTCACACAAGAAGTAGGAGGATCATTCTGGGTCGTACCACTGGGAAGAAAGGAGCGATGAAGAGAAAGAAACGAAGGATGAAAAAAGGATAGAGAAGAAAGGGCTGATTGACGGAACGAAAGGAATGTTGAAAACAAAAACAAACAAACAACAACAACAACAAAAATGGAGGAGTGATGGAGGGAAAGAACAAAAAAGGCTAAAGATAAGAAAGAAAGGTGGGCGACTGACCGAGAGAGAGAGAGAGAGAGAGAGAGAGAGAGAGAGAGAGAGAGAGAGAGAGAGAGAGAGAGAGAGAGAGAGAGGGGGGATGGTGAATGGAAAACACGGAGAGATGATGGAAGGAAGGAAAGAATGGAGGGATGACGAACGGAAAGACAGGAAAAATTAATGTCCGAAGGAAAAGGAAAGAAAACTGGTGAATGGGAAAGACATCGGGGGTGGGGGTGGGGATGATTCTGGGAAAGAGAGTGTGATGAAGGGGAATAGAGGAGGGATGATGAATGAAAAAGAAGTGTGATGAAGATTGTCAAAGGAAGAAAGAACGATGAAGGGAAAGGAAGTGTGATGACGATGGTAGAGGAAGAAAGTACGATAAAGGGAAAGGAAGTGTGATGAAGATTGGCAGAGGAAGGAGGGGGCGATGAATGGAAAGGAAGTATGATGAAGATTGACACAGGAAGGACGATGAAGGGAAAGGAAGTGTGATGACGATGGCAAAGGAAGAAAGAACGATGAAGGGAAAGGAAGTGTGATGAAGATTGGCAAAGGAAGAAGGTTACGATGAAGGGAAAGGAAGTGTGATGAAGATTGACAAAGGAAGGACGATGAAGGGAAAGGAAGTGTGATGAAGAGTGGCAAAGGAAAAACCATGAATAGAAAGGAAATGTGATAAAGACTGGCAAAGGAAGGACGATGAAGGGAAATGAAGTGCGATGAAGATTGGCAAAGGAAAAACGATGAATAGAAAGGAAATGTGATGAAGACTAGCAAAGGAAGGACGATGAAGGGAAATGAAGTGCGATGAAGATTGGCAAAGGAAGGGGGGCGATAAATGGAAAGGAAGTATGATCAAAATTGACAAAGGAAGAAAGAACGATGAAGGGAAAGGAAGTGTGATGAAGACTGTCAAAGGAAGGACGATGAATAGAAAGGAACTGTGATGAAGATTTGCAAAGGAAGAAGGCATCGATGAAGGGAAAAGAAGTGTGATGAAGACTGGCAAAAGAAGGACGATGAAGGGAAAGGAAGTGTGATGAAGATTGGCAAAGGAAGAAAGAACGATGAAGGGAAAGGAAGTGTGATGAAGATTGGTAAAGGAAGAAAGAACGATGAAGGGAAAGGAAGTGTGATGAAGATTGGTAAAGGAAGAAAGAACGATGAAGGGAAAGGAAGAGTGGTGAAAACTGGCAAAGGAAGAAAGAACGATGAAGGGAAAGGAAGTATGATGAAGATTGGCAAAGGAAGAAAGAACGATGAAGGGAAAGGAAGAGTGATGAAGATTGGTAAAGAAAGAAAGGACGATGAAGGGAAAGGAAGAGTGATGAAGATTGGCAAAGGAAGAAAGAACGATGAAGGGAAGGGAAGTGTGATGAAGATTGGCAAAGAAAGAAAGAACGATGAAGGGAAGGGAAGTGTGATGAAGATTGGTAAAGGAAGAAAGAACGATGAAGGGAAAGGAAGTGTGATGAAGATTGGTAAAAGAAGAAAGAACGATGAAGGGAAAGGAAGAGTGATGAAGATTGGCAAAGGAAGAAAGAACGATGAAGGGAAAGGAAGAGTGATGAAGATTGGCAAAGGAAGTAGGGACGATGAAGGGAAAGGAAGAGTGATGAAGATTGGCAAAGAAAGAAAGGACGATGAAGGGAAAGGAAGAGTGATGAAGATTGGCAAAGGAAGAAAGAACGATGAAGGGAAAGGAAGTGTGATGAAGATTGGCAAAGGAAGAAAGAACGATGAAGGGAAAGGAAGTATGATGAAGACTGGCAAAGGAAGGACGATGAATGGAAAGGAAGAGTGAATAAGACTGGCAAAGGAAGGACGATGAAGAAGAGGAAGTGTGATGAAGATTGGCAAAGTAAGGACGATGAATGGAAAGAAAGTGAGATGAAGACTGGCAGAGGAAGGGACGATGAAGGGAAAGGGAGTGTGATGGAGATTGGCAGAGGAAGGAACGATGAATGGAAAGGAAGTGTGATGAAGATTGGCAAAGGAAGTAGGGACGATGAATGGAAAGGAAGTGTGATGAAGATTGGTAAAGGAAGAAAGAACGATGAAGGGAAAGGAAGAGTGATGAAGATTAGCAAAGGAAGAAAGAACGATGAAGGGAAAGGAAGAGTGATGAAGATTGGCAAAGGAAGGACGATGAATGGAAAGGAAGTATGATGAAGATTGGCAAAGGAAGGACGATGAAGGGAAAGGAAGTGTGATGAAGATTGGTAAAGGAAGAAAGAACGATGAAGGGAAAGGAAGTGTGATGAAGATTGGTAAAGGAAGAAAGAACGATGAAGGGAAAGGAAGAGTGATGAAGATTGGCAAAGGAAGAAAGAACGATGAAGGGAAAGGAAGTATGATGAAGATTGGCAAAGGAAGTAGGGACCATGACGGGAAAGGAAGTGTGATGAAGATTGGTAAAGGAAGAAAGAACGATGAAGGGAAAGGAAGTATGATGAAGATTGGCAAAAGAAGAAAGAACGATGAAGGGAAAGGAAGTGTGATGAAGATTGGCAAAGGAAGAAAGAACGATGAAGGGAAAGGAAGTATGATGAAGATTGGCAAAGGAAGTAGGGACGATGACGGGAAAGGAAGTGTGATGAAGATTGGTAAAGGAAGAAAGAACGATGAAGGGAAAGGAAGTGTGATGAAGATTGGCAAAGGAAGAAAGAACGATGAAGGGAAAGGAAGAGTGATGAAGATTGGCAAAGGAAGAAAGAACGATGAAGGGAAAGGAAGAGTGATGACGATGGCAAAGGAAGAAAGAACGATGAAGGAAAAGGAAGAGTGGTGAAGAGTGGTAAAGGAAGGACGATGAAAGGAAAGGAAGAGTGATGAAGACTGGTAAAGGAAGGACGATAAATAGAAAAGGAGGTGTGATGAAGAGTGGCAAAGGAAAGACGATGAAAGGAAAAGGGATTGAATGGAGGAGTTATGAAAGGAAAATTGGGCGATGAAGGGAAAGAGAATGGTGAATAAAAAGATGGTGTGATTATGGGAAAAGAGGAAGGGGTGAAGAAGGGACACTTGACACACTTGACACTTTGACACTTTGATATTTTATCGTCATCACCAAAGAGTTCTTTTGATAAGGGGGGAGGGGGTAAAACAACAATAACATTTAGCTTTTCCTTTCCTTGCAAACAAATGGTAGGCCTACACATTTATTCCCAGTGTGTATTAAATCAAAGGTTAACAAAAACAAATGAAATCGTAACATCTCCGTATGTTCTCGCGCACAGGAGTAATACAGTAACGTTAAAGAAAATAAATTAATAATGATTAAAAAAAGAGAGAGAAAAAAAAAACAGAATTTGTAAGACTGACTCGACCATCCACTCAATCAAATGATAATATTTATTGTATCTTACTGATCTCCTCCACATACGATGAATGATGTTATTCATTCATATACCTCTTACAATGCATTATCTTAAATTTGGCTATCCTTCATCTGTCTAATTTTCAGATGAATTTCGCAACTGATTTGATTACAAGTTCGTCATCTGATGATAACACGACAGCGACATCTTGTCTTTTAGCTATATCTAATGGGAAATATGAACAATTTGTCCGCACTTCATTATGTGCATGCAGTACAGTGGAACAGAAAGTGTTTTTCGACGTCAATAATGTGTCTGCATGCAAGACAAGGTGATTCTGTGGATGTTCCACATTCAAACCATCTTCTGTTCGCATTAAAACCTAAAGTTCTTAATCTGAATCTTGCCTCATTTATTCTCGGCCATTTATCTGTTATAACATTGAGAAACTTTTCAGAATGAAACATATTTTTAAATGAAAAAAACTGGCGATATTTTTCTGTACATTCCATATTTGAGTGCCAGTTCTGTTTTAAAGAACAAATAACTTAGTCAGCAATAACCAGCCGGGGATTCTCCGTGTTTAGTCATTGGTGAACATCGGGAGAGCGACGCACGTACACAACGCGGTGAAGAAGGGAAAGATAGGGTGATATATATATATTTTTTCCTTTCGCGTACGCAGGCTGATACTCCTGTGGACACTCCCTGTATAGACAGGCAAGGATTAATCTCATCTACCCAACAAAGGGAGTGGAGTTTTGTGTGTATGACCGTTTTTTTTTTTTTTATCCCGCCATTAAGATAGCCATACTCCAACTTCGGGGAAGGTACATGCTATGTGTAACGTGTCCTCCATACCAACGGCCAAACTGGCCTTCTCTTCCGAAACTTGGTGACGGGATTTTACGTGTGTGCAAGATGTTGTGCGTGCGTTCACACACGGAACCTCGGTTTATAGTCTCAGTCGAAGGACTGTATGGAAAATGGAGTCAGAACCAATGTTAACTCCGAGGGAAACGGCCCGGCGGAGATTCGAACCCGAACCCACAACCCCAAGATTACGAGTCCGGCGCTCTACCACTGAGCTGTTCCGGCCCCTAGAGGGTGATGGATGAAAAGAAAGGTGGGGTGATGAGGGGAAAGAAAGAAGGGGGATAATGAAAAGAAAGGAAGACTGGTGAAGCGAAAGGAAGGAGGGAGGATGAAATGAAAGTCAGGAGAAGAGATGAATGAAAATAAAGCATAAATGATGAAGAAGAGAAAGAAGGGGGGGGGGGGGGGGATTGATGAAAGGAAAGAAAAGAGGAGAGAATTATGAAAACGACACATTTGGAGAAAAAAAAAAAAAGAAGAAGAAAAAAAAAGAAGACGGTGCTGGGGTGGAATGTGTGTGGTTGGACGAAAAAAAAAAGAAAGGAAAAAAAAAAAGAAAGAGGGGCGATGAAGGAAAAGGAAGAGTAATGACGGGAAAGAATCGCCTTGGCTTAAGGCTGTGTCAGGCCAATTGACATAGGCTAAGGCTAGAACACCAAGGCTACATCAAAATGTTGTTATGCTCTGCAAAATTATGCGGGGATTGTCTTCAGTTGTGACAGGCTCCTAGCATAACATTATCAGTCTCCAAAATCCCCCGAAGTCGGAGTGTGGCTGCCCATGTGGCGGGGTAATCAAAAAAGGTCACACACGTCATGTTCTCATCCCCAGCTGATGCATTTATACCATAGTGTTCAAATGCTTCGGCTGTTTGGATTATCTCTGGAGTCTTTTAGCCAGGGTACGACGACGACGACAACAACAACAACAAACAACAACAACAGCAACAAGAAGGGAAAGAAAAGAAGCATGATGAAGGGAGGGAAAGAGAGAAAAGAGAAAGAGGAAGACAGGAAAGGGGATGAATGAAAAGAAAGGATAAACAATTCATGAAAAGAAAAGAATGATAACAAAAGGAATGAAAGGAGAGCTGATTTATCATGAAAAGAAAGACAGGGGTAGGGGGATAGGCGGTACGAGACGAATGATGGAAAGACAGGAAGTGTGATGAATGGAAGAAAGGAGGAACGATGAATGGAAAGACAGGAAGTGTGATTAATGGAAGAAAGGAGGAACGATGAATGGGAAGACAGGAAGTGTGATTAATGGAAGAAAGGAGGAACGATGAATAGGAAGACAGGAAGTGTGATTAATGGAAGAAAGGAGG
>CM031607.1:42641606-42666606 GCA_018398815.1 Conus ventricosus | reverse complement strand
CAGGTTCAAATTTTATGAGCTTGTATAACCAGTAAATCTCTCCCCCCCCCTCCCCCCCACCCCCCCACCCCCTTCTCCTCTTCAGAAAGGTCAAAGCTGTTTTAATTTCTGGATCTTTGGCAATAATATTTTACACACACACCATGCGCACGCACATACGCGCGCGCGCGCGCTTTCAAATGCGCTCACACCTTAAAAGTGACTGAAAGTAGTGTCTCTGTTGCGAGTTAGGAGGAAGAAGATAGGATTCAATGTCAGAATTTCAGGTGTCAAAGATGGAGACGGGTAAACTTGCGCCCGTGTTAACGGAGGTGAATTTGTCTTAAGTATGTAATCATAGCCAAAATAAGCAGACGATGAACGTCTGAGACTTACTGGTTTATCAGGCGATGTAGATTTTTTTCTTTCCTTTTTTTCTTTTATTTTTTTTAAAGACTTTTTGTTTGCTTTGTTTGTTTGTTTTTCTCAGGGGGGGGGGGGGGGGGGGTTGTCTTTCCTTTTTTTTAAAAATAGACTTTTTGTTTTTCTTTTTTTACGTGCACATGACATGGATGGGGGGGGGGGGGGGGTCTTAATTTTTTCCTTGATATTGACGCAGTGTGGATCATACTAAGTAGTCTGATCAAAAGAATTTGATTTCTGGTCTTCCTTTCCTCCATAGTGTGTGTGTGTGTGTGTGTGTGTGTGACGAATATGGCCCTGGGTCAAACACAACAACAAAACTTAAAGACAAACAAACGTAAATAAAAAGTCAAAACAAAGAAAGAAAGAAAAAGAAAGTCATTGCAAAGGTTAAAGTTATAAGGTTATATTTGTGAAAAGCCGGAACATGAATAACCTAATTATGGTTCCAAAACTGTTGCGAGTGTTGTCCCTTTCAGTGCTAAGTACGAAGCTTAATTTTTGTTTAATACAGTCTTTGTGCGTGTGTGTGGTGTGTGAAATGATTCTAGTCTACTTGATATAATCCTTGTATAGTAATACCTTGTATCATGGTTTCTGTTTGCTAAATCGTTTGTATTATTATAATCCATTTCCATTAGTACACATCAGGTTCTTTACCCAAGCGTATGTTCTCTTTTGCATGCCTGATCGGTTAAATAGAACCTTTCATAGTTTTTTTTTAAACGTTGATACAAAATTTGTTGTTGCTAGAAGGCGTATATCTTTGGATTGTTGAACTCAGGGTATTTGCTTTTCAAAAACAGTTCACAGTATTTCTTCGCTGAGATATGAGACCTACTGTAAGATTTGACAATTACGGGGGAGCGGGGGATGGATTACCTCCCTTTCCCTTATCTCAATAACTCATGTATATAGACTGATGAATTACATAATGTACCTATGAAAAATATCATTATCTACATGTCATGAATGAGGCAAAAGTCTGGGGGGTTTTAGCTGGTTTTGTTTGGTTTTGTTTTAATAATTTTTCATTCATGCAAACACAATTACTTGTAGAAGCAGGTATTTCACAAATTATTACAAACCCGATGTGTGTAAGAGAGAGAGAGAGAGAGGAGAGAGAGAGAGAGAGAGAGAGAGAGAGAGAGAGAGAGAGAGGAGAGAGAGAGAGAGAGAGAGAGTGTGTAACAATGTTTTATTCTAACAAGCTCAAAGCCCCATTTGAAGGGGTACCTGCAAACTAGAAAACAAACATTTTACGCACCTAGGTATAGGAAACAATATAATAATGTGTGTGTGTGTGTGTGTGTGTGTGTGTGTGTGTGTGTGTGTGTGTGTGTGTGTGTGTGTGTGTGTGTGTGTGTGTGTGTGTGTGACAGGGAGAGAGAGAGAGAGAGAGAGACAAGACAAGACAAGACAAAATTCTTTATTTACGAGGATAATAGATAAGCACTGACGTGCTTTTTTACACCCAGTCCTCGCCCTGAGTAGGGACTACAGCATGCAGTGAAATCAGAGAGAGAGAGAGAGAGAGAGAGAGAGAGAGAGAGAGAGAGAGAGAGAGAGAGAGAGAGAGAGAGACGATGTTTTATTCTAACAAGCCCAAAACCCCATTTGAAGAGGTACCGGTAAACTAGAAGACAAACATTTTACGCACATAGGTATAGGAAGCAATATACATGATTGCCTGTATGAGAGAGAGACACACACTGACACTGACACTGACACATTTTCATTGGCATTAGCTTTTCACAGCCTTAGTGCTAAGGGGAATAATTTACAAACTAACAGCGTACAAGTAATAACGAATGACGGGAAAACATTCACGCACACTCGCACACACGCGCGATAGCACGCGCGCGCGCCGGTAGCATTCTACATCCATACACGCAGAAAAATAAACAAACAAACAAACAAACAACAACAACAACATCATCATCATCATCATAAATGCCAAACCCAACCATCCTTCTGTAAGTATTAAAATACTAAGAGTCCGTCGCAAGTCAAATTTTTGCATAGTTACTTTGTCTTTCCAGTTCTTGTCATCTTCTTCACCCCGGTAGCTATTTTTCTTTGTTTCTTTCATTTCCTTGTTTCTTGCTCTTTCTTTTCTTTCAAGTACTCTCTCTCTCTCTCTCTCTCTCTCTCTCTCTCTCTCTCTCTCTCTCTCTCTCTCTCTCTCTCTCTCTCTCTTAACCTTCTTAGGTTTACCATCATCAACTTTTTTTTGTCTCTCTCTTTTTCGTTTCAATGTTGTTTATATGACATTTTCTTGCTGCTCGTATTATTTGCTTCTACGATAAATTTTGAAAGCGATATTATCATTTCTTCAGTTTCGGATTCAAGAATCGCTACTAAATCATGTCTTCTCGAAACAGGTAAAGAA
The DNA here is from genome assembly GCA_018398815.1 of Conus ventricosus. Classification (NCBI taxonomy): domain Eukaryota; kingdom Metazoa; phylum Mollusca; class Gastropoda; order Neogastropoda; family Conidae; genus Conus; species Conus ventricosus. The sequence continues at coordinate 42,663,812 of CM031607.1, read as the reverse complement.
AACAAATTACATTTATTTCGGGTTGACGTATATGCAGGGCAATGAAAAATAAAATGGCGTTCGTCTTCAGCTTCCTCACAACATATTACGGGCAAATTGTCCCTTTCCTGGTCGTCAATAAACCATCTGTTAGCCTTTAATCCAAGAGTTCTCATTTTGAGTCTGGCAAAAAGCTTGAAAAATGATTTTAGATCAGAAATGTCAATCATATTTTGTATTTTCTACGACATGGGAATGCCAGCTTTGCTTTTATGAACTGATTAAACAATCTTCCGAGATAGAGGCAACGTCACTTCCAACTCCCTGGCTGATCCAAACAATACCGAAACTATTTTCAGTAAGAACTTTTTTTTTTGTCTACCCAGTTTTGCTTTCCATCTTCATGTAGCTGCAACAGCATTTGTCCATCAAATAACTTCCAGAAAGATGAAGAATCAGTAATACTTAATTTGCTCATAGCTCTAAGTTCATAAGTCCCTTCTGAGAGACAGAAAGTGAGAGATAAACCGAAGCATGCATTCACAGAGAGAGAGAGAGAGAGAGAGAGAGAGAGAGAGAGAGAGAGAGAGAGAGAGAGAGAGAGAGAGAGAGAGAGAGAGAGAGAGATGTAAACCGAAGCATGCAGCGTTAAGTCCAGGGGGAGACTATAACTGAACAAGAAGACAGGAACAGGATACATTCAAATATGCGTGAAAAGCATGAATTGCCTCCCTTCAATAGAATTATTGCTCTCGAGAGCAACACTTGGAAGTGAGGCAATGTGTTTTTGGGGTGCTGTGTTTGCGTAAATGGGTTACGATCTGATTTCTATTTCATTTTCAAATTTTCATTTTTAGTTTTCAGCAGCATTTACCCCCCCCCCCCCCCCCCTCCCCCGTCCCCCTTACCCCAAATTGGCCGTTTGTCACCTTTTCTAAACCACGCATGACGTTCATTATTGCGCATTGCGAATATATGTATATAATATGACTCTGTGTGTGTGTGTGTGTGTGTGTGTGTGTGTGTGTGTGTGTGTGTGTGTGTGTGTGTGTGTGTGTGTGTAATAGAATAATTATGGGCGTGCTGTTAATTGTTTTAAGTTTATTTCATCATGGTAGAAACAGTTACACTACTTATTCGTCATTTACTGTTTACTATTTCCTGCCTCATTTCAGATTTCCTGTCACAGCAATCAAACCAATGTTACCTGTACTTAATACTGTTCGTCCCTGTTTTCGATTTCTCAGCTGGAAATTACCCGTGCGATCAATCGGGACGTAAAACCTGCGCTTCCATTGCCAACATCCACAGCATCACTGGCCCGAAGGGAAAATTCAGTGTCCAATCCCATTTCACCTGCCAGTCCACCAACTTGGTGTATGTTCTGAGATGCAGCCTCTGCTCAAAGTTGTACGTTGGGGAGACGTATCGCACCCTCAACGAACGCTTTGTGGAGCACCTCAGAGCCATCCAGTCGTCTCATCCAACACCAGTGGGGATTCATTTCAACGCTGATTGCCACAGCCATATCTCCGTCACCACTGTTTGGTAAAACCACTCCTCAGCTCCAAAAAGAGAATTCAGTGAGTCGAGGATCATCTCTCACCTGGGCACCACAATCCCTGATGGACTCAACTCCCACATCTAACTTTTTTAAAATTTTGTATCATCCACGCTTTCCTTTTCCCCAAACTCTCCTTCATCCCTTTCTGCACCGCCCCTCCCCTATCTCTACCATCTAGGTATGCATACTTCATAGACACATGCACATATGGACAATCCATATGCACTTTTTTTTAATGCAACCCCAAATTTTGTTTGTCTTTTCACTCTATCTGCCTCTCTTTTTCCTTTTCTCCATTACACACACACCTCACATATTCGTTCGTTTTCATACCTATACGGTGTTTTTGGTTTGTTCGTTTTTGTCTTTAGTTTAATGTCATCACTCCTAAAGACGGTCTGTGAGTGAAACGTAGGATTTTGTTTTTCTTTTCTTTTTTTCTATTTTCAAATATTTTGAACAATCTCAAGGATAGTTTTATTTACATGACCAAACTTTGAACATCCTTTTTGATGATGACTCCTTGTTTGTTCTGAGTGTTGTATGCTGGCGACGTTTGGAGTTAAGGGCGTGTATTGAGTTCCTTCACGAGAAAAAAATTAGTTGTGCTACTTGTTCGTTACTTGCAGTTTATTATTTCCTCCGACATTTTTTCCCCCATCATACTGGGTTACCATTGCTGTTCGTCACTCTGTTTGACTGTATTCAAGATCGAAAAGGCTGTGCCTTGAAACAATGTTGAAGTGTGTTTGTTCTTTTCTGTGGGCGTTGTTGCTGTACAGATGTATCAGGGTTATACGGGACAAGTCTGGAACTTCCTTTTTGGGGAATGCCTCGTGTGTGCTCTACATAAGAATTTCTGCAGTGCGATTTGTTTGTTGTAATAAAGCATTCGTCTGGAAGTTATTTCATCACGGGAGAAAGAATTGCACCACTTTTTTTTCTTTGTTATTTACCATTCCATGATTTATGTATAAACATTTATCGATCCGATTCTAACAACGTTATTTGTTCATTGGAACAAGATCCTTGATTCCATTTTCAAATCACAGAAAAATCTCTCATGACTCTGAAGTGGAATCGAACCAAGACCTCCCTGCCGCGAGTCCGCGACGCTAACCACTTCGCCACGGCGGCAGGCAATTTATCTGTCTTTCTTTCCGTTCTTAACAAGCACGCCTCGGTTCGGACTAAACTTTGTCAAATTACATGTAACTGCAAAAACAAATGTTGAAATCATTACTGAATTCAAGGTGATAACTTCTTCTTCTTCTTCTTCTTCTTCTTCTTCTTCTTCTTCCTACATACGACCAACATCATTTCACTAATGGTTTTGTCGCAGTTTGGGGAGATTGCCGAAGATTGCGCTGTTGTGAGGATTGGGGGGGGGGGGGGGGGGGGGGGGGGGGGGGGGGGGCATTTTCGCAACTCCAACTGTGCCAGTCTGATTTCCTTGGAGGTTCCCGGGGTCAAGCCCTACCAGTAGTGCCTCAGCTTCATCGCCGCTACTTTTTTTTTTATTTTTTAATAGGCACACATAAAGAAAGTATTTCACTGGACAACAGCGACATTATTTACAAACATCAAACAAAGTCATGTAACATGTCACATAGTGTCCTCATAAATACATCATGACATTTAGAGAAAATACGTTACAAAATGATATTTCAGTCTTATTGTTCCATTTGATGCCCAAGGTCGCGGACAACATGCACAAAGAAGGGAATTATATTCTATGCATTATTAACATTATTCTTGTATTAGTGGTATCTATGGAAACCATTTTGTCCCGTATTCTGCATAATTCATCTCAATCGAGTACATATGTTTCTCAACTTTATGTCTATAGCATAGTTCCTTTAGAAACATTATTAGGTTGGGTTTCATCTTATTAATTCTACATTTGTATATGAAATATTTTCCCATTAAAATAATTAAGTCTAACATGTCATCTGTTTTTGTTTTCTCCTCAGTGCCAAACAATATAAGCTCTACATTAAATGACAATCTTCCACAGATCACTCTTTGGTATATATAAACATTGCTTTTAGAAAAGAAGACACATAAAGGTTTTTTGGAAATTTAACTCTTCACTTTTGAGAGATAAGATATATGTAGACCTTATTAATGAAAAGATTGAAGAAATTAAGGAACAATATGCGCTACTACCATACAGTAGAAATTCTCTTGATAAAATCCCAAACAATCAAATTCAGTTCTCAGTTCCAGACCAGTTATTCTTAGATACTCTGATTATGGAAATAAGAGCAGAAACAATAACATTTAGCAACATAAAAATAAAAACATAAATGAGAAAGAAAAAACACATTGAAAAAGAAATTCAAGCTTTGGAAAGCAAAACTCCTTTATTGGAAGCGGACGTGGCAACCCTGAAAAAGAAAAAAGATTAATTGAATGAGATTAGGAAAACAAAGATGGAAGGAATAATGGTAAGGTCCAGGGCAAGATGGTACACCCATGGGGATACTACTTTAAGGCTGTTATGAGCTGCATCCTGTAGTCTAATTTACCTCTGTTCAGGAGCAGGTATGTCCCTTGATATCTTAATGGAGTGTCCTGTGCGTGCCTGTACCCATTGTCAACACAGCGCAGGCCTCCAAGGGTGGTACAGGACTGCTCTAAAGGCAGGTCAAGACAGTGCTTCTCTGGGTCCTCCCCAGCACCTTCGGGTGTTTCTTTTTCTTCTTTGCCTTAACTAGGCTGACCCTGGAGAAAGGTCCAGTGACGGTGAGGAAAGACCCACTGACCACAGGGAAAGTCCTGTTGACAGTGGGAAAGACTACAACTTTGGATTCTCTCTTGAGGGCACATAAGACCGTATGGCGAAAGCTTGGCTGTGTCTGGAGTGGCACTGTCTTCATCTGTCCGTGGGCAGGGGTGGTTGGGTCTGTGGGGTGTGCTCGGCAGCTGGAGGGTGGTGTTTTTCGCCGGTGGGCTCTGCAGTCATGAAATACGGGCTGGTACACCCATGGGGATGCTACTTTAAGGCTGTTATGAGCTGCATCCTGTAGTCTAATTTACCTCTGTTCAGGAGCAGGTATGTCCCTTGATATCTTAATGGAGTGTCCTGTGCGTGCCTGTACCCATTGTCAACACAGCGCAGGCCTCCAAGGGTGGTACAGGACTGCTCTAAAGGCAGGTCAAGACAGTGCTTCTCTGGGTCCTCCCCAGCACCTTCGGGTGTTTCTTTTTCTCTTGATAAAATCCCAAACAATTAAATTCAGTTCTCAGTTTCAGACCAGTTATTCTTAGATACTTGATTATGGAAATAAGAGCAGAAACAATAACATTTAGCAACATAAAAATAAAAACATAAATGAGAAAGAAAAAACACATTGAAAAAGAAATTCAAGCTTTGGAAAGCAAAACTCCTTTATTGGAAGCGGACGTGGCAACCCTGAAAAAGAAAAAAGATGAATTGAATGAGATTAGGAAAACAAAGATGGAAGGAATAATGGTAAGGTCCAGGGCAAGATGGGCGTCATCGCCGCTACTTGGCTAGGTCCGAAAGAGGTGTGTGTGTGTGGGGGGGGGGAGGGGTGGGGGTAATGGTGAATAAGTAGTAGGGGGAGGGCGGGGGGGCAGAAGTAGAAAAGTGACTGGGAGGAATGGCAGGGGGTGGAGGGGGGGGGGGGGTTGTAGGGAATAGTGGTCAGAAGGAGGGTAAGGGGGGGAGGGTTGGGGGTGATGGGGAAGGGGTGGAGGTGGTTGTTTCAGGTTCTAGAGATGGGAGACCAGCCTGGACTTGAAGTAGTCCAGTGACTCAGCCGTCACAACCTCCTGAGGCAACTTGTTCCATTCTGGTATGGTCCTCGGGAAGAACGTCATCTGCCTGTACCGTGTCGTGCAGGTGGGAATGTTGTGGCTCAGGTCGTTGTTCATCCTAGAGCTCAGCCTGCTGTCAGATGGTTTGGACAGGTACGTGGAGTTAATGGATATGTTATTACAAACAGGCCTAACAGGAAAAGACAACAAAATTAAGCAACAACAAAATAAATTTATAGAAGTTTAAAATCAAAATTATATCATATATAAAATTATATGTGCAATAAAGAGATATTTCCAAAGGATTAAATATCATCACCGATTTATTTATTTTGTCGAATACGCGAACAGGCAATTTACTACAAGAGCACAGAGAATAATGATGATAACTAACACAGACGGTGATGATTCAGAGCTACTAAATTGTTTCTTCGAGTCATAACCATTAACACGGTTCCACATTCGAAGCTCTTGGAGAAGCTGGGAAGCTACGGCATCAGAGGCCCACTCTATCAGTGGTTCACCACTTTCCTCACCCAGCGGAGTATGAAAGTGGTGGTCGATGGACAGTCCTCCGAGCAAGTGACAGTAGACTCTGGCGTTCCCAAGGTACAGTAGTTGGCCCCTACTATTCTTATGCCACATCAATGATCTATCTGCCTCCATTTCATCTCAAGTCAGGCTCTTTGCGGACGACTGCCTTCTCTATCGAGAAGTTAAGACTCAGGCAGACCACATCGCCTTGCAAGATGACCTGAAAAAACTAGAAACCTGGGCTAAAGAATGGGACATGAGATTCAATGCCAAGAAATGTTACATCAAGAGTGTACGACACAGATCACCTTTCTTCTACCAGCTGGACAACCACATCCTACAGCTAGTGGACTCTCACCCCTATCTTGGAGTTGAAATAAGCGAAAACCTGTCTTGGTCTGCTCACATAGACAAGATCGCCAAGAAAGCAAACGCCAGCCTGGGTATGCTTCTTAGGAACCTACGCTTTTGTTCTGAAGCCTGCCGCAAAACAGCGTATGTCTCTCTTGTCAGGTCCCTTCTAGAGTACAGCTCCACTGTCTGGGACCCATATACACAAAGCGAATTTGACAGGATAGAAGGCATCCAACGCAGAGCAGCCAGATACTTAAAGCGAGATTACCGGTCCTGAAACCCAGGCTGTGTCACAGCTATGCTACAGGACATTGGCTTCCCTTCGCTACAAGAAAGAAGACGGCAACACCGGCTCACCTTCTTATTTAAGATCATCGAAGGACATCTTCCTGGATACCTGACGCCTGTCCGAAACAAAAGACTTATAAGACCTACAAGAGCGGAAAATCAAGAGAGGAAAAACAGTGGAGAAATACGTAAGGAACCACCAGCGCTGCTTTAACGTCCAGCATACTGCATCACTAGGCTTCAAAAGCAGCTTTTTTCCACGAACCATCAGGGAATGGAACAACCTCGACAACAGTGTTGTTTCCGCAGGGACTGTGGAGGATTTCAAGAACCTCCTCCAACAGACCCCAAATAGAAGTAAGCAAACACCTCCCACTCCACCTTGCCCCCTTCCCCCTCCCTCTTCCTCCTCCTCCTCCCCCCCGCCCCCCACCTCCTCCCTTCCCTTTTTCCTTCTTCCACGACTGTTGCAGAGGCTTAGCATCGTGTCAGTGCACGCCGAACGTGCGCTGGCTGGCCAGGCCACCAAACATGTAGGATTCTTTTTTTTTTTTTTTTTTTTTTTGTGGCATCAGTTATCGGATCAATGGAGCACCTAACGCGGTGACTTTTTTTCCCCCCTAAGGCCGAAATCCACCTCTTCAGTTTTTGGTGCTTCACACTGTCCTCTTCATCTGGAAAAAGAAAAATCAAAACCAATTTGCACTACTAATTTTTCTCTTTTTTTTTCTGTTCTCCAACCAGTCTCTTATACATCATGCAATGTCTGTATGTTCTCTCAAATGGACATATTTTTGCTGATTTAAGTGTATTGGCGTTTGATATAAAGTGTCTGGGTTTCACTCTGATAATGTGCTGCTTATGTAAATAGAACAACATACATGAAACAAAACAAAACAAAACAAAACAAAAAACTGCATTATTTTCTTTTCTTTCAGTTTTGCCAGAGACAGACAGACAGACAGACAGACAGAGGTTAAAAAAAAAGACGAAGAAATGCTAATAGACGCTCCAGAAATGCACATCAAACGTTCAGAAGTTTGGCGGATGAGGAATGTGGATGGGATTATAAGAAAAGAATTCAAGTTTCAGCACCCGTCGCTGTGACTCCCGAACCTGTAAACAGTCCCGGTAATCATCCTGAAGAATACAGACGAAAAGGACTGCAAGGACGACTCTAGGAGAGATGACAAACATGCACAGGAGACAAAGACAAGGGTCACCTAAGATCTCGGAAATTGGCTATTCCCCAAAGATGATGCCCTTATAGCGAAAAGGGGGTCTACAAGGGAGACATGAGGAAAGCCAAGAAGCGAGATAATAAGTGTGTGTGTGTGTGTGTGTGTGTGTGTGTGTGTGTGTGTGTGTGTGTGTGTGTGTGTGTGTGTGTGCTTGTCGAATTGGATGTGAGTGTGCAATTTGAATATGAAATTGATGTCGTTATTCTACAATTACTAGTCAACAAATGCTAGTTTATACAAAACATGAGAATAAAGGAATTGTGTGTGTGTGTGTGTGTGTGTGTGTGTGTGTGTGTGTGTGTGTGTGTGTGTGTGTGTGTGTGTGTGTGTGTGTGTGTGTGTGTGTGTGTGTGTGTGTGTTAGTTCTTTAGTTTAACGTCTGTTCACCCTCAAGTGATATTAGACGAGGGGGGGGGGGGGGGGGGGGGAGTACAAGGGGGAGGAGAGAGGGGTGGGAGATAGAGGAGAGGCGGAGAAAGGCAGGGAAGAGAAGATAAATGAAGAAGGGAGAGGATGGATATGAAAGTAGTGACTGATTGTGCATGTGAAATGCTTCAATTATTTTGTTTAAAAAAAAAAAAAATCCGTGTGTCGTACGAGTGTGTGTTGTGTGTGTGTGTGTGTGTGTGTGTGTGTGTGTGTGTGTGTGTGTGTGTGTGTGTGTGTGTGTGTGTGTGTGTGTGTAAGAATGCATATGTAGAAAAACAAAAAATATGTTGAGGGGAGGGGGGGGGGGGGGCGGGGATAGCAACTATCAAGTAATCAACAAATAACTAACAAGAAGAATATTACAACCAAACTGAAACCAAAATATACCGGTTACTCAAAGAAGAATTCCAAGAGGGCTTAAATGCAATATTTCAGCAAAAGTTCGCAAAAGATGAAAATCATTCACAATTCTTTCAATCGTTAACGGTCTTTTTACGAGTAAGCTACCTGCAGTCTCAGTAATTTGGTCTTTGATATTAGGACAGTGCAAGAGCAGATGATTCACTGAAATATGGTTCCCACATACACATTTGACGTCTTTACAGTATTTTGTTTTGAAAGCATCTAAACGAATCTTAAACATCAAAGATGTAACTGGTCTTGACCCTGCATCAGACATATGCCTTAGCATCAAATTTGAATTCAGTGTCTCGGAGCCTTTAATGCAGGTGAGAGAATATTGGCTCTCTGATGCCTTCAAAATGTTGACAAAATTCCCCTCGGCTACTTTTTCAGTGTGTCTATAACATTCATGCAAATCTAATTCAATGTTTAGTTGAATTGCCCCTTCAGTATTTCGTGCTGCACTTCTAGCTGCTCTATCAACCAGTTCATTAGAGCATACTCCGCAGTGGGACAGAACCAATAAAAAGTTACACTAATGTCTTTGTTTGACAATTTATGAATTAAATGTTTGATTTCGAGGATCATTCCAACACGCTTTTTGATATTATGACCTTTGATAGCTTGTAATGCCGATTTTGAGTCAACATAAATCAATATTTTACCAGCATTTACGGGTAGTTCTTCAATATGGCGCAATGACATTAAAATGGCAATCAACTCTGCAGTAAAAATAGAATAATGCTGACCTATATGATAACGTTTGACTGCTTTCAATGTAGGAATTACAAATGCTGCACCTGTGCTACCATTATCAAGTACAGACCCATCTGTATATACTTTAATGTAGTCAGCATAATAGTTCTCTAGGTGTTCATTAACTAGATTTCTTAAAACATTTGGAGGGTGATTTTTGTTCAAACCTGTATGATCAATATCAAAGATAGGTTTAATTTGTTCCCAAGATGGTGTGTGTGTGTGTGTGTGTGTGTGTGTGTGTGTGTGTGTGTGTGTGTGTACAATGGTGGCCAGCCATACAGCTCTAGGAATAAATAGATATGAGCAAGGACCTGTGTCATTAAAAGCAAGTTTATACATGTACAAACAGGACTAATAGGCAAAACAACGGATAAACACTAAACCAGTGCCTGAGCGCATACTGATGCTTACCTAGTGGTTCTTTTTTATTCTTTTTCTTCCTTTTTTTCTCTCTCGAGAGAATTACATCTCAGGTTCCGATGTTGTACAAACTCGGGTTTCTGAACTCTTGTCACTTTTTACTTATGCAATTTATAAATTGATGTAATGCTTTCTCAGTTCTATGTGTTGGTCGAAAATCATTTGTAATGCCATCATTTTTTTATATAGTTTTACGTGCAATGCTAATGGACATTTCCCCATTAATATAATGTGGTTAATCGATTTTATTACCTGTTTACCTATATCGTCTCTGTGGACTCCAAAGAGAACGTCAGTTAACGACAGTTTTAAAGATTTATCGATTCTCGATTAAATCAATATTTCTATATTTTTCCTACATTTATTGACTAGAGGACAGTAGAAACAGAAATGTTCAATAAAATCAGTTTCATCTGTACAGTTATCACACTTGTTAGTTTCTGATACTTTGATTTTTTGCAAAAGAATATTAGTCGGGTAAATGTTGTGGTTTATTTTCCATTGTAGTTCATACAGCCTAACCTCTTTTGTAGATGTTTCTTCTTCTTCTTCTTCGTTCGCTCAGACAGGAACCCCAGATGCACTGATGAAGGCTGCCGTCCGGCGGAGGTCCTCCAGAGATCCGTCACTCTTCCACCTGGCGGGGCCTCAACGGTCGAGCACCATATTGAGATTCTCCAAGGTTGTCTGTCATATGAGCGGGGATGCGTTGTGCTGCCGTTACGCCCCTGACAAGTCAGGACCAGCACATCCGACTTCGGCTCTTGCCATTTATCCATGGCTGGGGTAAGGCTTGGAGCAGTGTCAGGGCGTGTCCACGCGCCGGTGGGCCTGCACAGGGTTCCTTCCTTTCTCGGTGGGGGCCTTACTCCTCCATGTGGACTGGTCTAGCCTGCGGCTTTCCTTGATTGGAGAGGCCGAGATCTAGTTTTAATATAGCGCCAGTCGTCCGCTCCCGTGCCGCGTTAGTCACAACAGAGGTTGCGTCCAACCTGCCCCATGTCCCCTGAGGAAACACCCACATTAACGTGGCGAGAAGGTGCGACTACGGTTTTCACCCTTTCTTAATAGAAGAAAGGGATCTTCGCAGATCTTGTAGATGTTTTACCCCTCTCTCTATAGACCCATGTATGTATATATAGTGTACCTGCACCGTCCCAACTCCTCGAAAAGCATTTTAAAAAATCTGCAAAGCCATTTTTACAAAATATTACTCATTTTACCAAAACCGCATAGAATTAGATGGAATTATTCTTGTCACACCATGCTGACCTTTTTTTTCTTCAGAAAAGGCAGTTAAACATAAAGAATGATTTATTCACTGGTGCAGTTTTTGTACCTTTTTCTAAAGCTTCCGACTCCATTATCACGCGCGCGCACACAGAGTAACTCACTCACTCACTCACGCTGACACACACACACACACACACACACACACACACACACACACACACACACACACACGCACGCACGCACGCACGCACGCACGCACCACACACGCACGCACGCACGCACGCACGCACACACACACACACACACACACACACACACACACACACACACACACCACACACACACACACACACACACATCAGGCCTAGGCGTTTACAATCAGGAAAAAAAATGATGTAAGGATGAAAAATTCCACGAAAACAGTGCTTTCAATTTATTAGTGGCAGGTGAAACTAACTGCCTGCATAAGAGGACTTCACTTCACTAAAGAGACCCGCGTAAAACATTCAATCATCAGGCATAGATTGTCCTTACTAGACCCCTATGGAGATGACATAGACCTATAACAATCTTGAATGTCTCTACGATGTAGTTCGCATGTTTACGTCAAATCTTATCTTGCCGCTTTTGACGTCATGAGCACAAACTCTGATATAGAGTGACAAGATCATGCAGGCTATAGTTGGCCTATAGTATAAGATTTAAAGCTGATCCTTAAAAAACAGTCTTGATGGCGTGGTGACAACAGAATGTAGCTTCTCAAGAGCCAGTGGTCAGCGGTGTTGTGGAACAGCCTTCAGCTTGGTGAGTACAATAACACTTTGGGAAAACATGCTGAACAATGAAGTAGTGGGAGAGAAAACAAGTGCAGGCTAACAATTCTTCAGTCATTTATAGTAATGACTTGGCAAAGATTTGAACTTTTGGAAAAGAAAACATCTGACATTGGCCACGATGAATTTCAAGTTATCACCATCAAGAAGACGATAAGTTCTTGGTCCCAAATCTGCAACCTCACAAAGGAAAAAGAGGTTCGACGTTTACATCAAGACTAGATCTAGATCTAATTGAAACTTATACATGATTTACAGCCTAAAGCCTACTCAATGTTTTTCATGATTTTCGTAACAGTCAATACATCAGATAGCCTAATAGGCCTATGGCCTACTTCAGATAGCCTAACAGGCCTATGGCCTACTTCAGTGCATGACATTAGAAAAAGCATTTTATCGTTGTTCTCATTTCTTTGAACATCAGCCATCATCATTTTGATGGTTCTGATGTGTATAGAACTGGGGGGTTTCCACTAACTAGGTATGTAGAACTGGCAGTAGGGGGTGTTGTGGGGCGGGGTGGTGGTGGTAGGGGAGGGGGCGCTGGCTGATCAGATTCGGGACTTGTAGCACTCCACCGAGGTTAAGGAGAGAACCTCGGGAGGCAGGCTGTTCCAGGCCTGACAGTCCTCGGGAAGAAGGAATACTTCCTGTAGTTGGTTTTGTAGGCAGGAAGGAGATACGTCTCCCTGTGTGACTGTCTTGTAGACCGTGCTGGGGTGTTAGGTGTGGGCCTGAAAGGGGTGTTGATGCTGACCTCTTCTCGATGATATTTGAAGAAGGTGGTCAGTCATGCTGCTCTTCTTCTGTCTGCTAGGGTGGACCACTGTAGATGTGTCAGCATGGAATCGACAGTTGAGATGTGACGGTGGCGGTTCACAACCACCGAGCTGCATGGCGTTGGACTTTTTTCTAAGTTGTCGACGTTTTGGGCAGTGTTACAGACATATTCTAAAATTTGTACAAGGGACATTTCGAGCCTTGAAATTTTGATTTGTTACAGACATATATTCTAACATTTGTACAAGGGACATTTTGAGCCTTGAATATCATGGCTACAAGTGTAGTGCTAATAGAGATTTAGCGAACGGAAAGTTACCCGAATTTTACGGACAGAAGGTAGAGTTTGACGGAAAATCTCCAAGGCCGTCAGTTTTCCTGACAGATGCAATTTTATACTCTGAGAGAGAGAGAGAGGAGGGGAGAGAGAGAGGAGAGAGAGAGAGAGAGAGGAGATGAGAGAGAGAGAGAGAGAGAGAGAGTAGGCCTAGGTCCTAGCGGTGTTAGGTGGCAAGCACTGAGATGACGTGCTGAAGTCGGGGGGGACTGAGGGCCGATGATAGTCACATCTAGACAGGCACCCGATCGACTGTTTAGTGATGAAGAACTCGGGGAATGTAATTGATGTGAAGGAAAAAGGTGTATTTTACTGAATCAGTAAAGCTCCCGTTAAAACGTCATGATAAGTCTGCGACTGTGTAACAAATGAGAAGTGAGGATACGTCTCGATCCTTTTACAAAATTCACGCGGTGACATCGCGCTCTAACTCCTCATCACAATGGCAGCAGTATGTAACAAAGCTTCGGGTGAACATCTGCCTTAAAAATGTTCAACACCGTCTGCATAAAACTAAACAGTACCAGAACCCTGTCTCTACTATATTCACTATTTCATTTCACATCGTAAAGACTTTATTATATTTATATTATATATTATATTATATATTATATATATATATATATATATTATATATATTTATATATATACAACAAACTAATAAATTCCAAGGATAAGTACCGCACCGTTCCAGCAACTTACAGAGCAGCTTGGTGTTGCAATGACTGCAAGAAATATTGAATTATAAACAAAGCTTGCTCTTATGTCTTAGATTGAAGAAATAGGGGGAGATACGCATTCATATCTGCAGTGGTAGATGATTCCGCCTAACTAACAGTATGTGCTTGAGTGGGTGAATGGGGAAAATAAAATAAATGCTTCTCAAAATGAGCCTTCAGCAAGCTTATATTCTCCAAGGGTGAGACATCCTCCAATAGGGAGGGAAACTCACTAACATATAACTCCTGGTCATTATACCGATATTTCGAAACTTGGTGGTTTCTCCTCATATATATATATATATATATATATATATATATATATATATATATATATATATATATATTTATATATATATATATATATATATATATACATATACAAAAACTAATAAATTCCAAGGATAAGTACTGAGCACCATTCCAGCAACTTAAGAGCAGCTTGGTGTTGCAATAACTGCAAGAAATATTGAATTATAAACAAAGCTTGCTCTTATGACTTAGATTGAAGAAATAGGGGGAAGTTAGGCAGAATTATTATGAATGCTTATCTCCCCTATTTCTTCAATCTAAGACATAAGAGCAAGCTTTGTTTATAATTCAATCTCCTCTCTCTTCTCTCTCTCTCTCTCTCTCCCCTCTTTAAAATTATTTTAAAGAAAAGTATTAAAAGAGGTTTTAAAAATCTAAAAATTTGTTTCAAGCCTTGGCTATCGTCAGGAGGATTTGGGGTTGCCCCCCGCCGGTTTTAATGCGGTGGGCCGTTGCAGCTGTTTCCGTGCGTGTTGGCTGCACGTTTTTTTTTTGGTTTTTCAGGTTACTGAGGGGTGTGTTCTTTAAACAACGTTTTCCCTTTTGTCCCTGCAGTTATTTATATTTTGTTTTAGTGTTAAGGTTGAAAGTGATTTTTTCACAGTATTAGCCATTTTATTTAGGCATAGATTGCCCCTTGGAACTAATAAATGTTCTTTTGGGTCGCGTTTCCCCGCGAGGGGCTGCCCCCAGAATGAACTTTTATTTTTCTTGAAAGTAAGACTTCAACAACGAATTAGGGTGCTTGGGATGACTTGAGTAAGAATTAGAAGTGACTTGGGTGAACTTGGGATGACTTAAAGGAGACTTGGAGTAAGAATTAGAAGTGACTTGGGTGATTTGAGGATGACTTGAGTAAGAATTGAAGTGATTGGAAAGAATTTGAGGATGACTTAAGGACGATTTGAGAAAGAACTTGAGTAAGAATTAAAAGTGACTTGGGGTGACTTGATTTTAAGAACTTAGAATGCTGAGTGTGTGAATGCGGGGGGTGGGGGTGGGCAGGGGGGGGGTGGGGTGTGTGTATGGTGGGGTGGGGGGGGGGACGTGCTGTGGGGGTGGGGGTGGCAGGGTTCCTCCTTAGTGTCGCGGTTAACACTTTTTTCCCCTGTTTCAATTCCCCTGCTAAAAGGCTGCTCAGACGGTCTGGGTTTAGGGGGAGGTAAAGAAAGAATATTTTTAAATACTGTTCGACCCAACTTTTTTCCCAGCCCCCAAAGCGCGGCACCTAAAATCAACTGGGCCCAAAAGTGATCACAGAGGGCGTTTGGCCTAGTTTGCTGCTGAGCTTTGCAGGTAAAGTGATCCATAGGGTCGTTTCCCCTAGTTTGTGCTTGCTTTGCAGGTCAAGTGACCATAGGAAGTTTGGCCTATTTTTGCTGCGTGCCCCCCTTTTTAAAAAGGTTGCAACGGCTTTGGCGATTTTACAGCAGTTACGCTGTACCCGAGTTTTATGGGGGCTCTAATCGCGTGTAGTACCCGTATTCTATTTTTGGAGATTTTTTGGAGATAGGCTGGCTACACTATCCTCTCCAAGGTGATTTCTAAGGTCTGCCTCCCCTATTTGTTCGTTGCAGAACCTCCCGAAAACCTATTCATTTGATAATCCTAAAAATCTTTGACGTTTGCCCCCAATTTCAAATACGTTTCCTAGCTTGTGAATTTAGGTGTTAAAAAAAACACACAAAAGTTAAAGATTTCCTAGTTTCGAATCAGCCTTTTTTTCCCCTGCGTTTGAGAAATGAACCCATGTTTGAAGCGGTTTTGTTTTTCAACATGGCTTTAGTGTCTAGCCAGCGCCAAAAATCAACGCGGTGGTTGTTTTGCTTCGGCCATTTTCAAAACGCAGCGCCTTTTTTTAGATATGGCCCCTCTATCAATAGTAAACATTTTGAACCGGCTACATCTTGTTCAGCAATATTTTTTCCGTTTTCTTTTTTCTTGAACCAAAAAACCCTTTAAAGTAGTCGTGATTTAAAAAGCGTGGGGCCGTTTTTTTCTTTTCCCCGCCTTCTAGAAAAGAAATGCTTTTTTCGGTTTCCTGAGAGAAATGCTTCCCCCTAGTTCCTTTTTGACAAATACTCTAAATGCTTTAAAAGGAAAACTTGTGGTTTAAATTGCGCGAGCGTTTTCAGTAAACCCGTTAGCCATTTTTTAAATAACCCCCAAACCGTGTGACAGGCACAGTAAAAAACAACCCCCCCAAACCCCTTTTGGGTTTTAACTCTGTAAAATAATGGGGGGGGCGTTTTGCTGCAGAAAAAATAGCTTGCTGATTTTACTAAAAACAGCCGTTACTGAACATTCCAACCCAAGTACACGCGCAACCCCGTAATTATCTCCCTTTCATTTTCTTTACTAGCGACTAGCAATTGGGTTGGGGGCCCCGTCATTACCCTTCTCATATTCAGTGACAGAGGTCCACAGTCGGTAAGTGAGCAGGGGAAAAAACCGCTGGATAAGTGTGTGGATTTTATGTCAGAAATAAACCCTTTTTTAAAAAAAGATTTTTAGAGAACTTTTCACATGAAAAACATACAATTATGTTTTTATCTTAAATAGTAGATCCCTAATATGCAACAGCCCCAAAAAACGGTCACGCTGGGATGTCTTGTCAGCGCTTGGCAAGATCGGTCAGATGATCTTAATAAAAGTTTTACTTGTAAGCAACCGCATTGTTAAAATTTTGGTTATGGAAAAATGTCTTTTATAGACCCCATGTCTTTTTTTTGCCCCCATATATTAAAAAAAATAATAATCGCCATGATCTATTTTTATCAAAAAAAACAAAAAAATTTAAAATTAAGTTCTTAAAATATTATTGCATTAGAAAGGAAAATGATCTTTTGTTGTGGCGGTTTGCTGTTTGTGTTCAGTTCTGTATTTAGTGGTTTGGGTTTTTTTTTGGTTTCTTCGGTTTTTTGGTGTTTTGTTTTATATTTTTAACCGTAATAAAGCCCCCCGCAATGCTGCCAAAAAAAGACAATTGCTTTTTAAAAAAATTCATGAAGACTTGGTGGGGTAGGGACTCTGTGTTTTTGTGGTCCTGAATCAACTTGCTGGTGTTTTTTTAGCTGGCATTGAAACAATGGCTGCGGCTTGGATTTTTATTTTGTGCTTGTGCCCCTTTAATTTTTTTTTTTTGTTCACCCGCTAAACTTTTTTCCTGCGCAAGCGCCCCGGCTTTTTTTCTGGTTGTTTTTTCATGGATTAATGTTTTGATTCGCGATTTTTGGCTCGGTCTTTTGAAGGGGAAAAAAAATCATATGATTAAAGTAATTAATCCAGATTTGCGGCGATAATAATGTCCCAAAACTGTAGTATAGATGCTCTAGAGTCTCTAAAGATTTGTAAAAAAGGATCCTGGTTTAAAAATACTAAAATCTTTTCAGAATCAATAGGCGCAAAACTATAAAAAGTTTGGAAAATAAGAACTTTTTTCCAACTTTTTCCCTTCTTGATCCCCGTTTGGCTTTTACCCGTTTTTGTATTTCAATGTCTTGTGGGACATTTTGAATTTGTTTTGTGAATTCATTGCGAGGAATTTTTTTTTTCCAAAATGCTGCCAAGAATTTCAACTTTTTTTTTTGGCATAATGCTTGGTCATCAACTTGTATTCACAAGTTTTAGGAAAGGGTTTTGGTGCCTGTGCGTAGTAGATCATCAGGTTCAGTTTTTATTAAATTTTAATTATTTAATTTTTTTTAAAATTTGGCGCAAAAAACTTTACACCTTTTTATTCCCTTTTTGTGTTATTTGGGGGTCTAAATGTAGGTACACGATGCTTTGGTAAAAAACTTGTTAAAAAAAAAACCAGCAGATCTTTGGGAAAACTAGACTTTTGGGGTTTAGCAAAATGATTGTTTATTGCAGCTTCATTTTTACGAAAGATTTTTAGTTAAGCAAAGGAAAAATTCCAGACAGTATTAATATGTAAAAAAAAAACGTTTATAAAAATGGTTATGTAATGTGATAGGTGGCGCTGTGGTGAATGCGTTTCTTTTAGCGGAAAGTAATTTCGCATTTTGAAAAATACGGGATGCGCGAGAGAAAAAGACATAACAAAATGTGGGCAACTAGCCCCAGCACAAATCCTTGAAAGCAGAGAATTGGCAGTTTGATTTTATTAATAAAAAACTGAAAAAACAGGGACATGCCGCTTAACATTTAAAAATGTTGATCAAGCGATAAAGAATATTTTCTTGTAACAGGCAAGCCAATCGAGACATTGCCCCCCCCAAAAATTTTGGATTTTTATCATCCTCAGAAAAAAAAAAGATGCAAAAATGATTTATTGTCTTTGGTGCCCTTGTGTATTTTGTTGACTAAAATTGGTGAAATTAAAAAAAACAAAATTATTTTTCGCCAAAGGATATTGGAGGGAAACACGCAATCAAAAGCTAGCCCGCAGCGGAGTCAGTGAACCCCCAAAAGCAAAGAATGGTTTCTAAAAAAAGCGATTTTGGCAAATTTTTTTACCGCGCCTAGGGCGAATACAGAGACCGCATTTTGAATACAACACCAAAAGACCCATCAAATGGTTTTTATATTTACCCCTTAGTTAGACGAAAAATTTAAGTACGCACTTAAGTCATTGAATGTTCAAGATACAAAAATGCGGAACCAAACCAAAAAAGTGTTCTGCTGTTGCGTTGCTATACAATGGGATACCAACGAGGCCCCCTAAAAATTATCCCCGCATGATTCAGTTGTGATGGAAAAGAATTTTAAAGGCCGGTGATCAAAATTTTTGTTGAAAAAATAGATTACCCTTAAAAAAAAAGGGATTCCCGGAGTTCCGATCACGGCTTTAGTGAAACTTTAAAAACAGTTATTCCCAAAGATTTTTTCCCACCAGTATCCAGAGGCTTATTGACAATTCCGAACAAAAAGGGTTAGAAAATGCCTCGTTTTGCGCCAATGAATAATTTAAAAATTTTTAAAATTTCAGGGCTAAAACCCTAAAGCAAACAAAAAACAAACAATAAATGTTGTGAAGGGTCCGTAAAACCCCGCAAATATTGCTTTGGGTTTTAAAATAAAGGACCTTTATTTCCCCGGGGGAAGCAGAAGGGGACACTCGCTTCAGGGCAAACCCACAGTTTGGAGTGTTTATCCATTAAAAAAAAAGAAGTAAAAATGAATCCCCCCGTGTATTTTTATGGAAATGACAACGAAAACCCCCTCAAAAATCTTTTGTGAAGGAAAAATGAGATAATCCCCCGACACAGTTCAGCTTAATTAATTTACGTAAATATATTTGAGTCTAAAATGGAAGCTCAGAAGAAAGAATCCTTACCTGGAACTAAAATGGAATCAAAAGAGGTAGCAAGAATGATAAATGAAGAGACCTTAGTATTAATACAAGAATCATATGATATGTGTTCTGCTATTAAGGAAACATTTGCGCGGTTTTATCGGTACAGGGCAATGCATCCAGATCGCCTACAGCCCAAAATCCCAAATTTTGACTATCAAAAATGGGATAAAGAATATCTTGAAATAAAAAAAAAAAATTCGAGCGCATCAAGCAAACATGAGAAAAAATTTGTCTGAATTGGATATTGATATGATTGAGCTTATAGATAAAGTTAGGGAAAAATATGACCCCGCGGACGAAGAAGAAGAAAATATATAATTATGCTGTTCTCCAGTGCCCAATTGCATATGAAAACTCCGGATTAACAAATACTCGTTTTGTGTTTGTTCTATCTAATGACTTCTTTGTACAACCGTTGTGTTGATCTCATGTAGATTAGATCGCAGTTTTACATTGTCATGATGAAAAGTATGTTTATTGAACAATGCTTCTTTGTAGTTGTCATGTGATATGTTTGACTGCACAACACTGCGAGATATTCCTTTTGCTTTCTTAATGGTTTTCTCCTGGCTCGAAATACTGTACATTTTCGACCTTAAACCAATAAACTCCTTAATCACCCCTCCAGATAATTCATCCTTCATCTTTCCTAAAACCTTCTTATTAGTAATTGAATGCAAAGGTGAATCTTTAGGGTAATCGGATGTGTCATACCATCCCGCATGCCCTTAGCTACTTCTAATTCCATGTCTTTATAGATGTCTTCAGTAGGGATATCTATAACAAAACTGTCTGTATCTGTGTAAAGTACTCTGGACTCAGGATACGAGGGCCTTAAAGTAGTCATAAAGAAATTCTAACATCAAAAGCTTTGATAATTCTAAAACAGTAAACCCAATAAATACAGGTTTGTCCAATTTGACTTTCTTTTTTTTCATCATTATGCCAAAAAGCTGATCATGAAATCTTCTGAAGTCCTGATAATTTGGTTTTGAAGTCAGCTTAATTGCTTCGTTCTCTTTGGTGACCAATCTGACATCTTTGCGCTTGTGCGGATTCTCCATAGTCTTTCCAAAACAGCTGTTGTTCATCAGCTTGAAAAAGTCTTTTTCTGAAGCATTGTGGGATTTGGTTCTGAGATCAGTATTCTTCATGATGTATGGTTTCATGAACTGTTCTTGATCAAAAGCAATTATACGATGAACTGCTCTCAACTTCAAACCATGTCTTAAATAAAATTGTAGAAGTCTGTAATGGCAGACATAATTTTTTTTGCCTCGAAGATTAGGCACAAGTTTAGGCGGTTCTGTTTTTGCCATCTTAGACTTTCTGCTGCTAACGGATAGTCATTATGCAGGTCATGGAGTTCCTGAGGATAATTCTAAGTCAACTTCTAGAATGAAACCACGCTGTTTGACCCGGCGTCAAACTGCTCAACCACTTTAATACCCCTTGAAATATTTTTCAGACGTCGTATGTTTCATTTTAAAGTTGCGTAATGGAAGCCATTGCGCCATTGCCCCATCCATACAGATTGTTTGCATCTAAATACATGAGATAGTTAGACCTTTTACTTGGATCATAATCATCTAGGTAATTTGTTGTTTGCTTTACAGTAATGGTGCGACGCCATACTAATTCCTCCGCGCAATCCGTTTTCAATCATCTGAATCATTGTAGGTCAGACAATAAATCAATCTTTACTCCAGTAAACTTTAAGAAAGCATCCCAGCTCATCCCCGGCGCAGAAATGTAATGCGCGGGATCCAGGCTATAATGTTTCATGCAGGTCTTTCTATAATTTTCAAAGACGTCCGCCAACAAACATGTATCAGCCATCAAGTATGCATCATGATAATCTCCCATCGTTTTACACTCTAACTTCTGCCACGCATCTTGAGCATGTTGGTAATCGAGTCGCTGATTTCCTTTCCTCTAAGGCTAGAAAAGAACGCAGCTTTAGGAGGAAGTGTGTCTTCTTCAAACCTTTCCCAACTGTTCATGTATTCATAAGGGTAAACACCCTTTCTAACAAGTGTTGGGTCAAAATATTCTTCCGTTATTGGGCAGGCCTTTAAGGGCATAGCCAGCGACTCTAATGAACCCATCATGTGCTGCATAGAGTCATAAAAAGACATGTTATTTAAAGCAAAACACATGTACTTTTCTGATGACTGTGCAATGCATGTTATGTTAAAGGGGCTGGTTACTGCTTGCATTATAAGGTGAGAGTCGTAACCTCGCAAGTTATGAAAGAATATAGCAGCTTCCATGTCTATTGGTTCAAACTTTAGTTGAAGATTGCAGTTGTTGTGCGCTGCTCCTCTAAACTTTCCACTAATGTGATCATGGTCTCTTACTGTCGGATTGGCTTCCTCACTGTTAGACATTAGTTCTAAACCACAAATCCAACAATGTGTGGCTGATTTATACTGTTGTTGGTCTTCGGGCGTCATCATGATTTCAGATAAATTCAGATTATTAGAACAGTCATTACGCACTTGCTGCATGCGCTGTAAAAATCTTCTAGCAGCATTTGGTCCTCTGTATAATTCTGGCGTTGAATGAGCGCCATCCAACCTGACAACGATGAAAGCAAATGAACAAATCTGATGATTACTCACAAAGGCTGTTTTTGGAAGTTTCTGTGGGGTTGGCCCCTCATAAGGAACAATGAGTGATTCAAAGTCTGCGTAAACAACATATGGGCTCGTTTGCATCCGTTTCCAGTTCTTAAAACTAACTTTACTGCCTTCTGGGGCGTAATTAGTTCTGTATTACAGTCAACTGGGCCGATAAAATTTGTTTCTTATGTTCGCTTGCGGCTTGAACAGATGGAATTCTTGTTAAACATTTTCTACAGAATTCTTGTTTGCCATGATTTTTTGAAGTATGCTGCATTAGTCTACTCATTGT
>CM031607.1:42611504-42631504 GCA_018398815.1 Conus ventricosus | reverse complement strand
GTCTTCATCGTTCAGTGTGTATGAACCACACAGATCCTAACCAGCCAGTCTTCATCGTTCAGTGTGTATGAACCACACAGATCCTAACCTGCTAGTCTTCATCGTTCAGTGTGTATGAACCACACAGATCCTAACCAGTCAGTCTTCATCGTTCAGTGTGTATGAACCACACAGATCCTAACCAGTCAGTCTTCATCGTTCAGTGTGTATGAACCACACAGATCCTAACCTGCTAGTCTTCATCGTTCAGTGTGTATGAACCACACAGATCCTAACCTGCTAGTCTTCATCGTTCAGTGTGTATGAACCACACAGATCCTAACCTGCTAGTCTTCATCGTTCAGTGTGTATGAACCACACAGATCCTAACCTGCTAGTCTTCATCGTTCAGTGTGTATGAACCACACAGATCCTAACCTGCTAGTCTTCATCGTTCAGTGTGTATGAACCACACAGATCCTAACCTGCTAGTCTTCATCGTTCAGTGTGTATGAACCAGACAGGTCTGCTGTAGGAACTTTTTTTTTCTCCCAAGGCCGAAATCCACCTCTTCATTATTTTTGGTGCTTCACACTGTCCTCTTCATCTGCCACCCCCCCCCCCCCCCCCCAAAAAAAAAAAACAAACAAAAAAAAAAACAAAAAAAAAACAAAAAAAACAACAACCAAACAAACAAAAAAAACCTCAAAACAAAACAAAACAAAAACGAAAGCAATTTGCAATACTACCTCTTTCTTTTTTCTTTTTGCTTTCTTTTTCTCCAACCAGTCCTTTACACACCATGCATAGTCTGTATATGTTCTCTTACAAATGGACATAGTCTTGCTGATTTGAGTGTTTTTGGCGTTTGATGCAAAATGTCTGGGTTTGTTCATGTTCTAATGTGTGGTGTACTGGCACTCTCACACACTGATAATAATGTGCTGCTTGCTGTATGAACCACACAGATCCTAGCAGACAGGTCTGCTGCAGGGGAACTGGGTTGGCTGCCTTCCCATCGGGAGTGTGAACAACGAACAGCCATCTCCCACACTGCTCTGCAAACTTTGGTAGCTGGTGCAGAGTAGGTAGGCCTGCTGGCACACCACCACACTCCCACTCCGGAACCATGACCAGATTCATATACACCCACACTGACTGCTGTCACGGGTTTCCCGTAGGGAGAACAAGAACCATCCTTCAAGACAACAATAGTTAACACGTTGTTTTCCCTGGAAATAATGACTTGCTACCCCGCTGTTTTCTTGAAGGATAATTTCTTATTTCCTTAATATGTTCTCTTACAAATGGACATAGTCTTGCTGATTTGAGTGTTTTTGGCGTTTGATGCAAAATGTCTGGGTTTGTTCATGTTCTAATGTGTGGTGTACTGGCACTCTCACACACTGATAATAATGTGCTGCTTGCTGTATGAACCACACAGATCCTAGCAGACAGGTCTGCTGCAGGGGAACTGGGTTGGCTGCCTTCCCATCGGGAGTGTGAACAGAGCATACTAATGTAGTATGCTCTGGTGTGAACAACGAACAGCCATCTCCCACACTGCTCTGCAAACTTTGGTAGCTGGTGCAGAGTAGGTAGGCCTGCTGGCACACCACCACACTCCCACTCCGGAACCATGACCAGATTCATATACACCCACACTGACTGCTGTCACGGGTTTCCCGTAGGGAGAACAAGAACCATCCTTCAAGACAACAATAGTTAACACGTTGTTTTCCCTGGAAATAATGACTTGCTACCCCGCTGTTTTCTTGAAGGATAATTTCTTATTTCCTTAATATCTCTGTTTGTTTGTTTTTTCTTGTTTTTTTTTTTTTTTCTCTCCAAGGATTATAAACGATTTCTCTCGTTTTATCCTCCCCATTTTTATTTTTATTTTAAAGAAGCAAATTGATGTCACTTGTATCATTACTTTCTTAAAGCATAATAAACAATTTCCCTAAGTATTAATTACCCTTTTCTCGAGGGACACTATCTGATTTCACCGATATCGCCGCTTTCTTGAAAGATGATCACCGGTTTCCCTCGTAACACCGTTTGTTTTCACTACAATCACAACTTTCTGGAAGGATAGTTACTGGTCTCCCTTTGTTTCACGTTCATGTTCACGGATACTCACAGATTTTCTCGTTACTGCCGTTTCTTTTCTTTCCGTCGTCTTGAAAGATAATGACCGACTTCTCTCGTGCCATCGTTTCCTTGGAAGATAATCACTGCTTTCTTTAGTATCACCGTTTTCTTGAAAGATAAGAATTGATTTCTCAGGAATCGCCGTTTGTTGTTCCTAGTGTCACGGTTTTCTGTAAAGATAACTGTTTTGCCTAGTATCGTTGTTTTCTTACAGGAAAATAGAGAATTTCCTTAGCATCAACCTTTTCTTGAAGACAGGACCCGATTTCCCTAGCATTACCGTTTGTTTTCCTTTGTATCATCTTTTTCTTCAAGGACGATAACTGATATCTCGGGCGTGACCGTTTTCCTGAAGGAAAAAAGCTGATTTCCTTAGTATCACCGTATCCTTGTAGTATAATTATAGTAATCACCGTTTGGTTTTCCCAAGTATCACCGTTTCTGTGAAGAACAATAACTGATTTCCATAGAATCACTTTTTCCTGAAGGACGATAACTGATTTCCATAAAATCGCCGTTTTCTTGAAGGATAATCACTGATTTCCCTAGAATCACCGTTTTCTTCAATCATAACTGATTTCCCTAGAATCCTCGCTTTCTGGACGGATAATCACTGATTTCCCTAGAATTCTCGTTTTCTTGAAGGATAATAACTGATGTCCTTAGTATCACCGTTTTCTTGCAGCATGATAAATTGATTTATCTAGTATTACCGTTTTCTTGAAGGACAATGACTATTTTTTCCCTAATGTGACCACTTTCTGGAAGGATAATAAAGGATAATTGTTCTCCTCGGGAAAAAAAAACACCCCAGTTCTGATGGGTAATGGGTGCATGGTATCTTCATATGTCCCTAACAACCGTTTTTTTTTTTTTTTTTTTGTAGTTCGCCCAGCCCCCTCCCTTCCTTCCCTTCCATGGCGATAACAGTTACCATCCCTTAAGGAAAGCAGTCATGACACCCGTTTTCTCGGGAGATCTCTCACCCCTTTCGCCAACGGGGTTATGCTTTTAACCGCGTGTTGTGTATGTTTACCTCTGTGTGTGTGTGTGTGTGTGTGTGTGTGTGTGTGTGTGTGTGTGTGTGTGTGTATATATAGGTACTTATCCTTAGAATTTATTAGTTTGTTGTATTTTAGTCCCTTGCGGACTCATTCCAAGAACTGGCCCTCAGCACTTGTGTCTTAGAGGATATCTTTTTATATTTTCTACTTTTCACAAGAAAATGTAGCTTGTTTTGCTCTTTCATGATTTTCTTTTGCTTCTTAGATGGCACCTTTGGTTGGTTTTTTGAAAACTCAACAAACATACTACGGTATTGCACACCAGCCTTTTCTGGGATTGCATTCTTCTTAAAACTGAAAAGGCAGAGGAGTCAAATTACCACTTTCCGCGGTCACTGAGGAGAAACAACCAAGTTTCGAAATATCGGTATATGACCAGGAGTTATATGTTAGTGGATTTCTCTCCCTATTGGAGGATGTCTCCCCTTTGGAGAATATAAGCTTGCTGAAGGCTCATTTTGAGAAGCATTTATTTCATTTTTCCCCACTCAAGCACATACTGTTAGTTAGGCAGAATCATCTACCGCTGCAGATATGAATGCGTATCTCCCCCTATTTCTTCAATCTAAGACATAAGAGCAAGCTTTGTTTATAATTCAATATATATATATATATATATATATATATATATATATATATATATATAACAGCCAAACAAAGGAACAAACAACAACCACGTTGATGATTTCCCAATATTTCGACCTCTTTGGTCTTCCTCAGGGGACTTTGTTGATGGAATTCATATATACACACATAAACAGATTTCTTGTATATGTACAACACACACACATATATATTTATATAAACATATATATTTTTTTTAACAAAAACTATCGATACGTCGAGTGTAGTTTCAAGGTCACAAGGAAGGAGCTCTTAGTTCATTTTCTTCTGTCCAGGAAGTGTCAGGCCTACATAGTGTAACCAAACCCACGGCAGTTGGTTGGTTTGTCTGGCACCGAGACTAAACAAAAACCACAACAGCGAGTTTTGAAGGGAAAATGGAATGAGGCGCAGGCACACGTTCAAGTCTGATGCCGAGACGTGATCCGGATCGATGAGCGGATCCTGGATCCGTCATATCTGGGTAGAGGGGCCTGCGCTTCCCTGGGTGCCCCTCCTAACAACATTTCAGGTAAGTTTCTCAAAGGTCAGTACCAGTTTCCCTCGGGGGAAAAAACAGTAATCATGGTCTTACGAAGCCAACATGTTCTAAACCTCGCTGGCGGAGTCTGTATGAACGGAAAGACCCGCGTTTTCCACGATCGTGCACCCTGTCAGGCTCTTCTATAAACAATACAGCTACAGCTCCTGCCACGCTTACTACACACACACACACACACACACACACACACACCTCTCTCCGTCTCATCCTAAGATGCTACGTCCCCCTCTTACCTCATCCTTTCCTCCTTCCCTCCTGCTTTCTGTTCTGTCCATAGAGAGAAGAGAGCTCGTACTCCTACACTGATGTAGATTGGGGGGGGGGGGGGGGGGGGGGGGCGGAACAGGAAGGAAACCCATTCTTCCAGCGGGCAGTGTTTTCTCCCTTGCCAACTGTGAACGTGGGACAGAGTGCGTAGAGTTGCTTTGAGCCTCCTTTCCAAACTTCACTGAAATTGTTCATGTAATTCCGCATGCCACCAACCCCCCACCCCACCCCACCCCACCCATACCGCTCTCCCCCGCCCTTATCCCACATCTAAAGGCTGCGGTTTCAGAAAACGGTCTTCTCAATTCACGTTCCCTTACGTATACGCTGTACGAGTCACTCGCATGGTTTTGATGTTCTTGTGTAAAAGAGTAAGCAATAGACTAAAATAATTTTGAAAAAAAAAAAAAAAAAAAAAAATCTGCTGTTGCCATAAATGATTTCTTCCTTCTTTCTTGTTCATTTGTTTCCATTCTTTTTCCATTTTTTTTCTTCAAATGCAGTATTATTATTACTACGTACATGTAATCATCACTGTGGCAGAGCTGAAGTAACAATTGACCAACTGGACTGGAATGGCCAGAACAGCCCAGAACAGAGTGCGATGGCGAAGGGTCGTCGATGGCCTCTGCTCCACCGGGAGCGATGGGCATAAGTAAGTCAGTAAGTACATGTAATCATACTACTTTTACTAAAAAATGTTGGAGAAGAAAACCACTTTTGCCCATGTATGTCAACTTCGCTTTACATGATCCTACCAGTCCTAGATCCCTTCCGCTCGACGAAGAGCAGTGGAAAACAAACCTATCGACTGGCAACTTAACGGTGCAACACGTGCACAACGCCGAAACACGACCCGACCCCAATATAAGTACACAGCTACGTCACTTGGCGGGAAGACCCCACAAAACTTGGAGGTCTTCCAGATGACCTACTAGGAGAGACGGGTGTCGACTGACAACGCCAGCAGCTGAACGCCGCGTGCGCAGACACACACGCAGACACGCACATATATGCGCGTATATGCAAGCAAACAAGCCCACAATCACACACACACTCTCTCTCTCTCTAACACACACACACACACACACACACACACACACATAATCCACTCCACAATGTAGGAAACTCGAACCCCCCCCCCCCCCCCACCACACACACACACACACACACACACACGATTGCCACAAGCTGACGAATGAAACTACATACCTGCATGCACACAATCTGCCGTTGGGTTTTTTCTATTGATATCACAACTAGCATAACTATTTTACAGTAGAGTGGTATCTTTTGAACACAGCTGTGCACTTCGTAATTCTACACCGTAAACTGAAGGCCATCAAACAGAAGACACACCTTTCAGGGGGGGGGGGGGGGGGGGGGGGGGGGGGGGGGCTGAGATTAAACTGCAGGCGTAGCCCAGTTTTTCTTGTTCTTGCTCTTTTTTTTTTTTCAAGCTTTGAGATTTTGTTCGAAACATTTTGAGCGTGTCTTATTCTCGTTGTTCTCATCTGGTGATAGCATGTTAAAGTCAGCCTTTCACATCAAAAGGAAAGTCCGCAAGAAAAAAACTAGCTCTTTACAGATATAACCCATGAAACTATTGCACACCATTTACATTAAACGCGTTTGGGACAGTCTAGTGTTAGTGTATTCAATGAATTTTAGTCAAAACGTGTGATCGCACACATACATACACACGCACGCACGCACGCAGACACACACACACACACACACACACACACACACACACAACACACACACAAATCGTCTAATACCACATAATTTTGTGAAAAGACGAAAAATGAAACTATTACTACTACCACACACACACACACACACACACACACACACACACACACACCGAGAGTGTTGCAGAAACTTGCTTTCTTTCTCACATCACTGACCCATGTTTTATATCACCCCTCCGTCCCCCGTTCTTTGTTGGACGACTTCCTCTCAGTTCTGTTTGCATAATGTATGCCGTGAGCAGAGCCAGATACACAGCCCTTCTACAAAATGTTCCATTTGCACAGAGAGACACATCAGCACAAACAGATTTGGGTAAGATCAGATCTAATGCAGTTGATTTTGATACTTTCCTGTATAGAACTCTGTCTCAGTGTGTCTGTCAGTCTCAGAGAGAGAGAGAGAGAGAGAGAGAGAGAGAGAGAGAGAGAGAGAGAGAGAGAGAGAGAGAGAGAGAGAGAGAGAGAGAGAGACTTTGACACTTTGATATATTATTGTCATTACCAAAGAGGTCTTTTGACAAGGGGGAGGGGGTAACAGAACAATAACATTTCCTTCTTCCTTTCCTGCAAACAAATAATACACATTCATTCTTAGTGTGTATCAAATCAAAGGTTAACAAAAACAAATAAATTCGTAACATTTCCTTAATGTTCTCACGCACAGGAGCAATGCAGTAAGGTAGGTAAGAGAGAGAGAGGAGAGAGAGAGAGAGAGAGAGAGAGAGAGAGAGAGAGAGAGAGAGAGAGAGAGAGAGAGACAGACTGAAAGAGACAGACAGACGGAGTCAAAGTCAAAAATGTTTTAATGCCAAGCCTCTGGCCCACAATAGCACACCAGGAACCATTTATACTGAATAGACTGCATCCATGTGCTTAACGCTTTGCAAACAAAAAAATTAGATAACCATGAAACAATATCTTCATTTCTACCTTTGTGGACAGGGGTATGAGAATTTTTAAACATGCATGGGGTTTTACCGGGAAAAACTTGGGGTGAATCAATTCCCTTTTTTTATTTTTCATGGTACATCCCAAAAAACACAAGTACAAAAAAATTTAAAAAAACCAAAAAAATTAACCCAAATTTTAGGGTGGGGGGTTGGGGTGTTTGGGGTGTGTGGTTTTCACGGGCCCCAAAAATTTTGCACAACCCAAGTTGGGGTCAGTTTTGGGCGGCCACCCAACGGGCATAAGTCCCAAAAACGAAAAATTCTGGCCCTCAGAAAGAAGGGGGGCCCCCAAGGGCGGGTCCGGCCCTTTTAACATAGGGGGGAGGCCCCCCACAAAAGCTTTCTGTCCCCCCAGACGACTTAAGGGGGGGCTTTTGACCCACCCTCGAAGTCCCAGCGAGGGCGATCGGAGGGGCCTTGCTCAAAACCTCCATTTCCCGGGCCCAAATTTTTGGGAAAACCAAAGTCATTGTTACTCCGACGTCTTGGCCGGGCCCACCCAGGGCTCCCTCTAGCCAATTTACGCGTCGCCGGAAAGAAGGGGGGGGGAAAGGAAAATTTTGTGTGGTGGGGGGGGAAAACTAGTAAACAATTAAATGACCCAAATTTACCACCCCAGAGGTAAGGGGGTGTAGCGGGACGGGCGTGATTGAATATCCAAAGGAAAAATTTGAGGGAGACAAAATTCGGCCGGGGTCAGGGGGGAAAAATAAATGACCAATGGACTCCCCCCCCTTTTGGGCAGATCCGGAAAAGAATAAGAAGAATGTGAGGGGGGAGAGGGGAAAAAGGGAACGAAGGAAGAAAAGAACTGAGAAAAGACAGAGGGGGAGAAGGGGTTTTGGTCTTTCTTTTAGAAAAAAGCGGAGGGTGAGGGGGGGGGGGGGGGGGGGGGGGGGGGGGGGGGGGGAAAAGGAAAACCCAAATTGAGGGGATTAAACAAAGAAAAGTTGCAGAGGAAGACTGAGGAGAGATGTAGAAAGAGGGAAAAGTTTAATTTATTTAAGAAGAAAAGAAAGAAAAAAAAAAAAAAGAAAAACAAACCCCTGGCCATTTGTAAGGGGCAAATAGAAAAGAGGAGAGAGAGAGAGGGGCAAAAGCGTAATGAAAGGAAAAAAAAGAAAGGAGAACCGATCGATGTTGATAGTCAAATGTTTCTTAACCCCAAACCGGGGGGTTTTGACCTTCCTTTCCTGGCCGGCCGGGCACTTCGCCAAAACAGAACCCAGGCCAACCCCCCACAGTTTTCCCCCTGACCCGGGGGCCTCAGACCAAAAACCCAGTGGCCGGGAGTTGTGTCGTGTTTTTGAAAATGAAAAGTTTAAAAAAAAAAGAAAAGAAAAAAAAAAAGCAGTGTTTGGGGAAATTTAAAATCACCGGCCCCCGGTAAAATAGAAAACTATTTTAATTTCCCGGGGGTTGTTTAAATGTTTTTTTAGATAAATGATTTTGTGAAGTTTTAGGAAAGAGAGAATGTTTTATTTTTGTTTGTTTTCCCTTTTCAAGGAAGGTTTTTTCCCTTTTTATGATCATGTATAGGGAAAGTTATGACTTTACTAGTGGTTTTATTTTTGGGCGAAAAGCCCTGATATAAAGAATGAATTGTAAGCAAGCTTGTGAGTTGTTTTGGGGTGGGGCGCTAGTTTCCCTTCCCCCACAAATTAAAAACCGAGGTTGAACCCAATTTTTTTGGCGAGCCCTTTCCAGGGTAAATTTTGGCCCCCTTTAAATTTTAATGTTCAACTTCTCAAAAGAGGAACTGGGTGGGGTTTTAAATATTGTAATCCTAAAAAAAAGGGGTTTTTTTACTGTAATTTTCCCCAAAATAGGGTTTAAAAACTAGGCTTGGGATTGGGTTCCAAGTATTAAAACTAGGGTTGGCATTTTTTAGGGGCCCCCCGATAAATCAATTTTGCACAGATTGCCTTAAAAATTCCCCTCTCAAAAGTTGGGGCGGGGGCTGGGGTCTTAAAAAAAAACTAACTAAAAGTTGTCCCAAAACAAAAATTTTCTTTTTATAGGATTGTGCTATTACGTCACTTTTGGGGTCGGAAAACCCCCGTTTTTGGGTTCTTTTGTTTATAAAATTTGTTTAAAAAAAAAAAAAGGAAAGAATAAAAAATGGGGGGAAGGGAAAAAAACACAAAAAACCCATTTAACAACTTGTGAGCGCGCTTTGTGATCTAGGTTACTCAGGAGATGAGTTGCCCTTTCATTTGTTGAAAAAACCCGCAAAAGTGGAAAGGGAAAAGAAAACCCCGGAAAAAGGAAACCCCTGTTTGCCGTAGAGATTGCATTAGCAGAGGGAGGAAAAAGGGTTTAAAACTTTGCGCAAAAGCAGGGGGAAAAAGAGGAAAAAGGCAAGCGAAAAGGGAAAAAGAAAGAAAGAAGCGGAAAAAGGGGAAAAATTAAAGGTTTTAAATTTGAATTAGGGGAAAGTGAGAATACAAAAAAGGGGACCCCCGGGATGGTAGGTTTTAGTTTCCAGGGGACTCTGTGGGCGCAGCTTGGGCCCCCCCCCACCCAAGTTTTCCAAAATTCCGGAAAAGGGGAAACCGATTGATTGAAGCATACACAGGGCGTTTTGAAACGTTTTGGGGAAACCCGGGCCCCGGGTTGGCCTCCAGAAAGGTGGGCAGCCCTTTTTCCCGCGCTAATTTACGGGGAAGGGCGTTTAGATTTTTTAATGGGGGGTTACCCGCAGAACAACAGCTGATTTTGGTGCTGTGAAGGAGTCTTTAATGAAGGGAATTTTTTACCTCACAAAAAGAAGGGTTCAGAAAAAAAATTTTGTTTCCCGTAGATTGCAAAACCGGGGGGGAAAGACACTCAGTTTTGGTGGGGACTTTAGGATCCTATTTTTAAAATTTGGGTTTAGGTTGAGTGGGAAAGAAGAAGGGGTTTTGCTGAGGTTGAAAGAAACTAGTTATGAAAGAAAAAGATTTTGTTTAGGGTTTCGGCCCCGAGTTAACCATACTTTTAAAGAAAAGGGGGCCCGAGACCGGGAGGAGAGTTGCTGAAGTTCGCAGGAAAGGGGGGAAAAGAGGCACTTTGGGCACAAAAGGGGCAGGGAAAAAAAAATGGGGGCATTTTAGGGGGCAGGTGAAAAAGAGTGGGAAGGAATTGGGGGGTTTTCTGCAAAGTCCCGCAAAAACCCCGTGGGGGGGGGCCGAAGGAAAAGGGCCCAAAGGGAAAAAAGGTGTTTTCCCTTTTTACAAAAAAGGGGCATGTGGCGAGGGGGTTTTGGGGGCATTTAAAGGTTTTAAAAAGGGGAGGGACCTTGCAAGAGGTGGATTTTAAAGGGGGTAAGGGGAAACACCCGCAGTGGAACCAAAAGGGGTTCATTCTGAAGGGGTGGAGTGGGGCCCCAAAGGTAGCACTGGGCAGCAGCAGTGTCAGGGGGGTGGAGGGGGACTAGGGGAGGGTTGTTACCCGTGGAAAAAAAGGGGGGTTGGGGCCCGCCCGAGGTTTTAAAGTTTAAAAGAGGGCAGGGGTTTTTCAAAGGGGCGGGGAGTCAACAACGCTGGTCTTTAAAAGGGGGTTTTACAGGGCCCCAAAAATTTTTCCCGACCTGTACTCCCAATCGATGGCAAAATGTGAAAGGGGGTTTCCCGTTGCTAAGATTGAAGTACGTCCCCCTTACTTCTCAGGGCCCCGGGGGGGGTATTTTCTGCGTTTTGGGGATGGAGAAACCCCTTCCCCGATTTGAAACTTTGGAAAAAATTTCCCGGTGCAAGGGATCCAAGGGGGTCCCCGGGTTGTTGACTGGGTACAGGGGGGAGCAGTTCAGACCGGAGCAAAAAGGAGGAAAAAAGGGTTTTTAAAAAAAAGTTTTGTTGGTTTTTAGGAAGGAAGGTTTTGGGGATGGGAAGGGTCGCCCGATGAGTTTTAGGGCAGCGGGGAGGGGGGAAAAAAGCCCTTCCCCTCGTGAAGTCTTGGGATTTGGCAAGAGGTGGGAGAGAAACAGGAGGTTAGAGGGGGGTGAGATTGAAATTTTTTTGTGAAAGGCGGGGGGTGTTGTTAAAACCCGGGGGCACCCAAAGGGGAAAACCCGGGAAGGGAAACCCCTCCGTTTTGAGGTTTCCCAGCATGGTTTTAAAACGTGGACCTGCATGTCAGTGGGTTTACGAGTTTGCCATGGCGAGTCATCTCGGGCACCCCCGCCAAAAAAAGCGAAAACCCAAGTCTTTGATGACCTTTTATTTGGGCCCGGAGCAATGGGGAGCATTTTAAAACGGGTTTTGCATGTTTAATTTATGTGTGTCAAAAAGGTTTAAAACCCCCAAGGGGTGAAAAGGAAAGGGGGCCCTTAAAAAAATCCCCCTTTAAATTTTACACAAAAAACCGGCCTTCAGGAGGTGGCTGTTGATTTTTGATTGGCCCAATGCGGCCCTGTTTAAAAGGCGGCACAGGAAAAGGTTGACCCCTTTGGGGGACTACGCCGGGCCCAAAGATACCCAGAAAGCGGTTTTCATTGGGAAAAGGAAGGGGTACGCAACAGGTTTGTTTAAGGGCTGGTAGGATCTTCTCCGCGTGGGTTTTTGCCAGCACAAATTCTCAGTGACCCCCGGGGGGGCCCCGTTCACCCCCAGGGGGGAAGAGGGAGGTCCCCGGGGTGCCCCGGGAAACACACACTGGGTCCCCTTTCCCCCTCCCTCCACAATGCAAGGCTTGGTGGAAAAAATTTCCCAAAGGTGTGCGAAGGGGGTTTAAAAAAGTCTGTGAGGAAAAAGGCCCGCAGTTTTGGGGGCCCCCCCCCCTACAATTTCCCGCGGCAAATTTTTTGCCTAAAGGGGAAGCCCCCAGGAAAAAACAGGGTTTTCCCCCCATTTGGAAAACCCGCGTATGGGCGGACATTCGGGGACCCCGGGGTGCATTCTCAAAGGAAACTGTGGTCCGGAGGGGAAAGGAGTCAAAAGGTCAAAAAACCCCCCCTATCATATTGGTGGGGCCTAAAGCTTAGGGGTCGAGGGGGACATGTAAGGTCGAAAGGGGGGTTTTTTTAGGAGGCTAGGGTTTGTCCAGAAGGAAAAAC
This sequence comes from Conus ventricosus, assembly GCA_018398815.1. Taxonomy (NCBI): domain Eukaryota; kingdom Metazoa; phylum Mollusca; class Gastropoda; order Neogastropoda; family Conidae; genus Conus; species Conus ventricosus. Next base: position 42,619,136 of record CM031607.1, on the reverse strand, counting down.
GTATGACAGGAAGGTGAGGAAACCCAAATTTCCCCAAGGTGGGAGATCAAGTCCTGTTTCTGGGCCCCCCCCCCCCCGGTTTACAACAAGCTGTGACTATTGGAAGGGGCCATTCAAACCCCTTTATTGGGAAAAAGGGAGATCAGGGCTCCGAAACGGGTGTGAAAGGGGGGAAACCCCAAAAATTTTCCATGCAATTTTACTTTCCGGCCCAAATATATTCAAACGGGGGGAACCCACTTTTGGGGCAGGGAGCAATCATTGATGGGGGGTGAAGGAGACCCGCCCGGGAAAAGGGGAATTTTTGTTGCCCGAGTTTCCGGGGAAAAGTCCCTACAAAGGGGGGTGTCACTGTTTGAAGGGCTTAGGCAGAAGGGGGACAAGGGGAAAATTAGTGGGCTCCTAAAACTTTTAGGGGCATGGGGTGAATAAACCAGGCCCCGGGCAACTCAAAGACCTGTACGGTGGAGTTGACATCACAGAAACCCGTTTTTCATGTGAAAACCCAAACCCCCCATCCCATAAGCCCCCAAGCAAAATGAAACGAGGGGGAGGTAGAAAAGAATGTTTGGCCTTTGGGGGGTTGAAACCGGGCCAAATCATCTATTAGGCAAAACCCTGTCTTTGAGGAAAAAGTCAGGGGAGCATCCCTTCAGTGTCGACCCATGCGTCTGAACCCGTGGGCCCAAGGTCGATGCAGAGGTCATTTCCCAAAATGGAAAAAAACCGTTCGCTTTTAGGGGTCGCCCCCAAGAAAGCCGTATTTTAAACCAAGGGAAACGATCTGAAAAAGGGGTTTCCCGGAAAAAAGCCCCCGGTTTTAGGATCAAAGGAAAATCACCGCATTCCCCCCACTCCCCATGGGGCTTTTAAAACCGGGGGGCGAGATACTCCCTTTTGGGCCAAAAACAAAAAGCACCTGCAGTCTTCTCTTTTATTGAAGGGAACTATTGCGGGGTTTTGGGAAGTGTTTTTTGAATTTTTATGGGGTGAATTCCCGAAAAAATCCCCCGGGGCATGGGGGAGCATATTTAGGCAGCTAGAGCCGTTTTTGGAAGGTTGAGACAAAGCCAAATTTACAAGGGCCCGACCAAAAAAAAATGCCGGTTGGCTTTCCAAGCCCGGATTTCCCAGGGTTTTTTTTGCGGAGGGACACAAAAAGCCGGAAAAAAGGGGAAAAGGGGGAGAATATGATGAATTCAGAGGAAACCCAAAAACCAAAACAGAAATCAGGGGGTCTTTCAGGTTTTTTTTGGGGTTTTTTAGGGGGTTTGTCCCAAATTTTGCCTTTCAATCACGAGTCCCCTCATTTATTTGGGGCAAAAGGGAGGGAAAAACCCGGGAGTGGTTCGAGTGGTCAGCGCCGGCAAGGGGCAAGCAAAGGAAAACGGTATTAAAAAAAGGGCTAGGTTCCCGTCCCTCTTGAAGCCTAACCAGAAATTTTTTTCCCCCAAAACCCTTTTTGTTTGGGGACAAAATGATCAAAGGGGGTGGGATAGGTTTAATTTTTGTTGCGGAGCGAAGGGTCGAGTTTTTCCTTTTGAGGTATCTAGCAGGAAGTTGCAAAGTGTGAAGAAGGGGACGGGAACGGTGGAGAAGGAGTTTTAGGGTTTTCGTGGGGCCCCTGGCCGGGGGGTTTCCACAAAAAAACTTGTATTTGGGGAAAGGGGTTTGGGGATCGAGGCGGATCATCAACCCTCAAAACCTGCGGGGGGCAGTTTAAAAACAGCAGAGTTTCTTTTCGTTGGGGGAAAGGCCAAAAAGCAAACCCTACAGGTTTCCGAGTGCAGTAACCCCGTTTCCCGGTCGACAGAAGGCCGGGGGGCTGATATTTAAAAACCCTGTTGTCTAGCAACTGCAAACCAGAGGAAACAGGGATATCCGGGGGGGCTTTGTTGATAACATGGTGTTGAGCAGTTATTTTTTAAATTTGGGTATTGGGGCCATTCCCGTTGGCTATGGTTCATTTTTAATTTTTTTTTTTTTTTTTGTGAGGGGGGGGGGGGTTTTTTTGGGGGGGTTTATTTTTTTTTTTTTTGAGACTTTTTTTTTTCAATTTGGGGGATGTTATTTATGGTTGGAGCCAAAAAACAGTCGCTTGTGGGAGGGGAAGCATTTTTTGCAATAAGTGAGGGTGGAATTTTCCCAGTGAAAGTGTCATGGATCGGGGATCATTTATATTGTGCTTTTTTCAAAAAAAAAATTTTTGAAAAAAAAGAAAATGGCAAATCCGCAGGTTTGGGGAATGGCATAAAATGGGGCACAGAGGGGCCCTTATAAAATGGTTGAAATAACGCAAGGAAGGGGGCCCCGTCAATGTTTAAAACCCCCATTTTGGGGTGGTATCCCCTTTAAGGGTTTTATTTTATAATTTATAAACCGTTGTTTTTAAAAATATTTTTTTTAAACTTTGGGGCTGTAGCTGGTGTTTTGGGAGCAAAAATTGGGGGGGTTGTCCTTTTTTTTTACCGTTGTTTTTTTAAGACAATGCGGTGGGTAGGTCTTTGCAAAGGGGGAAAATTTTCCCCGGCCCCCCTTTTAGCCCAACCCAAGTGTGGTCAGTCGGTTTCGGCCCACCCAACGGGGGTAAGTCCCCAAAATCAAACAATTTTAAGGGGTCAGAAAAAACGGGCCCCCCAGGTGGGGCCCCCGGGCCCAATTTAAAACATAGGGGAAGGGGTTTTCCCCAGAGCGTTTTTTGTCCCGCCAGACGGGCAACCCAAGCGGCCTTTTGACCGAAAGCCCCCGAATTTTAGCGAGGACGGGCGTAGCGCCTTGCTCAAAAACCCCTTCCATCCGGGGGCCCAAATTTTTTTGGAACCAAAAGCAAAGTTACTCCCCGAGGACGGGCTTGGCGCCTTTCCCAAAACTCACTAGCCAATTTTAAAGGGCGTTTGCCGGAAAAAAAAGGGGGGGAAGGTAGTGTGTGGGGGGGGGTGAAATTAGCAATTTAATTAAATGAAACCCTTTTTCCCACCACAGAGAGAAAGGGGGTAGACGGGACTGTCGTGTGGGGAATATCCAATGGAATTGAGGGAAAAACTTTTGGGGTGCAGGGGGAAAAAAATACCTGGACAATTTGGGTTTTTCCCCGCGTTTGTGGGGGACAGATCGGAAGAATAAGAAGAAGTGAGGGTAGAAAAACCTTTTGGGAACCGAGGGAAAACGAACTGAGAGAGACAGAAGAGGGGGAGGGTTTCTAGGGCCCGCTTGGGGAGAAAAACAAAGGGGATTAGGGGGGGAGAGAAGAGAACCAAGTTGAGGAAATTTGCAAGAGATAGCTGCAGAGGAAGGGGGAGGAGAGTGTGGAGGAGAGGGAGAGTTCTTTTTTTATGGGAAAAAAGAAAGAAAAGAAAAAAGAAAAGAAAAGCAAAAAACCCTGGCCCTTTGATAAGAGCGATAGAAAAGGGGGAGAGGAGAGAGAGAGAGTGAATGCGTTAATGCAGGAAAAAAAAAAGGAAAACAGATCGATGTTGATAGTCACTGTTCTACCCTACCGCGGGGTTCGACCCTCATACTGCGCGTCACTTCGCCAAGCAGAACCACAGACCAACGCCACAGTCTCACCTGACCAGGCTGGCATCAGACCAAACACCAGTGCGGCAGTTGTGTCGTGTTGTGAAAGTGACAGTGAAAGAAAATAGAAAAGATAAGAAAGACAGTGATTGTGAATAGTTAAGATCACCTGGCACAGGTAAAGTAGAAATCTTATTCATACCGGGTTAGTTAATGATGTTTAGATAAATGATTTTGTGAAGTTCAGGAAGAGAGAATGTTTTATTCTGTTTGATTCCGTATGCATTGATGTTTTCTTTCTATGATCATGTATTAGTAAAGTTATAGGACTTTACTAGTGGTTTGATGTGACGAATGCATGATATATGAATGAGATTGTAAGCAAGCTGTGAGTGTGTGTTTGGGCTGTGCGCTAGTCCTTCCTCACTGACATTACACTGAGGTTGACAGTGTGTGTGTGTGTGTGTTCAGAATGGACGCAATTTATCATTATTACTGTTCGCTTATTCTATAAACAGCAGAGACAGAGACAGAGAAAGGACACGAGAGAATAGCGCGCATGAACCGTCTGTCTCTCTGCTGTCACAAATCAGATGGAAAGACCGATGATTATGAAGACAGCTGCACTGACGCTAACAAGCGGGGGTTGGGGGGGGGGGGGGGGGGGGGGGGGGGGGGGGGAGGTTCAACTGGTGTTTCGATTTCAGCAAGTGCTGTTGATTACACATAAAAAGAAAAAAAAAAAAACCCTTAAAACTATAAGCTAAAGGTCACAAGTGAAAACGTGACCCTTACACATAAACCAAGGGAACATGACGGCTTCAAAGGTTACCGCTCACTAGGCTTTGATGGGAGAGGGCACACATTACAATACGTAAACCGATTTCAAAGGCCATCATATTTTTAGCCAAAGGAAGCACACAGGTAGTGTGGAGCGAGAGAGCGAGAGAGAGAGAAGCGTGGAGGGGAGCGAAGGAAAGGCAAGGAACTCCGTCAAATATCAAAGACGGCTTCACCTCATGCATATTCATCATAGGTGTGAGAGATGGCGAGTGGGAAAATGAAAGTTTAGAAATGTCTGTATGTCTAATAAACAAAATGAACCAAACAAAACAAAACAACCCCTAAAAACAACAACAACAACAAAACTTTCAGATAATTTCAAGTCAGATGTAATGATCAAATGTAAAGTCAGAAGCCAGAAGAACACCTGTTTCAAAGTGCGTTTAGATCATTATCTGACTGAAAACAAAAGATTTTTTTTCACCCCCATAAGAAAGAAAGGCACTCGATCGTGACCACACGCAGACCCACCCCCTTCCCCCCCCTTGGCATCCCCCCCCCCCCCCCCCCCCCCCCCCCCCCCCATCCCCACCCCCACCCCCCCCCCCCCCCCCCCCCCCCCCCCCCCCCCCCCCCCCCTCCCCTCCCGCCCCCCCCCCCCCCCCTTCCCGCTGCTCGAAGGACTCGGCCCCCTGATTCCCTCCGTTGTTCTCTGGCGTCCGCAAGCGCATCCGGCTCCGAAGATTCCAGTCCCCGGTTTTTTTTTTTTTTTTTTTTTTTAAATCCAGATCCGCACAAGTGTTAGGCAACACACACACACGCACGCACGCGCGCACATACACACACACACACGCACGCACGCACGCACGCGCGCGCGCGCGCGCGCGCGCACACACACACACACACACACACACACACACACACACACACACACTCACACACTCAGGGGTGAACGGTGGAGGAGGGGTAGTCCGTTTAATGTAACATGGAGATAAGAGTAGGAGTTGATTGGCAGGCTCTCTCTCTCTCTCTCTCTCTCTCTCTCTCTCTCTCTCTCTCTCTCTCTCTCTCGCGACGTCTGCAAGACGGTTAGGCTAGTTCATGAGTAAAAAAAACAACAACAAAATAATCATCCACCAGAGGAAGTAACACCAGGTACGGACTGAAAGAGCTACTTCCCTTGTACTATTTTTTTCAATTTTCGTTTATTCATTTTTTTTTTAAAAACATGACAAGGAAAATAAGAAGTGTCAACGTTTATGTTACAAAAACAGTCCACAATCAATGAAAACATATTACTTCACAGACAGAAATCACTTCGTTTACTGTAAATTCACAGTGCGACAGGAAAATGGTGAATTAATTATCTTTGCTAGTCAGATCCCGGTGTCGCGTGAAATCTGGGAACGTGATATCTGGGAAGGCTTCCAGATATCACTGATTTTTTGGGGGAACACGTTCCCAAAATGTACTGTGATATCTGGGAAGGCCCGTGATATCTGGGAACGTGGTCTTTCAGAGCTCAGAAGGGCAGAAAGAAGACGAAAAAAGAATGGGTTTTCGAGACAAGGTAGGAAACAATTTATTTAGGTGCAATTGAGATCTTTGGCCTTCTTGTCACTTTTTTCCCCCATTAATTTCTTGGCATGATTTTCACAAAGTACTCTCCAGTTCCCAGATTTCACGACTGGGAAGTTCAGGAAATCTGGGGACGCGTTCCCAGATATCACGGTTCCCAGATATTATACGACACCTGGTATGCCCTGTGAACGCGCCACAAAATCTACGCGACAATTTAATCACATTTCATCTTTCCGCCAAGGCTCCTTTAACATCGGTTCCGTACTTTTCGCTGTTCTCGCTGGACTGAGGGGCAAAAAACTTACAGTGCAACAGACGTGGGCCACAACATGACTTCCTTGACGCTGTAGGTAAGACGCCAGTTCTTTTGCCAGGCCCACGCTTCCCGAAGGATACAGCAGTATGCGTATTTTACAGGCTCCTATATGTTTAGTTTGCACATACAAAGTAAACACGAACTGATCATTGCGAAATCGCCGACATGTCGGTCAACGTCATGCGGAAAGGCTACTCTACACACAAACACACACGTGCGCGCGCACACACACACACATTCCCCCCCCCCCCCCCCCCCCCACACACACACACATGGGCGCGCGCGAGAATAATCCCCCCCCCCCCTTCCTCCCCCAACAAACCAACAACGGAAGCTCGAACGCGAATAGCAGACAATCTGGATATGCAGTGGTTCATCCTTTTGTTTACAACACAAACAATTAAATAGCCATGCTTTATTCGAAGGAGGAAGTAACTATGACATCAATCAGACCTGATATCTAGCTTGACGGTCGGAAGCAAAGGGAGAGAATAACTTCCAGGTCACTGAGATCAGTGGTCGTTCTTCTTTCTTTTTGCGTCCACAATCATCATGTTGATTATTGTGACACTTTTATGTGTATGACCATTTTTTATCCCGCCCTTAAGGCAGCCATACAGGTGCATGCTATGTGTAACGTGTCATCCATACCAACAGCCAAACTGGCCTTCTCTTCCGAAAGTTGGCGACGGGATCTTACTTGTGTGCAAGATGTACGTGCGTTCACACACGGAACCTCGGTTTATAGTCTCATTCGAAGGACTGTGTGAGGAATGGAGTCAGAACCAATGTTAACTCCGAGGGAAAAATCCCCCTGTACCGAAACGGCCCGGCAGAGATGCAAACCCGCAACCCTAAGATTACGAGTCCGATGCTCTACCAACTGAGCTATTCCGGCCCCTTCTTGCCACCTCTTCCGGCTCCGGTCGATGGTTGCGCATAATATGACCTTAGTCGTTTTACGTTTTAAACATTCTCCTTTATTTTTCTTCTTTTTCTTTTTTTAACATACTTTCCTAACATAGATGAAGTAACAACAATCAGTCCGTATATTTCGAGACATTACCGTTAAGAGACCTCACAGTCCCAACCGTCTTTGGATTGATTGTCGTTCACGGGTATCAAGAATACTGGTCCAGTATTCGTTACAAAAATACAACAGTCGTTTGTTTCCTTCTCCCACTCTTCAACCCCCCCCCCCCCCCACCTCCTCCCGTACTTGCGTGGACACCACAGGCAATCCCAAATCGTAAAAATGGGAACACACTGTATCCTCCCCCCCCCCCCCCCCCCCTCACTCGCCCCTTTCCCCCACTCCCCCTCTTTTCTTTTGTTTCCTCTTCGTCCCTCCCAACATACACGAAGAGAGAGAGAGAGAGAGAGAGAGAGAGAGAGAGAAGGAGCCGGAAGAGGTGGCAAATCTGATGGGCGAAAAA
>CM031607.1:42603570-42606070 GCA_018398815.1 Conus ventricosus | reverse complement strand
CAATTTTCGGATATCAGCATGAACTCTTGTACAGCATGCATGTTTTATATTGAAGACATTTCATTTGGAAAATATCTAGAGAATTTGTAAATTAGTGTAATTTGGAAATTGAAATGTGAAAACTTAGCTTGTTTTAAGTGATTTAGATAGAATGCAATTTATTTAACAGGTAAAAGGAATTGCAGTGGTGTAGTCATTTCGCATGACCTATATCCTTTTCAGGAATCAGGGCATCAGATTTAGTATTCAGTGCATATGTTAATGATTTTGCAACTAAGTTTGCAGTAATACATCATGGCCGAACTGTCTCTGGAGATGCATAGCTTTCCTTTCATGCCAGTGTAGAACCAGTGCCTAAAGTCTTGTACTCCAAATATTGCCCATTACATCTAAAAATAAGATACTCCTTAGCATTTGCTCTAGAGAAAATGCCCTCTTACAGAATCTCTTTTGCACCTTTAGCAGTTTCTACCAGTTGCCTGGTCAGTCTTAGTCACTCTAGCCAGGTCCTGTTTAGGAACGAAACTGCTGAAATATTTCTATATATGATAAAACCTCCACCATGTCCTTTGTTTTGGACCCAGTAGGATCTTTGTTTAACAAGAACAAATTCCTTTGACATTTCAGATCAGTACTTCTGTACATTTCTTTTTGCATAGTCACAAGGAAAAATGTGTAGGAAAAAATAAATGAGTGTACAGAAAAAAAAAACACCCAGCAACCACTTTTACTGAAATTCTGCTCCTATTGATTTTTGACTTTTGTTCTGTCCTGTGTTATGGTCTGTAAGCTTTTCTTACAGCGATGGATAAATTCAACTGTACATATCTTTCGGAAAAATGCTAAATTGACACGCTAATACTGAGTAACTTTTGCTGTAACGACATAAAAGGTGTGAATAAAAGCACTGGTGCAACGGTTTCTCATGCCTGTCTAATTCACTTTCCCAGGAAAGCCATGTGTGCTTTGTCAACGTCCACCTCCTGTTTAAAGTGCAGACAGTTAACAGATCCAGAATCAGATCAAGAAGGCTTCCATTTTAAGTGTGCATCTTTTGTTACTGCAGTGGTAGAGGAATGTTAATGAAGGCAAGCGCATGCTGTTGCAGACAGGATTCTTAACAAACTATGTGTAATGTTTTATTCATTGAATTGTAAGATCAGGTAAACGAGCCAAATGCAGTGTTAAAAGAATAAGTGATGAAGTTAAAAAGTGTCTGCATGTGTTAGTGTTAGTACAGTGTGTGTGTGTGTGTGTGTGTGTGTGTGTGTGTGTGTGTGTGTGTGTATGTTGTTATGTGAAATGAGAGATGACTTTGGTCCCTTTACATGTAACAAATGTTTGTGGATTCATACGTACAGGGTGCTGGTTGATTTTTGTTGCTGTTTTTTTGACAGGTCATGACCATTAATCTTTTGTTCTTTGTTTTTCTTTTTATTTCTGTCACATTTTTTTTTCTTGGTTCCAGTTGATCAGATGCTTGTGTATTGACCTCTTTTTTTTTCCTCATTTGACTCATCATCTCCTCGTTTGATTAGCATTAATCCCACTGTGAATAGTGTGAGCACACTGATTCTGGCATACACAGGCTGATCATGAGTCAGTTCCAGCATAAATGGCTTACACTACAGGGATCTGTCGTTATTCTTAGTCTACTAGCTGGTTTAGACCCTTATTACTGATGCTGAGTTGTATCGATGATTCAGTATGTATGCTGGACTGCATCTGGTGAGCCCTATGCTGATAGTAATGCTTGCTTTTTTTCTTCTTTTTTTTTAGCGAAGTTAGATGTATATACACACCACACCCCTATACCACCCACTTCTCCCACGCTCCTAGCCTGGGAGCAGAGTAGAGTAGAGACAGACCATCGGCATATCCCTTCATCCACTGTTGACATCTATAGACCTAGATAAACCATGAACCCATCCTGCTGGGAGTTGAGCTCAAGGTGGTGACAGCCCTGATAGGGCCCTCTGCGGCTGGCTGGGCTGGCTGGGCTACAAGCAACGTGACCCATACCTTACTGACCCATCCTGCGACCCTGTTTCAGAGTTCCTGTATCATATCATGTCAGTCCTTCGAATGAGACTATAAATCGAGGTTCCGTGTGTGAACGCACGCATAACATCTTGCACACATGTAAAAATCCCATCACCCACTTTTGGAAGAGAAGGCCGGTTTGGCTGTTGGTGTGGATGACACGTTGCACATAGCATGCACCCTGCGTGAGAAATGGAAAGAATGAAGGAAGTAAGGAAACGGAGTGAACGATATTGAATGGTATTGACTGGATGACACGGGAAACGACTGAATGAAGCGCCAGCTGGCAGCTCTTCAGTCAGCACTACCCAGGTTGGCAGCCCATTGTGTAAACGAGTGTGGATTGTAAAGCGCTTAGAGCTTGGTCTCTAGCCGAGAATAGGCGCTATATAAATATTCATAATGATAATAATGATAATGATATCATATCACTGGGTTTTGTTTCTTTGGGACTGGT
>CM031607.1:42588570-42596070 GCA_018398815.1 Conus ventricosus | reverse complement strand
ACCACTTTCAGAACCAGCCGTTGCAGGGGGCGGGGCCGGCACCTCAGTGGGTGAGGGGGCCTATTCTAGGAGGCCCACCTCCGGGCCCCGGCCACGCCCATGCTGGAGGCCCTCACAATCACCAGCCCCAGATCGACGGCTTTGGCTTCAACATGCCCTGGAACATGCCCAACAGCCACCACAGTCACCGGCACACACACCGAAACTTCAACCATCGAGACCACCATTATCGCAACAATGGTCGTGGTGGTGGCGGCGGCGGTGGAGGGAATAACCGGGGAGGGCAGGGTGCTCCTCGCAACGAGAACGGTGAACAGCGCAACGTGTGCTTCAAGTGTGGGGATTACATGCAGAACTCACAGGAGTGCGGGGTCCATTTGTGTGATGCCAGCTTACCAAACAGCCAGCTTCAGAAAACGGCCAGCACGGACCTGAGTCAGGAAGAGATTCAAAACAACCTCGGTGAGTGACTGTCCATTTTGTATCAGTCTGCTCACTGTTGAGACAGGCACCTGTAGTGGATGTCTTTGTTTGGGATGTATGTGGGGGATGTGCGTGTGTATTCCTTGGGATGCTGTGGGCTCTTTCAATACAAATAGGTCACACACAGTCTGGAGGTTCTGTGGAAAAAGTTCGTTTTTTTTTTTCCTGTTACTCTCTTTGAATGTGCTTTTTTTTTTCATTGTAGTGTTGTTGTTTTTTGAATGTCATCTGCTGTGTTGTTTTTTTTAAACCTGATGAACCATTCACTTGTCTGTATTATGAAGACTCTGACATTTTTTGGGTTTTTTTTTTTTTTTTGGTCACAAGTTAATACATGCCGGATCACTGTTTATGTAATCAGGGGGGAAGAGGTAGTGAAAAGTTGGGTGCACTGTCCAAAGCGCGCTCTCACTGCCCATTCTGTGATTTCTGTTTGCCTGTTGTGTTACTTTTTATGTAAATTTTATTACATGTAAATGTTATGTATTGTTTATACTTTATTAATTGTTTTTGCACTCCCAGTTCTTATAGCTGTGTGTGTGTGTGTGTGTGTGTGTGTCCGTCCGTGGTGAAAATGTGTTCCACTCGCTCCAGGCAAAACTGCGGGACCGATCTTTCTGAAAATTTGTAGGTATGTTCATTATAGGTCACAGATGATGCCCGATGTTTTATTTTACCAGAATAGCCGTTAGTAATGGCTATAAATGATAATTTTTTTATGTACAGTTTAAGCAATAACGGTTTATAAACTTAATGTTACCAATCTTGGTAAGCACCTGGGTAGTATAGTGGTTAGTATCCCCGCCTGTCACGCGGGAGACCGAGGTTCATTTCCCCACCGGTGAGAGCAGCATTTTTTTTTCTCTTACATTAAAAATTTTTGCCACCAAAAGGGGAGAAAGTGCTATAGTGGCTGATTTATATATATTTTTTTCTTTTTTTTGTGTACTACTATACTGGGAGTACATTTATATGCTTTGCATCTTGTTACATTTTGGTGGTTGTGGTTTTGCTTTCTGGGAATAAAAGACTAAGGATGCTCCCAGCACAGCCTTGTCTGTGTAAAGGGTGTCAACAGTAGTAGTAGTACTTTCATTTCACGTCTTTTCACAAAATTATGTGATATTAGGGTGTCAACAGTTTAGCTATGATGTGACTAATTGTTAATGTTGTTTGTTGATCATATTTGTCTTTCTTTGTTACTCTTCCAGGATGGAACTGGGTTGGTTTTTTTCATGAATGTTAATGGCCTTGGGAGACTGTGTGGACAGTTGGGTTATGATGATAAATGATGTGTGTGTGTGTAGTGTGTGTGTGCGCATGTGTGTGCATGTGTGTGTGTGTTTGCATGTGTGTGTGTGTGTGTGTGTGTGTGTGTGTGTGTGTGTGTGTGTGTGTGTTTGAGTGTATGCATGCATATTTGAGTGTGTGTGTGTATGTGTGTGCATGCGTGCGCTTTTTCAGGATCTCGACTGTTTTATACATTAATGTAAGTTTCTCATATCCACTACCCCCTTTTTTTTTTTTATGAATTCCTTTTGGAAACCTCTTTCAAGGTGTTCAAAGGTCCCTTTGGGGCTGTACACACTTTTCAAAAAATTATTGGATCATAATTCAGACACCTCTAAAAAAGAATTTTGGACACCACCTTTTTTTTTGGGCCTTTAAAAATTTTTCCTTACTTAACGACTTTGCTTTTCTGCTTTGGCGGGCAAAGAAGATTTTTTCCCCCCCCAGATTCAGGTTCTAAGAAAATTGTTTTTTTTCCAAAAACAATGTGAAAAATTTTCCCATTTAAGGGTTAGAAACATAGCAAAGAATGTGTTACCCTAGCAGTAAACAAGGGCTTCCCTTAAAACGATGATGTGTTACATGATAAAAGGATCGGGAAATTAATGGGTGAAGACCCATGTAAGAAACAAAACCCCACATTCTTTGACTTTCTGTCCACCCCGCTTTGGACACAATTTGATTCAGCTTTTCCCTACCCTCAGGGGACATTGACATATGAAAACACCAATTTGATATTCCCTTTTGTAGCAGTTTTTAGGTCCAAGTAAAACATATTTTTTGGAATGTTGTTGCTACGCTAATATTTTCTTTTTTGATGTCTTTTGTTTGGGAAAAAAACGGTGTTTTAGTATTTGCATCTCTTTGTATAGAGACGAATGGGGGAAGCCCAGTTTTTTTTTAAAAGTTTGGTAAATTTTTTAATAAAGGCAAATGTATTTTTGTAGTATTTTTTTTACTTTTTCCCCCTCTGTCCTGCCCCCTTTTTTGGGGTGCATGCAAAACAAAAGCCTCCCGGTTTTGGCCTTGGCCCCAGTCTTGTTTCCCAAAAAAAAAAGCCCCCCATAAAAACCCTTTGGAATAAAAAAATGAGCAAAGGGAGAGTATACGGAACTTTTTTTTTAATCAAATCGATAACTAGGTGAGGGCTTTTGCTTTTTGTTTTCTTTTTGGGAACACCATGAATAAATATGGAAAACTATTTTGCGAGGCAAGGGGTAGCCAAATCTTGGGAAGCCCAATCTTAGGGGATAACTTTTAACCTTTTAAAAAAGGGAAAGTCCGGTTGAAAGCAGGAAATACTGCAGCCAGGAAACCTTTTTGGGGGGGCCCGGAGTAAGACCATGGGGTTGAAAGCTTGACTGTGCCCGGAGTTGGGGGGGGTTTCCCCTGTCAGTAAAAAGAAAATTGGGGGGGGTTAAAAAGGATGCATCAGCATTTTTGCTTGGGGGTAAATTCTTTTGGTAGGCTTTGAGCTTTGAAAAAACGGTTTTGGTAAACCCCCATGGGGGGTTTTCTTTTGTGTAATACCCTGTGGCCAAAACCCCAGGGGAAAATTTATGAGGGAACAGTCAGGCCCTTGATGTTTTAAGGGAAAAACCTTGTAAATCCCTCCCACTTATGAAAACACAGTGCAGGCATTCAAGGGAAAGCGCAGGATTTTTCCCCGCTTTTTGGGTTTTGGGCCCACTAGAGGACAGAACTTCTTTTGATTGGGGTTTTCTAACGGGAATCTTTTTTTATTTGTAAAATTTCCCAAACCTGGGGAAAGGCCCAGTGATGGTGAGGAAAGCCCCATGCCCGAAAGGGGAGGTCCTTTGAAAACAAAAAGACTCGATTTTGGACCCTCTGTGGGGGGGGAAAGTCAAATTTTGGCCAAAACTTTTTTCCCCGGATTGAAATTTGGTTTCACCTGTCTTTGAAAAAGCAAAGTTTGAGCTGCAAAATTTTTCCCGCAGCAGTTTGTTTTTGAGGGTTAAATAGGGGGGAGAGAATGTAAACCCAACGGGCCAACCAATCACACTGAAAAAACCAAAGGGATTTATAAAACAGGGGCCCAAAATTTTAAATATCCATGTGCCCTGTGGAAAGCGTTTCGCTACCCCCTTTGGCATAAAAGATCCACAGGACAAAGAGGGGATGTTAAAACCCTCATCTGAATGAGCAGCAGCGAAATTCATCAAAAATTTTAAGACGTGGAAGCCCAAGGCCGGGAAATTTAAAACCCCCTTCCCAAGGGGCCATCCACGCTGTTGGGGTATGGGGAAATTTGCACAGGCCCTCGATGCCAGGCGCCTGAAACTCAACTGCCCACGAGCAAACGAAAACTGAAGATTGGGAGAAAACTGGATGCAAAAATCGTCCAAAGACTCGATGCACTGATAGGGAAAAGCACCCTGGACACAAACTAGCCACATATGGGGACATTGTGTATGCCACATGTAGAGACGCCTATGGAGTAAAACTAACCCAAAGAGAAAACCACCTCCAAAGAAATCCAGACGCCAAGAAAAGATGGACAAGATCAGAGTCCAAAAGAACAACCTCAAGAAGCAATGAAGACCGCACTGCCAGCTGAAAAACAAGGCTTGGAAAAACTGTGGAAGACCTGAAAGAAAAACACAGCGCCCTCAGCAAAGCGGAATCTGCGAGGAAGAGGAAGAGCAAAAAGAAGAAGACACAGAGCGCTTCTTCAGAGACCCCTTCCAGTTTGCCAGAACACTGTTTGAGCAGCCAAAATCTGGGACCCTAAGTGTGGTCAAAGGAGTTCTTGAGCAGCATCTGAGGAAAACATACTCTGACTCACAGAGCAAAGCACCACGCGACATTCAAGGTCTGGTGTGGCCAACCAACCCTGAGGAACAGTTCAATGGCAAGCCTCCAACATTGGCGGAAAATCAAGAAGGTGGTCGACAAAGCCAGAGCCAATCATCACCAGGGCCAAACGGAATACCTTACCAGCTTTACAAGAAATGTCCCAAGGTGCTGGAGTGGCTCCACCAGGCTGCTGCGATCGGCTTGGAGAAACCAGAAGATCAGCGGCCAGTGGATGACGGCAGATGGTGTGTACATCCCCAAAGAGCAAAACTCAAGTGACATCAGCCAGTTCAGGCCAATATCACTACTGAACGTCGAAGGGAAAATCTTCTTCTCTGTCATGGCAGCAAGGCTGACCAAGTACCTGATGGGAAAACAAGTACTTGGATGTGTCAGTCCAGAAGGTGGCATCCCAGGCGTGGCTGGCTGTGTAGAACACGCCACAATGATCTGGGACGCAATCCAAAAAGCAAAAACAGAAAAGAGAGACCTGGACGTAGTGTGGCTTGATCTGGCAAACGCATTGGATCTGTGCCCATGAGATGCTACAGTTGGCTCTTGAGATGTACCATGTGCCAAAGAACATCCGCGACATGCTCAAGAAGTACTTCAATGGCTTCTCAATGCGGTTCTCTACCAAGGAGTACACAACTGATTGGATCACTTGGAAGTGGGCATTGCAATGGGCTGTGCAATTTCCCCGATACTGTTCGTGTGGCAATGGAACTCATCTTGAAAGCAGCAACAAAACAACGTAAGACAAACAGACCTTGGCGATGGATACAAGATGCCTCCTCTCAAGGCCTTCATGGATGACATACAGTGATTTCATCCAGAGAAGACGAGACACGTCATGTGCTGGAGAAGCTGGACGACATAGTTGCCTCATCCAGAATGAAGTTCAAGCCAAAGAAATCACGGAGTCTCTCACTGAGGAAAGGAAAAGTGGCCGAATCTGTGGTCTTCAGTGTTGCCAACCAGGCCATTCCAACAGTCACAGAAGAAACCAGTCAAGAGCCTTGGAAGATGGTATGATGATGCGCTGAAAGACACACAAAGAGCAAAAGAAACAAGCAGATGGCGGAAGAAGGCTTGGAGACCATTGACCAGTGTGGGCTCCCTGGCAAATACAAGGTCTGGTGTCTGCAGTTCATGCTGATACCAATAGCTCCTATGGCCTCTGATGTATATGACATCTGCACCAGCACAGTGGAGGCAATGGAAGCCAAAATCAACAAGTTCACAAGGAAATGGCTTGGTGTCCCACCCTGTCTGACGACATTGCGCTGTACTGTCGCCAAGCAAAGCTCAAACTACCACTGAAATCCATCTGGAGGAATACAAAGCAGGGAAGATCAGACTTCAAAGCATGCTGGAGGACTCAAGAGACAAGGTGGTAGAAGCAATCAAGCCCCAGCTGAAGACAGGCAGAAAATGGAAAGTTCAAGAGGCGATGGATTCTGCAAAAGAAAGTCTCAAGATCAGAGAAATAACAGGACACACACAGACCAACAGACAAGGACTGGGGGTGACCAAAACTGAATGGTGGTCAAAGGCCAAAGGAAAGCCAAAAGAGACTGATGATTCAGGAGATGAGAAAAAGAAGAAGACCAAAAAAGACTCCAAAAAGCAGTCCAGCAGAGCAGCAAGGGCAATGGACAACGTGGGAGAATGCACTCCAAAGAAGTCTAACTTGGAATGACATTTGGCACATGGCCCCTCTCAGGATCAGCTTCATTCTCAGATCTGCATATGACCTTCTGCCCTCAAATGCAAACCTGGTGAAGTGGGGGAAAACAGACGACCCTGCATGCCCCTCTGCATTGAAAAACAAACAGTGGAGCATGTTCTAAGCTCATGTAAAGTAGCCCTGGCTCAAGGAAGGTACACATGGAGGCACAACAAGTGCTCAAAGAGATTGTACAAGTAGTCTGGGCTAGTACCAACACCACAAAAAGGGGAGAATCAGGACTCCAAAAGCACCCGCAACATTCTTCACGGCAGGAGGCAGCAAATCATGGCCAAGACAACAGTTGCCACTCGAAACAATGCAGGCAGAGTCTGCTGGATGGGGCAGATGACTGGGAGTGCCTGCAGACCTCCCAGAATGGAAGAGTCACCCAGAGTCATCAGCAGAGTGGCATGAGACCAGACATAGTAGTCCATCTAAGTCAACCAAGCAGCTGATCATGATCGAGCTCACGGTGCCATATGAGAACAGAATGGAGGCAGCTCAAATCTACAAGACTGAAAAGTATACTGATCTGGCAAACAGCCTGAGGAGAGAAGGCTATCAGGTCAAAGTCCTCACTGCAGAAATTGGAGCTAGGGGATTTGTAGGAACGTCTGCATACAGCCTCATGAAACAGCTCTCAGTTGCAGGGAAGGAAAAAACCAGAGCCTGAAAGCAATGGCAGAAGCGGCAGAGAGGTGTTCAAGCTGGATCTGGTCAAGGAGGAACAAAGTGAACATCATAAGGCTTAATTTCCCTACAAATATCAGGTGTCCCTGTGGCTCAGTGGTTAAAGCGCGAGTCATTAAGTAGAAAATGAGCATGTCCAGAGGGTCATGGGTTCGAATCCCAGCCATGGCTCGTCCAAGATGGGGAAAAAAAGGGGCAGCAGAGGGACACCCGGAGTCATGAACCGGGTGTGGCCCAATCCCCTAGAGTGTCAGGAGATAAGGGCCGAAACACTTGCTTGAAGGGGGCTTCTCTTCTGAGGACCTTGTGCCCGCTTCAGGTTTTTTCACTTTTCCGTGGGTTCAGTTTTGAACATGGGCTGGGAATCCAAGGGTCTCTTTTGGAGTTTTGGTGTGTGTCTTTCGGGGCTTAACCCCAAATTTCATTGCCGGGAGCTTTAAATCGCTTGATTTCTTAGGAAAGCTTTTGCCTGCCCGACCCTGGTTTTA
>CM031607.1:42524534-42582034 GCA_018398815.1 Conus ventricosus | reverse complement strand
TAACCATTCACTTGTCTGTATTATAAAAGACTCTGACATTTTTTGGTTTTTTTTTTTTTTGGTCACAAGTTAATACATGCCGGATCACTGTTTATGTAATCAGGGGGAAGAGGTAGTAAAAAGTTGGGTGCACTGTCCAAAGCGCCCCTCTCACTGCCCATTCTGTGATTTCTGTTTGCCTGTTGTGTTACTTTTTATGTAAATTTTATTACATGTAAAGTATGTATTGTTTATACTTTATTAATTGTTTTTGCACTCCCATTTTCTTATAGCTGTGTTTGTGTGTGTGTGTGGGGGTGTCCGTCCGTGGTGAAAATGTGTTCCACTCGCTCCGGGCAAAACTGCGGACCGATCTTTCTGAAAATTTGTAGGTATGTTCATTATGGGTCACAGATGATGCCCGATTTTTTAATTTTCCCAGAATAGCCGTTAGTAATGGCTATAAATGATAATTTTTTTAGTACAGTTTAAGCAATAACGGTTTAAAAACTTAATGTTACCAATCTTGGTAAGCACCTGGGTTTAGTATAGTGGTTAGTACCCCCGCTGTCACGCGGGAGACCGGGGTTCATTTCCCCCCCGGGTGAGAGCAGCATTTTTTTTCTCTTACATTAAAAATTTTTGCCACCAAAAGGGAGAAAGTGCTATAGTGGTGATTTATATATATTTTTCTTTTTTTTGTGTACTACTATACTGGGAGTACATTTATATCTTTGCATCTTGTTACATTTTGGGGTTGTGGTTTTGCTTTCGGGGAATAAAAGACTAAGGATGCTCCCACACAGCCTTGTCTGTGTAAAGGGTGTCAACAGTATAGTAGTACTTTCATTTCACGTCTTTTCACAAAATTATGTGATATTAGGGTGTCAACAGTTTAGCTTTTGATGTTTTACTAATTGTTAATGTTGTTTGTTGATCATATTTGTCTTTCTTTGTTTTCTCTTCCAGGATGGAACTGGTTGTTTTTTTTTATGAATGTTAATGGGCCCTTGGGAGACTGTGTGGACAGTTGGGGTTTTGAAAGATAAATGATGTGGGGTGTGTGTAGTGTGTGTTGCGCAAGTGTGTGCATGTGTGTGTGTGTTTGCATGTGTGTGTGTGTGTGTGTGTGTTTGTGTGTGTGTGTGTGTGTGTGTGTGTGTGTTTGAGTGTATGCAAAGCATATTTGTGTGTTGTGTATGTGTGTGCATGCGTGCGCTTTTTCAGGTTTTCGACTGTTTTATACAGTAATGTACGTGTCTCATATCCACTATCCCCCTTTTTTTTTTTTATGAATTCCATTTGAACTCTTTCAAATGGTGTTCAGAAGGTACCTTGGCTGCTACACATCGTCACAAATATTGGGTCATAAGTCAGACACCTCTAAAAAGAAGAATCGGGCACCACCTTATTGTTTGCCATACATATACATACTTATTACGTATCTTTGCTTTTTTGCTTTGGGAGCAAAGAAGATTTTTTCCCCCTCCAGTTTTAGAGTTCTAAAGAAATATTGTATTGCCAAAACAATGTGTGAAGATTCCAGTAATTAGAACATAGCAAAGAATGGTTAGCCTAGCAGTACAACACACGCTTTCTTAACAATGATGTGTACATGTATCAAAGGATCAGGAATTAATCGTGAAAGACCCATGTAAGCACAGAACCCACATTCTTTGACATCTGTCCATCCGCATTGGGGCACAATTTGCATTCAGCTTTCCCTAGCCTCAGAGACATTGACCTATGTAACCACAAGTATGATACTTCCTTGTAGCAGTTTTTAGGGACAAGTACAACATACAGTTGGAAGTGTCTTGTGCTACTGCTAGATATTTTCTTAATTTTGATGTCATTTGATTTTGAAACTGCTGTTTTATGTAAATTTGCATCTCTTTGTCATAGAAGACAGAATGGTGAAGACCAGTTTTGTTTAAAAGTTTGGTGATTTTTATGATGATGGCAAATGTATATTAGTAGTATTGATTTTTACTCTTTCCGCTCTGTGCCTGACCCCTTTTGGGTGCATGCCAACACACATGCCCCGCCGGTGTGCGCCTGGTGTCAGTCGGCTTCAAATCAAACATGCCCCACCCATCATAACCCATGAATAAACATGAGGGAAAGGGAGAGTATAGCTGAACTTTGTTTGAATCAAAATCAGATAACTAGGGGAGGGGCTTTTGCTGTTGTTTCATTTTGGACACCATAATCAATATGGTAACTATCTTGCGAGGCAAGTGGTAGACAAAATCTTAGAAGACAATCTTAGTGATAACTGTGAACCATTTACAAAAGGGAAAGTCCGGTTGACAGCAGGAAATACTGCAGCCAGGTATCCTCTTCAGGGGGCGAGTAAGACCATGTGGTGAAAACTTGACTGTGTCTGGAGTTGCGCCGGTTTCGCCTGTCAGTGAAATGGCAATAGAGGGGGTTTTTAGGATGCATGCAGCAGTTTGCTTGATGGTAAGTCTTTTGCTGGTAGGGTTTGCAGTCATGAAAAACAGTTGGTACACCCCTGGGGGTTCTTTTGGGAATATCCTGTGGCCATAACCCAGTGGGTTTATGAGGGAACAGTCAGTCCTGGATGTCTTTAAAGGAAAGCCTTGTATATGCCTGCACTTATGTCATCACAGTGCAGGCATTCTAGGGTAGCGCAGGATTGTTCCCCGCTTGGTTGGTTTGGCACTAGAAGGAAGTACTTCTCAGATTCCAGCGGCTCCTACGGATTATCTTTCTTTATTTGTTGAATGGCCGACTCTGGGGAAAGGGCCCCGTGATGGTGAGGGGAAAAACCCGTGACCGCAAGGGGGGTCCGTTGACAACAGCAAAGACTGCGACTTGGATCCTCTGTAGAGGGCATGTCAGACTGTGGCCAAAAATTGCTTTCCCTGGGGTTGTATTGTTTCCCCCTGTCATGAAAAAGCAAAGTGTGGAGCTGCGAATTGTGCGCACAGTTTTCTTGATGGTAATAGGGGGAAGAATGATGAATCCATCGTGCTCAACCAATCACGACTGCAAATCCCAACGGACTATGAAAATGGACCAAATGGAATATCCATGTGTCTGTGGAAAAACGTTTCGCTACCACCCGTGGGATGAAGATCCACAGACAAAGATGGGATTGTGAAGACTCATCTGAATGAGCAGCAGCGCACTGCATCAGCAGATAAGACGTCGGAAGACCAAGCCAGGATTTAAACCACAGTGCCAAGGACATCCACGCTGTTGGTTCGGGTGAGGAATTTGCACAGGCCCTCGATGCCAGCGCCTGAAACCAACCCGCCACGAGCAAACGAAAAATGAAGATTGGGGGAAACTGATGCAAAATCGTCCAAAGACTCGATGCACTGATAGGGAAAAGCACCCTGGAACACAAACTAGCCACATATGGGACATTGTGTATGCCACATGTAGAGACGCCAATGGGGTAAAACTACCCAAAGAGAAAAAACCTCCAAAGAAATCCAGACGCCAAGAAAAGATGGACAAGATCAGAGTCCAAAAGAACAAACCCCAAAAGCAAATAAGACCGCACTGCCAGCTGAAAAACAAGGCTTGGAAAAACTGTGGGAAGACCTGAAAGAAAAACACAGCGCCCTCAGCAAAGCGGAATCTGCGAGGAAGAGGAAGAGCAAAAAGAAGAAGACACAAGACGCTTCTTCAGAGACCCCTTCCAGTTTGCCAGAACACTGGGTTTTAGCACCAAAATCTGGGGGCCCTAAGTGTGGACAAAGGAGTTCTTGAGCAGCAATCTGAGGAAAACATACTCTGACTCACAGAGCAAAGCACCACCCCGACATTCAAGGTCTGTGTGGCCAACCAACCCTGAGGAACAGTTCAATGGCAAGCCTCCAACATGGCGGAAATCAAGAAGGTGGTCGACAAAGCCAGAGCCAAATCATCACCAGGGCCAAACGGAATACCTTACCAGCTTTACAAGAAATGTCCCAAGGTGCTGGAGTGGCTCCACGGGCTGCTGCGATCGGCTTGGAGAAACCAGAAGATCAGCGGCCAGTGGATGCGGCAGATGGTGTGTACATCCCCAAAGAGCAAAACTCAAGTGACATCAGCCAGTTCAGGCCAATATCACTACTGAACGTCGAAGGGAAAATCTTCTTCTCTGTCATGGCAGCAAGGCTGACCAAGTACCTGATGGAAAACAAGTACTTGGATGGTCAGTCCAGAAAGGTGGCATCCCAGGCGTGGCTGGCTGTGTAGAACACGCCACAATGATCTGGGACGCAATCCAAAAAGCAAAAACAGAAAAGAGAGACCTGGACGTAGTGTGGCTTGATCTGGCAAACGCATATGGATCTGTGCCCCATGAGATGCTACAGTTGGCTCTTGAGATGTACCATGTGCCAAAGAACATCCGCGACATGCTCAAGAAGTACTTCAATGGCTTCTCAATGCGGTTCTCTACCAAGGAGTACACAACTGATTGGATCAACTTGGAAGTGGGCATTGCAATGGGCTGTGCAATTTCCCCGATACTGTTCGTGCTGGCAATGGAACTCATCTTGAAAGCAGCAACAAACAACGTAAGACAAACAGACCTTGGCGATGGATACAAGATGCCTCCTCTCAAGGCCTTCATGGATGACACTACAGTGATTTCATCCAGAGAAGACGAGACACGTCTGTGCTGGAGAAGCTGGACGACATAGTTGCCTCATCCAGATGAAGTTCAAGCCAAAGAAATCACGGAGTCTCTCACTGAGGAAAGGAAAAGTGGCCGAATCTGTGGTCTTCAGTGTTGCCAACCAGGCCATTCCACACAGTCACAGAAGAACCAGTCAAGAGCCTTGGAAGATGGTTAATGATGATGCGCTGAAAGACACACAAAGAGCAAAAGAAACCAAGCAGATGGCGGAAGAAGGCTTGGAGACCATTGACCAGTGTGGGCTCCCTGGCAAATACAAGGTCTGGTGTCTGCAGTTCATGCTGATACCAAAACTCCTATGGCCTCTGATGATATATGACATCTGCACCAGCACAGTGGAGGCAATGGAAGCCAAAATCAACAAGTTCACAAGGAAATGGCTTGGGTCCCACCCTGTCTGACTGACATTGCGCTGTACTGTCGCCAAGCAAAGCTCAAACTACCACTGAAATCCATCCTGGAGGAATACAAAGCAGGGAAGATCAGACTTCAAGCATGCTGGAGGACTCAAGAGACAAGGTGGTAGAAGCAATCAAGCCCCAGCTGAAGACAGGCAGAAAATGGAAAGTTCAAGAGGCGATGGATTCTGCAAAAGAAAGTCTCAAGATCAGAGAAATAACAGGACACACACAGACCAACAGACAAGACTGGGGGTGACCAAAACTGAATGGTGGTCAAAGGCCAAAGGAAAGCCAAAAGAGACATGATGATTCAGGAGATGAAGAAAAGAAGAAGACCAAAAAAGACTCCAAAAAACAGTCCAGCAGAGCCAGCAAGGGCAATGGACAACGTGGGAGAATGCACTCCAAAGAAGTCTAACTTGGAATGACATTTGGCACATGGCCCCTCTCAGGATCAGCTTCATTCTCAGATCTGCATATGACCTTCTGCCCTCAAATGCAAACCTGGTGAAGTGGGGGAAAACAGACGACCCTGCAAGCCCCCTCTGCCATGAAAAACAAACAGTGGAGAAATTTTTCAAGCCCCATGTAAAGTAGCCCTGGCTCAAGGAAGGTACACATGAGGCACAACCAAGTGCTAAAGAGATTGTACAAGTAGTCTGGGCTAGTACCAACACACAAAAGGAGAATCAGGACTCCAAAAGCACCCCCAACATTCTTCCGGCAGGAGCAGCAAATCATGGCCAAGAACAACAGTGCCACTCGAAACATGCAGGCAGAGTCTCGGGATGGGGCAGATGACGGAGTGCACTGCAACCTCCCAGAATGGAAGACACCCAGAGATCATCAGCAAGAGTGGCATGAGACCAGACATAGTAGTCCACTCTAAGTCAACCAAGCAGCTGATCATGATCGAGCTCACGGTGCCATATGAGAACAGAATGGAGGCAGCTCAAATTACAAGACAGAAAAGTATACTGATCGGCAAACAGCCTGAGGAGAGAAGGCTATCAGGTCAAAGTCCTCACTGCAGAAATTGGAGCTAGGGATTTGTAGGAACGTCTGCATACAGCCTCATGAAACAGCTCTCAGTTGCAGGGAAGGAAAAAACCAGAGCCCTGAAAGCAATGGCAGAAGCGGCGGAGGTGTTCAAGCTGGATCTGGTCAAGGAGGAACAAAAGTGAACTTCATAAGGCTTAATTTCCCTACAAATATCAGGTGTCCCTGTGGCTCAGTGGTTAAAGCGCGAGTCATTAAGTAGAAAATGAGCATGTCCAGAGGGTCATGGGTTCGAATCCCAGCCATGGCTCGTCCCAAGATGGGGAAAAAAAGGGGCAGCAGAGGGACACCCGGAGTCATGAACCGGGTGTGGCCCAATCCCCCTAGAGTGTCAGGAGATAAGGGCCGAAACACTTGCTTGAAGGGGGCTTCTCTTTTGAGGACTCTCTGCTGCCACGCTCTCCACGAGTTTCTTTCTACTTTTACCTGTGGGATCTACAGTTTTGAAACATGGGGTGGTACATCCAAGAGGATGCTCTTGTGGAGATTCTGGTGTGTGTCATATTCAGTGGCCATTACACAATTGCATCTGCCAGGGAGCAGTTAAATCGCTTGATTTCTTAATGGAAAGCTCTGTGCCCTGCCCGCACCATGTGTCAACACAGTGCAGGTTTCTGAGGGTGGTGCAGAATTACTTCTGGCTGGTTTGGCAGTTGAGGACAGTACTCCCATGGTTCCCATCGGCATCTCCCAGTATATCTTTTTCTTTCTTTCTTCGAAGCTGTAGAAGTCTATTTTACCATAACACAGTCAAATCGTTTATATTTCTTTTAAAAAAAAAATGATTGTAACACAACTTTGTGGAACAGGATGTGTTGAAGTGAAGAATAATCTGTTTAACTCCCGTCTATGAAGGAAACTTTAACATTGTATTAGAATGAAAAATATTTCATTGTGCCCTTTTGATGTGTTGATCAGTGCATCGTGAAAACAGTCTGAGTGAAGCAGCCCCCATCTTCGAGATGAACAGCCAAAACATGTCAGACTGTATAAAAGTTACGCAGCCAGTAGCTATGACTGGGCTGAGAAGATTATGTATGAATGTGTAGAATTATGTGCAAAGTGTCACGCTGGTGAAGATTTTGTAGTAAGTGATTTGCGCGAAAGACTTTATTTTTCATAAAAACCAGCAACACTGAAACATTTGACTTGAATCATCATCTTGTCCCTCATTGACTTAGCAATTGTTTTTCTTTGGATAACAAGGTGTGCACTTATATCTTACACTGAGCTTTGTTTTGATATAATTTTGAATGTGTATCTGATTGTGTGCTTGTTGTATGATTGAAGAGGATGAAAACATGTATCAATGATGTCGTTGATGAAGATGACCACTTAGTTTGAAGTCATATTTCACTTCAGCTATACAAACAGCAGCCAGGTGATGTTGTTGATAGCCCAGCCAAACACAGAGGCCATGTCAGGGCTGAAATAAGCAACCAAAAGCTAGTTTTGACAGTTGGCTTTTTACGTTGTTGTTGGTGGTGGTTTTTTGCTATGTGATCTTTCATGCTTGGTAAGTGGATCACAGCATAAAAAGTGCTTTGCTGCTTGTTCTAAGTCCACCATACACAGCCACACTTAGTTCTTTTTTTTTCTGTCAGTCTTGCCACCACAGTCCACAGAGAGCCATCAGTATGAAGCTTACATCAGATAGCCCACCAGGAGAGACCCTGAACTGGTCATGAGTCACTTGAGTTGGATTTAAATGATGCCATGAGTCACTTGAGTTGGATTTAAATGATGCCTGTTTTAAATTAAACCAGCAGAGGCAGTACAGTGCCTGCTACGTCCCTTTACTGATGACAAAAAATTGCTGGGTTGGGAGCCAGTGTTAATGAGCATCACCCCCCCTCCCCCCCTCCAGAAGCACTACACTGTGATTGTCTGTTCATACTTCAGTGACAGTCCCCATCCACTTGTCAACGTCAGCAACTTTGAATATGAACTCAGCTTGGACTGGGATGTGGAGAGGAAATCAACACTGAGGTCACAGTGAGAGCAGGGCATGAAGGGCAGCAGATTTGGATCAGTGAGGATGATGATGATGATGATGTTCTGGGTTCCATTCTGATCGTGGAGAGATGACAGGACTGTGTTCTGTAAGGTATTGGCGTGCATATGACAAGAATGGGAGACAAACTGTACTTCAATATCCTGTTACTGGAGGAGTTGTTTGCTCTTAGAGCTTCACACTTACTTAAGTTTAAGCTAGAATAACACATTCAGTTTCTGAAGACATACTCCTTTGTTAACTCTCAGTGAATAGAAATTACTCAGCATCATACGTTCTACGCTTCTTTCCTTAATATAAACCCCAGCATCTACCAGGCCTGATAGATAAGACATTTGCGATGTTGCCTCTGGAAAGTTGAATTACACAGAGAAGATATTCATCAAATGGATGAAAGTTGACTCTGTGGTTCCAATCTTCCCAGCTGAGCTCATAGCACTCTTCACTCTGACAAGGGGGCGGGCAAGGACACAACAATCCTGCAAAGAAATGATGTAGATGGAGTGTGAACCTGGAACCTTGTAGCTAACAAGCTGTTGGTGTTAATCATTGCACCTCGGCAGCTGGTCCATTGTGTATTATATATCTGGTACAATGTAGAACTTGCCCTTGGGTTGGGCATAGAATAGACCCACTGCCCTGCCATGCATGTCGTAAGAGGCGACTAAGGCAGGACCACCTCGCCCCGAGGATAAAGGGGTTTGCGTAGGGCTAACAACCCTGCCTGTAAAAAAAGACGAGTTACAGAAGCATCGACGACAATGAACCAAAGCATTCACCTGGGCAATGAAGGGTCTCCATCCCGGAGACTTATGACGCAGTGCAGTGAAAGCCGAAAGGAAGCTGCAAGGCCGACTCCCCTTCTAACACCCAGGACAACAACGAAAGTAGCCACATGGAACATCAGGACGATGTTTGAAACAGGAAAAAAACCATCCAAGTTGCGAGAGAGATGAAAAACTACAAGATCGGAGTGCTAGGACTGAGTGAGACAAGGTGGCTACAATCAGGACAGCTGAGACTTTCATCTGGAGAACAGCTGCTGTACTCAGGACACACAGAGGATGGAGCCCCCCACACTGAGGCTGTGGCCCTGATGCTGGCACCGGAGGCACAAGGGGCACTCATCGGATGGGAACCTGTCAACTCCCGCATCATCACAGCCAAGTTTACCACGAAGAAGAATGACATCAGGCTGAACATCATCCAGTGCTATGCTCCCACCAATGATGCGGAAGAAGAGAAGAAAGATGACTTCTACCAGCAACTACAGACAGTGATAGACAAAAGAGGAGCAAAGGACATAACCATACTGATGGGAGATTTTAACGCCAAGATCGGAAGGGACAACACAGGCTACGAGGACATCATGGGGACACATGGACTGGGACAGATGAACGAGAATGGTGAGCGTTTTGCAGACCTGTGCGCCCTGAACCAGCTGGTGATAGGAGGAAGCATCTTCCCACACAAGCGCATCCACAAGGCCACATGGAGATCCCCGAACCATGTCACGGAGAACCAGATTGACCACATCTGCATTAGCCGCAAATTCAGGAGATCATGGCGGGATGTACGAGTGATGAGAGGTGCTGACGTGTCATCAGACCACCACCTTCTTTTAACAACAGTGAGACTTCGCCTCAAGAGATTCACCAACACCAACAACACACGTACAAGGTACAATGTCGGACTGCTCCGGAACAGGGACACACAAGCAGCATTCCAGATCAGCCTTTCCAACAGGTTCCAGCCGCTACAAGAGCTGATAGAAGACAGTGAGACGGACATCGAGACACAGTGGGAACACTGCAAGAAGCTCTGGCATGACACATGTGAAGAGATCCTTGGCAAGAAGAAGGCCCAGCACAAAGAAATGGATCTCTGCCGACACCATCCACAAGTTGGAAACAAGGAGAGAGAAGAAAGCTACACTGAACACGAGCCGAACAAGAGCAGCTAGGGCAAAGGCACAGGAAGAGCACACAGCAGCGAACGGAGAAGTAAAGAAGAGCATCAAGAAAGACAAGAGGGAGTACTTTGATGACCTGGCCAGCCAAGCAGAGGCAGCAGCCGGACAGGGGAATCTGAAGGACCTGTACCTGGTGACCAAGAAGCTGACGGGTAAGTTCCAGCAGACAGACAAGCCAGTGAAGGACAAGAACGGAAACCCACTGACAACAACCAAGGAACAGCTGAAACGATGGGCAGAACACTTCAGGGAGCTGCTGAACCGCCCCGCCCCTGACGCACCACCAGACATCCCACCTGCAGAGACAGACTGCCCATCAGCTGTGACAAACCCTCAAAGGCAGAGATCAAGAAGGCCATCATGACTCTGAAAAATGGGAAGGCTGCAGGGCTGGACGAGATACCAGCAGAAGCCATCAAAGCAGACATAGAGACAGCTGTCAACATGCTATACAGCCTCTTCAGCAAGATCTGGGAGAAGGAGGAGGTACCGGCTCAGTGGAAAGAAGGAATCGTCATCAAGCTGCCGAAGAAAGGAGACTTCAGGGACTGCAGCACAACTACCGAGGGATCATGCTCCTATCAACGCCAGGCAAGGTTCTCAACAGGGTTCTACTGGAGAGAATGAAAGAGGCTATCGACCCCAAGCTCCGAGACCAGCAGGCAGGCTTCCGGCAGAACAAATCATGTGCCGACCAGATCGCCAGCCTGCGCATCATCGTGGAGCAGTCGCTGGAGTGGAACTCCCCCCTTTACATCAACTTCATAGATTATGAGAAGGCTTTCGACAGTGTGGACAGAGAGATGCTGTGGAAGCTGCTGAGGCATTACGGAGTCCCCGAGAAGATCATCTCCCTCATCCGGTGCACCTACCAGGACATGAACTGCAGGATTGCCCACACCGGCCACCTGTCCGAAAGTTTCGAGGTGAAGACCGGAGTTCGGCAGGGATGCCTGCTGTCGCCGTTCCTCTTCCTCCTGGTCATTGACTGGATCATGAAGACCACTACAACAGGCAGAAACAACGGTATACAGTGGACACTCTGGACGCAGCTCGACGACCTTGACTTCGCTGACGACCTGGCACTCCTGTCACACAGCCACAGCCAGATGCAGGACAAGACCACTCGCTTGAGAGACCACATCAGCCGGGACAGGGCTCAAGATTAACAGGAAGAAGACCGAGCTGATGAAAATCAACACCACTGCCAACACACCAGTCACAGTCGATGGAGAGCCCATCAGGGAGGTGGAGTCTTTCGTCTACCTGGGAAGCGTGGTTGACCAACAGGGAGGCACGGACCGAGACGTCACAGCCAGAATCGGCAAGGCAAGAGCAGCTTTCGTCATGCTCAAGAACATCTGGGCATCTGGAGGAATCAGCATAAGAACCAAACTCCGCATCTTTAACTCCAATGTGAAATCAGTTCTGCTCTACGGATGCGAGACGTGGCGAACAACACAGACGATGCAACAAAAGATTCAGACATTCTTCAACACCTGTCTGAGGCGCATCTACAAAATCCGATGGCAGGACAAGGTCCGAAACAAAGATCTGTGGGAGCGTGCGGGACAGGAACCAGTGGCCAAGCAGATACTGCGAAGGAAGTGGGGCTGGATCGGACACACCCTCAGGAAGCCAGCATCCAGCACCACACGCCAAGCCCTGACCTGGAACCCGCAGGGAAAGAGAAAGAGAGGCCGGCCTCGCAACAGCTGGAGACGAGACACTGAGGCGGAGTTGAAACAACAAGGGACAAACTGGACTGGAATGACCAGAACAGCCCAGAACAGAGTGCGATGGCGAAGGGTCGTTGATGGCCTATGCTCCACCGGGAGCGACGGGCATAAATGAAAAATGACAATGTAGAACTGAGTAATTGTAGAGTAATAAGGGAAACTTGTAACTTTGGCCAAATGTTCAGGTAGCTTTTTGATCATACATGTCACTGAAGTTTTTTGGTTGATTTGCATAAAAAATTCTGGGAAGTTGTGACACTGACACCCAAAGTTTCTGTTTTGAACTTAAACAAAGGTCAGAATCCATGATATCTTCACAAAGATGATGGGTTTTTGTCTTTCTTAGACCCACCTCAAAACTGATCATGAGCTTGAGAATTCTTTGTTAGAACATTCTCCAGGTCTTCTTATGATCATATATATGACAGCTAATATTGCGTGTATCAGAAAAAATCACAGAACAGATTGGCTCTTGCAGGTCGTGTCTGTAAGTGTCACACAAGAGAGAGAGAGAGAGAGAGAGAGAGAGGAGAGAGAGAGAGAGAGAGAGAGAGAGCATATCTTCCATTAATGATTTACATTATCACACTCACACCCATTACAAAGGTAGAGAAGCAGGTGGTGTGATACTTTGAACGAATTTTCCTAAATAAAAAATGAATCTCTAATTGCTAACTGGAGCAGCTTTGAACAGTTGGCATTTTGCATAGTTTGACGTAAATGGGGAATAAGAGGTTCACAAGTGCCCAGCATGGAAGCAGAATGTGAACACAGGCACATACATGCATGCATGCGAGCACATGACACACAACACACACACACACACACACACACACACACATCACACACACACACACACACACACACAAACGCATGTGCACACACAACCTAACTCTGTGTGTGTGTGTGTGTGTGTGTGTGTGCATGCATGGTATTGGATAAAGTTAACAGAATGTGTGTGTGTGTGTGTGTGTGTGTGTGTGTGTGCATGCATGGTATTGGATAAAGTTAACAGAAAAAGATTGGCAATTGGGAAGAGAAGTTGATAGAAAATTTTTGGTAATTGAGAAAAGAATATTCAATCTTTTCCCACCTGACACGTCACATGTGTGCATGTATAACTTTTAGCGACAGCAGTACATGTGTGTGAAATATTATGAACTTTCATTGTTTTGAATTGGAATGCCTAAAGCATACACACATCCGCACACGCAAACGGGCACAGGTGCATGGACACGAACACACGTAGAGACACAGATGTACACACACACGCACACACACACACACACACACACACACACACACACACACACACACACACACACACACACACACACACACAATTCAATTCAATTCAAATTTAATCCTTTGACCCCTGCTGGGCATGGAGGATACAAATGTAACAAAGAAAGCTCAGAACAATGTGTGAACATAGTTGCGAAATGCTGAATTCTGGTGAACTGTAACGATCTCATTAAACAATCTTCCCATTTTTTAGAAACTTACTAATATTCAAACAAATGCGTCTTCCTTTTTGAAATAAATTACAAAAGTTGAAAACAGACTTTGGTTTTAGATATTTTTTAGGGATGAATTTTTCACGAAGTTCATTATATTTTGGACATTCCATGATGCAATGGAATTCATCTCCAATTTCACCCATTTCACAGTTACGACAAATACGCAATTCTCTTGGAACATTATGGTGTCTTCCAATTTCAATTTGCAATTTATGGTTACTACATCTAATTTGAATAAAGGTATAACATAAATATCTGGTAAGGTAGAAATATAATGTTCTTTCCAAAGACAGTCTTTATACTTTATAGAATACACACTTGTTGCTGTTTTCAAGAGAACTGCGCCAATCACGAGCATAATTATTTTGCAAAGTCCTTTTTAACACACTTACATAAGCTATTTCTGTTTGTGAATGAATGAGATTCCCAAACACAATCAAAACCAGTTTCAAATAAAATGCTTTTAACATAACTAAGCCATGGTGAAACGAAAATTCCTTTTGTATATAGTTCATGTAAGATATTATATACTTTGTTTGAATACTTCTTAGAATCAGGAACAACTAAGTTAGCCCAGAACCACCAGCCGCCGTGGCAAAGTGGTTAACGTCGCGGACTCCCGGCTGGGAGGTCGTGGGTTCGAATCCCATCAGAAGTCATGTGGGTTTTTCTGCCCCGACCGGCTCCTACCCAGAGTTGAGTTTGCTGCGAACTCAGTTTGGAAGACTGGGACCACACAGTCGAGTTTCATCCACTTAATGGATGCGTTTCTGAGAGTGTTGCTCAAATTTCCTGACCAACACTGCAGGTGCCTGTATCTCTCGGGCCTGGTTGACGCCGGGATATATTATGAAAGGAAGCGTAGAGTACAG
Source organism: Conus ventricosus (assembly GCA_018398815.1). Taxonomy (NCBI): domain Eukaryota; kingdom Metazoa; phylum Mollusca; class Gastropoda; order Neogastropoda; family Conidae; genus Conus; species Conus ventricosus. Next base: position 42,567,812 of record CM031607.1, on the reverse strand, counting down.
CCCTGTCATGTAGTCTCAGACCGAAACGGAAATCCGTAGCATCATCTTAATCATCCTCATTCTCATCGATCAGCATAAAATTTTTTTAAAAAAATGTCTCAAATTCTGTGGCCCTTCATGCCCTGCTCTCATGGTGACCTCAATTTCGATGTCCTCTCCACGTCTGTGACCTTGGTTTGGTTCCGTCGAGGTCACCGGTATCGGCGAGTCCATGGGGGCTGTCGTTGGACGGACGTGGTGGCGCCCTCCGGAGGGAGAGCTCACTCACGCCGGCTCCGCGACTAAGCAATTATTGTCGTCAGTAGGGGGCTTAGTAGGTGGTGTCCTGCGTATCTTGGATCAGAACAGGCGCCACTGAACACCACCGAAGTGACTCGGCAGCAGTGCAGTGTCTCCTCCGGTGGGTTGCCTCTTGACGACTTGACATTGACTGCTTCCTGTGGATTGCCGGTGCCGGGGCTGCGGCGGGGCCGACCGGGCTGTGGCTGTGGATGGGGTGGTCGGAATGAGCGGCGTGGGTGCACTGCCTCTGAGGTGGCACAGAGAGTGGGACAGCAAAAAAAAAAAAAAAAAAAAAAAAAAGTTAGCCCAGAACCTTATCATTCTTACTTTAATCAGTACAGATAAAGGATAGATTCCGGTTTCACCAAAAATCATTGAAGTCATTGTAGTTTTATTTAATCTAAATAAATACTTTAAAAAACGTAACTGTAACTTTTCTGATATATCAACATTTTCATAACCCCAAATTTCACAACCATACAACAACACAGGTACAACTATGGAATAAAATAATTGTATGCAAACATCAGTTGGCAATTTCTGCTTCCTTGCAATTTGTAATAATGAAAACATTGCCTTGACAACCTGATTATAAGCACATTTTTTTGCTTTGTAAAACAAACCTGTTCTGCTGAACTCGATGCTAAGTATTTAATTGAATTAAGAACCTCTATTTTTTCATTCCCAAAGAAAAAAATTTCACGCATACTATTTCGACCATGAAAGACAACTATTTTGGTTTTCTTTGGATTTACTTCTAATTGCCATTGCATGCAATATATATGTAAGGCATTAAGTTCTTTTTGCAAAGCTGATTTAGAATTTGCCAGTAAAATTGTATCATCAGCATATAACAATACAAGCAATTTAATAAACTGTTCAAGTTTTAACTCTTGCGTTAAATCATATTCTAGAGTAGAACAGTTATTGTCAATAAGGAACTGTTGTAGATCATTTAAAAATAATGAAAACAATAAGGGTGAAAGGTTTTCTCCTTGACGAACTCACACACACACACACACACACACACACACACACACACACACACACACACACACACACACACACACACACACACTTTCCCACAAATGCACACACACATGCGCACGCGCACACACACACACACACACACACACACACACACACACACACACACACACACACACACACACACACACACAGTTTCTCATTCTCATCAAAAAACTGTATACCTTTTCAGTCATGGTTTGGCTGTTACGTTTCTAAATTGCATTAGTAAAATGATACATTCCTGTAGAAAGGAAAGTAAAAAGTGTGGGTGGGTTTTTTTTTTGTCTTGCAGCTGTCCTGCTAGAGCATATTAAGGAGAAATGTGCTGCAGAGATGCCAGAGCAGCCTCCCATCCTCACTGAGGCCCTGCAGAGCTACTTCGCCTCACGGGTGGCCGAGCTGACCTCCATGCACCTGTCCATCTTGAACGAGAGCAGGAAGCAAGAGGAGCAACTGAGCGAGCTCAAGTCACGGCTCAGCGCGGTGGAGGAGCGGGACAAGCAGCTGAAGGAGCAAGAGGAGCAGCTGGCCAAGGAGCGCGCCCAGTTTGAGGAGGAGTGCAGGGGGGAGCGCGCGGAGCTGGCCCGCCAGTGGCAGCAGTTGCGGGATGAGATCGCTCGCATGGAGGAAATGAACAATGTGCAGAAGGTGAGGATGTGCGAGGCATGCTGATCGTGAGATGACCTCTGCCCTGGCTGTTTTTACTGACTGACAGCTTGGTTTGTGGAAACACGTCAGTTTTACTGCGATTTGGGAAGGCCTCGATAGCTTAGAGGATGAAGCAGTGTTCTCATGATCCAATGGCTGTAGGCTTAATTCCCATTCCAGACAGCCATTTAGAGATGATTTTCTCATCTGTGCAGACTCTTACACCCCTGTAAGTGTGAGTGAGACTTTAAACTGAGGTTCCATGATGAATGCATACATTACTAAAATAAAGAGGAAAAAAAATCTACTTTTCCGATCATGTTGACATCATGTGCCAATGGGATGGATGTCACTATTAAAGAGAAAATATAGGCACCCTGCTGTCATGTTAAGATGTCGTCTTTGAAGATGGATTGTAAATACCTTAAGTTAATGACAGTTAAAAACATCCCAAACCAAAAATCAGACCAGTGGTGAACTTCAGAGATACTAACCAAAGAACGCAGATAGCAAAGGAAAAAATATTAATTCTTTTGTGTGTGTGTGCGTATGTGTTTTGTGTTTCTTTCAGAATGCTCCCTGAGTTTTCCACTCCCTCTCACTCTCTTTCTGCTCTCCATCACTCTTTTATCTGTATCTTTTTTCTGTAACAATTGACATGATTTTTCTGAAGAGTGGAGATTAAGAAATGTTTTGTCCATTGTATATATATATATGTACACACTGAACTATATGAAGCACCTGCTTTTGCAGTCACAAAAGCCCATATGACAGGAGGTGAAGTGCTTGCTTTTTGACACTTGCCAGGTATGACCGTCTAGACAAGAGAGAGAGAGCACAAGAGCAAGTGCTGGCCCACATTTAGGGTGTTGAACATGATCAGCATTTCAGGTTGAATGCTGGTACAGGGAAGGTGATCATCTGGTCAGAGCAGAGGTGATTGTCACGTGCTCTACAACTCACCATCTCCTCTTAGTATAGGAAGGTGATCATCTGGTCAGAGCAGAGGTGATTGTCACATGCTCTACAACTCACCATCTCCTCTTAGTATAGGAAGGTGATACATCTGGTCAGAGCAGAGGTGATTGTCACAAGCGCTACAACTGACCATCTCCTCTTGGTACAATTTTCTCTTGTTTTCACAAGTTGTCTTCAAACACAACTGCATCCAAAATCAAGAAATCATGCACAGTTTCAGTTTCTGAGTCTAAATATGATTTCTGCTTGAAAGGCAGTACTCTTCATTGAAGTAAAGATGCAGAATGCTTTGCATTTTGAACAAAAACAACACTTGGCACTGTGACAAAGACTAAACAGTGATGGCAAAATGGGACATACTAGAACACATCCCTGACCAAGTATATGTGCTCATGTAGTCAGTCAGCACTACACACTGCTTAACTACAAGTAAGCTTCAACTTACTGAAGTGGTGTCTAGTAGAACACTTGTTCTTGCTTCAGTGTAAGCTTTCCATGTATACTTTTGATGGTTGTAAAGTTAATTCCCTTTCTACAATTATTGCAAGTTCGCCTAAGTTTGGGTTTTTATTCTCTTATTTGGGCAAATTTAGATTAAAAGAACAATATCCTAAAAGAATGTTTGAAAAATGCTGTGAGTATATATGTTTCTTTGTGCTGTATCTCTGTGCACAATTGTGATGGGAATAGAGGTTAATTTCATTGTCTGTTGATAAAAGTAAGAGAAGTTTGTTTGGAGTACATTGTTTTAAAAAATACATAATTGTTCCCCTTTACTCAGATAGTGTCACGCTCAGAAAGCTGTAACTAATACTGCAAAACTCACCATCCTATTTTCCTTAAATACACAAACATCGGTGGTGACTGGACTTCATTTAGGCATGCTAGATTGATTTGTTCATAACTGTTGATTTTCTTGAAGTCTCTTGATGGTTGCCTCAGGCCTGCAGAAGAATAACCCAAAGACAAAGCTGGTCGTGACAGTTTTAAATGTAATGCAAGAACTTTGAAGTTGTCTAACTTCAGTGCATCAAAATCCAAAACTGAGAACACATAAGGAATATATAAGTTAATAAGTTTTGTCTAGTAAAAGGTATTGCCTGTATAGCTTATATGCAAAACATGCTTTCACTTCAGAACCTTTTTGTTATGCTTGTTGTGGAGACAGAACCTGAGGTATACAGATTTTTATTGCTTCAATCTTTTTCTGATTCTCCCAGTCACTCTATTTTATATTTGTTTGGTTTACTTGTGATGAGTAAGGAAATGAATAAAATGTCCTGAGAGAAGACAAAAAAAACAACAACAACAGAGATTAGTAGGTTGACAAAAGTTTTTTGTGCTTCTGTCTGCCTGTGTGAAGATATTGTGTTGGGGATACTGAAAATCATGTGGGTTATGTGTGTGCAGGGACGCATAAAGCTGGATGTTGGGGGCCACGTCTTCACCACGTCACAGCTTACTTTGACAAGGGAAACAGACTCCATGCTGGCAGCCATGTTTTCTGGACGCCATGGTTTGAAGAAGGAGGAGGATGGCACCATTTTCATCGATCGTGATGGCACCCACTTCCGCTACATCCTCAACTACCTGCGTGATGGGGGCCTGGGCACTGACGCCTTGCCACGGAATAAGCAGACCTTGCGGGAACTACGCAACGAGGCAGTGTATTTCCAGCTCCATGGACTTGTGCAGCATATTGAGAAAATCCTGTGAGTCCCACCAGAGGTGCGGGGGACAAGGCAGCTGAGTGTGCTGAGAGCCCAGGATCAGGGTGCCAGGGACTGCAGCCTGTCAAGTCGGGTACCACCTCTGGCCGTGGATGAGAGGGGAAAACTTTGGGCCGTGTGGAAGTTGCCCCGGGTTTGGGCCAGGCTTTTGGTGTGTTCTTGTCTTGCTTGCTGTTAAAAAGTTGCAGTTGCGTCAGGACTTGATGGCTAGTTGCGGGGCCAGAGAGGTAGCAAATGGTTCCTTTGCTGTCTGTTTTTAGCACTACATTCAGTGTTTGTGTGAACTGAATAGATAGATTCCTCAACCATGAAAAATGCAGCTAAAGTGGTAGGATCTGAAGCTAACCAAAATTTCATCACTTACACATGACAGAAAGTTTTTTGTGTGATCAGATTTTATCTTTGCCTAGTTAAACAGAAAACTGCCACATCTGATTTACACATCTGTATTAAAAAGAATGCTTTCACCCATACTCCATCTGACTCCCCTTTGTCCCCCTCAGCCCTCTTTCCCCATTCTCGCAAACACAATCTCACATACGCATTGCACACACAGACCTTTACCATTATTTCATTTTCACTGGATAACAATCACTTTTTTTTGTGAAACAGACAATGTCAACATCTGACTGAATGTAATGCAATAGAAAAAAATTTTGATACAATTGGAAGGTCATCATTTGGATCCATTATTTTCCATATTTTTTTTTTTAGTGGCTGATCAGCTAAACAAATTGGACAAATGTTGACAACACTGGTTTTGGAGTTCATAACACTGACATTGAAAAAAAAAGTACCCTCTGTTTTCAGACTGTTTCTGCCTGTGATTATCAGGTCTTGAATTTTGGGTATGTATTAGAAAGTATTTGTGGTTGTTTTCTAGTTGATGCTTTTGGATCAACATCAGCCATTTATCTTCAGAGTTTTTAAATAAAACATTTTTGCAGCCACCAAATTAATTTGTCAGAACGCAAAAAAAAGTTGCTTTGAACATTTGAAAGTTGAGCACTTAAAAAAAAAAACACACACCCAAATACTGCCAGTGTGATCACACCGTATTTGTTGAAAAACGAAAATCAAGTGATGGGTGTAGTCTGCTATGCATATGTCTTTTCTGTGTTGTTGATGTGTATAAGTGCCCCATTGTCGTCACTTACCTGATTACAGAAAATCTGAAATCCATCTGCAAGCTGGATTCTGATTCCACACTTCTTGGTGGTTTTACTCTTACACACTGCCGTTGAGGTTTGAAGTGTAGTTACATCCATACAACTAACACACCACTTTCCAAACTGTGACTGTTGATTCAACAGTCCTTGGACCACTAAACTGTCCACAGTAATGTTAAATGAATGGTTACCTATCACTGTCACTCACAGTTACATTTGACATGAGCTGAAAAATGATTAAGAAAAAAAAGCCTGGACCCCAGAGTTTAAGCATTTTGTAAATGATGGCTAGTTTTGTAAATACATTTGTCCACAAAAAGTATGCATCTTAATGCCAGAAGATTCCCAAATAACCTGTATAAGAACGAAATGGAGGTCACCTTCAACAGACAGAACAGGGCAGGGTAGCAGTTAAATGATAATGGCTATTGGCAGAATATGAGGGATTGATAATTAGAAGGTTATGTTTTGCAAATGTCTTATGAAATTGTGTATGTATATGATGCCAGATTGAAAAAAAAAGATTTATGTACACATTGAAAAGAAGCACATGACCAGTATCTAGCTTGTATATGCTGTAGAGCCTTCAAAACTTTGGTCATGAATATTATAGGATACCGAATGTACTGTTCTGTGTCATGAGAAACTTTGTATCATGTAGCCCTCTTTGTCCTGGATCATTGTCAGGTGGCCCATTTATCCTGGAACAGTGCCAGGTAGCGCACTTTGTCCTGGAACAGTGTCAAGGAGCCCATTGTCCTGTAACAGTATCAGGTAGCCCACTGGAACTGTGTCAAGGAGCCCATTGTCCTGTAACAGTATCGGGTAGCCCACTTTGTCCCAGAACAGTGTCAAGGAGCCCATTGTCCTCTAACAGTATCAGGTAGCCCACTTTGTCCCAGAACAGTGTCAAGGAGCCCATTGTCCTCTAACAGTATCAGGTAGCCCACTTTGTCCTGGAACAGTGTCAAGGAGCCCATTGTCCTGTAACAGTATCAGGTAGCCCACTGGAACAGTGTCAAGGAGCCCATTGTCCGGTAACAGTATCAGGTAGCCTACTGGAACTGTGTCAAGGAGCCCATTGTCCTGTAACAGTATCAGGTAGCCCACTTTGTCCCATAACAGTGTCAAGGAGCCCATTATCCTGTAACAGTACTAGGTAGCCCACTGGAACAGTGTCAAGGAGCCCATTGTCCTGTAACAGTATTAGGTAGCCCACTGGAACAGTGTCATAACAGTATCAGGTATCCCACTGGAACAGTGTCAAGGAGCCCATTGTCCTGTAACAGTATCAGGTAGCCCACTGGAACAGTGTCAAGGAGCCCATTGTCCTGTAACGGTATCAGGTAGCCCACTGGAACAGTGTCAATGAGCCCATTGTCCTGTAACAGTATCAGGTAGCCCACTTTGTTCTGGAATAGTGTCAAGAAGCCCATTGTCCTGTAACAGTATCAGGTAGCCCACTTTGTCCTGGAACAGTGTCAAAAAGCCCATTGTCCTGTAACAGTATCAGGAGCCCACTTTGTCCTGGAACAATGTCAAGAAGCCTATTGTCCTGTAACAGTATCAGGTAGCCCACTTTGTCCTGGAACAGTGTCAAGAAGCCCATTGTCCTGTAACAGTATCAGGTAGCCCACTTTGTCCTGGAACAGTGTCAATAAGCCTATTGTCCTGTAACAGTATCAGGTAGCCCACTTTGTCCTGGAACAGTGTCAAGAAGCCCATTGTCCTGTAACAGTATCAGGTAGCCCACTGGAACTGTGTCAAGGAGCCTATTGTCCTGTAACAGTATCAGGTAGCCCACTTTGTCCTGGAACAGTGTCAAGGAGCCCATTGTCCTGTAACAGTATCAGGTAGCCCACTTTGTCCTGGAACAGTGTCAAGGAGCCTATTGTCCTGTAACAGTATCAGGTAGCTCGCTTTGTCCTGGAACAGTGTCAAGGAGCCTATTGTCCTGTAACAGTATCAGGTAGCCCACTTTGTCCTGGAACAGTGTCGTGGAGCCTATTGTCCTGTAACAGTATCAAGAAGCCCACGTTGTCCTGGAACAGTGTCAAGGAGCCTATTGTCCTGTAACAGTATCAGGTAGCCCACTTTGTCCTGGAACAGTGTCAAGGAGCCTATTGTCCTGTAACAGTATCAGGTAGCCCACTTTGTCCTGGAACAGTGTCAAGGAGCCTATTGTCCTGTAACAGTATCAGGTAGCCCACTTTGTCCTGGAACAGTGTCAAGGAGCCTATTGTCCTGTAACAGTATCAGGTAGCCCACTTTGTCCTGAATCATTGTAAGGTGGCACATTTGTCCTGTAACAGTATCAAGAAGCCCACTTTGTCCTGGAACAGTGTCAAGGAGCCCATTGTCCTGTAACAGTATCAGGTAGCCCACTTTGTCCTGGAACAGTGTCAAGGAGCCCATTGTCCTGTAACAGTATCAGGTAGCCCACTTTGTCCTGGAACAGTGTCGAGGAGCCTATTGTCCTGTAACAGTATCAAGAGGCCCACGTTGTCCTGGAACAGTGTCGAGGAGCCTATTGTCCTGTAACAGTAGCAGGCAGCCTACTTTGTCCTGGATCATTGGCACAGTGTCAGATAGCCCACTCTGTCTTTGCACAATGTCAGATAGTACTTTGTGTCCTTGAAGAGTGTCAGATAGCCCGCCCTGTCAAGGAACAGTGTCAAGTAGCCTTCTCTGTCACAGAAGTGTGTCACAGATAGTCTGTCTTGCAATAGAACAGAGCCAGATAGCCCGTTCTGTTGTGGAACAGTGTCAGATAGCTCTCTCTGTTGTGGAACAGTATCAGATAGCCCACTCTGTTGTGGAACAGTATCAGATAGCTCTCTCTGTTGTGGAACAGTATCAGATAGCCCACTCTGTTGTGGAACAGTATCAGATAGCCCACTCTGTTGTGGAACAGTATCAGATAGCCCACTCTGTTGTGGAACATTATCAGATAGCCCACTCTGTTGTGGAACATTATCAGATAGCCCACTCTGTTGTGGAACATTATCAGATAGCCCACTCTGTTGTGGAACAGAGAGTTCACTGCATTGTGGAACAGCATCAGATAGCCCACTCTGTTGTGGAACAGTATCAGATAGCCCTCTCTGTTGTGAAATGGTCTCAGATAGCCCGCTCCATTGTGGAACAGTATCAGAGAACCCAGTTTGCCCAAGAGCAGATGGTATCAGATAGGCCAGGTTTATTTTCCTGGAACCTTGTCAGGTCGCCATTTTGTCCTAGAATAGTGTTGGATAGCCCACTCTGTCTTGGAGCGCTGTCGGAGAGTCCATTTTGCCCTGGGACAGTTAGTGTGAGGCAGACCACTTCTTGAAGGAACATTGCAGGTAGCCCCTTTTGTTAGGGAAAAATATCAGATAGTCCAGTGAGTCATGGAACAGCCAGAGTCCTGAAACTGTCAGACAGCCCATTTGATTGTGGAACTGTAGTGAAGAGCTGCCTTGGTCATGGAACAGTGTGTTCCAGCCCACTTTGCCAAGGAAATGTCAGTGTCAGATGGGTCACTTTATCCTGGAACTCTTGGCAGGTATCCCTCTGTGTCATAGAACAGTGTCAGATAGCCCACTGTGTCATGGAACAGTGTCAGATAGCCCACTGTGTTATGGAACAGTGTCATGTAGCCCACTGTGTCATGGAACGGTGTCAGATAGCCCACTGTGTCATGGAACAGTGTCAGATAGCCCACTGTGTCATGGAACAGTGTCAGATAGTCCACTGTGTCATGGAACAGTGTCAGACAGCCCACAGTGTCAGATAGCCCACTGTGTCGTGGAACAGTGTCAGCCCACTGTGTCATGGAACAATGTCAAATAGCCCACTATGTTATGAAACGGAGTCAGATGGCCCGCAATGATATGGAACAGTGTCGGAGAGCCACTATGTTATAGAACGGAGTCAGATGGCCCACAATCTTACGGAACAGTGTCAGGTGGCCCACTGTGTCATTGAACAGTGTCATATGGCCCACAGTGTTATGGAACAGTGTCAGGCAGTTGCAGAGTCATATAGCCCATTCTGTTGTGGGACCTGTCATCCCATTCTCTGTGGGACCATATCGGTAGCCCACCGTGTTATGGGACAGCCTGTACCAGATAGCCTACTCTCTATTAGACATGATCAGTATCTCATTCTGTAATGGGACAATCTATCAGGCAGCCCACTCTCTTTAGGACATAATCAGTGGCCCACTTTGTTATGGGACAGTCTGTCAGATAGCCTACTCTCTTTAACACATTATGAGAAGCCCACTCTGCAATGGGACAGTCAAGTGTGGGATAGCCCTCTTTCTTTGGGACATTATCAGCAACCCACTCTGTTGTCAGACAGTCAGCGTCAAGTAGACCGCTCTCTTTAGGACATTATCAGTGGCCCACTGTTATGGGACAGTTAGTATCAGGTAACCCACTCTCTGTGGGACGTTATTAATGGTCAACTCCTTTATGGCACAGTCAGTATTGGGTAGCTCACTCTCTTTAGGACATTATCAGTAACCCACTGTGTGATGGGACAGTCAGTATTGGGTAGCCCACTCTCTTCAGGATATTATCAGTTACCCATTCTGTTATGGAACAGTCAGTATCGGATAGCCCACTCTCTTCAGGATATTATCAGTTACCCATTCTGTTATGGAACAGTCAGTATCGGATAGCCCACTCTCTTCAGGATATTATCAGTAACCCATTCTGTTATGGAACAGTCAGTATCGGATAGCCCACTCTCTTCAGCATATTATCAGTAACCCATTCTGTTATGGAACAGTCAGTATCGGATAGCCCACTCTCTTCAGGATATTATCAGTAACCCATTCTGTTATGGAACAGTCTGTATCAGATAGCCCACTCTCTTCAGCATATTATCAGTAACCCATTCTGTTATGGAACAGTCAGTATCGGATAGCCCAGGGACAGCCCTGATGTGGCCCTTTGCGGTCGGCTGGGCTATAAGCAACATTATCTTATCTTATCTTACTCTCTTCAGGATATTATCAGTAACCCATTCTGTTATGGAACAGTCAGTATCGGATAGCCCACTCTCTTCAGCATATTATCAGTAACCCATTCTGTTATGGAACAGTCAGTATCGGATAGCCCACTCTCTTCAGGATATTATCAGTAACCCATTCTGTTATGGAACAGTCAGTATCGGATAGCCCACTCTCTTCAGGATATTATCAGTAACCCATTCTGTTATGGAACAGTCAGTATCGGATAGCCCAGGGACAGCCCTGATGTGGCCCTTTGCGGTCGGCTGGGCTATAAGCAACATTATCTTATCTTATCTTACTCTCTTCAGGATATTATCAGTAACCCATTCTGTTATGGAACAGTCAGTATCGGATAGCCCACTCTCTTCAGCATATTATCAGTAACCCATTCTGTTATGGAACAGTCAGTATCGGATAGCCCACTCTCTTCAGGATATTATCAGTAACCCATTCTGTTATGGAACAGTCAGTATCGGATAGCCCACTCTCTTCAGGATATTATCAGTAACCCATTCTGTTATGGAACAGTCAGTATCGGATAGCCCACTCTCTTCAGGATATTATCAGTAACCCATTCTGTTATGGAAGAGTCAGTATCGGATAGCCCACTCTCTTCAGCATATTATCAGTAACCCATTCTGTTATGGAAGAGTCGGTATCGGATAGCCCACTCTCTTCAGGATATTATCAGTAACCCATTCTGTTATGGAAGAGTCAGTATCGGATAGCCCACTCTCTTCAGCATATTATCAGTAACCCATTCTGTTATGGAAGAATCGGTTTCAGGTTGCTCACTCAGTTTAGGACATCATCAGTAACCCACTCTGTTCTGGGACAGTTAGCGTAGGCAGCCCACTCTCTTCAGGACATTATTGATGGCCCACTCTGTTCTGGGACAGTCGGTGTTGGTAGCCTGCTCTCTTCAGGACATCATCAGTAACCCACTCTGTTCTGGGACAGTTAGTGTTGGTAGCCCACTCTCTTCAGGACATTGATGGCCCACTCTGTTCTGGGACAGTTAGTGTTGGTAGCCCACTCTCTTCAGGACATTATTGATGGCCCACTCTGTTCTGGGACAGTTAGTGTTGGTAGCCCACTCTCTTCAGGACATTGATGGCCCACTCTGTTCTGGGACAGTTAGTGTTGGTAGCCCACTCTCTTCAGGACATTATTGATGGCCCACTCTGTTCTGGGACAGTTAGTGTTGGTAGCCCACTCTCTTCAGGACATTATTGATGGCCCACTCTGCTCTGGGACAGTCAGTGTTGGTAGCCCACTCTCTTCAGGACATTGATGGCCCACTCTGTTCTGGGACAGTGTTGGTAGCCTGCTGTCTTCAGGACATTATTGATGATCCACTGTGTGGTATGACAGTCTCTGAAACCCCACTACCTTTAGGATACTGTTAGATAGTCTACTCTGCTATAATACAAGGACAGTAGCAGGTAGCTCCCTCTGTTGTGGGACAGGGTAGGTGTCAGAGTCTTTGTCCATCTACCATTCTGTTGTGGAACAGTGTGTCTGATGGTCTGCTCAGGTTGTACCTAAGCAGTTGAGCCCTTTCTTTGCGCATTCTATTCCGCCCTCAATTATTACTGGGGAACAGCGTCATACCATCAACATTATCATGGAACAGTATGTCGTATCGTCGCCATGATCATGAAATGGTTTCTGTCAGATTACCGGCATGATCAGAAACCAGTCATAGTACCAAGACATGAACCGAAAATTGTCATATTACCAATTTTGAAGAAAAATGATTGAAATCTCTTATATGAACAATATTGTGGAAAATTCTAATACATCGTCAACACTAAGGAAAAAGCCTGCTACAGAACCAATATGATGGGAAAGTCAGTCATATCACAAAGAAAATGAGAAAGTGTGTCATAACACAAACATTTTGGAACAGTCTGTGATATCAGAAAAAAAAAGATATGGAAAGGTCTGTCATGTCACAAACATTATGGAAAAATATTTATATCACAAACATTCGGGAAAAGTCTATCATATCACAGCATTACTATGGGGAAAAAAATCTTATCATAGACGTTCTGGAAGAGTCTATCATATCACACAAAAAAAACATTATCATGGAAAAATCTATCATGTCGCCAACTAACCACCTGTCAGGACTGTATTGAATTACTGCCATCATCCCAACATTCAGCGATACCAGACTAGGTTTGTGTCATAGCTCACATAATGTCAAGATTCGTTATCCCCCACCCCCCCATTCCTTCAGCAGCAATCCATTCATTGTGGATCTCACTGGTTCTTCATCGACAGAAAAGCGAAAAGGTGGCCATAAGAGTTTTTGCGAAGTTGTATTACACCATATCAACTTTGGAGAGCTATTCTGTTGTTTGGTTGGTTGGTTGGTCGGTTATTTATTTGTTTATTTTTATTATTATTTTTGTGCTTCTGTGGTGTGGTGGTGGTGGTGATACTGGCTAACCTGGAGTGCACAGGAAATGTTGTATGCTCCATCTTGGTTTGAACTCTTCCTTCACCCTGGGCAGTGATGTTTGTAATTTACTCTGTAGGACCAAATTGTTTTATTGTTTGTTTGGTTGGTTGGTTGTTTTGTTTTTGTTTGTTTGTGTGTGGTTTTTTTTTTGAAACTATATACCAGGTGCAAATGCATGCACATATTTTTTTTTTTTCAGTTTGCCTGTGCCCTTTTCAGATTTTGTCTGGACATGTGCATTTTATATCATTCTTGTCTTTTCCGTAGCTATAGCTACTGTATTTTACTTACTTTTTTTTTTTTTTCGATTTGTAAATATACAACATATTTCTCTAACAGGAATTCACTGCAGTGTCTGTTTCTGCTTTGGTTGTATTGACTATTGTGTGCTAAAACTCCTGATTTTCACTTCTTTGGCGAAGGATCATTTCCAGTGGCACTTTCATTTTCCATACAAGAGATTCGATGAGATTGTGTACCTTTCCAATGACTGTTTAGCTGTGATACATACCCTTTGTTATTATTATCATAGACAGACTATATCTACTACAGATAATGGTGCAGATGTGAAAATGTGTGTGTGTTGTGTGTGTATATGTAGTTGTGTGAATGTGTGTGTGTGTGTGTGTGTGTGTGTGTGTGTGTGTGTGTGTGTGTGTGTGCGTGCGTACACATACAAGTACATACAGGTGAACATATATCTTCATATTGGTGTTGTGTTTGATATTTGCCATTAATAGTCTTTCCAGCCCTCACATACCTGTGTGTACATTGCTAATGCAATATATTTGTCCATCTCAGGGTTTCTGTTGAGTTTGCAGAAGGAAAACAATTACTGATTTAAACTGCATTAGGCCTGTCTCCATGCTCTTTTTACTACCAAAGAATAAATCTCCCTTTCTTCCATTTTCTCATGGGTTTGTCCACTGTCAGTGTGTTAGTAACATTCATCCTTAAATACAAAGTGTTGTGGATCAACAATGTTACCTTTTTTTTTTTCTTTTTCTTTTTTTGCTGTGGTACATCTTCGCTTTGTTTTGTGTATGTGTGTGTGGCTTGAGGGAGGATGGGGAAGGGTTGTGTATTTATTGTGTATGTAAATGACATCAGGATTCTCGTTCCATGGGAAAGACGTGGGCAATGTGTATACATATGGAACAAAAGGCAACTTTTCATGTAGCATTTACTGCAAGTTTTATCAGCATCTTTTATTGTCACTGTTAATGCTTGCTAAACATTGCCTTGTATCAGCTCTTTAGTTGTCATTTCATACCAAAGAAAGATTGAAATTATTCGTGTTGAGATGGTATAACTTTTTTTTTTTTAATTCCTCTGATTTTTTTTTTTTTAATTCCTCTGATTTTTTTTTTCTTCAATTTATTAATTCTTAGATTTATGAAGTGTTTTACTTGGACATGACAAGTTTTATTCTTGTGGGAATGTGTTTTTATTCTGATGTGTTTATTCTCTCAGCTGACATGCTTTCCTCCTCCAGTATGTAAACAGTTCTTACAGGGTACTGAAAGAAAATGAAAGACAGGACTCTTCAGCTGAGTGTGGGATTTTTTGTCGTTTAAAGAAGAACAAAACTCAGAAAGACTTGCCTGTATGTTTTGTTTTTGCCAAGAAATTAAACAGAAATGCAAGAATTTTATTAAGTTTTGTTCTCTTTTGCGGTGTAGAAAACAGAACTTAGACCTTACATGCAGATTCAAGATGGATTGACACACCTGCTAAATATGAATGATGCAGTTGTTGTTTCTGATGTCGGATTTACCCACTATGGAGTCCATACATGGATATAATAATCTGTCTACTACAGATACAGTGAAATTGTGATTTGTTACAGAAGAAAACTACTATTTATTTATTGTGACGATTTTCATCAATACAGCTTGTTTTGAAGCCTGTTCATTTTTGTCTGATGTAATCCTATATATAGTTGCATGGTCAGCTGTTTGAGGGATGCGGCGGTAGTGGAGGTGGATTATTTGCTCTGTACAGTGCGATTTACAGTTTTGTATAGTTTGTAAGTGGCCTTCTGGGTTTCTTGTACTTCATAAATCAGTAGAGTTATTATCAACAATAAGCTGGCTTCCAATGTTGTGTTTTCTTGAATCACCTCAATCAAAATTCAGTGCAACTGGTGAGCGCTCAGAGATTTGCCTTAATTAAATCAGTTTTGTGTTTGATGTAAGTGCTGACTAAGTGTCTTTTTTCAACCAATGTCCATAGCCTCCATAATTTGGCCATCCAGTCAGTATTAGCTTTGTGTTCCTGCTGATCACACGTCTGCTTCTCTTGTTGGGGTATGCTTTATACACGGGCCACAGTGCTGCTTTGCCCATCATATATGACGCCTGAAGTCGGCTGCTTCTAGTTTGAAAGACAGATTTGGGCTTTACTGAATGTATCAAATGCTGTGTATGTACCAGTTTTGAAAATTTGAATCATATACCTTACTCCATGATTGTAATATGTTTGTTTGTTTGTTTCCAGTAATATGCCCAAATATTTGGAAGAAGAACACAATATAAAGTTGTTGTGTCAAATATTGGCTCTGGGTATGGTTTGCTTCCCACCTTTTTTTTTTTTTTTTTCTTATTAGAAGGAAAAAGAGACATTCACTTGGTGTTGATGAACACCAGAATTTCGGTGCTTTTACCCAGAACTGGATACAGCCCTGATGTGGCCCTTTGCGGTCGGCTGGGCTATAAGCAACATTATCTTACCTATCTTACCCAGAACTGGATATTTGTATCTGCGTGGAGAGTGCTGGAAATTGGGAAATCTTGCCCCTCTTTGGTAAAAGGACATTGCTTGAGTTATTTCCCCTGCCATGTACTGCGTTAGTGAGTTGGAATTATTGTTGTTGGTGATGGTGGAATATTCCATACAAAAGAAAGAGAGAGAAAAAGCACAGAGATAGATTGAAAAAATAGGGGAAAAAAATGCTTTGTCCAAGGTTGTAAAAACAAGGGAAAATGAAATTTCATAGAATTAGACATAAAAGAACAGGCAGGCAGACAGATGGGTGGTGTTTGGCTATGGAATTGAAGGTCGGAGGTTTCAACCACTTGTGGACTCAAGAGTTTTATGGTTTGAAAACCCTCTTTGTTCAGCTAGTAAAAACCATGATTCAGTTCAGGGAGGATTAGAGCGGCAGAGAGAGAGTTAGAAAGAGCAGGGTAGGTTCCACCTTTCCTAAATCAGAACCATGGACATGGTGAATTTCTAATGCTTCACTGTTCCTTCAGCCATTAGGCTCTGGGACTTTAAACCTATAATCTAACGCTTGTAAATAATGACGTGCGTGTTGATATGGCTGTATTGGATTTTACTTGAGTTGTTTTTACAGCAGTGTGTTTTTAGATGGAATTAAACTGTCTTTGATTGCTCAGAACACAGTACATAGCAAGTGAAGTCTGGCATCACAGGAAAACCGAGACAATCAAAGGTGAATGAAATTTCAAATGGACAAAGCTCTTGTAGGACAACAGTGACCGGCGTTTGTTTTCTTTGAGCCACTCCTTAACACCATCATGCTGTGTGAAATGTATCTGCTCCTCTTTCTGTACAAATCTGGGGGAGGGGGGGGGGGGGGGAATAAGAACCAGTTTTATTTCATATCCCTTTCTCCGCTGGACCATAAAGGTTGTAGGTTGTCTGATTCAAAATCAGCGGCAGTAAGAAACAGTTCTGTGCCAGCTGCACACCGGCCATTCGTATTTTACCCATTCGTACCTTTTAAAGAGTGAAGAAGCTCCGTGGTGCGTTTTATGTCATGTGCCACTCACAATGAAACATATTCTTTTAGAGTGTTGGGACTTGCATGATGTGAGACACAAACATTTTACAGCAGAGTCCATGAAAATCCTGTTCAGAGATGTCCCGCCTGACGTGATCTTTGAGTTTTTGAGAGAGATTAACATTTTTTATCTGATTTAAGATTTTACGGAAGAAAGATTTTTAAAGAAGTTTCTGGTGCGTTCTCGAAGATATTTAAAGAGATGTGTGAAAGTGTTTTTTTAATATTTTTTTAATTTTTAAAATTTTTTTATAAATGACTTGTGAGTTGATTTTAACGTGGTTACAGCCCTGATGTGGCCCTTTGCGGTCAGCTGGGCTATAAGCAACATTATCTTGAAATCAGCGGCAATAGTGGTAGTCTACTGGATTACAGTCTTGTCTAAGGAGCAAGAAAATCCTGGGACCATGACTGAAGCCTACCATGGTGCAGGGTTATGTCATCTCCCTTTGCACTAGGCCTGAAAGGCTTTAAAAGTTGTCATTTTGAGTGTTGGGTCTTTTGGACAAGACACACAAGGTCCTATGTGGATGCTGAGCATGCATTAAGTAGATCTAAAAGAATTATAGACAACTGAGGAATTGTCTCTGTTACCTTTTTTTTTGTTGTTGTTTGGTTTTAGAAAATTGCACTTTGGTAGGTAATGAAAAAGATCAACAGATTAAAAGAAAAGGGACAGCACTACCATAGTTGATCACTACACTTCCTCAAATTTGAACACAGCTGTTTTCATGATCAAGTTCTACAATCAGCCAGTCTGTTTCTTTTGGATGGTTTAAATCCATTCACAAATTTAGGGAGGGGGGGGGGGGATCAGGATCATTCTGTATTATAATTTTCTTTTGGAGCTTAGCATTATTTCTGCTGTCAAAAGCTTGTATAAACGCTCCAGTAAGTAGCTTCCGCCACGTCCCCCATTCATTGTGCAAAATTGGTTTTTACTCAATATTCTGTGGTGGTTTTGTGTGTCTCTATGTTAAATATTGCATGTGAAATTGACAGAGCAATTAGTTTTGAGTGTATAATGATGATGGTGTTCATGGAATTAATTTAAGGTATGTGTACTAGGGAGTACAGAGCCCTAGAAAACAGAAAATCCTGTTGGCTAGGGCTCCACATGTCTGTGAACTGGGATGCCTGTGCCTGCACTGCACTGCCCCTGTGTTGTGGTAGAAAGGTCAAGGGGCGGATTCAGTAAGTTACTATACAGTGACGCATATAATTTTCATACATCTTGACCGTCATTTTAAAAAAAAATGTTGACAGTAAAATGTGAAGAAGTGGAAAAGTGTGTGTGTGTGGCTGTGTACTGTAATCCTTGCAGCTCATCTGGATTTGGGGTTTTGCTCACAAGTGCTGTCGTTGTAATCAAACCTTTTGCCTCATTCTTAGCGGGATTCAGGTGTACCATTGTGTGATGGCATAGACAGCACAGATATTATACTGTACATAAATGCAACCTCATTGTCGTAGTATTACAGTTGCCTGTGCTAGTCACGTGTGTGGATGGTGGCTTGTGTGTTGTGTCTTTGAAGTATGTATACACTCTGTAGGCAGCTGACCTTAGAACCAATGCACAGCATCAGCTCCTGTGGACACCTAACCTCACCCAGCCTTTCTCCTGTATTCATTGTCCTCAAGTGTAACATGTCAAACTACATCAGATATGCATATCCGAAATCATGAGAAATCATCATGGCTGTTTTATTTGATCTCCAGTCCTCCTATTTTTCTCTAATATGCTCACATTGAAAATTGGTGATGGATTATCAGCCTCGTGTTCAGATTTCCATTGAACTGTTCCCCTACTATAGAATAAATACTTAGAACTCACATTGTATTTTTTATATCACTTGTTGTCTTCATCCTGGCAGAAAGTCTGCTCTGTGTTGTCCTGATGGTCTCGTTTTCCTCCTGGTTGTGTTTTGCCATTCATGATGTCACCAGAACTACCATGAATTTGTGGGGTTTTTGTCAGCTGCTAGTGATATTTTGCTGTTCAAAGATCTGCGTGCAGCTTGCAGTTGGAAAAGAAGCTGGTCAGATTGTTGACCAAGTCAGTCAGACAATAGATGCCTTTGTGGACCTGCCACTAGAGGTGAGTGGTTGTGTCATGGATTGTAGCTGTGAGGTCTTGGGTTCAAAGTGCATTCAAAACTATTAATATTTGGTGCATGTGTTTGGTCCTGGCGTATGCAATGGACTCAAATGGAACTGCACGGTCAGACTTCATCCTGTATATGGATACCTCTCATAGGTGGTTCTTTAAATTCCCTGACCAGCACAGCTGGTGTCTGTATCTCTCAGGCCCGGTACTCTATGGTACTCTATGGTACAGTATGGTACTCTACAGCACCTTCACCATCATCTTCATTAATCGTAAAAAAATAAGGAACCATTCTCCACTGTTGTGGTGACCTTGGTTGAGTTTGCCCTGCACATCCGTGCCTGTGGTGAGTTTGTGTCAGACAAGGTGTTTTTTTTATTGGGGGGGGGAGGGGGGGGGGGGGCTGGGGGGGTAGAGGCGCTTCTGCACAGCCACTGTTGTTAGACATGATTTTCTGTCCGGACGTGAATCCTCTATGTCTGGCTGTATGACCTAGGAATTACCGTCATCAGCTCAGACTCACTAGATACATCTATCACATTTCAATGAGCACCATGAACACTGGGGGTTGACCCAGCTGTAGAGTACAGTCTCCTCTGATGGACTGCTTTCAGACGATGTGAAAGTACTCTGTGGATTACTGACTCATGGACTGCAGCAGAACATTCCTGGATTTGGCTGAGTATGAGGGGGTCGGAATGAAATGATATGAAGGCAGTGCCGTTGCGAGGATGCTTAAGACAAGAACCAGAAGAAAAAAAAAAAATCTTTGTGTGGTTAAGCTTGAACTGGCCTTTTTTTCTTTTTTTCTTCAAAGATTTCTGTCTTGTTACGTCTTTCTTACCTGCGAAAAACAACCAATGCAATGACAGGCGTGTAACTATTATCTCAGGTTTCCTTCATTAGAGAGGCAACAGACAGGTGTCCAGGGAAATTCTGTTGACATCAAAATGGCACATACAGGGCTGGTTCCCATGGCATTGTTTTCTTGTGCGTGTCTTGTTAGATTGCTTCAGTTGTTCCATCTGCAATGCTTTTACATTAAAAAAAAAAAGATTATACTGTCGGTTTGGTGTGACCATCATAATTATATGTTAAATTGTTTATTTTTTCCCATTTGGATGAACATCATGAATTCCAGGATCTTTGTACACTTTTTGTCTTTCTCTATTCAACACTTTGTCATATATATATATTTCTGTTTTATTTTTATTTTGGACAAATAACCCCGTTACAATGTGTAGTACAGCATTGCAACACAGGTGTATTTTCAAAGCATTCCTCTTTTATTTAGACCTCAAACTGCTAGTTTACAGTATGTCACACAGTGCATATGGATTCACAGTTTTTCATTGCGTATGGGCTTTTTCCTCTCTTCTTTCTTGTGTGTGTGTGTGTGTGTGTGTGTGTGTGTGTGTGTGTGTGTGTGTGTGTTTGTGTGTGTGTGTGTGTGTGTGTGCGTGTGAAGTTTTAGTTTGGGGGCTATGAAATGCTTTAGCATGTTCTTACTTAAAAAAAACAGTAAAGGGTTTACCAACATGTATGCTTGTTTTCCAAGCTGTTTCAGTTCTGGGTTAAATTTTTTTTTTTTTTTTTTTTTTTTTTGGGGGGGGGGGGGGGTCCAAAATTGCTCTGCATCAACGAAATTGTTAATTACTTTGCATTTTTGGTGCATGACAGATCTTGCTGTTTTTGAGTACCTGCTTTCCTTCTCTTAAAGTCCTGTACCAGTGGCAAGTTTACATTACTGCACAGTTTTCTGTGGATCCTTTTTCTGTCAACCTTGAATGGTTATTTCACTGTGCAATTGTTCACAACTGATATTTTGTAACTCTCTTCAGTGCTTCTTGCTTTTACGTCATGAGGGGGTCAACTAAAGTGCACTTTTTTAGCATGGAGGCGTGTAAACTATTCCTGAATCTGCTTTTCCTGAAACAAGCAACAATGGGTTTCCCCAGTAGAATTGATGTGGCTTTGTCTTTTTGATTTGTCCACCTCCTGTCAAGACACCTGCGGTTTGAGTGGTGTGTCTCTTTACCTTGAAGTGGGGCCTGTGCTCTGTGACATTGCTAGGTACATGTATGCGGTGTGCAGGTCATATCCACTCTGTGTGTGTCATTTTTTTAATATTATTGTCCCAAGTGTTTTATGTCTGATTGTAGGATGATGTACTTTCATATCACTGATTGATCTCTAAATCTTGACCAGGTGGTTTTTGTTTTTGTCTTTTTTTCTTTCTTTTTTTTTCTCCTTCTGGAGGTGCTGGTCTGTGGTCACAAGAAATTCTGTGTCCAGTGTATTTGCACTGCTTCCCACTGCTGTGAAGGTGGTCTTGCTGATGCTTGAGGTGGTGGTGTTTCAGCGTGATGCCCTGTGTTCTTTATGTTTCACAAATGCAATCATTAGTCATTGTCGTGTTGATGTTAGACAGCAATCGCTGACACCTCTGAGGACGCCAGGTTTCTCTTTCAGTTACAAATTATATCTCAGCCTTTGGGAAATGCTGTGCAAGAAAGTTCCACTGTTCTGTACTATTCTCTGATTCAGCCTCGTCATCTGTCTGTACTGTCTTCTGATTTATTCCCCCTGTTTCTGTTGTCAGTGCGCATAACTTCATTCTAGAATTTCCTTTTTTTTTTCTTTCCCTCTTGGCTCTATCTGTAGTATGTTGGCTAGGCTATTATTACTTAGATTATCCACACTGGAGTGGGTCTTAATCATCCATTCTGCAGTGGTATATGTCTGTTTGACTTTTCTGAACTTTTTTTTTTTTTGTCGTGGCACTGACATGCTTTTGGTGGTAGTTTTCTTAAATCGGGTGTGAAAAATTAAGTTGAATGAGAGAAAATTCCCATCTGTCTTGTTCCGTTTGTGAAGCGTCTGTTTTATGATTTATTGCACATTTTTATGTGTATAGATTGTGCATGTGTGTGTGTCTAGATGTAATGTGTGTGTGTGTGTGTGTGTGTGTGTGTGTGTGTGTGTGTGTGTGTGTGTGTGTCTGTTCATGACAGAATTCTGGCTTGCTGGGTTTTGTTGTTGTTGTTTTCATGTGCTGACAGTTTTGACATGCCCCTGTTGGGCCAACTGGACCAGAAAGCAGAAAAGTGGGAAATTGTCATTGGGCGGTGTAAAAGACGGATCTTGCATGTGGGTCTAAGAACAGCCATCCGTGATGTCTGATCTGATTCCGGTCGAATCAGGAACCTGCAAGCTGGGGCAGGTCAGGCTGTCATTTCATCACCTGGCAAACAGTTTGGTTTACTTTTGTATCGTCTTGGAGTTACCTTGTTTTAGAAATAGAGGGAGAGAGAGAGCGAGAGTGTGTGTGTGTGTGTGTGTGTGTGTGTGTGTGTGTGTGTGTGTGTGTGTGTGTGTGCACGTGCTTGTGTGGCTTTTGACAGCTGAACAGCCTTCAGTATGAGGAAGACGTGGTAACTGCAATGAATATTGCACTAATTAACCAACAAAAGAAAGAAAAAAAAGAAAAAAAAAACGAACAAACACAGCGGCAAAAAGCAAAGCCCTTGAAAACAGATACATGGTTGAGACAAAATGTTTGGGCGGAAAAAAAAGGTTTAAGTTGGGGTAGGGGCTCTTCCACTTTATTATTGTACACTTGCTTGCTTCACCAGGATGGCGTCTTGCACATGTTCATGTTATTTCTGTGTTCCTTGGACTTTGTGGCAAAGTCCTTCTTGTAAGAAATTCCAGCTGTTCAGAGATGCCAGTAGAAAAAAAAAATCTCAGGGCAGATCTTTGTCCTGAACAGGGAAGGGTGTAGAGTCCACATGTTTTTGTTTATTTTCTGTTTTCTTTTTTTGTTTGTTTTTTGTTTTTTGGATGTGTGATTAAAAGCAAGATTTCTGACCAAAAAGTTGTTTTAAAGGGAAATAAGAAGGGGGTGATTTGGGGCTGGGATGGGAATGTCTCTGCAAAAAGAACTGGTTTTGATGGAGGAGGGGATGGTGTGGGGAATTATTTCATTGAAAAAGTTGTATAGGTTAAGGGTATACGTAACATGTCTTTTTTTTTTTTTTTTGTGAATGTAAACTCTGACAATTTTAGTTACATCCCTTCTCCCTTCCCCATTCCTCTCTTGTCCCTCCCCACCTTCTCTCTCCCTCCTCTTTTTAGCTGTCCCCCTCCCTTTTTATTTTCTCATCTCCCTGTTCCTGGCCTTTCTGTTTATTTTATTGATTTTCTCATCTCCCTGTTCCTGGCCTTTCTGTTTATTTTATTGATTTTCTTATTCATTTATTTATGTATTTTTGCTGTTCTTTCTCTCGTACAATTATGATTAGATGTATTTGACCTGCTGTTTATTATGATGATGATTTTTTTTTAATTTCTAGTTGAATTGATCTTTTCAAAGCATCATTCCAGCATCAGTATTGTTGATAGACTTTCATCCTGAAAGTGCCGTCTCCCAGCTGCTCAGCAACGACAAAGTAGTCCGTCAGACAGATTTGTAATCTTCGTATTTTGGTTGCTTCGTGTGGCATAGATGTGGAGAGCTGTGTCTTTGTTTAGCAGAGCATTGTACTGCTGTTACCGATGGCTCATCCGTGTCTCTCAGCAGTAGAATGATAAAACTAGAAGCATGGGATGGTCGTGCGAAGAAAATGCAGCTTGCTTTGTTTCATCTGTTTATCTCGGCAACAGAATGATAAAACTAGAAGCGTGTGATGGTCGTGCGAAGAAAATGCAGCTTGCTTTGTAGTTTTGCTGTAAGTACTGTGTTATTTGGATTGTTTTCTTACCTGTGATAAACCAATGCTTAGGTGCAACAGGAGGGTTTGAATCAACTTGTTTTCCAAGGATTGCATGTCATTTGTCCATGCCTCTTGTTGTATGCTCTCCCTCCTCACCAGCCCTACCCACCCATCCCCCCCCCCACCCCTCCCCATCCCCACTGCCCATCACTTTCGCTTTTTGCTAACGAGAGACTGGAAATTAATTTAGCTTTCTGTGGTCAACAAGCATGTGATTAAACACAGATGTTCCTCTTGAGCGTATTGATTTATTTTTATTTTTATTTTTCTGACCTCAAAATGCTTCAGCTTCCATTTGAATGGGGCAGTGAGTGATCAGTCTGCCATTGCCTTGTTTTCTCCCTTTGCTCTTTCTTGTTGAAAGCCAAAGCAATATTCGAAACTGGAAAGAATTCACCTGAGGAGAAAGACCATTGGTTGCAGGGTGTGATGTGTTTTTCTCACTGGCCTCTCAAATTGGGATGTTTAGGTGTGTTTTTTTTCTTTTCTTTCTAAGCTGCTTACAGCATCCCTGCTGTGTTTTGGTGAACCACTCATTGTGGTGGATTGGGCGTTTCTACTACCTTTTTTTCTTTCTCTCGGTCTGTCTCTTTCCACCGTCTTTTTTGTGTGTGTGTGTGTCTTGGTGTGTCACTTTCTTCTTTCATTGTGTCCTTTAACCTGTATGCTTTGGATTAGTTTATTGGTTGTTGTTTTTGTTTGATACGCCATATTTTTTATGTTTGTATCCAAATGTAACTTCGCACTTTTTGTTGTTGTCATTTACATCGAAGTATTCAATGTACTGTAATTTTTTTTTTCCAACTGTTTTTTGTTCCTTTTGTAGGACAGTGTTAAATGTATGCATGTGTTTGTCTATGTCATTGTAACAAAAAATTTTTGCTAAAAAAAAAATATGTGATGATATTGTGCACAGGCATATCCTTGACTTTTTGTTTTTTTAGCAGGATTACATAGTTTTGTCCACTTTATTTCACATGCCCTCATCCCTACAGCATGCATAGATTTCACCGTTCAGTGTTTAGTATTGGTTTCACTAAGATAGGTATGCAAAGTAGAGTGAATAGAGTTCCGTTTGTCTGTTATTAGTTTAAACTAGCTGCAGTATAGTGCATGTATCGAGTCCATTTACCTGTCATTTATCAGTTTGAAAAAAGTATGCTGGGGGGGGGGGGGGGGGGGGGGGGGTAAATATGGATTCTGTCTGGTCTGTCATTATCCTCACATTTTGAATTATTGCTGAATTAAAGCTTAAAGAAGAAGAAAAAAGAGTAATCACGACCTACTGACTTCTTAAAATCAGCTCATTGAATACTTTTAAGTGTTCAACGTTGGCTGTGGAATGTACTTTGCCAGCTGCAAAATCAGAATATTCTGGGTTCAGTCCATTTGGCGGGAGGGGAACAGGTGATATTTGCAGGTTCAATCTGTATGCATTTAGTCTGAAAATACATAGTGTTTGTACCTCTGCTTATAAAATTGTCCGAGGCTGATATCGTATTTCACTGCCCCATGTCCAGTGTGCACACGCTGGACAGGACTAAACCATTGTTATGCCATTCAGTTTTCTGGTGCTTCATTCCTTCCATTGGTTTCATGATCAATTTGATTGGCTGTTCCGTATTCCTAGCCCCAGAGCACAAGCCATTTGTTGGCCACTGATCTCATTAGGAAATTGCCTGTATGATTTTTTGAGTGACTTGATTGGATTAGAAAAGGAAACTCCTGTTTCATAGTACTTAACTACCGAGACATCGCTTCTGCCATGAATAGCTCTGCTTTGATTACCAGTGCTCATGTGAGAGCTGGTGTTGACCAATGCCCTGTTGCTTTCTAGGAACCCAGTGTACCAGAACATTACAGGTTTTATCGTGCTTGTTTTCTTTCATAGTGTTAAACATTTGCTGTCGCTGTGTAAGACTTTCCTCAAAGAGTAATAATATTCAGACCTTTTTTTTGTTTTTGTTTTTTAATTGCATATGATAATCAAGAAGGCCTTTTCCTGCACCCGACAATGCCTTTCATGTGTTTGACGTTATAAGTTGGCATTATCACAAGCTTTTTGCTGCAATCATAATTTCTTACAGTAATTGTTGCACGGTCATGTGAATATTCCATTTGTCATAGAAACTATGCTTTCACTGTTCCCTTTTACATTATATTTGTGTTGTTGTAGTTATCATTATGTGTTGGTTTACTGATCATTTTAGGGCCATTTTGAATGTTGGAGTACATGATGATTTGTTTTGGGTTCATTTGTTCCACACAGAATCCGTCAACATTATCGGTGTGAATCTACTACATTGATTAAACAATTACAGAGCATCAAAACGAAAAAGTGGGGCAGGTCTTAGATGGTGGTGGCATTCCTGTCATTAGTGAGGGTAACTTTATCACTGGTGGCTACTTTCTTATCATTGACGGCCACTTTGATATTATTGGTGATAATTTGATTATCACTAGTAGTGACTTTGTTATCAATGGTGGTAACTTTGTTGTAAGTGGTTCAACTTTAATGTTGTTGATTTTTTTTTTTTTTTGGGGGGGGGGGGGAAGCAGCTTTATCATTGGCAGGAAATTATTATTGGAGGCAACTTCTTTTTTTTAATTTCTAATTGTTTTTGATAGTTTTGTCTTGATATGGCAACAGCTTTGTTATCCATTATGGTTGCTTTGTCATCATTGATTCCAACTTCGTTATCAGTCGTGGTAGCTTGGTAGCTTTGTCACCATTAATGCCAACTTCATTATTCATTCTTGTTGCTTCCTCTGCATCATGGTAATTTTATCATTGTGCTAGCCTTGTCATGGTCCATGGTGACTGTTATTTGTAGGTGACAGCTGTAATCCCCTGCCCCTTCACGTCTGTCTGGTTTGTCATCAGTTTATGCCCAAAAGAATGCGTCTGCTTGCTTGGACATCAGGCATCTAGAGTCTTGAGTTTGTAGTTTTAATCTGCGATGAATTGGGCAAAATCCTTACTTTTTTGTCAACATTCAGAAGGGAAAAAGGGGATCTCAGCAGAAACATTTTGTTCTCATTGTTGTATGATTCGTATTATCCCATAACTAACTGGCTGAAGGGGATGTTGCGACAGACAGGTGAACAACAACGATGCTGCCAGGCGTTCCTTGCAGCATTGGAGAATGCCTGGCAGTGTTCATCTCCACGCTATGTTTCTTGGGGTGTGCTGGGTATTTCTCTGTTTTCATAGCCCAGTGAATGATCACATTGATTACAGGGCCTTTGGGACCATAGATGAGTGTCAGTATAAAAAAAGAAAACACCCAAAAACTCTTGATATTCCTGGGAATGATGTAATATCAAGAATATGCCACAAATTCAGATTTTGATCATTGTAAATGTTTTTAATGCATGCATCCGTGTGTATAAAAACATATTTTCACCCGAAATATTGATGTGATGGGGTTAGTGACATGATGATCATGTGAGTCAAACAAGAGATTCAGAAAATTTTGGGTATACTCATATGTGGGGGTGAACAAAAAAGAAATGAAAATGAAACAAGGTGATATGAAAAAGGAAAAAAAAAAAGGAATTTAGATTGCAATTCAGTGTGAAGCAAAGTTAGAGACAATTGTCCTGACGGTCACTGCTCAAGGCAGGGCAGTCTTCTAAACAACCAGGTTCTCATTTTCCTAAGTCTCCTTTAGCTGATCCGGTTGCCAGTTTTCTTTCATATTTAAGTGTGTGTGTGTTTGTCTGTGTGTGTGTGTGCATGCGTGTGTGTGTGTGTGTGTGTGTGTGTGTGTGTGTGTGTGTGTGTGTGTGTGTGTGTGTGATAAAAATAGCTACTGTTTCAGAACAAAAAGGTTGTGCGAGCTTAGGCTCTTTCTTTAGTGGTAAACCGCAAAGTGAAAATGGATTTGATGTGAATGGACAAAGTGTAGCTGTACATTTGAAAAAGTACATGGTGTCACCCAGTGAACTGTGAAAACTGCAGAGTGAGGTAAAATGTTCAGTCAGCATGCTGCCTGGTCTGGCAGCATTTTTTTTTTAGGGGTGAAATAACTGCAGATAGGGAGTGAGTTTGTTTGTCAGAATGTTCAGAGGTTGGTTTGTTTTTTTATGTTTATATGTCGTTGTTTTTCTTATTTGTTATTCAGTGTTTGCCTGCTCATTTTATTCCTTTAAAAAAAAAAAAAAAAAAGACGTCATGAAATATTTGCTGAGGCAATGCACAGGAAGGGACACCGAGAAGTACTTTATATTTTTAAATTTTTTTTTAGCTGAACTGAACTTTGACAAATCAAAAAACATGTTATTGCTTTGATGCCATTATGATTGATGATTTTAGAGTTATTAGACCAGTTAACCATTAACCAAACCTAACTCTAGTACAACTGTGACAACTGACCTAACCAGCACTGACGGAGATGTAATGTTTTTGTTTACTGATAACCAGCAAAGAGTACGAACACAGTGGCTCCACCTGTTTTACATTACCTTTTCTTTATTTTCTTTTTTTTAGCCCCTGGAAAGATTAATTTTGTTTTGGGTGCTCTTTTTTTTTCCCTTTTAATCATGAACGTGAATTGATGGATTTGCAGACGTTAAGTATGGTGTGCACAAAATGATTCATCATGCACCATCTTTAATGTCATTTGTATTTACACATAACAAGTGATATGCGCTTAGTTCAGTTTAATTTGATTTTAGATGTTTTAAAGACTTTGCGTACACAGTTTTTAGTGAAGAGAATTGCGTGATCTGTGAGTTAGATTTGAAGCAGAAAATCTGATCAAGCCATTTTGGTGTTTCTGTCTACCTCTGCCTTTTGCTCATATTTCTGCAGACTACACTTGTTTCATGTAATAGAGGTGTGTGTGTGTGTGTGTGTGTGTGTGTGTGTGTGTGTGTGTGTGTGTGTGTGTGTGTGTTAGACTGCTCACAAATGTGTTTGAGTGTGTGTGTCTGTGATGCTTCCATTTTTACGTAGATTTTTTTTTTGTATGTAGTATAAAAATATTGTCCCACCCGTTGTAGTTTTTTTGATAAATTTGCTTCCATTAGAGCAATGTTCTCATAGTACATCATTGAATGACATCGTATTGTCCATTTTTTTCTTTCTCTGTTTTTTTTTTCTTTTTCGCCCTGTCCATCACAACGAATTTGCTAGGTGAACTCTTTGTAGTTTTAGGTTGCTGTCAGTGGGCTTTTCTGCCTGACCATGTCGTTAAGTTTCCGTATTTGACCAGGCGTGTTTGGGAGAAGTGACCACGGGTTGTGTGTAATTTTTTGTTGTACTTTGTTTCAAATTGTGAACGTACGTTTGCCTTTACCCAGTGACAGATATTTGTGCTGTTTAATCATTTCGTTTAGAGGGGATTACAGCTGATAGGAGCCTGCATATTTTGTTTCCATGAATGGATAACCAAGTTTAAATGTAGTAGTTTTCACAGTGAATTAGTTTTAGGGGGGGGGGGGGGGGGGGGGGGGAGTAAAGAAAATAATAAAATAAAGAGAAATTTAGAATGTTGAGCATTAACGATCATATGATAAATATGTACTGTTGTCTTTCTTTATTTTTCTTTCAGATCACCTTAGTTATACCAGTAATGTTGCTTTAGTTGCTCACTTTTTCTACTGTTGCAGCAATACCTCATGTTTAACAATGGGTTGTGAATTGTATATATCCACTGTTTGTTTTTGTGGACAACTTTTCGCGATTCAGTTATCAAATAATTTTGAACTTACACCCATGAGCTGATGTTCTGTTTTACACAATCACAGTAGGAAGTCTGCGTTTAGTGAGGAGATGAAACTGTGTGGCCTAGCTGACGCAAGTTAAAAATATTTGGCGTTACGAAACGTCGCTTTTGACTACACGCTCCCGACGATATGGCTTAACCACAACCCATCAGTTTATACAGACTTTATCGTGTGTTTTTACTGTGCACATCGCTCTTCAGATTATGTCCAAGAATCCTCTCAAGAGTTTTAAAGCGCTGCGCTATTGAATTACCGCCCTTTAAATTATGGGTCCTCCACACGACCGATATTACCGGAAGAGCGTAGTTCAAGTGACACAGATTCTTTCTTTCTTTTGATGCACATACGCTGAAAAATGGACTGACAGATAGCTTAACAGGGTAATCTTGAAGAATAGTATACGAAATTCCAGGGGGCTGTTTGCATGCACTTTTTCGGGTGTTTTCGAATGTTTTGTCTTTTGGGTTTCTCTGGGTTGTGGACGACCCATAGGGCACGCCAAACATGTGCAACTATCCATTCCCATAGCCACTTCCACCTTCAGTCCTTCATTTCTCTCCCCCCCCCCTCCCCCCCCCCCCCCCCCCCCCCCCCCCCCCCCCCCCCCCCCCCCCCCCCCCCCCTCCCCTCCGCCCCCTCTCTTCTCTCAGTCTCTTCCTTCCCACTTGCACATGGTTAGGGGAAAAAAAACTGCTCGGGGAAATATTTTTTGTAAGGTGTGATACCTAGCCGCGGGTTAATACTGTATTGCAATTGTTTTTGAGCAGTTCTATGCCATTCACTATGAAATTGTTTGCGCTTTTCTTTATATTCCCATGGGGATGTCATGGATTTTTGCAGTATCCTCACCTTCCCGAAATTCTGTTATAGAAGAATTCCATCCTCTGTCACTGTTTTTCGTTTCCGTTTTTTTTCTTTCTTTTTTATTGTTGTTGTTGTTTTATTTTGCGTAAATCTCTTTCCATCATCTTCTTTCTCAACATTCTGACATGCCTGCCTATTTTCTGTTTTTTTTTGTTTTTTGTTTTGTTTTTGTTTTTTTAAGTGACATGTAGACGGGTTTTTGTTTTTGTTTTGAGTTTTATGTTTGGCACCTACCAAGAAACAAACCGTTTGAACGTTTAAAAAGAAACAGTAAACAACTGGGGTAACTGTTTATTTGTTTACTGTTCCCTGCCTCATTTCATTTCCATTTTTGTTTAAAAAGAAGAAGAAAAAATCCTGTTAAAAAAGTATTCTAGGTCTGTTGGGACTAGTGCGTCTTTCTCCTCCCTCCTCCTCCGCCCTTCCCTCCGCTTCCTACACCCAAGGATAAATGGATTAGTTTAGTAACCTGACGGCAATATTCTGATGGTTTTAGAGTGGGAGAGTCTTGGGTCCTAATAGGACCTCGTGTGACCAGCTGAGATGTCAGCGGTAACAGATCATGATGTAAGTAGCCTATACTACTAGGTAAGCAGGAACATATTCTATTGTTCAGTGTACTTACCTGTCCACTTAAGGTATGGCAGAATGTAGAGCTGCTGCTTTATTACAGCTTTTTTCTTCTTTTTTTTTTTTAAGGCAGTGGATGCAGTAAAAAAAAAATTAAAAAAAAAGGCCAGAAAAGCATTCATAGGTTACACACACACACACGCGCGCGCGCGCAGAGAGAGAATTAGTTTTGTTTTATTGGTGCAGTTAGGGTAATAAATGCAGGTATTTAACTTTTGATTTGTATTATTGATGCACTTCTAGTCCTATGTGTCGCTTTTATAGTCACAGCACTTAATATTAACGGGAGAGTGGTTTTGAACTCTCACTCTGTGTGTGTGTGTGTGTGGTTCTCTTCAGTCGGTAAATGTTTTGCCATTTTCATCGAAACATGTCTCTTAATGAATAGTGCTTAAGACTTAGTAAACGACGCTCAATGGCACATCTTCCGTGCAATGACACACGAAAGAAGAGATGGGGGGGGGGGGGGTCCCATTTTAGTGTTGAATGCGACAGCTGCGTTTGTCTTGGCTACGCCCACTAGTGTTCTCGTTGTAGCATTTTAAAAGCAGCTCTTGTATGTAAAGCATTTCAGTTTTATTCATCCAAGGCCTTGTCGCTCTCTTTCCTCTGATTCCTGTGGATGGCTGGTTTTGTTGCTCGGTGATCACGCCGGAATAGTTGTCCGCAGTTGTAGCCTATTGCCTAGAGCGCCATTTTATGCCTACCCTGTGTACCGTGGGTACAGGACAATGGCTTGTAGCGGTCTTGTTTAAGGTAGGTCATGCTCGATGCGGTCAAAGGATCGAGCGGTCATCAAACTGGGTCCGACACAGACTACTGCTAGTACCTAAAGTCACACAGGTTGGGGTGTCTTGTTGTGCGTGGTTGTTCGTTGAATGTGTGAGGACCGTGTCTCCGGGGAACCGTGGAACTCCCTTCACAGGACTGACATGTCTCCATAACATTGACGAGGACAGTGTCTCCTGCTGACTGGCCGTTAGTGCACAAAGGTCCAGGTGGATCAAGTGTTAAAGGAGTGAATGTGTCCTTGACTCTCAACTGTGAACAAGTCTGCCTTTGTAAGGTGATTGCATTGTTCCCTTTTGTCTTCAGTGGTTTTGGTTTGACTGCAGTATGTTGGAACAGAACGTCCTGTGTCTGTTGCTTAACAGCGTTGAGTATTCAAGTGTATGCCGTAGCACATCATATGTTGTGCTCCTTGATTGCTGTGCAGAATTAAGAAAACAATTTAATTGGAATTTTCCCGAATACGCTTATAAGAGAACAGTATCAAAGCCCACATTTTTTTCTGGTATTTTCGTGCGTGTAAACCTTAATTTGTTAAAAGGTGTGCGGTCCGTCTTGTGATGTGACGTGTCTTGGATTGTATTTGTCATGACTGAATCATATTGCATGTACGTGAGAACCAAACTGAAACCCAAATTTGCCTTGCACTTCTTTTTTTTTTTTTTTTTAGCGATGATTGTTCTGTTTTAATCTTTCAGAATTGTTTGATCAACATGCATATCCTTCTACTCTGCCAAAAGAAGATAATCCTAAGAGCGCTTGGCTTAAGAAAAAAAAAGAAGACTGACTGTTTGAATAAAATCATACGCTATTAGTTTCACAGATGGAGGTGGGATTTTTTTAATTTTTTTATCGATGACATGAATGTGTTCAAAGTATGGCATAGCTTTCTTTACAATGTAAGCTTATTGTGCTGTGTGTATCTGGCTCTGTATGAGTCCCTGCTCTTTATTAGTAACTTTGATTGTGTCTGCATGGTATTTTTGCTATAATGTGTGGTGCACATTTGTATTTATGTAAAAAGAAATATCTATATATATATATACATATATATGTATACTATCTAGAAAATACAGAGTTGAATAACCTAAAATGCTCATTTGATCAACGTTTGAATGTTAAATGTAATGCTTGCAATACTGGGAGGCATAGTCCTTTTTTTTTTTACATTGAGCTTTTTCAGTGTTTACATATATATTTTATCAAAACAGAAGTACTACAGCTAATTTCTTTACGCAGATTTTGAAGTAACGTTTTTTCTCATCTCCTCTCGTCTGTGCTGAGTTTGCGACAGCCACATCTATCTTCCCGTTTCCACAGTCACGCATTGGATAAAGGCCGTTTGGCCGTAAACCTCTTCTGCAGTCTTGCCAGTCTTGAGTCTTGCCAGACTTTGCTATCTAGAACAGAATGATTCAGAGTCAATATAGTTGTTAGGGGAAGGGGGGGGGGGGGGGGGTTCAGGTATGTGGGTTCCAGTATGTGGCCTGTATACACTTCTGCCAATCTGGAAAGTTATCTGCTTTTGTTTTTTGTTTTTTCCACAGAATGTTGCCAGATCCTTGTCCTGTTTTGACGAGGTTTGCAGCAAAGTCCTAGCGTGGTCATTTTTTTTCCCAGAATGACTTGATTCCTGCAGCGTCCAGTTGTAAAAGGGAAACAACCATGTATGTTCACTGTTGTAGACTTATATCATGATAGAAACACGTCATGACATATACTTACTGCTAGTCTCCATATGGAAACACGATGAGCATCTATTAATTTCCATGTCTGTCAGTTAGTTTTTTTGTATTAGAACGGAATGGCTGGGAACTTAGTATAGGTATTAGGAAATCGTTAATGTCCTGTGAGCAACCAGAAACTTTTGCACTACAACTAAGTCATCATCTTTGCGTGCTTGACTGACATTTGAAAAATGTACAGATAGATGGATCTCCTGTATTTTTGTAAGGCTACCTATCAACGATAATAGAAAGAACATGCACGCCCTTTGTGTGGAAGTTCAGTTGATTCATTACTCGGAATAAGATGGTGTACACGCATGGTGGCAGTCTTCTTTTCTTTTTCTTTTTTTTTTTTTTTTTTTTTTTTGTAATGATATGCTTTTGTGTACTGAATCATTCTGTGATTACCCAGTCTCTTACTCTGTTTTAAATTCACATGAAATTTTTGTACTTCCTGACCTCCCTTTTTCCTTCTTACACTTTCAGCATTTTTGGTGGATGAAAAAGGAGTGTTTCAGAAGCAGTGTGGAACACCTGTTTCAACTTTTGAAGATGAAGTCTGCATCGCCTGTTGTTCTAACCTGTACAGATATCTAGGTTATACCGACAGCAGTGCATGAGATTTTTTGGTGTATATAGTGATAGCCTGGCAGGAAGTTCTAAAGATGTAAATCAACAGTTGTAACAGTGAACAGTTTTTCATACTGGAAGTCTATATTGTCTTTTAGCAGGTGGAAGAAACCCCCATCGCCTTTAGATGTAAACACTGCAATAGATGACACGCCAAAACCGCGTTTTGCTTTACCCTTTGGTAGTGCATGAGAGACATTGGATTGATTTTGAGTTCCTTCCATTTTTTGACCCAGGATACATTATTGGCGATCATCTTAGTCATTGTAGACTGACTAGGGAGTGCAGCTTTACACGCTGTTTAGATCTGGCGGTAGTATAGTAGTGATGGGAATCACTCAGATGAAATATATTCCAATCCTCGGTCTCACAATGGGGATGAAAATTTTCTCGAGTGGAACATGTACCTATATTCCAAGGTCAGATCTAGATGATATCTATTTCATTTTCTTTTAATAGATAGAATATTGACTTCGTTGTTTATGGGGATAAGTGACTTCTATTAACCTTCCAGAACGCTTTCACTTGACGATCATTCAATATTTGCATTTGCTTTTTTGTCACTGCCTTACGTTATGGGAAAAAAATGACGTCAATGGATTAAACCTAACGAAATCTCTCTCTCTCTCATATGTGTTTACACACACACACATAAACACGCACACATGCACGCGCGCTCTAGCGCGGGACCCCCCCCCCTCCCCCCATGCACACACACACACACACACACACGACACACAACAAACATTAACTTGTTTTTGTTAATCTGGACGAGGAGAAGGGGGGGGGGAGGGGGGGGGGGGGGCGTTGCTGCTGCGGCGAAAGCTCGGTGGGATACAGTGGTTTGTTAGCCTAGTAAGCTTGTGGAAGACATTTTAGCAGGTGCAGAAAGTTGATCAGGGCGAATTGTGGTTGTAGGTCAGGGAGAGGAATAAAGAACTTCATCGCATGGCACACAGCTTTAATATGTTTGCGTTTGTACACAGCTCACAGAACTAACTGACCTGTACAGTTTGTTTACATAGTGTCGTACTTGTAGCACGCTAATTGAAAACCATTTTCTATGTTCATGAAAAATGTGCCCCCAAGTCGCTCCAAAAAAAAGGCCAAGCAGTCTGATTTTATTATGGAAGCAGAATGCGACTCTTGTTGTCCTGCGCGAAGTTTCCTGTAGATCTGCAGTTTTGTGGAATTTGTTCTTTTGCCGTAGTCTCTGATCCAGTTCGGCTGTGGAGTGCGAGACCGGAGGCGCCCGGTATTCTGCCGCCCAGCTCTTTTGCCAGTATGCTTGCGTCATTTTAGGGTTAGGTTAGAAATTCAGAAATAGGTTAGGGTTGGGCGATATAACGGGCGAGCAACTTAGTGGCCTAGCGAGATATCGGAATGCACTCATAAAATCAATGATAGCAACATAAATTAGGAAATGTAGTGTGGAAATTGATGCTGAAATTTGGCAAAGTTACTACTTATCCACAAATAATCAGCGTTACATAGGTCATATATATATATATATATATATATATATATATATATATATATATATATATATATAATGTTGTCAAAAGGGATGATTTCAACTGAATCTCAACAGAATCGAAATTTGTTATTCCTTGCTTGAACTTGGATCTTTCTTTTATCTGCGAATTTACATTTTATTCATTTACATCTTATTTATTGACTGTTTTGTATAATCAATTTTTTTTTTATTGTTTTAAATGGTCTGGTTTTGCAAGTTTTAATTGGGTAGGGGAGATCACAGTAAGATGAGAGACTTTTTAGTCGAGGACTGGATTTATAAAGCTTCGTCATTTTGGATCGGTTTTTAGCAGGATTGTAGTTGATTGCACGCTTTCTTTTCTCTTCTATTTCCCGTTCTCTTTCTTCATTCTTAACAACACGCAATGATTGGAGTGTTTACTCTATTCACTTAATCTTATTTTTTATATAATCTCTGCAATAAAGAAATCGGTGTAGATTTGTTTTGTTGTGCAAGTCTTTGCGGGCGCGCAGTCTCTCTCTCTCTCTCTCTCTCTCTCTCTCTCTCTGTGTGAGTTTGTGTGTGCGTGCGTGCGTGTGTGTGTGTAAGAGACACAATTAAATGTATTTGTTCATGGTGGTTCAAACATCTGTACCCTTCAGGTTTTGCTAAGGATTACAACTCGGTAAGTCAGGCGATGTCACAAGGGTGGACAGGAAGGGGAGTGGGTAATAACATGCTGTGCAGCATGCTTCACTTCAAAGTGGTCACATGACCCAGAAGGTTTATGTTATCTGAATTTACTCTCACTGCTTCTTGTGAAGATGAAACAAAGAAAAGAAATCCTTCGCGGATTTTGAGGGGTATGCAACTGCTATACAAAACAAAAACAAAAAGCCTCCAACAACAAACATAAAACAACAATGGTAACGGATGTTTATGACGCTTCATTCATAAATAACGCTCAGCACTTACAGAATTCATAGCACGCGCGCACTCGCACACATACACATGGGGGCGCTTGCTTGCTTGCTTATGCACGCATGCATACACGCACACATAGGGACTTCACGCATGCCCTCACACACAAACACACTCACGTATGCTTGCGCGTGCGCGCGCGCACACACATACACACCACAATCATAAGGCAAAAAGGAATAAAGCTATGAGTCGGTGAGAAGTGTAGTCTCGAGAGATGATTTGAAGGAAGAGAGAGTCGGAGATGTGGAGAGAGAAAGGAAGACTTAGTTTGCTCCAAGCAGAGGGCGCTTGAAAAAGAAAGTGCTCTCTGAAGGTCTTGGTAGTGGAAACGAAGGATCTGAAGGAGATGAGCATCAGCAGAGGGAATAGGGGCCGTAATAGCCCAGTGGTAGAGCGCCAGACCCGTAATCTTGGTGATCCTGGGGTTGCGGGTTCGAATCTCCGCCAGGCCGTTTCGGTACAGGGGGATTTTTCCCTCGGAGTTAACATTGGTTCTGACACCATTTCCCATACAGTCCTTCGAATGAGACTATAAACCGAGGTTCCGTGCGTGAACGCACGCATAACATCTTGCACACACGTAAAATCCCATCACCAACTTTCGGAAGAGAAGGCCAGTTTGGCCGTTGGTATGGATGACACGTTACACATAGCATTACCTTCCCCAAGTTGGAGTATGGCTGCCTTAATGGCGGGATTAAAAAAAAAAAGTCATACTCACAAAACTCCACTCCCTTTGTTGGGTAGATGGAATCAATCCTTCCCGGTCTATGCAGGGAGTGTCCGCAGGAGTATCAGCCTGTGTACGTGGGGGAAAAAGTAGAGAGAATGCAAGGGCCAGGCAGGAATGTACAGCTGAAGAAGATCAGAAAGACGTGACGGAGCGTGACCATTCAGACACTGGAAACCGAGTAAAGACCGTTTACATTCAGTTCGCGTTTGAACGGGAAGCTAGTGAAGAAGAATGAAGGCGAGGACCAGCATTAGTGGGTTTAGAACAACTGAACTTAAACGTGAGACGGCAAGATGAATGAAGCAGAAACAACTCCACAACGCCATCAAATATTTGAGAACAATTTTTTTTTTATTCAGTTGAATTATCAAGACCTGTGTGTTTCGCACAGTCAGCGGCCGTCTATCGATTTCATGAACTCCCCTAATGTGCATTTGAAATCGGCAATTATACATAAATCTGGCTTGACACACCTCGTCTACACAACTCTGCCAGCGCTTGCATGACTGCCTGAACAATAACGGTTCCAGCTCATTGCAGCTCAACGCAATAGCTGTTAAAAAAAAATAGACAAAAAAATATTTGTAAAAATCCAGTTGCTCTTGCTACCAGGGGATGCCACTTTTTTTTCTTTTATATTTTTACGATGCTCTTCTCCCCCTCTCCTACAATAATGACTGAACATTAAGAAGTAATTCCTTTTTAACCCTAGCCCCGAAAGACAACACTGATCATGTTTATAGAGAAGCTGAAGAGGGCGGGGAAAAAAGCTGAATCAGAAACTAGAACGTGAAACTTTTTTTTTCATTTCTGTCGCCTTTTGTTTATGAATAGGAAGATATATGTCAGGTTCCGTGACTCAACAAATGCTGTAATCTTCATTATTGAGGGAAAGAGCTGTTGGAATTACCCTGTTACACATCTGATCATTTTAGCGCTAACCTGGGTTTTTTTGTGTTTTTGTACTCCCAGTTCTTTTAGAACCCCTTAGAAGCAACTGATGGCTCACTTTTTCGCTCTCAAGGACGCAGATATTTTGTGTCTATCTTGTGTGCAGATATTCCTCTGGTCAGACTCGCAGAAATAAGCAGCAGTGTTTTCTTTGATTGTTGTTGTTTTTTTTAAACAAAGATAGCTCCCATTTCTCTTTTGGTCTAAAATTTTGTGCTCGCGGTTGCAACACTACTGAGCTTCATTCAGAACTGGAGGCAGGCCGCAGCACTGCTCATAAATTGCGGAATGCGTGGGAAAAAAGAAAGAAAGAAAGAAAGGAAGGATGATGGAAAGCATGAAAAATGAGTGAAAGAAAGGAAGGAAAAAAGGAACACAGGCCACGAAAGTAAGGAAGATATGAAGAAGAAAAAAAAAAAGAAAAAAAAAGACAGAAGGGGGCAAAAAACAAAAACAAAAAAAAGGAGGCGGAAAAAAGAGAAAGGAATGAAAATAGCAAACAATGAAAGATTGACAAAGAAAGAAAGGAACGAAGAAAAAGAGAGGAAGAAAATAATTCACCAAGGATGGACAGAACAAAGGAAGGAAGAGAGAAATGAAGGGAAAAAAAGGAAGAAAATAAAGGAAGAAAAACTGAAATTTAAAAAAAGGAGGAAGAAAGGGAGGAAAAAAGGCAGAAGAAGAGAGAAAGAGGAAGAAAGGCAGAATGAAAGAGACCTCCCCACCCCCCACCCCCCCCCCCAAAAAAAAAAAAAAAGACAGAATAGACGAAAAAGGAAGGTAGAAATGAAGAAGAAAGACTCTTAAAGGAAAGATCTGAATGACGGTCTAATCTCTTATAGACCTTCCCCTAAATTATAGGGGGTTTGTTTACTGAAGAGAGGAAGAACCAGTAAACTACGTGGCATTGTTGAAAGTTGAAAATCAAAATTCTTCAAGGCACTTAACATTCAGCTCAAGCTGGCAAGCCTATGGTCAACATGTTGTGGTCAGGGAGAACTCGGCCTTGTGGACAACATCAGCATTCATGGTCTTTCTCTGACACCCACGGAGTGGTAAAAAAAAAAAGCTGGGGGTTTCTCTTCGGTTCTCCTCTAATCCTCGAAGAGTCATTGGAGCGCCGCCCCGAAGAACTGTTCACCAAAGAAAAAGAAGAAGAAATTATATGTTATCGTAAATATGGAAAGGGGACGTGTATTGACTCTAGACTCACGGCTGTTTTTGCATCTTTGTATTTCTTACGTGACGTTATCAGAGATCTTGTATCTGTGTTGCTGGGGGGGGGGGGGGGGGGGGGGTTTGTGTGTGTTTTTTTTTTAACCACTAAGCCATCAAAGAACTCAACTGGGAACCAAAGTTTTCGAAAATACTTCCCAATCCGTTTTCATTTGGAAAAACAAAGCAGTTCAGTTTTGGGACGTTTGAGCCACTTCTACACTATATACATACTGGGTGTACTTATTGTATGCTTAAACCAAATGTTTCTCCACACATTTTACAGTGTAACTGAATTAAACAAATAACTTTAATGCCCAAATGTGACGTTCATGCAGTTGAAGATGAATTTCTGTGAATGATGGTAATTATTTTTCTTTTTGTCCGTTCAGATGCCTACGTGTGACGAAGCATTGTTACTCGACCAATTCCTTGGCTTTATGTTGATCTTTGAGACTTTTGATCAAATAGTTGCACCTTTGTCAAACCCAGTCTGAAAACAGAAACTCTCTTTGGTGTTTATCAGTAAGGCAATTACGTGTTTGCATATGCATGCGCATGCCAATGTGCGTGCGTGTGCACGCGTTTGGTGTGTTAACTGGGTCTCCATTATAACGGATGTAAATAAGTTCTGGCAGAATTAAGTTCTAAACAATCAAATTCGCAGCTGAAAAATAATGAGGCAGAATTTCCGATGCTGAGCCTATGTTCCCTACACACACACATAAAAAAAGACAACCAATGTTAGGCAGGCACTCAAGGTCTGACTAGCGCACTGGGCTAATGCGTAGGTCAGACATCTGGTAAGTCGTAGCCACGAGACCCTCTTCTTCAATTCTCTCAACTTAGTTGTTAATTCATTTATCCATCAGCTTTAAATCATGCATGGTGTGGTCTCAAAACTTAGCGGATGTGGTGTAGCGTATGTGGACTAGTCCGCACGCAGTGACGCCTCCTTGATGAAACTGAAACTGAAACTGAGCCTATACTAAGCCATCGGAAACACAGATTTACTGAGACTGGCACTGTGCGCGCGGGATACCGCTCAAGTCAGGAACGTGGGGCTACGTTTAAACTTCACCACCGATTTATAAAATCAAAACGAAACTGTGTGTGTGTGTGTGTGTGTGGGGGGGGGGGGGGGGGGGGGGGGTAGGCTACATGAGCGGGAGAGAGATGTGATTTTAAAATAATTGCGAACGCTGAATCAATAATTTGATACTTATGCAATAAGATGCGGGTCTTTTGAATACTTCCTACCAGATGAATCACTACATATGCCCTGAACACACGGCTTTGCTGTATCTGTACATGGCTCTGTAAATTAAAATGCAATGTGGCAGGGTTTTAATACTGGAATATCCCTAACACACCTTCTCGTCAACAGAAGAATGTAGGGCCTATATTACACATTTTTAGGCATAAAACCTGAGAGAGAGAGAGAGAGAGGAGAGAGAGAGAGAGAGAGAGAGAGTTAAAACAACAAACAACAACAACGTACGAACACGGTAACATTATCTGTAGTTGTAACTGTTGCTGTAGTTGTCAATCTAACTATGAGGCTTTGTTTTCGTTTTTTTTGTTTTCCTTCTCGGAACTGAATAGGCTTACAAACAAACAAACAAAAAAAAGAAGAAAAACAAATCAAACCAACTTTAAAAAAAAAAGAAAAAAGAAGTAAGACATAACTGTACATCCCAATATTCACACAGGAAACATAGCCGGCAAACTGTTCAAACGTCTGTATTGGTCCTTCTGTTCATCATTCAACACCATCTATATGGGCGGGGGGATGAAATAAAGATTTTGATTTTTTTTTTTCAAATCATGATTCATGAGTCGCGCAGAGCGGTTCACCTCCAAACACACGTGCTCATGATCCGTGCCCAAATCCATCAGTTCGGAAAGCAAACTGGGGGTGGGGCGATT
Organism: Conus ventricosus; assembly: GCA_018398815.1. Classification (NCBI taxonomy): domain Eukaryota; kingdom Metazoa; phylum Mollusca; class Gastropoda; order Neogastropoda; family Conidae; genus Conus; species Conus ventricosus. The sequence goes on along the minus strand of CM031607.1, from coordinate 42,526,152 downwards.
GGGGAAGGGGAGGTTGGGCGGGGGGGGGGGGGGGGGGGGGGAGTGGTGTTGTTGGAGGGTGAAAGGGAAAGGGATCTGTCATCGACAGGAAAGTAAACCTGAAACAACAGGTAACTGCAAACTAAAAAAAAATTCACAAACAAGTTCGAATCAAGCTCACTCAAGTGTGTCAGTGTCAGAAGGGGGGGGGGGGGGGGGGGGGGGGGGGTTACCTTTGGTGTGTGTGTGTGTGTGTGTGTGTGTGTGTGTGTGTAAGTGTGTGTGTAAGTGAATCAATGTGTGTTAGTGGGTGGGGAGAGTGGTAGGTGGAGTTACGTGGGGACAAGACAGACAGATTCAGATTCAGATGATTTCATTATTTATTAATGAGCTCGCAACTAAAAAAAAAGTAGAAAACGGCAAGCATAGTGCTAGATTCACAAACGATCTAACGGAACTCTTTATTCTATTGCTTGCAGGTGATGTAGCGTTGCTCTCGGAGATTGTCGCTGGTTTGCAGAGACAAGTAAATAAAGTACTCAACCAATAGATTAGAATTAAAAGTCAATTTTGAAAAAAGCAAGATTATTGTTTTTAGAAAGGAGGTCACTTGGCTGCAATGGAGAAATGGATGCATGATGGTTCTCTTATGTCCGTTGTAAACGTTTATAAATAGGCCTACCTAGGCATTTTTTTTTTCCTACTCGCCTGAGCTTTGTTGCCGCTTGTAGAGAGACCTTTGCAGTAGAGCTAGAAATTTGTTATTACTTTTTATGAAGAAATTGTCTGTATTAAATTATAACTCCTTAGAAGTGTTTGTCAAGATTTTTGATGCACAGACACAATCCATTGCGCAGTATGGTTCAGATCAGCTATGGGGTGTGGATAAGAACGCTGTTGTTCATTGTGAATCGGTTTATTTAACTGGGTTAAAAACGTTTTTAGGTGTGGAGCGTAGAACTCCAAACGATTTAGTGTGTGGTGAAACGAACAGATACTCAACATACATAACTTCTGCAGATAAAAAATATTCGCTACTGGTTAAAGTTGTTAAAAATGAATAATGATAGGGTACCACGAAAAGCGTACAATACGTTATTTGATCTCGATTCAAGGGGCAAAATTAACTGGGTTCTAAATATAGCCTATGTATTTGTTTATCTTAGCTGGGGCTAGGGTATGCATGGATATATCAAGGAGTAGGAGAAGAAAGTAAGTTTATTCAAGCAGTTCGACAAAGATTAATTGACAGTAGATGGCAAACATGGGAAAGCCATAAGCTATTCTATTAAGTAACAGGTTTGGTGTGTACAAAGTTTATAGTTCCTCACACTTAGTTCAAAAGTACCTTATATTTAATATGAACAAACATTTACGATTTACCTTTACTAGATTTTGATTTGGACTTTCTGATATATAAGTGCATGCTAATCGCTGTAAAAACGTACGTTGCGACGAACTGCTCTGTCCGCTTTATAAAGAAACAATTGAAGATGAAATTCATTTTGTCTTGCAGTGCCCTGCTTTTAATGATCTCCGTGTGCAACTAATACCTGGGAAATTTTACAATCAACAATGCCTGTTTGGTTTTTCCTTGCTCATGTCATCAGAGAAAGAGAGTGTGATTCGGAGTTTAGTT
>CM031607.1:42494534-42519534 GCA_018398815.1 Conus ventricosus | reverse complement strand
CATTGTGGAAATAATGCTTAATTCCATTTTTGACCGAATCACTGATGAATACAGGAAATGAGACAAGTTGATGACAGAATTGACATTAAAGCTTAAACTCCTCTACTGGGATTTTGTGAAAAGGTTTTCACGCCTCTAACACAACAGATTACTCTCTTGATCTTTGTTTTATCCTGTTGTGACCATTGCAAAGACGTGTTGGTAAATTCAAGTATGGTACCACTGAACATGGAATGTATGTACGACAATGAAACCCACCTAATAAATTTAGATTTGAAAGATGTGTAAGTATGTGTATTTTTAAAAAAAGTAGAAAATTGAAGCCCCCTTCCCCGACATCCCCCCCCTCCAAAAAAAAGGGGGGGGGGAGAGGGGAGGGGGCTTTTGAGATCGGAGACGGAAAAAACGCGCATAGGAAAAAATCGCGCGTCAGAATCCAGGAAATAAGCACGCACTATCAGGTGGCAATAAGCGCGCGCTACTGGAAAATTCAGGTTTAGGGCCGTCCAACAAGAGCGCGTCTCACTGATCACGGATATCACTGACAGTTCACTGACAGTCTTTTTATTCACTTAATGACTTAACTGGTATCACTGACAGTTCACTGACAGTCTTTTTATTCACTCACTCACTTTACTGATGTTCACTCTTACCTCTGGTCTACCATGGACGGTGTAAGAATTACGCAAACAAACAAAGGCAAAGAAGCCTTTCTTGTTGATAGTTTCACATACAGATTGGACAGGGAATCTGGTATTTGCCAAGACTTGGAGATGCAGCATTTGTGGTTGTCCTGCAAGATGCAAAACAAGAAAAGACAACACCAACGCTGTCTTCTCCAACGACCATATCACGAAGCAAAGACAGAACGAGAAGTTGCAGTTGGAGAATTCGCAAACTCTGTCGCAAACGGGGTGCTGTTGACTGTTTGAGCGTCCTGCAAAAGTGATGAGGCGAGAACTTTCGAATGGAGAGGCAGCTCCGGACATCCATATCAAGGAAATGGAAAATGTTCGCAAAGCCATATACAACGAGCGTCGAAAATTCATCCTAAAGCTGCCAAAAACCGCCAAGAAACCCATCAGTGTGTAGAACAATTCGGTCTGACTTCAAGCGAAGGTGAAAATATGCTACTAAAGAATAACGTGGAATCTGGTTTGATAATCTTTTCAACATTGTCAAATCTCAGACTTCTTTGCAGACAAGATGTGCAAATACTTGGTGATGGGACTTTTAAAACGTGCCCTCGGTTCTTCTCCAGATCTATGTTCTACATGCCTACAAAGATGGAGTGTATGTTCCTTGCGTTTTCTGCCTCCTCCCCACAAAAACAGAACACATGTATCGTGATATGTTCATGTCACTTCGTGATTTGTGCTCTGACAATGAACTTATCTTCAGGTGGCATCTATTAATCTAGACTTTGAAAGGGCATGTCACGCAGCTGTCAAAGCAGTGTGGCGGGGGTTTCCATCAAGGGATGCCACTTCCATCTCTCCAGTCATGGTACCGCAAGATCAGCAGTCTAGGCTTGTCGGACGAAAACAATGCAGTGGATTCGGAAATTGGGAGATGGCTGAAACGCTTCTTTGGACTCAGCTTTGTAGCTCCACAGGACGTCACCGACAGCATGGCTTTTGACATCATGAATGATTCACCAGATGATCCGAGATGTGTGGACTTTTCGGACTACATTCTCCGCCGTACTTACGTTGAAGCTGGAGCGCCCTTTCCTCCTCCAGTGTGGGCTGATTCAGAGATCAACGGAGTCAGAACAACGAACGGTTGTGAGTCATTCCACAGACATTTTGGGTGACCAGTTTTATCATGCACACCCAAACATATCTGAGCTCATGCAAAAGATCAAAGAAGTGCAGACTGTGACATATGTTAAATGAACTCTATCAACAGTGCTCACGGACTCCTGCACACCAGGCCCCAAAGACGCCGAAAGTTGGAGGAAATGATGAGACTGCAGCAAAGGTATAACAGGGATGAGATTTCCAGACAGGACTATGTTCAGGCCATGGCCTGGAAAAATCTGCCAGCCATAATATGACTTAGAGAGAGAGATAAAGATGGAGGGGGGAGAGAAAGAGAGAAATGAGAGGGTGAGTCTTCTGATATTTAACCATGTGCAGTGACATTACAAATACTTTAGTACTATTTTATGCAGTGAAACACGCGCTCATTGCACGGAAGAGTTTACTGATTGAGGCCAAAAACATGCGCTCTTTTTGCCAGAGAAACGCGCGCTTGTTGCACACGCGCGTTTACTTCTAAAAAGGCAAAACGCGCGCTTATTACCCTCACCTTTGAGATCGGATCTCCCCACTCTTTCCTCACCCTCACCCTGCCCTCCGTCAAGCCCCCTTCCCCTTCTCCTCTTCCCCCCCCCCCCCCCCCCTCCCTTCTCTCTCTCCCTCCGTCTTTCTCTCGAGTTGTGGGCGAGGAGTTGCGGGAGGCAGAAGGGAGGGGCGAGGCAAGCGATTGATTTCACCGACTTGCGTTTAAACATGCCCATTGTTTAAACGGCTTAACTGCTGAATGGACAATAAATATTTGTCATCTCTCTCTCGCTCTCAAACACATACACGCATGCGCGCGCACACACACACACACACACACACACAGGGAGAGAGAGAGAGAGAGAGAGAGAGAGAGAGAGAGAGAGAGAGAGAGAGAGATGGGTTTACTTTGTACGGAACACACAGCAAGGATGCTCCAAATCTAAATATTTGTTTCTCCGTCTTTTTTTTTCTCGTCTTTTTTTTTTTGTCCACAACACAGACAGCAAAGAAAATGTGCACACACAACTCGTGTATCACAACAACTGTTCGTAACAACTGTTGTGATTTGGTCCGCCCCAAATCACAGAGATCAAAAGGTCTCGCATACCACAAATGGAAATATATATTTTCTTCACACACACACACACACACACACAAACTAGCAACACACACACACACACACACACACACACACACACACACACACACACACACACAGGGGGCAGGATGTAAAAAAAAAGCTTGACAGCTTATTCTTCAACCTCAAAAAAGATAATTTTGACTTGACACACACGTGCAAAACCCACCTTTGATTTGTCTTGTGCTGTAGTTCTATCGAACAAATGTCGTTGAAACAAAGAAACCTTATGACAATAAGAATCTCCCTATTTTCATCTCTCGTCACGTTGATAGTAGCTGGGATTGTGAGGGAAGTGGGGACTGAGTCAATCCGTCTGTCATTGCGTTCGAATCTTTGTGGATAAGAATTTTTTTTTTTTTTTTTTTTTTTTTTTCATTTTTCTCTCTCCAGAAACTGTCAGTGAGTTGTGCGTGGTACTGGTAGTTACTTTGACTGAGTTTGAAAACTGTTCCCATAGACTCATTTTTCGACTATTATGTATGTCATACACTAGAAAGGGACACGAGAATTTTTTTTTTTTTTTGACCAGATGCCCGTTTCAGGCACACACTGAGAGGCCGATAAACCTATATCTGTCCATCACGACGACTTGCTGTCTGTGTTTAATGCACTTGGAAGCTGCAGACTAAAGTAAAAATTGAGGAACATTTTGGATGGAAGTGCATTGCATCACCTGTTTCGATTGGCTGTTGTTATAAGCTCTAACAACTAATCACCGTTGACTTCACTTGTTAAAGGAACAGTCTTGCAAATCATTTTAGCATGCCTCAGAAAAAAGAAAAAAAAACACCTTTTGACGCTGATTCAAGTTGAATTCATTTGCTTTCAATCACTAAAGTGGTTTAATGTGTATTTTGGAGTTCTCACTTTTAGTTATTTCAGATCTGTGTGCCCTTAATTTAGTGTGTTTTGAAGTTCTCACTTTTAGTTATTTCAGATCTGTGTGCCCTTAGTTTAGTGTGTATTTGAAGTTCTCATTTTTAGTTATTTCGGATCTGTATGCCCTTAATTTAGTGTGTGTTTTGAAGTTCTCACTTTTAGTTATTTCATATCTGTGTGCCCTTAGTTTAGCGTGTATTTTGAAGTTCTCACTTTCAGTTATTTCAGATCTGTGTGCCCTTGGTTTAGTGTGTATTCTGAAGTTCTTTCATTTCGTTATTTCAGTTCTCTGTGCCCATAGTGTGTCCATTGTCTCGACTAATGCAGCCACGCCATAGCACACACAACTGTCCAGAGAAGACCGGTTTGTTTTGCCATGAGAGATTATAAAAGAACTTCAGCGTCAACAGCAAGCTGACATGGTGGCCAACAGTGCAGAACAAAAGACAGATAACCTTCCTTTCCACGCTGCGCTTAGTACTCACGAAGCGACAGAAACATGCTGCCAGTACCTGAAGCCACTTGAAAAGAGAAGACGACGACGACGACGAGAATTCATAGCCGATCAGACCATGGTGACATATGCCAGACTGGAAACTCTCTCTCCCAAAGAGATAGTGTAGGCACCTTCAGCAGATACATTCACTGTAAGGCCATCTACCTACATCTAGCCAATCCCCGTAAAGTCTCACCATATTTTTCTCCTATGTCCTTCGCCCCCGTATTGTAGCTGTAATTGTCAAGACTTTGTGGTTACTACTGCTGGTTTAGATCGAAATGTTTCAGTGGTTTGGTCAGAGGGCTTAAATTTATATTCTCACGCCGACTTGTGCCTTCGTGTCTGTGTGCGTGCGTGCGTGCGTGCGTGCGTGTGTGTGTGTGTGTGTGTGTGTGTGTGTGTGTGTGTGTGTGTGTGTGTGTGTGTGTGTGTGTGTGTGTGTGTGTGTGTGTGTGTGTGTGTGTGTGTGTGTGCGTGCGTGTGTTTGTGTGCTCGCGCGCGCGTGCAAGAAAGCCATTAAAGCAGGCATTACCGCAGCATGCTTTATTCTGTTTAACCATTAAAGACATTTTCAGTCGTTTCCTCTTCCTAGTTTCGCGAATATGATAACATGTGTGTGAATCGCCCTTATAGCAGATATTATAACTACGTGTTTTATCCTATTTTAAGCAATGAAGATTCTCTTTTTTTCAGACGTTTTCTCTTCCTGCTTGTGTGCATGCCATTATATTTCCGAGCTTGGTTTTTTTTTTTCATTGTCGTATTCCCCCCCCCCCCCCCCCCCCCCCCCCCCCCCCCCCCCCCCCCCCCCCTTTTTTTTTTTTTTTTTGCACTCCAGTTCTTATAGATCAGGGTGTACTTCACAACGGGAACGTGTGTGTGTGTGTATGTGTGTGTGTGTGTGTGTGTGTGTGTGTGTGTGTGTGTGTGTGTGTGTGTGTGTGTGTGTGTGTGTTTTCTGTCTGTCCGTCCGTGGTCAAAATGTTACTAACGGCTATAACGGCCATAACGGTTCTTCTTCTTTATGGAATGTCTCAGAAAGTACTTGGCCGATCTTTCTGAAAATTTGTAGATATGTTCACTATGGGTCACGGATGATGCCCGATGTGTTATTTTGCCGTTATAGCCGTTAGTAATGGCTATAAAAGCCCAAAACGGTTTTTCTCAAAACGGTTTTTCTTTTCTTTTTATAGATATCTCAGAAAGCACTTGACCGATCTTTCTGAAAATTTGTAGGTATGTTCATTATGGGTCACGGATGATGCCCGATGTTTTAGTTTACCGTTATAGCTGTTACTAACGGATATAACGGCCCGTAAGTTTTACTTTTCATGGAATATATCAGAAAGTACTTCGCCGATCTTTCTGAAAATTTGTAGGTATGTTCATTAGGGGTCACGGATGATGCCCGATGTTTTACTTTACCGTTATAGCCGTTACTAACTGCTATAACGGTAAAATAACTGACTAAACGGTAACGGTAAAAAGAACTAAATTTGTTACTAACGGCTATAACGGCCCATAACGGTTTTTCTTCTTTATGGAAAATCTCTGAAAGTACTTGGACGTTCTCTCTGAAAATGTGTAGGTATGTTCATTATTGGTCACAGATGATGGCCGATGTTTACCAGAATAGCCGTTACTAACGGTTTTTCCTCTTTATGGAATATCTCACGCGTATTCAAGATGAACTGGGAGTACGTTCATATGCTTTGCATCTTGTTTTTTATTTGGGGGAGGGGGGGGGGGGGGGGCTGGGTTTTGTTTGTTTTGTTTCGTTTTAATGAGAAATCATTCAGACTAGCAAAAATCAGGATGTGCCCAATATAAGCGGAGTTGTAGCTCAATTATTGAAGAGTCTTTCAATATTGAACCTTTTTTTTAAACTCGGTTTTCATTCAATTCAAAATATAACGGTGATTATCGATAACGTTTATTTTGTGCAAAACGTTTCACAATAGTGCGTAAAACTGCCCGACAGCTTCTGTCTTGCAATCGGACCGTTACATCGCATACTGTGGCTACTAGAAAGAAATGGGCCCTCGTGCTGGCACCTCTTTCCTGGTGGCTAACGTGACGGCTTAGCGTGCCGATATATCCGTGGGTTCGAGTTCGAGTCCAGTCCGAGGCATGATTTATGGGATCTCTTGGCCTCGGGCATCTCCAACCCAGACTTGAGTTCGGATGTGAGTATCTATGGGCTCAAATGGAAAGACTGGAACCACACAAGCGAGTGAGAATATCGCTAAAATTCTTTTACCGATACATTCTCATAATGCATTCAGGACATGACAATAGAACGTAACTTCAACACTTTGTACAAATATATTGAAAACTGTTCTAACAGTTCGCTCTTGCTTGATGACATAAACAGTGTCAATCTAAACTAACTAGGATCTTTCCAAAGTTTAGACGGCATGCAATGTGCTCTTAAGTCGTTCAAAACAGAGAAACATAAAATAAATGGAATTAAAATAAAATATCATTCATTCTATTTATTCTTATTTTGGCAAGGGCACGGTTTTAAACCAGTATCACTATGTGTGTGTGTGTGTGTGTGTGTGTGTGTGTGTGTGTGTGTGTGTGTGTGTGTGTGTGTGTGTGTATGTGTGAGAGAGAGAGAGAGAGAGAGAGAGAGAGAGAGAGAGAGAGGAGAGAGAGAGAGAGAGAGAGAGAGAGAGAGAGAGAGAGCATGTACATGTGATTTGTTAAGTCAGATTTTTTTTTTTTTTTTTTAAGATTGTTTTCTAATGGTAGGAAAGCCTTGTTGAATGTAAACAAATTTGTTTCATCCAGAAAAAAAATATCGTGTAACTTGGTGCAAATACTTTGAGAAAATACGGCCTAATGGATTTCAGTTTCTGTTTGCTGTTTGAACATATATATACATTTTGTTTTCGGCCTCTGCTTTTATATTATTTTTTCATAGTTTAATTTTTGACTAACGTCCTCGGTGTCCCTAAACAGTGACAGGATAATTCGGTCTCTGGATCTCTGTGTGTGTGTGCGCGCGCGCGCGCGCGCGCGCGCGCGTGTGTGTGTGTGTGTGTGTGTGTGTGTGTGTGCGCGCGCTCGTGTATGCGTGTTTATGAGTGTGTATGAGAGAGAGAGAGAGAGAGAGAGAGAGAGAGAGAGAGAGGAAGGGGGGGGGGCAGACAGACAGACAGACAGACAGGCATACAGAGACAGAGAGATGGAGAAAGATGAATGAAAACCACAAAGCACAAAAGAAGAAGAAAAAAAAGAAAAAAAAAGAAAAAAAACCCAGAAGACAGCAGTGGAACCCCTGAACAGCCCAAACTTCTCTACCCAGCTTCTAGATGAAAGAAAGGCTCCATGGCTATATACTGCGTAGGAAGACATCGTCTCATGTGGTGTTAATCACACTAGAGAGGTATATATCCGAAATTCTTGACACATTCTGCAGTATGTCTTCAATCCCCCCCCCCCCCCCCCCCCCCCCCCCCCCCCCAAATACACAAATGAATCAAACAGTATAAATACAGTAAAATAAATGCAATAAAATAAAACAAAAATACATGGAATTATCTGAAAAAGAGATGCCCCAATAATACAACATTTCTGACATGCTCCTACGCACAGGCACCAGCATCTCCCCTTTCAATGTTGACGACGAGTGTAATGCGGCAACGGAAAGAAAGCCTAAGGCTGTGAAAGGGATTATCCTTAGTCGTAAACAGGAGCGTGCTACTGAGGTTGCCCCTCCTACCAAACATCATTTTTTCCACGAAGAGCTGTGGAACTCGCCCCCATCACCTCAGATTTCATGAAAGGTGAGAAGTATAGAGTTAAGAATCAGAGAAACTCACGATTTCCTCGTCTGTTCATGTGATAAGCCTGTGTCTCTCTCTAAGGAAAGCAATACGGCTTCGGAGGAAAACCACCCGGTGATGCCGAACGTGTAGGTTTGACCAACGAGGTCTCAAATGCATGAGAGGTAGACGGCCTGAGCAATACATTTTTAACGGACTTTCCAAAGGCATTTGACTAAGTTAGTCATAACCTGCGCCTTCTTCTGCATAACTTCAGTCACTCCGCTTCTGCAGGTTTAGTTAAAGGTTGGGAATCTGTAATTGCTTGAAGCAGACTGTTGCCACATAGGTCCATGTGGGGTATGGATTTGGGCGTTCCTCAGCGCTTTGTGCTCGGAAAGACACAATGTTCTGTTCGTTTGTCCATTCAGGTGACGATTGTGCTTGAGTCTAGCTCCTATAATGGAACATGAAATTAAAGCTGTCCATTGTTGCTTTTGTGAATTTTGTTTTGCTGGTTTTTCTTCTTTTTTCTTTTTTTTTCTTAATCGTTTTCCGGATTTTTCACGGTTATTCAAAACACAGGGTCAGTGGTGTCATCAAAAACTTTTTTTCAACCGCCATGAATAATTTGCCGTCATCGCTCTTTTTCATCAATATACCAGCGACATGCTGCAGAATCCCACCCACCTTGTTTCATCCCCTGGCACAAATCAGAGACAACGTATGAAACAAACAAACCAGTTTACTTGAGAATAAGGGGTGTATAACTCGGTTTATTTTCGTGAGGTACGCTCTCCTAATTCAGCCTTCTCGTTGTTTGGCAGATGCTTTACGAAAGCTAACAGGCCGGACAGAAGGCAAAAAGGGCGTGCCACGCCATGACAGAAGGCAAAAAGGGCGTGCCACGCCATGACAGAAGGCAAAAAGGGCGTGCCACGCCATTCAGCTGTGGTCCACGTCACCGAAAAACTCACCTCTATTGTCCAGAACCAAGCAGCAATGGTGAAGTGGTCGGCATGTTTCCATCGTGTTGCCAGAGAAGACCTGAAGGTGTTTTTTTTTCGACTGAACTATCGGACTGACGCACCTTTCATTGTATTTGATGGGATAGATGTCTTGGTCTCTTTAAGACTAGCCCCAAATCTCTCTTCCATATGAGCTGGTGGTACTTACCGATTTCCATGTCAAAAGTTGTCAAACATGTACCACTAGCCACAAAATGTATAACACAAAAGCGTCTTTTTTTTTTTTTTTGTTTGTTTTGTGTTCAAAATGTTCTGGCATCAAATACCACAAACTTTTTTAATCACAGGGGAGGAAGAAGATCTACGCGTTGTGATAGATTACAATCAAATTCAGTGCTTTTGTGCGGCAATACCATTACACTGAACGGTTTTTTTCTCTTCTTTTTGATGCTACAATAATGAAAATAAAAGAAATTTTTGAAATTCTGTTGACGGGCAGTTCAAGTCATGCCTGAGCCTAGACAACCATACAGACGAATATGGGGGCTGAGACAGACAGATGTTCAAATCAGTAGGCATAACTGTTGACACACAAACGAACTGTCGTGAGATATGAGCAAAACACGGCTTACTTTCTTAACTATGTGTATAAACATAGAAATTCAATCTTGAGTAAAACAGATCAGGTGTAGCAAACGATGTGATCACTGACGACCTCTTCCACATTTTTCGCCATGGAGTTAAAAAGAAAAAAAGATTGAAGGGCAATCATTCTAGTCCAACGGAGCAGCTAACCAGGATTGTTGTCTTCCTTAACCGCTTGTCACCGAAAACGGAAGTTGCGGAATGACGGTGGGACACTACTCTATATGGAGAGCCGGAGAGTGATCGGCCCTGCTCTAACTTTAGCCGAGCGGTGTCATGGCCTTGTGACTTGTGTGTCAAGAGCGCGACAAGTGACGGACTCCTACGCCGATGCACCGCTTGTGACGGCGGATATTGGGCCAGTTTTGGCCTCTTTTTGATGTGATCGACACGATACAACACACTGCTGGCTAGATCGAAGGAGGCATAGGGAGTTGGGGAGAAGAAAGATGAGATGGGGGAGGGGGGGGGGGGGGGGGAGGGGAGGGGTGTGCATGTGGAAACGTCTTTTGAACTCGTGCTGCTATTTTCAGAGTGATATCTGCGACTACAGGACACTTTTTTTTATCATTGAACTAATTTGTTAATATGTTCCTTTTGCCATCTACTGCTATTTTTTAAATCTTTTTTTTAGATTTTAACTGAAATGTAATTGACACTAACTTGAGCATGTACCATCTGCTGTCGCTGCTTCACTCTCTGTCTGTCTGTCTGTCTGTCTGTCTGTCTGTCTCTCTCTCTCTCTCTCTCTCTCTCTCTCTCTCTCTCTCTCTCTCTCTCAAACAAGGGTAATTCTGGTCAATGCCATTACGTCGACAAGACCGTAGTGTTTGCTTCTTTTTAATGCTTGCCTTTTAAAGACTGAATTGAATTTCAAACATGCTGGCTAAAATGAGCTATGTAAGGTAGAAATGTAAGTAATGCACACACGCGCACGCGCACGCGCCCGCACTCACACTCACACACACCACACACACACACACTCACACTCACACACACACACACACACACACACACACATGCCAGAGAGATGGGGTGGGGACAGAGGAAAGAGGGATACGAGTATAATTGATTGAGTCATTCAAGCATTGCCAAAGCATTGGTGTTTACAAACAATAATATGCACAGTATTTTCAACAACCAAAAGAAAGATTGATAAAAGAAGGGCAAAAAAAAAAAAGAATCACGAGGCTGTTTGCCGCATAGATAACAAATGAAATGTTTTGTATATCAGACTGACAATCTGTTCACGTTGACTGCCGTAAACAATTCCACTGAGTAATGAAGACTGCTTGCTACAGTGGTTCCCGAGATCGTTCAAGGCCAGGCAGTACGACACTGAATAGACATCTTCACCTGCATTTTACACACACACACAAATAAACAAGGTGGCGTTCAGTCTACTGATTTGAATGGTGATGATGCCTTGAGGCTTCGGAAACCACAAATAAAAATTTTGGCGTGACATATTTCACCTAGTTTTGTTAATAAGTATGTTGGTAGCTCTGAGCGAGTTAAACTATCTCGAGTCAGGTATAATTCTGAATTTGAGTATGATTCATACAGATCTCAGGTCAAGTTAAATTTTATTAAGTTTTACCTTTTCTTTTCACCTGGGGTCCAAATCTGAAGTGTGTTTCGCACCCCGATGCTTCGATGTGTGTTAGCTTTAGTAACAGCGTATGCATCTAATCACCGAACTGTACCATATGTGGTGACTACTTGTCTAATCATAGTCTACAGCACTTGGTATTCGTGTTAGTATTCCAGTAATTTTCATAAAGGACCCAAATTCGGAAATAGACAAATTAAATTTACTCCACTTCTTCGGAACATGATTGTAATTTTAAAACATGTTCTTGCTTCGAAACTTGGGCAACCCTTAAAGCGTCTTTCGCCTTCGATTTTTTTTTACTCCCCCCCCCCCCCCTTCCCCGAATTAAAGACATTGGTTTCTTATATTAATTTGCTAATCTTGACGTGTGTTGCACAAGCCAGACACCTGCACGCTTTGCTTTAGCTACAAGATATTTACAGACCAGATTCAGACTCAACTGTGTGGAAAAATGAATATCTAGGTGTTTGTAGAATTAACAAAGAGCACACCGATTCCATTGTTAATACATTGCTATCTATATCCTGAATAAACATCGTAATGTCACGTCTCTTAATCACTACTTTTAACTGAAGCGACCCAACAGCTCTCGGCGACCTACCATCTGTCAAAAGTAAAACGAATAACTGTAAACAGTCCATGGTAAACTGTGCACCGAGTCTCCCATTTGAAACAACTTTTGACCTTAATTTGTCATTAAAAAATGATGGAAAAAAACCCAACTAGACTATGTATTGCCACTTGTTTCATGCTACGGACACACTGAACAAAGTCTATAATATTTTTTTCCACATCTTACTTTACTTCCATACTGTTCTACTTAGGCATTATATGCGCTTGAATAATTTTCTACATAATGTATTCATTAATAGAACAGGCCATGGAAAAGTTACATTCATAAAATCAAATACTGTCTCAAAATCAAATTAATACAAGAAAATTAACGATAAAAATTCTTTTATAAATGCCTCTGAAGTAAACACATGGTCAACCATGCAGTTATCGTTGCTATTGCTATTGACCTTTCACGGTAGGTCACTGATACCTGGGTAATCAAGGCTCTCTATAGCCCTCTGTTCTCTGTATCAAAGGCGCTGGTAGGGGGTTTCTAACTAGTTCAGTAATCAAGGCCCTCTACAGCTCTCTGTTCACTGCACCGAAGCCGCAGAGCAGAGGTTTGTTACTAGTCCAGTAATCAGTGCTCTCTCTCTCTCTCTCTCTCTCTCTCTCTCTCTCTCTCTCTCTCTAGCTCTCTGTTCTCTGTACCAAAGCCGCGGGGCAGAGTAATCAGTGCTCTCTCACTAGAGCTCTCTGTTCTCTGTACCGAAGCCGCGGGGCAGAGGTTGGTTTTTTTTTTTTTTTTTTTTTTTTTTACTTGTCCAGTAATCAGTGCTCTCTCTGTAGAGCTCTCTGTTCTCTGTACCGAAGCCGCGGGGGAGAGTTTTTTTTTATTTATTTATTTTTTTTACTAGTCCAGTAATTAGTGCTCTCTCTCTCTAGCTCTCTGTTCTCTGTACCTAGGCCACGAGGTAGAGGTTTTATCATCAGCCCGATCGTTTCCCTTGGTCATGCAGGATTTCTAGAGTCCGTCTGGGATGTCTCCTTATAATCATTATGCCGCACATTTGCTTCAAATCCTGACTTGTGAAGAATTTGTTTCGTTTGGATCAGCATCAATCCATGTCAGCCGATATGCGTAATAACCGTGCTTTGGGACCTGGCTGTAATTTCAAATAATTTTCTTGCTTCAAAGCTTGGCCGACTCGTAAAGCGTCCTTTACCTTCAATTTTTGACCAGCGAATAAAACTATTAAAAACTTTTTAAAAAAAAACAAACAAACAAAGAATCAAACAAAAGCCTTGTTGCTTACACTGGTCGAAGACAAAGACACTAGCGAGAAGAGGAACAGTATCTCACCTCATTTTCCTTCTCGTCACTTTTGTCGGAGTCCCGTTCGCTCGCTCAGGTCACTAACCACTTCCCGGCACCACAGTCACCGCTCTCCACGAGAGAATCCTTCAATCCGTCCTCTCAGATAACTAAGTATGACAGATTGTTATTGTCGTTCAGCGATGTCCCCCACCCACCCTGCCTGCCCGTAGTCTTTGCCCACAAGCGAACCAACGTGTTTGTGGTTCTAGTTTGACAATTCGACTCTAGGACTAGCGGAAAAGCGTGGCGAACAGACGGTCAAAAAGTGTACAATAAGTGAACAGGGAGCTGATCAGATCAACGGTTACCGGAAGTGGGGAGTGCCTTCGTTAAAGGCAATGAAATTCTCAACCAGTAAAATGCCAATATCCTATACCCACATTTCACATGTATATCCATGCACTGGTACTGAGCAAATCTGGGTGTTGAATAATTTCAAAATGTTTTCAGAAAATTGTTCCTTCATATGAGTAGAAGAGCACACGCCCACAAACACACATGCGATGTACAGACGCTGACACGTATACAATTACACACACACACACACACACACACACACACACACACACACACAGAGAGAGAGAGAGAGAGAGAGAGAGGAGAGAGAGAGAGAGAGAGAGAGAGAGAGAGAGAGAGAGAGACATACACACACAGATTGTGCACATATAGGTCTACAGATAAACGTAGATCTATAATTTTGAAGAATAAGCAAGCGTTAAAAACAGATGGTTATTATTTCCATTTCCTTTCATGAAGAGGGAACAGAGTTCTGGACGCAAAATCAGGCGCTGGCTAACGTACGGAACTCTCCATCGATGATTGTTCATGGTTTGTAAGTCATTGACCACTGTTGACAAGCAGCGCTCACAGTATATCTTTAGAATCCATCGATAACCATGCGGTTCGATCGACAGCCAATAGTCAGATTAAATACTTTTGCCCACTGTTGACAACGAAAGGTCACAGCGTGGTAACTTTTCTCCCACGTGACCCACGCTGACTTCCTGAGTTCGCTGTTTGCCCCGTGGATATCAGAGTGAACGGGACCGGTGGTGACCTTTAGCGGTATGAAAGAGAAGTCCGACTAAGCAAGGAAAGCTGAGAGGTAGGTTGCCCGGTTACAGGCGTGGGTGTTTATGAGCCGGTCCGGCAGCTGGCTTTCAGCCGATAATGCATGGACAAAGGCCTGTCTTGCACAAGGCACGCGGAACTCGCGTCTCTGTCCTCTCCAAGGGGTGAACGGGCAACGAACCACGGTGTTGACTCAGCATCGGGTCGGGGTCTTTGCTGCACAGAGGCTATGCCACTGTTTATGACGACATATGAGCCCGGGGCTGAAAGAAACAGTACCGCTACAGACCTGTACCGCATAACTAAACATTTATTCTTGTTGTTTCAAAGGGCTTGCCCTGACGACTTCCGGCTCAATCCTCGTAATGCGACAAACCATAGCTCTCCTGCTCTGCCCTGCTCCAACAGTTAAGCGTTTGTTTGAATGGTGAATTACTGCCAGTTATGCCCTGTTCTGGGGAAACTGTTGATGCTTCTCGTTACGTGTTCATAATGGAGTTATACAGGTAATTTGCGGATAGTACAAGTCGTGTGGGAGGGGGAAAACCAAGCTAACAGCTTGTCGCTTAAATGACTAGGCAATGCTAAAGGCTTGGATTGGTCTCTGATGTGCGAATACCTTTTCGAAGTTTGACAACGAGGGAAAACACCGCACAAATTCATGAAAATAGCATGTACGCTGATAAATTCATCATCACAAAATTCTTATGGGTTCAGAGACACATTTTAAAAAGTCATAAACTTACTATTTACAAGACTTCCTTTTAGTTACTGTTTACAAGCCTTTCTTTTAGTTATAAGCTCACTACATTCAAGCACTACCGCAACAAATATTTTCTAATAGTTATGAGCTCACTACGGCTACGAAGGCTTTCTTCCAGTTATAAGCATCCTAAACTTACAAACACTTTTAAGTTATGGCTGCTTACAGCTACAAAGACCTTTAATTCCAAGCTTCCTACAGCTTCAGAGACCACATGTTAGTTATAAGCCTGCTACAACCCAAAGAACTTTCTAACAATCATGTTCCTGCTAGAGCTACAAAGACTTACCACAGCTAGTTATACCTTACCACAGCTACAAAAACCTTACATTTGTTATAACATTATTACAGCTACAAGGACTTTTCCTTTGTTATAAACTTACTACAGCCACCAAGATTTTCTATAGATTCCAAACTTACTACAGTTAAAAAGACTTATAAGCTTACTATGGCCACAAAAACTCTCTATAAACTATAAGCTCATACAAGCACAAAGTTATGAGTTATCTACTGCACTAAACATTTTTTCCCAGTTACAGGATTCCTGGAGTCACAAAGACTTTTTTAGCCTCAAGCTTACGGTTTACACTTAAGCTTCAAACTAAAATGATAATTGTGGCCTATTTAGCAGCAGTAAAATACATATTATGCTAAATTCTTGATACGTTTTAGCGTAACGCTTACGAAAAACCATGGCACATTATTTATACATAACACTGTCCGATTAAGCAGGACATCTGACTTAGAAAATAGCGCTCCACCTACGTAGGTTCACGTGTTCAACATGTAACAGGTATCCTACGATACTGACGTCATATGTAAGAGAAATGGCGTGAACATAACGAGTCTAACAAGCATGACAGTGTCAGTCTCGGGAAACTTTGCAGTATACAGAATTATGCCTGATTCAAGCAACAGGCAGTGAATCATAAACAAGAGAATGCTGCAGAAAATCACATGGCTCGTTGTAGCATAAAGACATACCACTGCGCATACTCATGTGTTAAAAATAACACCACAATTAAAAATGAACAAACAAATGAAATCCAACCAACCAACCAATCAACCGAGAAAAAAAATCTACCATTGCACAAAATCGTGTGTGTTGTTAAAGGAAATAATGATATCACCAGTGCACAAAATTGTATGTCTTGTTTATAAAAAAGAAGAAGAAAAAAAAGCAGTCATGAAGACATAATATTGCAGAAAATAGTGTGTTGTACAGAAAACGGCAGTGCACAAAGTCGTATGTCTTTTTGAAAACAGCATCAATGAAAATGTAATGCGTATAAAATCGTGTGTCTCGTAAAAAACGGCTTCAACAATCAAAACATAGCACTGCACAAAAGCGTATGCATTGTTAAAACCACCAGTAACACCAATATAGACACAATAATGCGCAAAATCGTATGCCTTGTTAAAACACCAGCAACAACAAAGACTTAGCACTAGACACTTCATGTGTTAAAAGCATCAACAACGATGACATAGCACCGCACAACATCGTTTGCCTTGTTAAATCTAGCAGCAATAACGATCAAGACATAACAATGCACGAAATCGTGTATCTTGTTAAAAACAGGATAAGTTAAGAAGAAATAACACAGAATCGCTGGGAACCGAACAATCTGACATCATCTGCAGGACATGGAGTTTGAGATACAGGGAAGTGACAGAATTCAAACAGTCCGATATTTCCTGAAAAACGTGGTGTATAAACTACAAGGAAAAGCCGCAGGAATTAAACGATCCAACATTCCCTGAAAAACAATGAGCTTTAAGTATAGGAAAGTCACAGGAATCCGAATTAGCCAACATTACTTGAAGACAGAGAGAATAAAGTGCTGAGAAGCCAGGAAACACTGAAGAACTGTCTTAATGTTCGGCGGGGGTGGGGGTGGGGGGACCTTTCACGCCCTGACAGTTGTATTAAGGCTGGAAAAAACTCGACTGAGTGACGGTTTTAACGTTGGAAAAATTCATGACCGAGTAAACCGGCTTCTGGATAAGCTCATTTGGGAGTGACCATCTAATTGGGGGGGGGGGGGGAGTCTTCGCCGAGTCACGATCATAACGTTTTAGAGGAAGACTCTTCGCTCTGTGAGGTCTTTGTATTGGAGAAAACTCTTCACCGAGTGATCTGTCTTGAAGATGGAAAAACTTAAATCAGTGACTATCTGTATGTTGGGAAACACATTATTGAGTAACTGAGCAATCAGTGGAGAGAAAAAAATCATTACCCAGCAGCTGTCGGTTACTGGAAAAGGAAGTGTTTACTGAGAAGTTCTTGGGAAAACTTCTTCACCGAGAAACTGCCTTTATACTGAAAAAAGCCCCTTCACTGAGTGAATGTGTTAATAATGAACTTTTTTTTTTCATTGAGTGACTGTCTTAAGATTGCAAAATGTTTTGCTGAGTGACTGTATTAATCTGAGAAAACTCCTCCCAGAGCGTCTATATCAATGAAGGCAAAACTCTGCCGAGCGACTGTTTTACTGATGAAATTACTCTTTGCCGAGTGACTGCACGACGGGGGGAAAAACCTCTTCAGTAAACGACTGTCTTAATATTGGCGGAAAAAGTGCCTGAGCAACTATTTTAACGGTAAAAAAGAACGAAAATAAGAAAAAGAAAACACACACACACACACACACACACACACACACACACACACACACTCACTCACTCACTCACTCACTCACAAACTGTGCGCTGAGTGACTGTCTCGCTGCGAGTAACTGTATTGATGACGGGAAAACTTTTCAATGATGTTTAAAAAAAAACACCAAAAAAAGCCCTCTTGAATGAGTGCCACTCGTCTTAATGACGGAAAGCTCTTCACTGAGTGACTGTCTTTCTGACAGCAAAACTCTTCACTGAGTGACTGTCTTTCTGACAGCAAAACTCTTCACTGAGTGACTGTCTTTCTGACAGCAAAGCTCTTCACTGAGTGACTGTCTTTCTGACAGCAAAGCTCTTCACTGAGTGACTGTCTTAATGACGGAAAGCTCTTCACTGAGTGACTGTCTTTCTGACAGCAAAGCTCTTCACTGAGTGACTGTCTTTCTGACAGCAAAGCTCTTCACTGAGTGACTGTCTTTCTGACAGCAAAGCTCTTCACTGAATGATTGTCTAAATGACAACAAAGCTCTTCACTGAGTGACTGTCTTAAAGGACGGAAAGCTCTTCACTGAGTGAGTGTCTTAATGACAGAAAGCTCTTCACTGAGTGACTGTCTTAATGACAGAAAGCTCTTCACTGAGTGACTGTCTTAAAGGACGGAAAGCTCTTCACTGAGTGAGTGTCTTAATGACAGAAAGCTTTTCAATGAGTGAGTGTCTTAATGACGGAAAGCTCTTCACTTAGTGACTGTCTTAAAGGACGGAAAGCTCTTCACTGAGTGAGTGTCTTAATGACAGAAAGCTTTTCAATGAGTGAGTGTCTTAATGACGGAAAGCTCTTCACTAAGTGAGTGTCTTAATGACGGAAAGCACTTCACTGAGTGAGTGTCTTAACGACGGAACGCTCTTCACTCAGTGGCTGTCTTAATGACGGAAAGCTCTTCACTGAGTGACTGTCGTAATGATGGCAAAAGTTTTCACTGAGTAACAGTCCTAATAACGGAAAGCCCTTCACTAAGTGACCGTCTTAATGATGGCAAAAGTCTTCACTGAGTGACTGTCTTAACGATGGAAAGCTCTTCACTAGGTGACTGTCTTAATGATGGCAAAAGTCTTCACTGAGTGACTGTTTTACTGATAGCAAAGCTCTTCACTGAGTGACTGTCTTACTGATAGCAAAGCTCTTCACTGAGTGACTGTCTTACTGATAGCAAAGCTCTTCACTGTGTGACTGTCTTACTGATGGAAATACTCTATATTGAGTGACTGTCTTATTAATGGCAAAACTTCACCGAGTGACTTTCATAATGATGGCAAAATTCTTCACCGAGTGACTGTCTGAATAACGGCGAGGCTCTTCACTGAGTAACTGTCACAATGATGGCAAAACTTTACTAAGTGACTGTCTTAATGATGGCAAAGTCTTCACTGAGTGATTGTCTTAATGATGGCAAGTCTTCACTGAGTGAATATCTTAATGATGTCAAAGCTCTTCACTGAGTTACTGTCTTACTGATGGCAAAGTTCTTCACTGAGTGAATGTCTTAATGATGGCAAGTCTTCACTGAGTGATTGTCTTAATGATGGCAAAGTCTTCACCGAGTGAATGTCTTAATGATGTCAAAGCTCTTCACTGAGTGACTGTCTTTTGATGGCAAAGCTCTTCACTGAGTGAATGTCTTAATTAATGATGGCAAAGTCTTCACTGAGTGATTGTCTTAAAGATGGCAGAAGTCTTCACTGAGTGACTGTCTTACTGATAGCAAAACTCTTCACTGGGTGACTGTCGTAATGATGGGGAAACACTTCTCGGAGTGACAGATTTGATGAAAGAAACCCTCATCAGTGAGTGACGATCTTCATGACGGGAAATTCATGTAATGCGTGACAGACTAAATGATGGACGAAATTTACCCTGATGTTATACCACATCTTTTATGTACGCCAGTCCTTATCAACAGGTCCAACGATCTACAACTACGAGTTGTTCATCTTTCTGATCGACACATCACAGTTTCTCTGCTTGGTTCTACTTCAAGTAGGAATGATCAAATCTTTGACTGGTCCAGTCACATGCTTAGGTCTGGATCATATCAAAAGACAGCAGTAATACTTGGCTTACACTGTTTTGTATCTGACTACATGATCATGAAATAGTATGGGGTGGATTAAGTAATACAAACAGCACTTTGGATCGTCCTCAGTGACTGACGAAGCGCGTTGCGTCTGGCTACAGTGTGTGTGTGTGTGTGTGTGTGTGTGTGTGTGTGTGTGTGTGTGTGTGTGTGGTGTGTATGTGTGTGTGTGTGTGTGTGTGTGTGTGTGTGTGTGTGTGTGTGTGTGTGTGTGTGTGTGTGTGCGCGTGTGTGTATGTGTGTGTGCATGCGTACGTTCATACGCACGCACGCATGCAAGCGCACACACACACACACATACACGCACACACACACACACACCCTTTGCACGCACGCGAGCGCGCATACGCACGCATGCAAGCACACACACACACGCACACACACACTTCGCACGCACGCAAGCACGCATACGCAAGCATGCAAGCACACACACACACACACACACACACACACACACACACACACACGCACGCATGCACGCACGCACGCACATGCACACACACACTCTTAGCAAGCACTCAAGCACACAGACACGCACGCGCGCAAACACTGACAGACACACATACACACACACGCTGTCTGCAACTCTGAGTAAATTGGATTCTGTACAATTTATGTGGCAATACGTGTCAGGCAGAAGGCGAAAACCAACAACATCTTGAAAAAGAACATACGAACATCCAGAGAAAGCGTCTTGCTTTTTGGCCGACTTCTGTTTGTTTCGGTTATCAATTCCAAGTCTCAGCACAGCACCACACTATTTCGAAATTCGAAACCTAACGAAAGATTTTGCAGTGCCCTCAATTTCCTTACAAACAAGTGCGAAAGTGTTGTTGTTTTTTTTAAATATTTTTTTTGGGGGGTAGGGGTGGGGGTGGGGGGTGAGGGGAGGGATGGAGGTGGAGGAGGGTTGAGGCGGTGGTGGCGAGGGGGGGGGGGGGTGAGAAGGGGGCGGCAGGGGACGTGGGTAGTTTTGCAGTTAGTTCCCCGCCCCCTCCTTCCCCCACCCACCCAATATCATCATGAATTTCCTCGCGAACGCGCAGTGCCAGCGCTTGACTGCAACACATGTTTTGTGTACTGCTTGTTGTCCTTGTTTTTCACATTGGTTTGTAGTTTAATGCAAATAGCCGTTGATCGAAACCGCCTTGGGCATTATTTTGACTATGTCCTAAATATATTATTAACAATGAAATTGACAATAATCATTATATTGCTGATGTGCGCCTGTTTCTGATTTTTGTTGCGAACACACACACACACATACCCACCTGCATGAACATACCTGCTAATTTTCACAAAGATCGGCCAAATACTTCCTGAGATATTCCACAAAGAACAAAAACCGTTATGGGCCGTTATAGCCCTTAGTAACGGCTATAACGGTAAAGTAAAACATCAGGCATCATCCGTGACCCATAATGAACATACAAATTTTCAGAAAGACACATTTTGACCATGGACGGACGGACACACGCACACACACACACACACACACACACACACACACACACACACACACACACACACACACACACACACAAGAGCATTTCTTCGTTCCCATTCTAAAGTACTCCCTGTTCTATAAGAACTGGGAGTACAAAAACGAGAGAGAGAGAGAGAGAGAGAGAAGAGAGAGAGAGAGAGAGAGAGAGATAGAGAGAGATAGTATGTTTGAATGAACAGGCCTCCAACCTATATCCATGGGAAGCTGAAACTATACATGATTGTAAAGAAAGTACAGAAACAATATGAACAAAACAAAAACCGAACTGAAAGGTTTCGTTTTACAGATTTCTGAGTAAATAAATAAAAAAAATATGTAGCACAATTTAAAAAAGAAAGAGTGAGCAAACGAAAAAAGCAAACATCAATGTAACAGAAAACAAGATGCAAAGCATATAAATGTACTCCCAGTTTATCTTGAATACGCGTGAGATATTCCATAAACCGTTTTGGGCCGTTATAGCCTTTAGTAACGGCTATTCTGGAAAACATCGGCCATCATCTGTGACCCATAATGAACATACCTACAAATCTTCAGAAAGATCGGACAGGTACTTTCTGAGATATTCCATAAAGAACAAAAACCGTTATGGGCCGTAATAGCCATTAGTAACGGACATAACGGTAAAATAAAACATCGGGTATCATCCGTAACCCACAGTGAACATACCTACAAATTTTCAGAAAGATCGGCCCAGGACGTAGTTTTGTCTGGAGCGAGTGGAACACATTTTGACCACGGACGGACGGACAGACAGACAGACAGACAGACAGCATTTCTTCGTTCCCATTCTAAAGTACTCCCTGTTCTATAAGAACTCGGAGTACAAAAACAACGAAAAGCTGAACAAAGGTTTTCAGAAAGCTCGAGAGAGAGAGAGAGAGAGAGAGGAGAGAGAGAGAGAGAGAGAGAGGAGAGAGAGAGAGAGAGAGAGAGAGAGAGAGAGAGCAATAAGTCTCTCGATGTAACCCACAGGGGTAATCACGTTTCCTTGTTTCGCCAGCTTCATTACTTATTGACGACACTTACTCCCTCTTAGACTCATACACTCTCTAAGATCTTAAGTCGAAAAATGGGGAGAGAAAGGACTTGATTCGGATCATGTTTCGTATTGAAATGACTTTCAGTCACCAGCCGCTATGTGTCACAGTGGTCGCGTCGCGGATGGCGGGCTGGGGTGGGGGTTGGGGATGTCGTGATGGGAGGAGGGGATGGGGATGGGGGTGGGGGTGTCGTGGGTTCAGTTCCTATCTGGACCATTTTATTTGCGAGAATGTTTGCCCCGTCAGGCTTCATATCCAGAGCTGAGGTATGGGGGGGAAGACTGGAACTCGCAGTGGAATTTTGATCCACTTATTGTAAGCAGCTCTGAGAGTATTGCTCAAAATCTACAGCCAGCATTATTGGTGTGCCTATCTCTCGGTTGACGTTAGGATACTATGAAAGTAAGCATAGAGTACATTTGTGTTGTCTGTAACCAGAACGGAACACCATAACAGCATTATTTTCATTATTCTCATCCTCATCGATCGGTATGAAACAAGCATCAAAGTCTGTTGCTCTTCATAACCTGTTTTCTTGGAGACCTAAGTTTTGGTTTTCTTTCCGGTTCTATATCCTTGATGACTTTGTGTCGAGGTCGTCGATTTCGGCGAGTTTATGAGTATTGTTACCGGGGGAGGTGGAGGGGGGGAGGGGGGGGGGAGATTTAATGGCACCCTTCGGATGTGATCACTCGCGATGGCTCCGTGCAAAGCAATAAATATCTTCAGGCTGTTTTTTGCTTCTTCTCGCTTAACTCTTTGGGGAGTCATCAGGACACCACAAGCAGAACCGTTCACTAGGTTTCTCTTTTCTGCCGGTTGCGTACCAAGGCTTGGGTTTCTGCAACTGTTTTCTCTACCCATCTGGCAATATTATCAGTCCATCGTTCTTTCCACTGTCTACCTTTCGTCTCTCACCACATTTCCATGGGCTGGATTCTTCCTATCAGCTACGCTGTGAGGATTCATGTCACGCATGCATGCAGGAAGATGGACAAGAACATCTCCATGGAACACGAGATCTGGATCCTGCACGCAGGAGTCTGATCCTGCATTTCATGGAATGTTCTTGTCCTTCCATACGGTTTTAGTCTTGACAGCGATTATGTTGTCTCTGTCGCCCTTACGAAGAACTCGGGTTTGGATCCCTATTACTAATGATGGATTTCTTTAAACGAAGTGTTGAATAGTTTCTAGCTTTTGATCATGGATAGTTATATTAACAGTGATGGTGATGTTGTGGCTGGGCATCTTGCTGAAGTTTCAATCAGTCATTCAAAAATCTTGGTGCGTTATTGTTGTTCGCCTGTCAGGCAACGGGTGTCCTAAGATCGAAGGTCCATGATGGTTCTTCGTGCAGTGCTGACTTTACTGGCGCGTTCTTCAAGTGCATCAATTAAGATGAGTTCCTGGAATATGTTGAGAAACGTAGGAGATGGAAGACAGCCCTAACGAATTCCAGCTTAAGGACGCAATTACTCACCAACAGCACCCTGAATGAGCACTGCATTAGTCGCTTTGGAGTGCAGTTGCTGGGTGGTATTGATAAGCTTTTGCCCGATGTTACGTTTCTCTTGACAAACGCTGTCGAGGTTTGACCAGCGCACTGGGCTAATGCGCAGGTCAGACATCTGCAAAGTCGTATATCCATCAGACCCTCATCTGAAATCCTTTAATCTTGGTCATAAATTCATTTATCCATCAGCTGTGGATCATGTGTAGTGTGGTCTCGAAATTTAGCAGATGTAGCGTTATGGACTAGTCCGCACGCAGTGACATCTTGATGAAACTGAAGCTGAAACTGTCGAACGCGTTTTTGAAGCGTTTAGAACCCGATCTGGTGTTTGAGATACATTTTGCAGTGCGTACGCATGTTAAGTATCTGTTCAATGATGCTTTTGTCTTTGTGGAAACAGTCTTGTTACTGGGCAGTAATGGTATCTGTTTCCGGCTGTAATCTATTCAGAACGATTTGAAGCATGATTTTGCTGGTATGGCTGGTCAGCCTGGTAATGTGATAGTTCTGTTACGTCGGAAATTTCTTTTCTTGGCAAGGATGACAATTCATGATTGAGTCCATTGGGTAGTCCACTCCCAGTGTGCTAGATATTGTTGATGTCAGTTAATTAAGATCTCAGTAACTGCCTCTCCGCCATCTTTCAAGAATTCTGCACGGATGTTGTAGTTGCCTGCAGCCTTTAAAACATTTCAACGATTTCACTGCAGCTATGACTTCTTCAGGGAGTATTGGAAAGTCATCCTCATCTGGTGGATGATATGCTGTTGGCACATGTTGATCTCCTTTGCTCTGTTGTACGGTTCAGTCCACATTATTATGATGTCTGTTTCTTGTGCGAGACAATTGCCGCCTTTGCCCTGAATGTTGCTTTCTTTGCTTTCAAACAACAAACACGAAGGGTAACTCTTGCTCCCATGATGAAATAAAAATACACTCACATCTCCAAACGTACGTTGCCTATGACACCGAATCGCCCAGCAGAAAAATAACAGAGTGCACAGCACAAACAAGGAAACTCTTGCACCCCTCATCAACATGTGAGCAAGAGTTGATCTGCTTGAGCGTTATTTACTGTTTACCGTCCCTGCCTCATTTAAG
>CM031607.1:42487034-42489534 GCA_018398815.1 Conus ventricosus | reverse complement strand
GATGCGCTCTCCAAGTGGCATATATCCCAGACTATTCATTCCGACTACACCATACATAAACTGCTACCAGGTTCGTCCTGTAAACCGCTTGCCTCCGCACCAGCAGTCCACCGTGCCTCTCATCCACTTCCTTCACCTCCGATGCCAGATAACAGAAACAGTGTGCGTGTGTCAAGCTGACGGGAAAGGATATGCGCTCAAACTATGGCCATATTGCAGGTACTTGCTGTCAGCTGGCTTGTGAGGCAGGCGCCACCCCTCTCAGCCTGCCAATAAGGCAACAAAATAACATCGTGTTATGTTGTAAGCCTTTCGCTGATCGATACATAGGCCCACATCGAATAATCATAAAAATATTAGCTTTCAACTTGACGAAAAACCTGTTCTTCTGACCTTTTAACCGGACCTTAGCCAAACAACCTTGCTGCTGACGAAATACCATAAAAAGAACCTCGGTGTCGAAATCAGTGTCAGGCCGTAAAATATTTCAAATGGTCAAAAAAAAAAAAGACAGAAGAAGGTCCAAATCAATCCTTGACCCTAAAACATTTGCAGCCCTCGTCCACCCTGGGTTAAAAAGTCGGTAAATGTATCACGAAGATTTCATGTATCTTGTACCATAAATTCTTGCACCATAAATTCATTACTTGAGAGAGAGAGAGAGAGAGAGAGAGAGAGAGAGAGAGAGAGAGAGAGAGAGAGAGAGAGAGATCCGTGTTTTTTGTTTGGGGGGGGGGGTTGGGGGGGGGCAGAGAGAGAGAGAGAGAGAGAGAGAGAGAGAGAGAGAGAGAGAGAGAGAGAGAGAGAAGAGAGAGAGAGAGAGAGAGAGAGAGAGAGTGCGTACAAAGACAGACAGAGGGAGGGGGAGGGTGGTGAGAATCGGAAGATGCCAAAATGCCGGATATTGTGCCGTCTGAGCACCTCTGTTTTCACCATCTTCGAGGAGTTTACATCTGACACAGTACTACATCTGTTAGACGGCTGGAGATTGTGCGGCCAGAGCATCAGTTTTCACAATGTTCAGACAGTTTATACCATGCATTGTTAGGTGTCTCTAGCCCGCACCTCTAATGTGGATGCCTGTCCCACGAGACAAATGAGAATCTGATGCGATTGGCAATCGCCCCGGAGTAAACGGCAATCACAGTATTACTTACTTACTTATGCCCATCGCTCCAGGTGGAGTATAGGCCATCGACGACCCTTCGCCATCGCACTGTTTTCTGGGCTGTTCTGGCCATTCCAGTCCAGTTGGTCCTTAGTTGTTTCAGCTCTGCCTCAGTATCTCACCTCCAGCTGTTGCGAGGCCGGCCTCTCTTCCTCTTTCCCTGCAGGTTCCAGGTCAGGGCTTGGCGTGTGGTGCTGGACGCTGGCTTCCTGAGGGTGTGTCCGATCCAGCCCCACTTCCTTCGCAGTATCTGCTCGGCCACTGGTTCCTGTCCCGCTCGCTCCCACAGATCTTCATTTCGGATCTTCTCCTGCCATCGGATTTTGTAGATGCGCCTCAGACAGGTGTTGAAGAATGTCTTAATCTTTTTTTGCATCGTCTGTATTGTCCGCCATGTCTCGCATCCGTAGAGCAGAACTATCTTCACACTAGAGTTGAAGATGCGGAGTTTGGCTCTCATGCTGATTCCTCCAGAAGCCCAGATGTTCTAGAGCATGACGAAAGCTGCTCTTGCCTTGCCGATTCTGGCTGTGACGTCTCGGTCCGTGCCTCCCTGTTGGTCAACCACGCTTCCCAGGTAGGCTAGACTCCACCTCCCTGATGGGCTCTCCACCAACCGTGACTGGTGTGTTGGCAGTGGTGTTGATTTTCATCAGCTTGGTCTTCTTCCTGTTGATCTTGAGCCCTATCCCGGCTGACGTGGTCTCCAGGCAAGTGGTCTTGTCCTGCATCTGGCTGTGGCTGTGTGACAGGAGCGCCAGGCCGTCAGCGAAGTCGAGATCGTCGAGCTGCGTCCAAAATGTCCACTGTATACTGTTGTTCCTGCCTGTTGTAGTGGTCTTCATGATCCAGTCGATGACCAGGAGGAAGAGGAACGACGACAGCAGGCACCCCTGCCGAATCCGGTCTTCATCTCGAAACTTTCGGACAGCTGGCCGGCGTGGGCAATCCTGCAGTTCATTTCCTGGTAGGTGCACCGGATGAGGAAGATGATCTTCTCGGGGACTCCGTAGTGCCCCAGCAATCACAATATGGACCGGAGCAAATGAGAATGGCGATTACCCTGTGCAAGTTCAAATTGGGATAATATCTATTGGTATCATGTTCCTCTGTGTGCTATATCACCGTTGCTATGTGCATTCTTGAAAAAAAAAAACCCTCTCGAAATAGTTATTTTGTTTTCTTTGAAAAGCAAAACACAAGCCTTCGGGGAAAAAAATCAAAGCAAACCTTGTAAAAAGCAACTTCAAAAACGGAGATATTCCGCGACGGGCATGAAAATCATGCGCATTTCTTTTCGCATGAATGAATAAGGAAACTGTATTCTTCTGC
>CM031607.1:42464534-42482034 GCA_018398815.1 Conus ventricosus | reverse complement strand
CGGTTTTACACACACCACACACACACACACACACACACACACACACACACACACACACACACACACACTACTCTGTGTGTGTTCGATATTATACTTTTGACCTGGATGTAATAAAATAACGGCGTGTTTGTCGAAAAGAAAAAATCCAAACTACATCGGGTGTGAATTAACAAAGATGCGGACAATAGCAAGAGCCCTATTCTCGATTTTTCAAATGTTGCATCAAAGGTTCGACGTTTGATTAATGCTTTTTTATTTAAGAAAAAAACACGTTGAAGAAAGTATGAATATTGCAACTGATTTAATAGTGTATCAGTTTCTAAGGCCGTGGTCAGACAGACGAGGAGCAGGAGGAGGGGAGGGGGTTGTCAACTACCAGGGAATGGGGGTGAAAAGGGGGGTGTGAGCAAGAATGGATGAAAACGAAACAAACATTATTCAGCGTTGTCTTGTACCTTACATCACGAAGATTGATGTCCCGTGTGACATACTGCTGTTGTCAAGTCTACGAACAAGACATGTGCTTTTTACTTCTTTTTTCCCCAGCTGGCTTCATAACACATTTCAGATGTATTACTTTGTAGAAGAGTAACCTACAACTTAGAACCAAAACAAAATATACAGATACAGGTATTCACATCGTGCTCAAAATGCATTATAAGCAGTTAGTTTCGCAAAACTTTTATTTTCAATGTACCTAAACATTTGCCTTGTAAACATTTTCAATTTTATTTAACGCACATAAAATAAAAGTATTACAGGTCACATGTGTTTTATTTACATTTATTTACATGGCGTTTGAATTTTCGTGAAAACACTTTAGAAATTGCATTACATGCTTTACATTGGACACTACGCTAAGAAGGGGAAAAGATAATGTCGACAGATATATTTTGTTTATGATATTGATAACGAATATCAAATCAGACACTGTCCCAATAGACAAGCTGGTTTTGGCTGGGAGGGGACTTTCAGTAAAGTCATACTAGCAGAGGCAGGATTTTCGGGGGGGGGGGGGGGGGGGGGCTTTGTGCAGTCGATAGGCCATGCAGTACATGCTAATGACATTTATTCAAAGCTATACAACAGTTTGCTTTTTTTTTAACACACAACATATATCTTTCTTCGTATTATTACCACAAAGTTTCGTGCGACCGAGCTTGTCGAGTTATCAGTAGGCCCGAAGAGTGACTGAATACCGCAACCTGCTCAACGTTGATCCTTTCTCCTGTGTCTGTCAGCTGAAATATGTTTTTGACTGTGAAAGACGTTTTCAGACGAAAAAATCAACAGGATCGTGGATGCTGAATTTCTTTCCAAATGACTTGCCTTGACTTTTCCAAAGTTAAAACAACAATAACAACATTAAATACTGCACCAGAACCGGTTCTTTTGATGGGCAGACCACAGTCGTGCTATTTCACTCAGTTTTCATCATAAAGTTTTGCACTGAAAGAAAAAGTGTCCAGCTAGTTTCATGCACGTGGTCCACTAACAACACAGGAGGAACACAGTGCGCAGCGGCAGCAGCACACAGGCTGCAGGTGTGAGCGGGGGACGGCAACAAAGTGGACGCGTAGTGGAACATGACGCGAGCAGACGACAAGTTGAACAAGGCGTGGGCAGACGACCGGAGCATGCGCAACAGGGCACAACACGCGTTCCGCGGCGGCTTTGCTGCCGCTCGTCTACTCCCCGCAGCTACTACTACTGGTAGGCCCTGTTTCTTACTGATCATCTCGG
This sequence comes from Conus ventricosus, assembly GCA_018398815.1. NCBI lineage: Eukaryota > Metazoa > Mollusca > Gastropoda > Neogastropoda > Conidae > Conus > Conus ventricosus. Next base: position 42,480,291 of record CM031607.1, on the reverse strand, counting down.
GTTTTTAAAACGTTAATCTCATTCTCTACCTCGCAACTTTTGTAACGATGAAAATTGAAGGGTTACCCCCCCCCCACCCCCCACCCCAAGTTTTACACAAAAGTACACAGACAAGAGATTATATGTATAAATAAAATCAATAAGCAAGCAGGAAACAAACAAACAAAACCTAATAACAATCAAGGATAATGGATGTATAAAATGTTCACGAACACACAGAGAGAAACATAAGCAAGTAAGTGAGCTTAAAACGGCAAATAATAATTATACGAAAGGGGAGAAGTCAATGTTTGTACCGGCACAAACAAATATGGAGGGTAGTATGCGTACGACCCACCTGCTAACGCGCGCAAGGAGTACATAACTTTGTTTTGTTTGTTTGTTTGGTGGAGGGGGGGGGGGGGAGTAATAGTGTAATGAAAAATAAAACAAAACAAAAACTCAGTCACAGGAAACATGTAGCGATGAATAAGTTCTGGTGCTTAAGTTAAGAAGCTGGACCAAAATTTCTTGAAGCCCACCAGCCGTTTAACACTGTTTCTAGTACAGTCCGGTCAGTATTGAGGTTCGTGGCACTAGAAATTTAAAAAAAGTAATGTCACAGCACTGCTGTGGCCTCAGTACATGGCAACATCTGTCTTCATAAATGATTATCAGAAAACTTAGTGTTCAGAAACACAAGTAGAAAATCGTCTAAATCATGAGAAATACTCGTTTTCACAACCTTTCCTGTGTCCGTGAAGCAGACCTACTGTTATTTGGGTAAACAGACTAAACTTAAAACAAAAAATCAACCCACCAACCAGCCCACCAACCAACCAAACAACAGCAATAATAAAAAACCGGGATATGCGGTATTCAAGCCATACTAGACTTAATTTCTTCTCTACTTTTGATCGGTAAATTCTTTAGGAATTATGGTGCAAGACTTTTGAAGCCCTTTTGGAACTTTTTAGATTTTCCGTTTGAGGTGTCGTACATCTGGGCTAGATTTGCAGGCGTAGAAACGGCGCGGTGATTTGTGTGGCTTTTTTGTGAGTCGTACGTTATTGTGCTGCTTGTAGGGGAGCTTCGCAATGAATTCTCCTAGTTGAAGTTGGTGGGTGCTTGGTTTTGTTTTTGTTTGAGCGTTTGTATGTTGTTTTTTTCATTAAGTAGAAGTTTGTTTCTGTTTTGGTGGAGTGTGGGGTTTATGTTGTGGTTTACGATGGCGTGAACTTTGAGTGCTTTGTGAAGGGTATGGGCGAGCTGATAGGTCGGTGGGGGGGTGTGTGGTTCGGAAAGGAGACGTTCTAGACTGGCTGATGGTGGATTGGTGGTCAGACATGTTAGCAACTGCGGTCTGGAAAGGTCGGGAGATCCATAGGAATTGTGATCCCCTGGGGGGAGGAGGGCAATGGAAGGAACCCTTTTGTGGGGGAAGGCAGGGGAAGGTCAGACAGGTTGTCGCGAATAGCCTTGTCCTGGTTGGGGTGGGGGAGTTTTAAAGGGGTTGTGAAAAACCGTGCGAATCACTTGGACGAGTGATCGGAATGCATGGCGCAGCTATTGTTGCATGTTTTCCGGGATTAAGGCATTACTTGTAGAGTAAAGACTGTGGTGGGATTAGCTTCAGGGTTACACACACACACACACACACACACACACACAGAGAGAGAGAGAGAGGGGAGAGAGAGAGGAGGGGAGAGAGGGGATGGGAGAGAGAGAGGAGAGGGGGGAGAGAGAGAGAGGAGAGAGATCCAAGTTTTGACTTTCTTTTAAATTCTAATTGCAAGCGTTCCTTGCCTGGGTTCAAATCTTAAAGAACATGTTTCACCTTACAAACACGGAAGGGGAGGGGAGAGAGAGAGGAGAGGGAGAGAGAGAGAGAGAGAGAAGAGGAGAGAGGAGAGAGAGAGAGATTTTCAAATCCAAAACAATCTGTTTCCAACCCTCCAACAAAAAGCACACACACACACAGAGGGACCTGATCAATAGGAAGCTCAGGTATCAACCACGGATTTATTAATCCAATCATCAGCCACTGCCAAGGCTGACTTTAATTGTGGCAAGCAGATGACGCCTGTTCGTGTTAAGAACGGAGTTGATCCCGTGAGCCCGCTGCACGAGCGGGCCCCCTGAGCAGAGGTCCTTTTTTTTGTTGTTTTACAGCGGTAAGTGTTGGATGCTATCTGTGTTGTGCAAAGAATGTGTGTACAGTCTGTCTCTGCCAATTATTTGGAGTGAGTCAGCGGTTTAACTTCTGTGAATTTCGTTGTTCGCCTGGTGCGGTTAGATACCTCGTCTGTTAGAAGTATTGTTCATGTTATGATTAAAACTGACTTTCCTATTGAAAAAAAAGCAAAAACAAACAAACAAAACAAAGCTGATCTCTGATATCTTTCCGTCTATTCGTAGCCTGGTGTGATTTATTTTAGGTGCTCATTGTGAGCATGGTTTTAAAACCAAGCGATTTATCGTCGTCCGAACAGGTGGTGTGAAATAATTGGTGACAGCTTGTGAGGTAACTGGCCACTTGGTTTTCAACGGGAAGGTACAATCGTCAACTTCATTCTTGAAAAATAGTTGCAAGCGCTTGATTGAAGTGTTGTGCTCAGCTTCATCTCTTAACTTCTAAAAACATGACGATCCTGATAGGCCTACATATAAACTGCAACTGAGTCTTGTAAACTGACCTTTGCTGGGAAAACTTGTCCTCTCTCTCTCTCTCTCTCTCTCTCTCTCTCTCTCTCTCTCTCTCTCTCTCTCTCTGAATGTCTATCGTTTGTAATTTTCACATGTGGTTTTGATGTAAAAAAAAAAAAGAATGAAGGTTTTCGGTGTTTTTGACCAGAAGACGAAGAACTAACGAAGCCGTTGAACTTGTTTTTCCTTTGTGATATCCTACCCACATTCCTGCCATAAAAGTCATGAGCATTAACTAATTATTAGTAATCGTCATTTCTTTCTTTTTTCTTTTTTTTTTAGATAAGGTAAACTCCCCCCCCCCCTCCCCTCCCCCCCCCCAAAAAAAAAAAAATTACACCTGATTATGACCGTAAAACACCACGTAGAAAGGACATATAACAACAGAAGGCTCAAGTAATTGTGTCGCACTGTGTCCAGTGAACTCAGAGAGTGGTCTTCACCGACCGACAAGACTACCCGCCATGCAGCCCTTCGTCATGACCGAGGAATCCAGCTGGTCTTCGAGGAGGAATCGAACCTGGAAGACTCAGAAAACGTGTGCCGCCGCCACTGCCCCAGAGTGCTGCTCGTCTTCCTGGGCATCTACGTGGTTCTGCTGGCTCTCTTTCTCACCGTCGCCGTGCTGATACGCAAGGAGTCCGCGCGACCTCACATCGTTCTGATCCTGGTCGACGACCTGGGGTGGAACGACGCGGAGATCAATGACCCCGACATGCGCAGTCGGCCCTGCAGGCGTTGCTGGAGAGTGGCGTGTTGCTCAACGACTCCTACGCTCACCGTTGGACAGTCCATCAAGGGCCGCCCTGTTTACAGGTGAGCTGAGCGCGAGGTTTTCACAGTGCTAAAAGGTCACTGCAGTGTGGTCTGCCATACAAGAAAAAGAAAGGAATGAATTGGGTGTGGTGAGGAGGTGAAGGAGAGGAAGGGGAAGGGGTTAGGGTGGAAGAGAGAGAGAGAGAGAGAGAGAGAGAGAGAGAGAGAGAGAGACAGACAGACAGACAGACAGACAGACAGACAGACACAGAGAGAGAAGGAAGAGAAAAGTAAGTAAAATGTTTGCAGAGAAAACATCTAATAATAGTATAATAAAGATCTACCATAATAACCCATACTGATTTTTTTAAAGAACATTTTTGAATGTTATACTAAAAGAAAAAAATAATAACAGTTCAAATTTTGACCTATAGGATTGTTGACCATGCGCTTTTTCCTCGTCATTATTTTGTCTCATTAGGTCATTTACAATCTGAGATAGAATTTTAAAAATAAAAAAAAGAACGACTTGAAACTGAAAAAAGCACTGGACAAGCAATCTGTAGTAAAAGCCCGTTCGCCAACCAAAAGCAGTGCAACTCCCTGTCATACATTAACTCTTCAGTTCAGAGGCGTGTCGTCGTTGGCTGGAAGTTGTGTGATACTGAATGTCGGAAGCACGTTTCAATTAAAAACGAAGCAACACTTTGTATGTTGTTTAAAACCATGCAACTGTAGAAAGCATGTCAGGGCTGGTTGGTGACATTCTACACGAGATCCTTGCATCTTTGGCGGGATATCTGGGCAATAAAGCTGATAGATTTTCTGTCTATTTTTACCTTTTTTTACGTTTTGCATCATGTCTCTCCTTCCTGCCACCTTAGAGAAAACTTTGATAAGATCTGTCTTCTTGTGTGTGTGTGTGTGTGTGTGTGTGTGTGTGTGTGTGTGTGTGTGTGTGGTGTGTGTGTGTGTGTTGTTTGCATTGTGCTGCTAACACTTACTTCGGCTTGTGTATGCTTGATATCAGGACCGCAAACTTTGCTTATATTTCTTCTGTTTATTTACCTGTCTAACACTGTATTGAAAATAAATCACTTCTTCAGGTCGCTGGACCATTTTTTGCACGGACGTTACACAGCTGTTTTCTTCATACATTTTATACCATCGTTCGCTGGCAGCGTTAGGAATCCAGCAGACTGTACCCGACACAATACAGGAACGAACAAGCTCGGGGATAAGTACACCATTATGTTACAGGCAGTGTCTCTGTTCAGTTGTAAGAGTCGACTAGCCATTGTAGGGCCAGATGTTAACATTTTCATAACAATAGAAAGGTTGTTTAATTGCATGTATCCCTTGCCCCTACCCTCTCAGCCTCCGGTTCTTCCTTCCCGTTCTCCCTACCCCACTCCTAAGTTCATCTAATCTGAGTCTGGTTATGATGAATGATGTGTTGAGTTCCATTGACATTTTGAAATGGTGTTTATGTGATTGTACGTAATTTGTAATTATAGCGTTTCACTAAACAGTGAATATTCATTCTGTTAATCTCAAAGTTCTGCGCAACACACACACACACACACACACACACACACACACACACACACACACACACACACACACACACACACACACACACACATGCGATGGAAATGAGATGCTTTTAGTGAGTCTATGCGTTACTGTTAAAGATGTTTTCACGTTTTATGTCGGGGACCAAAAAATGATCATTGCACAGACAGGGCTGCCCAACACACCAAACGCCCTCAGAGAGAAGATAACCGAAATCATGCAGACGCACTACAAAAAGGTCGGGTGGACAGACACGAGACAGTCCTTAAGGGTACTTTGAACAGAAAGAGAAACAACAGAAACAAAGAAGCAAGTGGGTGCACAACATCCAAGAGTGGACGACATGAAGTTTTTGTAAACCAAGACTATTTACTAGGCTGTCAGAGTTGACTAACTACAGCATTTGTGCTCCCCTGCCCCCCCCCCCCAACCCCACCTTCTTTCCTCCTACCATGAATGGTGTCTGGACTTTATGGCGCCAATAAAGTCCGAAATCAGAGAACTGCCTTTGCTTCAGCTGTCGTACCCTTATGAGAGATTTAGTGATAATCATAATGATGCTTGTGAACCACAAAGAGCATGATCTGTGCGGGCGTGCCGATAGACCTATGTGTCAGTGTGTGCTCACACGTACGCGCACATGCGTTAAGTTTATGACTGTGTGTATGTGTGTCTGTGTGCATGTTCGTGTAAACGTGTATGCTGGCGTTCTGCGTGTGTCTGTACTTCATGCGTGCCTCCCTAAATTAATGTCTAAGCATACGCGTGTATCTGTGAATATGTGCGAGTGCGTTTGTGCACGTGTATGTCCACTTACATTCATGAGACTCTGTGTGTGTGTGTGTGTGCGTGTGCGTGCGTGTGCGTGTGTGTGTGTGTGTGTGTGTGGTGTGTGTGTGTGTGTGTGCGCGTGCGTGCGTGCGTGTGCGAATTGGCGTGCGTGCGTGTATGTGTGTGTGTGTGTGTGTGTGTGTGGTCGTGTGTGTATGGTGTGCGTGCGTGCATGTGTGTGTGCGTGCGTGCGTGTGTGTGTGTGTGTGTGTGTGTGTGTGTGTGTGTGTGTGTGTGTGTGTGTGTGTGTGTGTGTGTGTGATTGTGTGTGTGCGCGCGTGCGTGCTGGTTTGTCTCTGTGTCCGTTGTGGGCAGGAATGTACCCTTTCCACATGGGACTCCAGCACGAGACCATGGACCCTACACCCCCACCTTCCTCCTCGACAACTTCACTCTCCTCCCCTCTCGCCTGCAGAAGTTAGGCTACAAGACTCACCTGGTGGGAAAGTGGCATCTTGGCTTTTGTGACTGGAAATACACACCGACGGGCCGAGGGTTCGGATCTTTCGGCGGTTTTTATACCGACGATTTGGACTACTACACGCACCGGGACGACGAGGGTTACTACGACTTCCGGTCTGTGTGGATTTTTGTTTTGTTCGTGTGCTGATTTGTTTAGTAATTCCTTTATTAGTTGGGTCTCTGCATTGCTGTATGTATGCAAGCAAGCATGCATTTATATACGTGCGTGTATATATGTGTGTATTTATGTGTGCCTTTGAGCTAAGAAATAGGTTTGTCAAGTATTCTGAGGATGGAGAATAAATGGGTTACATTATTTTCTTCTATGAACTTGTTCTGTATATCGAACTGGTCAACAGTGGGTGACAGCTCTTCTTTTGGGAGATCCAAGTGTCGACTTTGAAACCCATTCTTTGCATGAAGCATATTCGTTTGAACGTCTGTGAAACTGACCACTGAAGATAATCATTTATTTTTTAAAGTGACCTTCCTTCCTTTATGCATTTCTGGATCCAGTGGCGTTTAAGGTGCTTATTTAATCTCGTCGTGGTTTTCACAATGTCAAAGAAGCGCCAAATGCAACGTTTCTGTCGTTCAGCCACATTTTTCTCATTATGGATGGCAGCAATGGGACAACTGACAGAAATGTGTCGAAAATAATGTTTCTAGCCGCCGCTTTTTTTATGTCTGTACCTGCTGGGACTCAGCAGCCCTATGACACGTTTGCCATTTGCCAAACCAGCTGAAGGAGAGCTAAAGCTCCAACAGGTTTAACCAGGGCAGGCTAAAACTTTTTTTTTTGGTCTTCAGGGTAAGAGCGTTTAAGTGCTCAAGAATGTGTACCTTTTCTGGTGGAACAGCATGGAACTGACAGAAGTCCCCGGTTACGAGAAGGAAAAAAAAAGAATCGATATTCCCAGTGGACTATCCACACAGAAACAGTTTTTCTCTCTCCTTTCTGTGATGTCCCCTTTTTCTTCACCAAACTTTGTTAAGTTTCACCAGTCTGAAAGATTGCATGTATTACTGCATTCTCAGTCCTCTATCATCTAGCCCTTAGGTCAAGGAAGAGAGCGAGGGAAAATACTATCACGAACTGATGTTGCTTGATTTTTTTGAAAAAAAAAAAGGTTGGTTTTGCTGCGTTGTTTGTCGTGGATCTTTGAGTTACTGGGTCACCCCTACAGTCCAGAAAATACCCCCAAACCTTTCAGTGCACAGAACCTTAAGCGCAATAACATCGGTTTTTCTTTTTCTTTTTTGCCAAAAAAGCAAATACAAAAATAGGTAATCTAGGACGTCGTCCGCTCCAAGTAATAGACAGAAAATGGTGCTGTTATACTTCAGCTTTCCACACGAATGTGTGTGTGTGTGTGTGTGTGTGTGTGTGTGTGTGTGTGTGTGTGTGTGTGTGTGTGTGTGTGTGTGTGAGCGATCGAGCGAGCGAGGATGTGTGTGTGTGTTGTGTATGTGAGTGTGTGTGTGCGTGTGTGTGTGTGTGTGTGTGTGTGTGTGTGTGTGTGTGTGTGTGTGTGTGTGTGTGTGTGTGTGTGCCCGCGCGCATGTGTGTGTGTGCGTGTGTGTGCGCGCGCGCGCGCACGCGCGTGCTCGCCGGGTATGCGCACATAAAGCCCCACTAACGATGATTTGGAAAGTGACCATGACTTGATTCTCCGTTCAGGGCAGGGGAGATGGCAGACATGCACGCCGAGGGCACTCACTCTGTCCAGGCACTGACGGACAGAGCCACCTACCTCATCCGCAATCACGACAAAGCGCTTCCCCTCTTCCTGGTGCTCGCCTACCAGGCCGTGCGTTCTCCTGCCCAAGTTCCACAGGTACGCGCTTGGGGGCTGGAACACACAAACATAAGTAAATGGTGTTGTCACCACAACTTGCCGTTAGCTTTCTACGTTGTCGTCTATCACTGCTTCCACTGCTACCACTACTACAACTTCTGCTACTACTACTACTACTACTACTACTACTACTATACTACTACTACTACTACCACTACTACCACTACTACTACTACCACTACCACCACTTACTACTACTACTACTACTACTACTACTACTACTACTACTACTACTACTACTACTACTACTACTACTACCACTACCGCTGCTGTGCTGCTGCTGCTGCTACTACTACCACCACCACCACCACCACCACCACCACCACCACACTACCACTACTACTACTACTACTACTACCACTACTACTACTACCATTAGTACTTTCACAACCACGTCTACTATTACCGCTGCCGCTGCTACCAGCATAACCACATCATCAGACATCAAGCTGACGACGACGACTACTTCTACTACTACTACTACTACTACTACTACTACTACTACTACTACTACTACTACTACTACTACCGCCACCACCAAATTACCATTATTACTTTCACAACCACGTCTACTATTACCGCTGCTGCTGCTACCACCATAACCACATCATCAGACATCAAGCTGACGACTACTACTACTACTACTACTACTACTACTACTACTACTATACTACTACTACTACTACTACTACCACCACCATCGGCACCACCAAAGTACCATTATTACTTTCACAACCACGTCTACTATTACCGCTGCTGCTGCTACCACCATAACCACATCATCAGACATCAAGCTGACTTACTTACCCACTCGCTCACTTTCCTGAATGCAAACTATAATCAACCGATCAGCCGGCCAGCCAGTTACCTACCTGATAGCGAACACACTTTCTATCCACAATAATGAAACTAAACTATGCAGCTGATGAGCCAGTCAAGCCACCCGCCAATTCTGTTCGTTTGTCTCAGAGTCTACACCCAGCTGTACAGAAAGGGACGACGGTTCCAGGATGCCTGATAATGAGCCTCTCCGCAGTAATCGCCTCAAGGCTAAATGTCAAGTTTTTCTATTGCGTAAACCATAAGTACTGTTCAATGGATTCCTTAAAGACTCTCCTAAGAGATATTGATGCGTGTGTGTGTGTGTGTGTGTGTGGTGTGTGTGTGTGTGTGTGTGTGTGTGTGTGTGTGTGTGTGTGTGTGTGTGTGTGTTAGCTTTTTAAGTTGAGGTCAGAGGATTTTCTCTTTAATCATAGAATGAATGTTTCAATTTTGAGATATTCATCTACGTGTATTTATTAAACTTTTTTTTAGTTGAGGTCAAGGTATTTCCTCTTTAATTATATGATAAATGTTTTCTGCTTTTTCACGGTAACTGACAACAGAGTGCAGACTCATCTTTTAACCCTAGTATTTTCATTTGTCCATGATTCTGTTTTTCGTTTTTGTTTTTGTTTTTAAGAATTTAAGCCATGACAAGGCTAGCCTATAAGCAACATGAATTGAACTGAAGCTCGTTTAAGGTAGTGTTTGTTTGTTGTTTTTTTTTCCCAATAGGAGTACGTGAACAACACTTGTGGCCATATCAATGACACAGCCCGTCAGAACATGTGCGCCTTGATCGCCATGATGGATGAAGGCATCGCCAATGTGACGTCAGTGCTGCAGGACAAAGAGATGCTTAAAACATCTCTTATCATCGTGACGTCTGACAACGGAGGAGTGACATCACAAGGGAGCAGCAATGATCCTCTCAGAGTGAGTTTGGCTGGGAACAAAACCTAAATAAATCCCTCCATACAAATATCTATCTATCTATCTATCTATCTATCTATCTATCTATCTATCTATGTATCTGTCTGTCTGTCTATCTATCTGTCTGTCTATCTATCTATCTATCTATCTATCTATCTATCTATCTATCTATCTATCTATCTATCTATCTATCTGTCTGTCTGTCTGTCTGTCTGTCTATCTATCTATCTATCTATCTATCTGTCTGTCTATCTATCTATCTATCTATCTATCCATCCATCTGTCTATCTACCTATCTCTCTATCTACCTATCTATCTACCTAAATGTATATCTTTCTCTTTTTCTATCTATCTGTCTGTCTGTCTATCTCTCTCCCTATCTTTGTTCATGGAAAAGGCAAGTGTAAAACAAATGAGGACTGGAGGGAAACAAGTGCTGACAAATAATCTGAGAGTGACTGAGTAAAGACCTGGGCTATTCTATTTTATGAGTGTGAAATAGATAACTAGTGGAGCAAGAATAAGTATAGTTAAACTTTTTTTTTCTTTCATCAACATGGCAATGACTTTGCAAAGATATCAAGATTTTTTGAAGGTGGAGAAGATGCCAGAAAAAACGACTTACATAAAGTATTAACCCTTCCTGTAATAAGCACGATCTATCTTCCAATGCCCTCCAGATATGAGCTTTAGCAACTGAAACCATACTTCAGAGCACTTGAATTAGTATTCAAAAAGAAAGCACCCACCCACACAAACGAAAACAAAACACTACTATATCAAGATGAAAACGTATGAAGCAGACACGAAAACAAAACGGCACTATATGAGTCAGTCACGAAAACAAAACAGCACTATATGAGTCATGTGTCACGAAAACAAAACGGCACTATATGAGGCAGTCACGAAAACAAAACACCACTATATGAGTCAGTTCACGAAAACAAAACGGCACTATATGAGTCAGTCACGAAAACAAAACAGCACTATATGAGTCAGTCACGAAAACAAAACGGCACTATATGAGTCAGTCACGAAAACAAAGCGGCACTATATGAGTCAGTCACGAAAACAAAACGGCACTATATGAGTCATGTGTCACGAAAACAAAACGGCACTATATGAGTCAGTCACGAAAACAAAACAGCACTATATGAGTCAGTCACGAAAACAAAACAGCACTATATGAGTCAGTCGGGAAAACAAAACGGCACTATATGAATCAGTCACGAAAACAAAACGGCACTATATGAGGCAGTCACTAACGCAAAACACCACTGTATGAGGCAGTCATCAAAACAAAACACCACTACATGAGGCAGTCACGGAAACAAAAACACCACTACATGAGGCAGTCACGGAACAAAACACCACTATATGAGGCAGTCACAAAAACAAAACCCTATGTGTGGCAGTCACCAACACAAACCGCCACTATATGAGGAAGTCGTCAAAACAAAAACCCCTGTACATGAGGCAATCACGAAAGCAAAAACACTGTATATTGCAGTCAAGAATACCACTTTATGAGGCAGTGACAACAACAAAACACCACTACATGAGGCAGTCATAACAACAAAGGCGTCGCCTAGGACTGAGAAAACAACGCAGAAGACAGCATACAGCTTGTTCGTCAATCCATGGAACTCAAGCGAACAAAGAAATTGGCAATATACCCCGACCATTTTGAACAAAATCCTTTTCATCGCGCTACTACAGCGCAGCCTCACAGCACGGCACAAAGCCTTCGGTGTGGCCTAAACCTCAGCAAATGAAAATGAAATGAGGCAGGGAACAGTAGACAATGAACAGTAAACAAGTGGGGTAACGTTTGCTCCCATAAGAAAACCTAACACCGAGCAACTTTCATTCAAAGGGCTGTGCCAGTCTTGAATGAAAGTTGCTCTGTGTTAGGTTTTCTTATGGGAGCAAACGTTACTCCACTTGTTTACTGTTCATTTACTTCTCAGCAAATGAGGTATAAAGCAGGCCTATAGCGAGTTCACACGTGAGGACACGTCGTCTGCATTAAACCGTCAAAAAACAGAATCTGACAGCTGTGGGATCCATTGACTTTCGTCAAGTGCGCCTGGCTTGATTCGACGAGTGTCCTGAACGAGGCCGTACGAAAGCTCGGCTTCGGCAGTGTCATCCGGAGAAATACCCGTTATGTTTCATGTCTGACCATGTTCTCATGTGCGAGCGCGCGAACGAAAGAGTGCTGCCTCTGTCTGTCTGTCTGTCTGTTTCTGTCTCTGTCTGTCTGTCTGTCTGTCTGTCTGTCTGTCTCTCTCTCTCTCTCTCTCTCTCTCTCTCTCTCTCTCTCTTTCTTTCTCTCTCTCTCTTTCTCTCTCTCTCTCTCTCTCTCTCTCTCTCTCTCTCTCTCTCTCTCTCTCTCTCTCTCTCTCTCTCTCTCTCTCTCTCTCTCTCTCTCTCTCTTTGTCTGAGGGAACGTTTGGCACCATCCCATCGGTTTTCATCGAGATCATTAAGACAAAGAACAAAGAAGAAAATTCAGCAAAAACTGAGAGGATACCTTTAGAACGCGATGACGGGAAGAGAGAGAGAGAGAGAGAGAAGAGAGAGAGAGAGAGAGAGAGAGAGAGAGAGAGGAGAGAGAGAGAAGAGACGACGACGACGACGACTCCTTCTACCACTCAGGGGAGGCTACTAGTTAATGTACAGGAGAGGAGGGGGAAGGATGTGGGGGAGGGGGGGGGTACAATACCAAAATAACCTTTTTGATTTTTTGCTCTTCAATACAGGATATATCTTGTTCTTATCGGAAATGAAGTGGATTTTTTGAATGAAAGTGTCTGAATTAGACAAGAGATTGTTTAGGGACATCGTCTTTGTTTATCATCTATGTCTCTCTTCTTCACAAATAACAAGAAATATGTCCAGCTACCAGATTTGCTGAATTCTACCATCTTCCTTACAATCACTCGGAAAAGCTGTGTGAATTGATCTCAATATTGGAAAAGACGAGTTAAACGGGTGTAATTTTTAAAAAAAAAGAAAAAAAAAAGAAGGAAATGTGGGAATGGGGAGGAGGAGATTTGCAGGGTCGCAAACACACAGAGACAATAAGACTTGGACACAGAACAAAACAGAAAAGAGAGAGAGAGAAGAAGAAGTAGTAGAAGAAGAAGAAGAAGAAGAAGAAGAAGAAGAAGAACAACAACAACAACAACCCAACAACAACAACAACAACCTCCACCACCACCACCACCACCACAACTTGTGAGGAGTTCAACCGTTGATGAAATCAATGCGCCTTTTTTTTTTTTTTTTTTTAATGAGAACAGACAAGAGAATAAAAATGTATGTACAAATTAACGTGTTTTTACTTGAAGTGATATTAGACATAAGAAGGAGATGTATTTTGTGTGTGTGTGTGTGTGTGTGTGTGTGTGTGTGTGTGTGTGTGTGTGTGTGTGTGTGTGTGTGCTCGCGCGCGCGCGCGCGCGCGCACTTGAAAGGAAAAGTTGTCGCTTCACTGGTGACTGTTCTTGTGTTGTCAGGGTGAGAACGGGGAACTGTACGAGGGAGGAACTCGCGTATTCACTCTGATGTCCAGTCCCTCGCTGCTCTCCTCTGTGCATGGTAAGCAAAGCTGGATTGTGAAATACACACAACACCATTCATTTCACAGACCAATCAGAGGACCTTGCTATGTACGGTGCATGCGGAAAACAACCATGGCAGTACATGAATGTGAAAGAGTTCTTCTCTGATCTTCAGCCCCGAAAGCAGACACTTATCTCGCTTGTGTTGAAGGTGAAGTGGATTTTAAAAAGAATGAAGCTGATTCAGAGGATTTTAAAAAGAGCGAAGCTAATTCATAGACTAAGTTGTTCAACATCATATTCGTTTTTCCATCTGTGTCGGTTTTCTTTACATAAACTAATATAAATGTCGAGGTTCGTGATTGATCGCATTCTGTTAACTTCGCTGAGATTGGTACCTGACTTTTCTGTTATAAATCAAAGGACCAATCAGAGGAAGTTAGTATTAATGGTGCCAGGGGGTGGGGGTCGTGGGGGTGAGGGTAGTAAAGAAGCAATGGTGGTACATAGAACAAGATTTCCTTTGTAATCTCTGAATCTGAAGGCAACATTCATATTTGTCTTAAAAATGAACTGGATTTAATAAAAGAAAAAAAAGGTAAATGAGAAACTAGGTTGTTTCAGCCTTTATTTTTCATCTTCGTCTCTTAAATCTATTTGTATAAATAAAAGTGTCGGGATACCACGGGGTCTGTCCAGTTCTATCCATTTCCTCAATGAGTGGTGGTAGTTGCCGAGAGTTCGTTTCACCCGTTGACAACCCAGCTGCTGGTCTGTGAAAGTGTTGTTGCTGCTGCTGCCATTAGTAGACAGCAGCTGCTTTTACTACCATCACTATGATGGGGGTGAAACTATTGCTGCCACTGCTGCAGTTGTTGCTGCAGATTACAACAACGACTGTTGCAATGGGGAGTGTATGTTGTTGTAGTTGTTGTTGTTTTGTTTTACGTCTTTCCACATTACGTGATGTAAGACAACAACAAAAACCGGGGACCGGGAGAAAAGATTAACACGACGAGTCAAAAGAATTAACTTATCTACAGCTATAACACAAAAATAGAAAATCCACTTAGTTAAAGATTGAAAAAAAAAATCTTCTGTCTCATCTTACCGCTGACTGTTATCTGTTATAAGTATTTGCCAATTGGACTTTTAGCTAGGTTGCAAAAAGAAAAGATAGGTTTCACTTGCTGACATGAAAACATTTTGAATAGGTTGTACAGACGTATTTGGAATGAATTTTTTCATTAAGTTACACAGAAGAATGTGATCAATTGATATGCTATGACCACATAATATTATACAATGTATATTTTTTTACATACTTTGTTGTAAAACAATCCAATTTCCATTTGTGTATGTGTGCATGTGTGTGTGTGTGTGTGTGTGTGTGTGTGTGTGTGTGTGTGTGTGTGTGTGTGTGTGTGTGCGCGCGCGCACGCGCGCATGTATTGTGTGTGTGTGTGTGCGCGCGCGCGCGCGCGCACATGTATGTGTGTGTGTGTGCGCGCGCGTGCGGGCGTGTGTGTATGTAAAAGTAGAAGCAGAAGTAGTAGTGCCAGCAGCAGCAGCAGCAGCAGCAGTAGTAGTAGTAGTAGTAGTAGTAGTAGTAGTAGTAGTAGCAGTGGCAATTGTAGATAGAATATAAGTTTTGGACATAACCAAATGTGTTCAAGATACGAAATAAAATCATAGTACGCATTATGAAGCACCACTGAGCATATCCACGTGACTAGGTGACTTTGGGCTCCCCGGTGCTCGGCTGGGGTGCGTGCGACATGACAAACGGGACCGGAACTCGCAGCTCGGTGAACTCGGCGCAGAACCGCAAGAGGCCATCAGGCACCAAGTGCCTATGGCTTAGTTAATTACATTTAAGGTTTGACGTCCACACCGATTTCAGGTGCTGCAGCAGTCAGGGTTTTTTTTTGTGCACAGGCGTAGTAGGACTGCTGTAGCTGCGTGTACATCTAGAACTCAGCCAGAACTCTGTGTGTGTGTGTGTGTGTGTGTGTGTGTGTGTGTGTGTGTGTGTGTGTGTGTGTGTGTGCAGGGACGACCTACTCGGGCCTGTTCCACCAGGTGGACTGGCTGCCCACCCTGCTGTCCGTGGCCGGCCTCCCCGCTGACCAGGGCGTCAAGGGCGTGGACGGCGTCAACCAGTGGCCCGCGGTCAGCACGGGAGGCCCCAGCAAAGGAGTGAGGTCAGTCGCTTGGTGCCTATCTTCAACAGGTCATGGATGCATAAATCTATCAACACAGACA
>CM031607.1:42414534-42462034 GCA_018398815.1 Conus ventricosus | reverse complement strand
CAGGCATGGTCAGTCTTTGTCACGACAAGCATGGTCAGTCTTTGTCATGACAGGTATGGTCAGTCTTTGTCATGACAGGTATGGTCAGTCTTTGTCGTGACAGGCATGGTCGTCTTTGTCACGACAAGCATGGTCAGTCTTTGTCATGACAGGCATGGTCAGACAGAGTCTCGTCTCAACCTCTCCCGTGGACTCTGCGTTTGTTCCCAGAATGACTCGAGGCCAGTCGTAATAACGATAATAACATAGCGTTTGTACAGCGCCTTGCCAAAGGTTCTAGGTGCTGACAGTCCACATCACCTGTACGCAACGGCCTGCCTACCTGGGTAGTGCCCACTGAAGTGCTGCTTGTCGGCACTTGTTTCAGTCGTTTCCGGTGTCAACACAGTCAATATCTTTCACTCAGTTTCCTTCCTTCCTTCTTTCTTTCAAATTCTTACACAGGATGCATGCTATCTGTAAAGTGTCACCCATACCAAGGGCCAAACTGGCTTTCTCTTCCGAAAGTCGGTGATGAGATTTTACGAGTGGGCAAGACGTTATGCGTGCGTTCACACACGGAACCTTGGTTTATAGTCTCATTCAGAGGACTGTTTCGGAAAGAGTTCTTTGTAAAATGGAGTAAGAACGAATGTAAACTTGAGGGAAAAATCCCCCTCTACCGAAACGGGCCAGCGGAGATTCGAACCCGCAACCCCAGGATCACCAAGGTTACGAGTCCGGCGCTCTACCTACTGAGCTATTCCGGCCCCTGTTACTCAGTTATCTAATTTTTTTCCTGATGAAACAACTTTCATATCTAAATTCACCATATCCATTTTTCTTCAGATCATCTACAACATCGATGACCGTTTCAACAACGCCGCCATACGCATCAACAACTTCAAGCTGATAGAGGGGTCTCCGAACTTCAGCCACCCGAGCCACGCTATGCACGACCACTCCCACCAGCTGTACGACCTCAGCTCGGATCCAGGGGAGAGCACCAACCTCGCCCAGTCCATCCCCGACAGAGTGGCGTTCCTTAGGCAGCGTGTCAAGACGTTGCGCCAGAGCTTGGTGCCTTCCGTGGAGAAGAAGACCGACCCAAAGCAGACCCTGCTCTGTGGGGTGGTATCTGGTCGCCCGGCTGGTGCTAGAGAGAGAGAAAAGGAGAGAGAGAGAGAGAGAGAGAGAGAGAGAGAGAGAGATGTTTCAGTTTCCGTTTCATCAAGGAGGCGTCACTGCGTGCGGACTAGCCCACACCACGCTACACCACATCCGCTAAGTTTTGAGACCACACTACGCATGATTTATTAAAGCTGATGGATAAATGAATTAAGGACTAAGATGAGAGAAATTAAGAAGGGGGTCTTGTGGCTACGACTTGGCAGATGTCTGACCTACGCATTAGCCCACCGCGCTGGTCACAGAGAGAGAGAGAGAGAGAGAGAGAGAGAGAGAGAGAGAGAGAGAGAGAGAGAGAGAGAGAGAGAGAGAGAGAGAGAGAGAGAGAGCGTAGGGGAAGGGGAAGAAATGAATGAAAAAAGAAAATAATACATGGTGGAGAGAAGGGACAGAGGTGGACGAGAAGGGGAAATAGGGATACGATTGGGGGGGGGGGGGGGGGGGGGGGGGGGGGGGGGGGGGGGGGGGGGGGGGGGGGGAAGGGGGGGGGGAGGGGCATGGGGACAGGGGGTAAACACAAGCACAGCATTTCACTTTTTGATCATTGGTGATGACGGGAAACAAACGAAACCAGTATATAACACACTGCTTCCAGCAAAATCAACGCACCATTCCCAGATTGTGTGCACATTATACGATTAAACAAGACATGAAAAAGAACGAAGTGTCTTTAAGTTAAATATTGAATTAAGTTCCTGTTTAAATGAACAAATTCATTGTCCAATGTAACTGACAGGGGAAAGAGCGTGGTATAATTTTTGAGGAGCCTGTACCCCTCGTCAACACAGCGCAGGCCTTCAAGGGTGGGACAGGACTGCTCTAAAGGCAGGTGAAGACAGTGCTTCTCTGGGTCCTTCCCAGCACCTTTGGGTGTTTCTTTTTCTTTTCTTGAGGAGGCAACTGTCGAGCTCAAACCTTTCTAACAGTTTAAAACTCAAGAAAATTGGTTCGTTTTTGTTTCTTTTAATAGAAAATTGGTTCGTTTTTTTATAAACTGATTTCATAAAGACACTTTCAACAGGAAAAAATCGAATTGATTTTAGACTATGTAACTCACAAAGCTCGTGTGTGTGAGGCTGCCACTCAAGCAATACAAAACCTTGTGTCTTCTCCTAGAGCACACAGCAATGCGATGATGCACGAATTACTGAATGCAGAAGGCTGGGGAATACGTGACGCTTCATGGGTTGTGTGGACCCATTTCCAACCTCCAGAAATGTCGTTATCTATGCAGTGTGCCAGTCCCAGAATGACCTCCCCTCACTAGTGAGGGTGTTTCATTGGTCCAAGTCGATTTTTTTTTACAGCAAGTGACAATGCCAGTCAAGTACTGTGTCAACTGTCACTTACTGATATATGGCAGACAGGGATAACCGTCACAGAAGAGAGGGAGAAAGGATCAATATACCACTATACACTAATGCCACCAGCACAAACAAAACGTCAATACGCGCAGCGAAGATGCAAATCTGTTATGTTGGTCCACTGGATTCGAACTCGAAATCTGCTAAATGCCAGCCGGGTGCTCAGACTAAGTGAACTGTTCAGTGGCCCAATCACTGCTGACGCCATCTCGGACCGTGAAGGATCTGCTGCCAGACAAGACCTCAGTCATAACTTCCTGCAAGCAATACAACCAGACAAAGGGACCGGACCCGTACTCACTCAGTGTGTTGACCATCGGCGAGTGTGAATTTCATGACTTCGTCATTTTGAAGAACATTAAACGACTTCATCCGTTGGTCGAATATAGCAGTTTTTACAACAACAACAACAACAACAACAAAAATCTTATTTATCTATTGTTCCCGGTTTTGGTGAAAATCAATCTAGAAATGAATGTGCTTTTCACTTCGATGCAATTTTGAAAATTTCCGACAAATTCACAACACCATTACATGATCTATAGGCCTATTATATGACTTTTATTTTCACTTCTAATGCAATTTATTTTCGAAATTCTTTGACAAATTAACATGATCAGTTAGGCCTATATATACAGCATCTATTACATATACATTTTTCGCTGGACGCCCTCAAAAGCTTGTGTGGTC
Source organism: Conus ventricosus (assembly GCA_018398815.1). Taxonomy (NCBI): domain Eukaryota; kingdom Metazoa; phylum Mollusca; class Gastropoda; order Neogastropoda; family Conidae; genus Conus; species Conus ventricosus. The sequence continues at coordinate 42,458,813 of CM031607.1, read as the reverse complement.
GGCTGGATTAAAACAGAAGTGAGACTGCATTTCTGCAGTGCCAAATGATATTATCTCCATATTGACTGAAAGACTGTCACAACCTGCGTACTTCATTTTTCATATACTTACACACGCGTTTTTTTCATTTCACTCACAAAACTACTTCCACCGTTTAAGCTTAAGCCGGGTCAAATTCACCACAAGTTAGAGCAGTTTCTTGTACAGCTTCCAGTTTCCAGTGTAGAGATGATACCGCCTGCGTTTGTTTTTTCTTTGAATTTAGTAATTACAAGTTTTATGACTTTAACTTCTCTCATTTCTGGTGAATATGACTGCCTTTTTCGCACCCTCAAACGTTCCTCTTTTGCAATCATTGTACATTCCTCTGTTTAAAAGCTATCTGCTTTCTTGCTGTGTGCATGATTCGGAAAATTTCATTATCTTGTTTTAATATTTGTTCAGCTTGAATTTAATGGTCCACGATTCTTGTCTTGCTTTCAAAATGTGTTTGCCCACAATAGATGTCCAGTGGGCATTTATACACGATGCTTTTTTTCTGGCACAATTCTACCACAGGTTCTATGAGTATTATTTCATCCATCCTTGCTTTACTTGTATCGCTTACTTCACGTTTAGTTTTGCAAGAGCATAGCACCGGCTTGATTCTTATGAACATAATTTTTCGTTTTCAAAATTTCTATCTTTCATTTTCAATATTTCTTTGGATATTTCTCAGTCTCTCTCTGTCTCTGTCTCTCTATCTGTCTCTCTCTCTCCGCTGTGTGTGTGTGTGTGTGTGTGTGTGTGTGTGTGTCCGTGCGTGCGTGCGTGCGTGCGTGCGTGCGTGCGTGCGTGCGTGCGTGCGTGCGTGCGTGCGTGTGTGTGTGTGTGTGTGTGTGTGTGTGTGTGTGTGTGTGTGTGTGTGTGTGTGTGTGTCATTCTTTCCAGGTATGACGATGAGTCTTTGTGGTTCTATTTCCATGATTACAGTCTGTAAGAGTAACTGGCCAAAAATCCGAACATTGAATTACGTCACTTAAGATCATAGAGATTCGTCCTCAGAGTTGTCCGGTTTGACCACGGCTCTTCGAATGGTATCTTGATAGGGGCAGCCTTGGAGAAGGTGCTGACTGGCCCTTGGGGCAGTAGAACAAAGTCATCTGTCCGACTGGCCGATTGTTGATTTATTGTACAAACCAGCATGCAGTCTGTTGTGTCATGATCTCACTCTGAGCTGCATCATTGGTGACAGGTCTGAGCGTTGCTGGCGCGCTTTTGTTCAGAGCCTTGGTGATGGTCTCCTGTTCATTTTATGACTTCTCCATTGTCCTTCTTTGCTATCCCCGTTCCTTGACCAATCTCTTGTCTGGTCTCCTGTTCATTTGATGACATCTCCATTGTCCTTCTCTAGCTATCCCCCTTCCTTGACCAAGTCTCTAAGCTGTCTCGTTTCTAAGGAGATCACAGTGTCCAGGAAATCCACTGAAACAACATGGGTGTCCAAAAAGAAAGAGTGGGTGGCCAGTCCATGCTAGGGCTTGTTAGTTGGCTGGCTGGCTCGTTGGTTGTTGTATGTTGTTCGATTGATCGTCGTCGTCGTCGTCGTTGTTTGTTGTTGTTGTTGTTGTTTGTTTGTTTTAGTTCCTGAATCGCGATCAACACAATCAAGGGATCGGGAAGATTTGTCGATCCAGTTTTCTATTTTTGAATGACACTCTGATTCGTTTATCACACAACTGTTTGGAACGTTTCTCTATTCACCAACACGTGTACCTTAATTTGTATTTTTGTCAATAATCATAATTTAACACACAAAAGGCATGAACTGCTCCATATCTGATATACATGAAGTGTTTTTTCCCTACACTCAAAAGAAGTTCGTTTATTATACCTATCACTCTGCACACGCACACACGCACTCATACCTTACCTGGTCGAGTCCAGACTTCTGGCATGGTGCTTCGTCAGATTCCTTTCCAGCCTTCACTGGCATGAACGTCAAGCAAGGTCTGTCACACACAGTCTGGCGACGCACTCTGTCCAAGCCGAGCTGCAGCTTTCCTCAGGGGTACAAGCAGCTGTACTGTCTTTCTGTCAGTGTCCACCTCCGGCCCAGCATGGTCTGTCAGAACCGTCCTAGCCGTTGTGTCCGTCTACGGGCTTGTACTGACGCAGTGCTATGCAAAACAGTCTCCTGGTAACTGGAGCCCCCAGCACTGGTCTGTCACTAGTGTACAGTAGAACACGTAGCTCCCTAGCTAACTATAAAGTTTATGCTTAGTCCCCTCTCGCCCAATGAAGGCCGAGTGTTCGAGCTCCCTAGCTACCTATAATTAGCTAGTCCCTCTTCTCCTCCTCAAGGCCCTGCGTCGCGTAACTCTAACAACAAGTTTAAGTAGGAACGCACTCTTCAAGGCCTAGCGTCGTACTCCCGAAGTTCGTCGGCTGTTTACACGAGTGTCAAGTGAACCCTTCTCACCGAGGTGCACTTCCGCTAGCTCGCTACGAGCGCAGAAACCGTGCGTCACTACACCCGACCCCGCCGACTTTATTATAAAGTTTTGTCCAGGGGTATGCAGTGAGGAAGGGAGCTCTTCACCTCGCTGACCCATGTCTGTAGTGTCGATTTGCAGGTCCTCTGAGAGTGCTTCCTGTTTTAGCACCGGAGATGCGGAACACTGTGTGCACAGGCCCATGGAAACTGATCCATGCAGTCCTGCGACCTCGTCCCGGAAGGCTAATTCAGCCAGCATCGGAGGGTCAGCATGATGCCTAAGGTCTCACCTCTTGGGCAGGCTCCCCAGGCCTCCCGCGGCTAGATAGTGTTCTCCATAGTTTTTTCACTGTGGTCTATCTGCACCACCCAGAAGCAGCATGACCTTTTTATGAACCAGGATGGTTGCCCCGCCTCAGCCGGGCACAACTGGAAGCTACCCTGAACCAGCCCCCGATATACTGGCTAAAAAAGTGCATCCGCCTTCCCCTCTGCCCATCCTGGATGTGCACTCACCCTGCGGACAGAAGGACACTGCTACAGGGGAACCGAGCAGTCACCTCCAGCTACCCGGTGACACCACAAAACACAATCCATGGCCCGCCACAATGCCCTGCACACACCCCACAGCATTACCATCAAAGACTCTCTCCACAGGCACCCAAACAGCAAGCAGAAGGCTCAGGGGATTCCATGTCCACTGGTGCGGGTACTCACCTCCGCCAGCAGCCTCAGCCTCTCTGGGCTCCAAACAAGCCGTCAACAACCAACAGTGCTTCCAGTGAATGAGAGCCGCACAGACTTCAGATGTATGTTTTTCTGGAACTGGCTCTCCCACAGCTGCTAAAAGCCTCCAGGCCTCCTCTTCTGGGCAGTTGGTGAAGACGTATGCCCCACAACAGGTGCAGTTGCCGCCTGCGATGACGTCCACCAGGCCTTTCCCATTTTCCACATGGCCCCAGTTAGCCATGCCCTTGCCTGCCTAGTGCCTTTGTCTCGACCCTGCCAAAACAAACCTTTGAATGAAGGTGGCAGCCATTTCATCGAATATGCCGGGCAGATGTGGATGAAGGCATGAGCTTGTTTCGGAACCTGTTAGCCTTTCCCCACTCCAGGCAACAAACACTTCTTGCCCTCGCTTTTGGGTTTTCCAGTCATGTGGAACCAGCCTCCTTTGCCTTCCCCATGGATCTGTGGCGATGTAACAGACAGTGCTTGGAGAAGTTTCAGGCATCCTGGATCTCAGCAGTAGGGTTTGAGTCCCCGTATGTCTTTCCCTGTTGTGGGCCCTTTGTCAGAGGAATTCCCTGTCACTTGATCCTATAAGGCCTGTGTTTGGGATCCTCCTGATGCTGGCTAGACTGGCCCAATACCCCTACTTGTCCTGAGTATGCCTGGCCTGACACTTTTCCAGTTTCAAACTAGATTTGCCAGCTGTACTTGAGTCCTTACTCTGGCATCCAGACCTGTATCCATGGGTCACTTTCACCTTAGAACCATCCACCCTGACCCCAGCAATTCGAATAAACCTCAAATGATGGTTCCTTCGAATTCTGCATAGAGATGCATACAGTCGAGAGCTGGTTCGGGTCCTTTTCACGTGAAGCACTAGCATATGTGGTGGTTAATAGCCAGTAGCTCCCACTGCCTGGACTGTACCGAAGGCTGCAACCTTGAGATTCTGCCATTGAATGGTCTTTACACGCATTGACAGAGCGTGAAGGAACTGGCGACTTGACTGAAGAGATGGTTCCCCCATATTCCTTCCTTCCCTCTCCTTTGCCAACTGGTTTCTGCAGCCGCCCCCAACTTCTGGTACCCCCGCGCCTGCAATCTTATTTTTTCCGGTGCCCAACCTGTATGCAGTAAAAGCACTTGAGTTAGGAATCCCGGATTGTCAGGAGCTTGTTTTCCACTTTCTCTGGCTATAAGCTGCAGATGAGTGGTCAGTTTATCCACCAATCAGCTTAAAGCTGTCCAGATACTGCTTGGAAAAACCAGAACTGACCTGTGGATCTTCCTCCTGAACTGTCCTTGGTGCCTCATCCATGACGCAGGTAGCCGTGCGGTACCACTTATTACTCTATGGACGCTTCTTCCATGGTTCTGGGTCTTTCCAGATAGGCATTATTTACCTGCCCCTTGTCCCGCCTGGCCAATGCAAAATCTGCGATCCGCCTCGCCCTGAACAAATCATATCTGGCAGGTCTCTTCTAGAATGCTGAAACAGCAAGCATTGTTGACCCTGTCTGGCCCAGTCCTCACCGGACACCCCCTGGGTCTGCTGGCTTGTTGGAACTTGACTTGGCTTTTTCAGGTCAGCTCTCTAGCCCCGAAGCGTGCTTCCAACTTCGCTACATCACTGGCGATATGAAACCTGACTGCCCATCTTGGTGGCAATGGTGAAGAAGTCATTGGGCTTTTCCTTTTCCAGACAAACCATCCCAGATAATCCCGACTCCCTCCATTTCTGGAACCAGTTGAGGGCTGTTCTATAGCTGTCAAACCAGTACTAATGACAGCCAGTTTGGTGTTCCCGTCATACTGTTAAATATTTTGGTACTTTTCGGGGGTCCCCTCTGTCCAGAATGAATAATGCCCTATCAGGACTGTTTATTCCCTGCCTGCTGTCAGAGGGGTCAGCATACAATTCCGACATCACTCTCAGTGCAGTCGTGTGGGTGGTCATGGCAGTAAAAATCTGTTTCTGTGTGACCTAGACCTTTGGTGCCTGCTCCAAGTTACTCGCTCGAGGGCAGGGACAGCTGCGACGGGGCCCGTGTTTTAGTATCCGCATGCCTCCTGCACTAACAGGTCGCCCCTCCCCCATCTCTATGCTCTTGGTCCATGATCTCCAGCACAATCACGACGCCTGTTTCAGTCGGTGCTTGGCGACCTGGACCTACTTGAGTATTGGGAAAAGTGCCTGGAATCTTTAGGTCTAAAGTCCCCACCATGGTGTCCTGTGCTGTCGTCCCCTGTGATCCTTAATTTCAGGATTCGAACTGCCTCAGACACTGTTGTGTTCCCACGGCGCCAGAGACTCTGAACCCAATTCTGTGGCAATGCAGTCCGCTAAGTCGACACATTGACGAAGACAGAGACCTCCGCGACCGCCCGTGTCCTCGATCCGAGTAACAAGTCAAAAAGACCTCGCTCCTTCCTGGTGAATTCTCCCAATCTGCTGGAGGGATGGGGTTCCAATCTTTCAGCAGACCCAGGAGAGCCCCACCTCCAACCAACCAGCTTGTCCACAAAATTTTTGGTGGATAGCTGGAACTGGGTGGGCAGCTCGGCGAGCAGGAACTGGAAACACTGGGTTAGCAACTAAACTTGTGCTTTTGCTTGCCCCCCGATGAAGCAGAGGACAGAAACCATCCATGGGACTGCTGCCCATCCCATTTGGTTAAGGAGACTTTTTTCCTTCCGCCCAATGCGGTTGCCAATTTGGTGCTCTATAAAATCTCCATGAGCCCCCTGCTGCGTTCCGAAATCAATCATGATCAAGCAGTCGTCACTGGGGTTTGCCACAGGAATGGACGTCCATCATGGATAACCTCAATTACCCCCCCTTCCTTTCCCTGAACACACACGCTGCACTGCCAAATCCAGAGGCTGTGTTACAATCAGCCCTATGGTCCTACTGAATAAAATCATTCCCCCTTTAATTAATGGTGAGCAGCTGGAAAGTACTAGTGTGGAGTACAATTAGGGACCTGTTCCGTGTACAACACAACCAACACCCAACCTATAAACAACTTTTGTTTGTTGTCAACTTCCAGCTAAGGGTTGTACAACTGAAAGTGCTTAACATATCCCACCTTCCTGACCCCATAGATGTGGTTTCTCCCTACACTCATAAGAAGTTCGTTTATATACCTAGCACTTCTGCACTCGCACACACGGCACTCAACCCTTACCTGGTCAGTCCAGACTCTGGCTATGGGGCTTCGTCAGGATCCTTCGCAAGCCCTTCACTGGCATGACCTTTCAAGCAAGGTCTGTCAAACACACTGGTCAGTGACGCACATCAGTCAAGCCGAGCTTCAGCTATTTCCTCAGAGGTCAAGCAGCTGTACAAGTCTTTCTGTCAGTGTCCACCTCCGGGCCCAGCAGTGGTGCGTCAGAAACCGTCCCTAGCCGTTTGTGTCCGACATACGGCTGTACTGTCGCAGTGCAGGCAAAACTGTCCTCCTGGTAACTGGAGGCCCCAGCACAGGCTGTCACTAGTGTACTGTAGTACGACGTAGCTCCCAAGCTAACTATATTTTGCTAGTCCGATCTCCTCAAGCCGATTGTCCGAGCTCCCTAGCTAACCTATAAGTTAGCTAGTCCGCTCTCACCTCAAGGCCTTGCGTCGCTAAACCTACAACAAGATAGTAGGACCGCAGCCCCTCACCTTCAAAGGCCTACGTCGTACTTCCGAAGTTTGTCGGCTTGTTTAACCCGAGTAGTCAGTGAACACTTCTCACGCGAGGTTGCACTTCCCGCTGAGCTCGCCTACGTCGCAGAAAAACCGTGCGTCACTACACTCCTGAAGGTGGCGTTTTTGACAATGCCAATGTCATGTCCAGAAGTGTGACACTGGTGTTGAAATTTATATACATTATGTTAACATTCTTATGAATACTTATATACGTCTAATCCTCGGATGAGAACCAAACTCTAAGCGCTTCACGATCAACACTCGCTTACACAACGGGCTGTCTACCTAGATAGTACCGGCCGAAGAGCTGACGCTTCATTCAGTCGTTTCTCGTCCGGTCAATATCGTTCATTATCGTTCACTCAGTTTCCTTACTTCCTTCATTCTTTCAATTTCTCACGCAGGGTGCATGCTATGTGTAGCGTCTCATCCATACCAATGGCCAAACTGGCCTTCTCTTCCAAAAGTTGGTGATGGGATTTTACTTGCGTGCAAGATGTTATGCATGCGTTCACATATGGAACCTCGGTTTATAGTCTCATTCAAAGGACTGTACGGGAAATGGAGTCAGAATCAATGTTAAGGGACCCCGGACCCCCCACCCCCACCCCCGTACCGAAACGGCCCGGCGGAGATTTGAACCCGCAACCCCAGGATCACTAAGATTACAAGTCCGGCGCTCAACAACTGAGCTGTTCCGGCCGACTTTGACTTTTTTGGTGGGATTGTGGGGGCCAGGGAAGGGGGGGGGGGGGGGGGGGGAGGTTAATGTATAGTTCGTCGGATATCAAAACGAAGTGTAATGAACTTTGCTGGAGAACGTTTCATCTGCTCCTCATGCAACTGAACACCCTCTAACCGTTGATTCAACTGATCCGGATAACGACGAGTTCTGATTTGGGCGTCGTTTCAGTTAGTCATGTTCTTTAACCTATTTTGCGCGCTGTACTTCGTGGGTGTGGCAGAAACCCATGCTTTCTAAGAAGGAATAACCCCTCGCCGTACGCCGTGGGTGTACAGAAACCCATGGTTTTTGTATAGGAGCTAACCCCTCGCCGTACGCCGTGGGTGTACAGTAACCCATGGTTTTTGTGTAGGAACTAACCCCTCGCCGTACGCCGTGGGTGTACAGTAACCCATGGTTTTTGTGTAGGAACTAACCCCTTGCTGTACGCCATGGGTGTACAGTAACCCATGGTTTTTGTGTAGGAACTAACCCCTTGCCGTACGCCATGGGTGTACAGTAACCCATGGTTTTTTGTGTAGGAACTAACCCCTCGCCGTACGCCGTGGGTGTACAGTAACCCATGGTTTTTTTCGAGGAAGTAAGACCTTGCCGTACGTCATGCAAATTTGACTTCTATGAGATGAGTCTTGCTACTTGCGTCAAACGGTTGTTCGTTGTTGTTGTTTCTCAGTGAATAACTGTGCACAGGCGGCCGCATGAATGTGCGTTTATCTGTGTGTGTGCATGTGAGCATTATTGCATGTTTGTGCGAGAGAGAAAGAGAAACAGAGAGAGAGAGAGAGAGAAAGTGTGTGTGTGTGTATGTGCATGCATGGAAAGACATATATATATATATATATATATATATATATATATATATATATATATATAATATATATATATATATATATATATATATATATATATGAGCTATGCTATATAGTACACGCGCACGGGCCCGCGCGTGTGTGTGTGTATTGGTAAAACATTAGAAATACTTGATCCTCTGTCAGTATGACGTTTCCTAGAATGTGCAACATACCAAGGCCTACGTGTTTTTTTTTTTTTTTTTTAAATACGTAATGTGACTTTGCATCATTTTGATTATGACGTACATTGCTCACACTTGGCAGTACGCGCCCCGCAAAAGACAAAGCAGACGGAACTCGGTGGCACCAAATCGTGGGCAGGAAGGAATTTCTTACCAACGCGACTCTTATCTCTCTGTAGCAAGCACGCGTGACGTCACATCTATAGCGTGTGGCGCGCAAGCTTTGTAAGTATGGGTGGCCCCACACCCACGGCGTACGGCGTGCAAGGTTTATTCTTTGGTAGTATGGGTGTTCTCACACCCACGACGTACTGGGACATTAATTGTTTAATTATTTCTTTGTTTATGTATAAAACAAAATAATTTTCAGTTGATATGTAGTATAATATATTAGGGACAAAGTCATGAAATTAAGTGGAAGTGGCTTCAAAATTACTAGAGTTACAGAGCAAAAAACACGTGTCTGGGTGATTTCACACCCACGGAGTACGGGAAAGGTTAAGTCTTTTGAATCAATCGTTTCCCACACCCCATACTGCTGGTAAGATTTCATTGGGAACCACTCGGGGATGCCCATCTATTTTGGCCAGCCTTGACTTAAAACAAGATCGCAGCGTGTGAGGGAATGTAACGCGGCACGTGCGGCCAGTTGTGACCGTAACGGACAGCAGGGGAGACAGAGCGGCCGGGTACGGGCGAAACAAATGCAAGAGGGTACTGAATTTAATTGTACATGTGTTGGTCAGTACTAGGATTAAAAAAAACAACAACTCCTTGCTATTATTATATTGTGAGTTATTAGTTCCCCATGTTTTTTCAATTTTTTAATGTTTTTAAACACCAATGTATGTTCTCGCATTTCAAGTTTCTTCTCAATGTGTGCATCAGTAGGATTGCAAATTTATCATGAACTTGGATTACGGTCTCCATTCTTTCAAATCTAAACAGATTTTTAAAAAAAAATTGTTATCGCTACTTTAGTGCTAAGCATACTATATACCCCTTCATCGAGAGTTGTTGAAGGAAAATACGTACGTCTGTCTCTTCTTCTTTGGCTTCTGATTTCTAAGTGATTTTTTGTTTTCAGTCGACAGAAATACGCGAAAAATTGCTTTACCTGTCCTTTCTTTTCTGCGTCTCCTCACTCCCTTCTCCTGTCTGTCTCTATGCAGTGGACTTGATATATTATTATATCATTTGTTGGTTTTGCTCAGCTTGTGGTCCATTTGTTGTTGTTGTTTATATGTAAGGATTATATTGATATTATATCATTTGACGTTTTTCTTCAGTCTGTGTGCCATTTGCTGTCGTCGTCGTCGTCGTTGTTGTTGTTTGTAACTGATACTGACACTTTCTAGCGAACCAATCACAATGGCGAACACAAAGTCACAGTCGCATCACTTTGCAACTAGAACACAAAGAGTTAAATACTGAACAAGCATTAACACACACCGCTTCGCCCCCCCCCCCCCCCCCCCCCCAGCTAGAGAGCTGATTGTTATTGTTATGGTTGGTTTTGTGTGTGCGCGTGCGTGTGTGTGTGTGTGTGTGTGTGTGTGTGTGTGTGTGTGTGTGTGTGTGTGTGTGTGTGTGCGCGCGCGCGTGCGCGCGCGCTCGCGCGTGCGTGTGTGCATGTGTGTGTGTGTGTGTGTGTGAAATATGAAAAAGCTCGCGCTGTGCAGCTTAAATGACTACATCGATCGTCCAGTGCTGTTCTCCCCCAATGCTAAGTCATCATTCTCATTTATTATTCTAGGCTAACCATACCACAGAAGCACATCAAGACAGACGTCATGTCAAAACAGAACAAGTCCCTGGGAAAAAAATCCAATAGATATCTGAAGGGAAACCTTCAATGAGGCAGGGAACAAACAGTAAAAAAACTCTTGCTCCCATGATGAGATAAATTACACGCCCGTAACTTCAAACGATTGCTGCCTACGCCATCAAATCGTCTGGCAGTAACGCCAAGTCACAACACACAGGGACACAAAAGAGAACACTATGTTAATTTGAAATAATGGCCAACAACACACACACACACACACACACACACACACGCACGCACGCACGCACGCACGCACGCACGCACGCACGCACGCACGCACGCACGCACGCACGCACGCACGCACGCACGCACCACCACCACCACCACACCACCACCACCACCATACAACACACACACACCCTCCGTCCCCTTCACCCAGCTCCCCATCCCCTCCTCTCGCACTCCCTCTCCACCCTCTACCAGTTACACACACACACACACACACACACACACACACACACACACACACACACACACACACACACACACACACACACACACACACATACACCACAGCAGACCCACTCACCACTACACACAACACACACACACACACACACACACCACACACACAACACATACCACAGCAGGCCCACCCACCACTACACACACACACACACACACACACACACACACACACACACCACACACACACACACATTCCACAGCAGGCCCACCCACCACTACACACACACACCACAGCAGGCCCACCTACCACTACACACACACACACACACACGCACACACACACACACACACACACACACACCACCAGGCCCATCCACCACTACACACACGCCCCTCCCCCACCCCCCCACCCCCCCCCCCCCCCACACACACACACCACAGCAGGCCCACTCACCACACACACACACACACACACACACACACACACACACACACGCACGCACGCACGCACGCACACACACACACACACACACACACACACACACACACACAACACACACACACACACACACACACACACAGAATCTTCGCCTAGCAATCGCCATGGAACTGTGAAGTGTGGCGGTGCGGCTCATATGTCATGCACATCGATTGATCTTCATGACGTTTGGCTGGTGGAACCACAGCTGTAGGGCAAACACATCGCGCTCATCCTCTGGACACAGTGTGTACGCCTGACCCCCACCCCCCTTCCCTCCCCCCTCCATACCCCTCGTTCCTTCGCGAACCCCTTACCCCTCCCCTCTCAACACACAACACACGAAGCTGTTGCTCTGATCAATGCAGACATCGATTTGACCGGACTGTTTTGGGATCGACCCTGTCAAATCATGAAGCCACTGCATGGGCGTGAAATGTTCCTGCTCAGCAAAACTGGTGTGACCGACTTAGCTCAGCTGGGAAACCTGACCAGTCAGCCATTCTTAACGATGTGACAGTGTAGTCCGGATGCGACGAGAGACCAAGGTGCCGTGTGTAACGTGCATTCACTGCGCGTTTATGAACCCGGGAAAATTACGTTCCAAACCACGTTTTGATAGGTAAACAAACCATGCGCTGACACACATACACACATAAACATAGGCGCGCGCGCGCGCGCTCGCGCACACACCACACACCACACACACACACACACACACACACACACACACACACACACACACACACACACACACACACACACACACACACACACACACCCAGTCACGGACAGACACACAGACTGACAGACAGGCAGACAGACAGTGAAAAAGCAGCAAAAGCAACAGCAGTAGCAGCAGCACTCTTAGCAATTTTTATGAGCAATGAACAAAAAGAACAAGGGGAAATGTTCATTTCCTTTCACACTATTTTTGCGGTCTGGAAAAAAAAAATCAGAATGGGCAATCGTCACGAAGAATTTTTAGAACATGAAGGATCACACAAACTGCATTGTTGAAAAGCTAAAAACAAATACTCACATGTATCAAACAAGATAGTATTCCATCTGCATACAGGGGGTAATCAAAATATCCACCTTAGTTTTCTGACTGATGAATTTATCAGATGTTTGCTCACAGAGCCACTTAGCAAACTGCAAAGATTAAACATTGAACGTCCTCTCAAATGTCATGTTGGAAGAAATTGAAGAAGTAAGTCTGGATACTTTCAGAAGTCAGACTCAAAATGGAATTCATCATCTGCCTGCAGTCTCTACATGATATTTCTTCTCTCAACAATCCATGTTGTCGTTCTTTTTTGTACTTCAAGCTTATCATTACAACGAAATTTCATCGAGGCAAGGGTATACACCATAGCCTAGTTGATCTATCAAAAGGCGAACAGATTTCTTTATAAATGTCTCAAAAAAGTCCCATTTTGATGGAAGAAAGTTGGCCCAAAACTTGAACACACTCACATTGATTTTGTAGCTAATGGAAACTTCCTTGTCTCACCAGAAACAAACGAATTCGTAAGCAATTCGGTGTAAACGAAAAATGAATTGAGATGTGCAAGGTGTCGTTTTCTATCGATTCTGGGTTTTAGAATCCCCTAATTTCATATCTATACAACAGTATTGAATAAACATGTTTGCAAAACAAATCTTTAAGTATCATATGTGGAAATTTTCACATACCAGTATCTTTTAATAAGCAAAACATGCCTTTCCGTCTTCCGTTAAAATGTCTTCTTTTGCCTCGTTGAAACTTCCATTCTTATTAAACACTAAACTTAAATACTTGGAAAAAAAATTATATTTAAAGATTGCTATTTTCATAATGAAAATACGACTTAAAAGCAGCTACTCAAGTCTCTGATGATTTACCTAAAATCGTTATTGCCAGTATTTACACCTGTCAATGTTGCGAAGTTTCTCAGAGCGCTATAGTATCAGCAGCATATGAAAGCACAGACAACTAAACAAAAAACTTGTTCAGAAATGAGCAACCGCTTTCCATCATACGCGTGTCCAGACTATTCAGGTATAAAGCAAACAAAAGTGGTGAGAGATTTTCAGCTTGTTAAAAGCTCCTATAACTGCAACAAATTTAGACATTGTAAAAGACGTATGCATTAATGTTCTTACGCATTCACTGAAAAACTGAACCGTCCAAAGAATGTCACAAAAAATAATTAGCCTTGACCTCTTGGTCTGTTTCAAGCAAAACACAGAAAACGGAACAAGCAAATGAAGCAAAGTAATTAAAGGGTAAGTAAAAGCAGATAAACTATGTAGGCAGATTAAGAATTAAAAGACGTTATTTTTAACACAGGCGTAGCTAGTAAACTATTGAAGAAGGTTCGCTTTCCACTGCTCTAATAATTATTCATACTTACAACAGCATGTATTTAATGACAGCAATACGATAAAATACGCAAACAACGGTAATACCCGGTATTCTTGACCATTTTGGAATAAAAATACCATACACAGTAACAAATCCTTATGAACGGAGGCGTCACACACCCGCATTTGTTCACATCCAGGCACCAACACAGCATGCTTACTCCGCGCTCATACTCCACTCAGCTCACTCTTCAGGAACGACATCTTGAACAATGTACTTTCATTTCAACACTCCCCCGAAGTAGGAGTGTGGCTGCTCACGTGGCGGGGTAGTCAAAAACGGTCACACACGTGATGTTCTCATGTTCTCAGCTGATGCATTTGTACCATAGTGTTCAAGTACTTCGGCTGTTCGGATTATCCCTGGAGTCTTTTAGCCAGGGTACGACAACAACAACAACAAACACTCTCTCCATTTAAAAGTGGTAACTGAAGATGATATGAAAAGCATGACAAACTAAACAGCCATAAATATCACCTTTTCCCAGTTTTCAATAATTCCTTCCACACACAACTCTGTGTAGTACAATATCCATGCATTCCCTTATACTCTTCTCCATTGTTTCTTTTCCTCTCTGTACTATTTCTATTTCTTGATCATTCTTTCTTGAGCCGGCAATAAAAGGTTCTTCGAACCATTCCCTATTCGATATCGACCCCTTTACGATCTTGTTTCCGGGAGAGGAATGCTCCTATCTCTTGATGTTACCAGCGAAATAAGTAGTTAGGGGGAAGAGTTCTGAGGTTCCTGCAACACCTCAATCCCTGAATTACCAGCTGAAAAGAACATTGTGCGTATATTTACAGGTAGGAAATGATAAACAAAATTTGCTCACTATATACTTACGATTTACCACAATGACACACACAAGACATCTTGGATTCGCCATCACCTACCTGCTTTGGGGTGTTCAAAACATGAACCTTAGCATTGCTTTCCTTTCATTCTTGAAGATTCTTCATTTTAAATGCTTTTCTCCTTTTCATTTCTTCCGAATTCGATATTCACGAATTTGTTCTATTTTCTTAATCATCTACTAGAACACCCAAATACTCACTTCTACTGTAACAGACATTTGTCTGCTTGCTGTGAAATGACCACTCTTACTGACATACTTAGGCCCATAGCTCAAGGGTGAGCATAGGCCATCGACAACACTCCGCCATCGCACTCGGTTCTGGGCTGCTCGCTGAATGCCTGTCCAGATGGTCCCCTGCCTCTTTATCTCTGCCTCAGTGTTTCGCCTCCAGCTGCTGCAAGGTCGGCCTCTCTTCCTTTTCCCCTGCGGGTTCCATGTCAGGGCTTGGCGTGCGGTGCTGGATGCTGGCTTCCTGAGAGTGTGTCCAATCCAGCCCCACTTCCTCCGCAGAATCTGCTTGGCCACTGGTTCCTGTCCTGCATGCTTCCATAGATCTTCATTGTTGATCTTCTCTGACCATCTGATGTCGAAGATGCGCCTCAGGCAGGTGTTGATGAAGAAATTACCACTCACTGGTCCTTTATTGGCCGACCACCAAGGTTGCTATAAGCCAAAGGTGCTTATACGTGACCCCAAGGTCAAAAAGACTCGATTTTAGTAACATGCTTTGGCTTAGGTTGCTCTGATACCAGTCAGATCTCAAGTTACACTGTTTTAGAGAACAGTAAAAGGCGGGGTCTAGCTCAACCGCCCTCAACCAGTTTGGGGCGGTTGAACCTAGACCCCGCCTTTTACTGTTCTCTGACAAGTAAGACTTCAATAACCAAAAAATAACGATTATCTACAAACAAACATACTGTGTAGGATTATCCGTTTTCAATACTAATTTACTAAACTTTTCAGATTTTAGTTTTTGTTTAATCCTGTGTTTTTCCTGATCATTTTCAATAACATTATTTTCGTGCATACATTTATCAAATGCGTCTCTGTAAACGGACAACAAACATAGAGCGGGAAATCCCGCCTAAATCAGGAAATCATGTATGACTTGGCCGAGACACTGCGCGCGCAGACCTAATTACAGGGTTTGTGGATTGTAGCAGGTGTATCAGGCGGTGTTAGGCGGCAACAAGCGCAGTGGTCCGTGTGGCTCCTTTGCAAGGCGGGCTCGCGCGACAGAGCAAAGTTAATTATTTTTTTGCCGGCAGCAGTAAAGAATATATGTCAAAGCAAGTTCTGTGACATATTTCTACCTGTGCAACCCATTTACTTTTAGCTTGACCCGTGACATTATTTCTTGCTGTTGACATATAAAAAAGGTATTGACACTGTTTAAGTTACGTGTTCTTGGAGACATGCAGTTAGTTTCAAAATGTGTGTGTGCGCGTACGTGTGTGTAGTGTATGTGTGTGTGTGTGTGTGCGTATGTGTGTGTGCGCGTTGTGTGTGTGTGTGTGTGTGTGTGTTTGTATATATGCTGCTATCGTTGTTGTTGTCGCTGCTGTCATTGTTGTTGTTTTGTTGTTTTACTGATAATAACTATATCATATTCTGGACATCCGTTTTTTATAAATAATCAAAGGTGCGCGCACAACACCACGCACGCACACCCCCCACCCCACCCCACCCCGCCCACCCCCACCCACGCATGCACACACTCAAGTCACTTCTAAGTTCTTAACTCAAGTTACCCCAAGTCACCTCTAAGTTCTTACTCAAGTCGTCCTCAAGTTGTCCTCAAGTCATCCTCAAGTTCTTACTCAAGTTCTTACTCAGTCACTTCTAAGTTCTTACTCAAGTCATCCTCAAGTTATCCTCAAGTCACTTCTAAGTTCTTACTCAAGTCATCCCCAAGTTACCTCAAGTTCTTAACTTAAGTCATCCAAGTTCATAACTAAGTCATCCTTTAAGTACAACCAAGTTCTTATTCAAGTTAACTTATAATTAAATTTTTTAAGTTCTTAAAGTATTATTGCATCTGAAATGGATCAAAATGTTCTTTTGTTGTTGGCGGTTTTGGCATGCTTTTTTGTTCGGCTTCTGTATTTAGTGGTTGAGATTTTTTGACTGCTTCGGCTTTTGCTGTCGTTGTTTATATATTTTATAACCGTAATAACCACCCCCAGCAGCAATGCTGCCAAAAATGACAATTGCTTTAAGAAAATTCCATGAAGACTTGGCGGTGTAGGCAACCCTGTTGTTGTCGTAGTCTTGAATCATCTTGTTCTGGTGTTTTTTATAGCTGGCGTTGAAACAACTGGCTGCGGCTCTAGCACTTTTTCATTATGGGCTATAATCTGTGATTGTAACTGTAATTTTCTTTGTTTGTTCCACTCTGCTACTCTCTTTCCTGCTGCAACGCGCCCAGGATGAGGAGGCTTTTTACTGGTCACTTTCTCCACCTGATTCAATGTTTTCTGATTCTGCTGATTTTCTGGCTCGGTCATTTTTAAGGGAAACAAAATCTATATGATTAAAAGTTATTAATCCCATGATTAGCGGCGATAATAATGTTCCAAATCTGTAATACAGATCACATCCTAGAGACTCTAATGACTTTGCTAAAACTGGATCCTGCATTAAATCATACATAAAATCTTGTTCAGAATCAATAGGTGCAAATTTACTTACTAGTTTAGTGTACAAACTAAGAACCGTTTGCCCGACACTTTTTACCATTCTTGATCCTAGTTGCGCTTCATACCTGTTATGATACTTTACAATGTCTTGCGGCGACATTTGTTGAATCTGTTCTATGCTGAATTCATTTCCGAGGAACTGTTTTGTTTTCCCACATGCTGCCAAAGAATACAGCCTTTCTTTTTTTGGCATAATAGCTTGGTCATCAACTTGATCATTTGTAATCATAAGTTCAGGAAGGTTTAGGCTACCCTGTAGCTGTAGTAGATCATCGCTGTTCATGTTTTTTTTATTAATTATAATTATTTTATTTTTTAAAAATGAGCACCGAAAAAAACTGTTACCAACCTTGTATACCATTCTGCTGTTATTGGAGGCCTAAGTGTAGGATACACAATGCTTGGTAAAAGCCTGTTAAAAATAAAAACCGGCAGATCTTGGCAAACTAGACTTTGAAGACTCAGCAAAGCTGATTGCTATTATTGCAGCTTCATTTGCTACGAAAGATTTTCTAGTTAAGCAAGGAATAATTCCAGACAGTATCAATATGTAAAATTAAAAAAAATACATTTATAAAAATGGCTTCACTCGTAATGATGATAGGCGGCGCTGTGGTTAATGCGCTTGCTTTTAGCGGAAGTAATTACGCATTTAGTAAACTGCGGGATGACGGCGAGAGAAAAAGACATAACAAAGCTATGGAGCAACTAGCCACAGCACAAGATTACTATGAAAAGCAGAGAATTGAGCAGTTAGATTTTATTAAATAACAAACTGAAAAACAGGGGCATGCAGCTTACACATTTAAAGATGTTGATCAAGCAATAAAAGAATATTATCTTGTAACAGGCAAACCAATCGAGACATTGCCCCACCAAAATTCAGTGACTTTTATCAGCCATCAGAAAACAAAAGATGCAAGAAATCGTGTTTATTGTCTTTGGTATGACCGTCGTGTATTTTGTTGCGCATAATATTGGCTGAATAAAAATGAACAAAATCTATTATTCACCCAAAGGATATTGGAAGGGAATCACGGCAATAAAAAAGCTAAGCCAAGCAGCGGGAGTCAGTGAACAAACAGCAAAGAAATGGTTATCAAAACAAAGCGATTTGGCAAATTTATTTCCCAGCGCCTAGACGAATACAGAGACCACACTTTGTGAATACAATACCGAACGACACCCATCAAATGGATCTTCTATATTTACCCCATGATACGATTAGACGAAAAAGATTTAAGTACGCACTTACAGTCATTGACATAGCTTCAAGATACAAAGATGCGGAACCATTAACACAAAAGAGTGCTTCTGCTGTTGCCATTGCCATACAACTGATATACCAACGAGGCCCGCTAACTTATCCTCGCATGATTCAAGTCGATGATGGAAAAGAATTTAAAGGCCGAGTGAATCAATTATTGTTAAAACATAGAGTTACCATTAAAAGAGGCATTCCGGGAGTTCACAGATCACAGGCTTTAGTTGAAAACTTTAACAAACAGTTATCTGAAAGACTTTTTTCCTACCAGTATCACAGAGAGCTGATTGACAATTCTCGCAACACAGAATGGGTTAGAAGACTGCCCTCAGTTTTGCGCGCAATGAATAATGAAGAATTTAAAGGGCTAAAACCAGTACAAGCAATCAAAAAACAAACAATAAATGTTGCTGAAGACTCCAGTACAACCAGCAAACTATTACCGTTTGGTTTGAAAGTAAGGTACCTTTATTTACCGGGAGAAGCAGAAGGAGACACTCGCATCAGGGCAACAGATCCAGTTTGGAGTGTTGATCCATATGAAATAAAAAGAATTGTAAAGATGAATCCGCCCGTGTATTATTTACGAGAAACTGACACAACAAAACAACCAGCTCCACAAAGATCTTTTGTGAAGGAAGAACTGCAAATAATCCCACCAGACACAGTTCTGCTTTAACTGATTTACGTAAAATATATTTGTGTTAAAATGGAAGCCCAAAAGAAAGGAACGGAAGCAAGAATGATAAATGAAGAGAACTTGGAATTAATACGAGAATCATATGATGCGTGTTACTGCTATTAAGGAATTAATACGAGAATCATATGATACGTATTCTGCTGTTAAAGAAACAATTACGAGGATTCATCGGCACATGGCACTGCATCCAGATCACTTACAGCCCAAAATCCCGAATTTTGACTATCAAAAATGGGAAAAAGAATATCTTGAAATAATAAAAAAAATTCGAGCACGTCAAGCAAACATGAGAAAAAATTTGGATGAATTGGAAGATGATATGATTGATTTTCTAGATAAATTTAAGGAAAAATATATACCCGAGGGCGAAGAAGATATATAATTATGCCGTTTCTCCAGTGCCCAATTGCATATGAAAACTCTGGATTAACAAATACTCGTTTAGTGTTTGTTCTATCTAATGACTTCTTTGTTACAACAGTTGTGTTGATCTCATGTAGATTAGATCGTAGTTTTACGTTGTCATGATGAAAAGTCTTATTGTCAAACAATGCTTCTTTGTAGTTGTCATGGGATATGCTTGACTGCACAACACTGCGAGATATCCCCTTTGCTTTTTTGATGGGTTTCTCCTGGCTCGAAATACTGTACATTTTCGACCTTAACCCAACAAACTCCTTGATCACCCTTCCAGATAATTCATCCTTCATCTTTCCTAAAACCTTCTTGTTAACAGTTGAATGCAAAGGCGAATCTTTAGGATAATCAGATGTGTCGTACCATCCCACATGCCCTTTAGCTACTTCTAATTCCATGTCTTTATAGATATCTTCAGTAGGGATATCTATAACAAAACTATCTGTATCTGTGTAAAGTACTCTGGACTCTGGATACAAGGGTTTAAAGTAGTCATAAAGAAATTCTAACATCAAAAGCTTTGATAATTCTAAAACAGTAAAACCCCAATAAAAACGGGCTTATCCAATTTGACTTTCTTTTTTTTCAACATTATTCCAAAAAGCTGATCATGAAATCTTCTAAAGTCCTGATAATTAGGTTTGAAGTCAGCTTAATTGCTTCGTTCTCTTTGGTGACCAATCTGACATCTTTACGCTTGTGCGGATTTTCCATAGTCTTTCCGAAACAGCTGTTGTTCATCAGCTTGAAAAAGTCTTTTTCTGAAGCATCTGTGGATTTAGTTCTGAGATCAGTGTTCTTCATTATGTATGGTTTCATGAAATGTTCTTGATCAAAAGCAATTACACGATGAAACAGCTGTCAACTTCAAACCATGTCTTAAATAAAATTGTAGAAGTCTGTAATGACAGACATAATTTTTTTTGCCTCGAAGATTAGGCACAAGTTTAGGCGGTTCTGTTTTTGCCATCTTTAGACTTTCTGCTGCTAATGGATAGTCATTATGTAGGTCATGGAGTTCATGAGGATATTCTAAGTCAACTTCTAGAATGAAACCACGCTGTTGATTTGGCGTCAAACTGCTCAACCACTTTGAATATTTTTTAAATTGTCGCCTGTGTGCATTTTAAAGTTACGTAATGGAAGTGATTGCGCCATTTCCCATCCATACAGATTGTTTGCATCTAAATACATGAGATAGTTAGACCTTTTACTTGGATCATAATCATCTAGGTATTTGTTGTTTGCTTTACAGTAATGATGCGACGCCATACTAATTCCTCCGCGCAATCCGTTTTCAATCATCTGAATCATTGGTAGGTCAGACAATAAATCAATCTTTACTCCAGTAAACTTTAAGAAAGCGTCCCAGCTCATCCCGGGCGCAGAAATGTAATGCGCGGGATCCAGGCTATAATGTTTCATGCAGGTCTTTCTGTAATTTTCAAAAATGTCCGCCAACAAACATGTATCAGCCATCAAGTATTCATCATGATAGTCTCCCATCGTTTTACACTCTAACTTCTGCCACGCATCTTGAGCATGCTGGTAATCAGAATCACTAATGCCCTTTCCTCTAAGACTAGAAAAGAACACGTCTTTAGGTGGAAGTGTATCTTCATCAAACCTTTCCCAACTGTTCATGTATTCATAAGGGTAAACGCCCTTTCTAACAAGAGTTGGGTCAAAATATTCTTCCGTTATTGGGCAGGACTTTAAGGACATGGCCAGTGACTCTAACGAACCCATCATGTGCTGCATAGAGTCATAAAAAGACATGTTATTTAAAGTGAAACACATGTACTTTTCCGATGACTGTGCAATGCATGACACCCTGAAGGCGTCGTTTACTGCTCGCATTATAAGATGAGAGTCGTAACCTCGCAAGTTGTGAAAGAAGATGGGCAGCTTCCACTTCGCTGGGTCAAACTTTAGTTGAAGATTGCAGTTGTTTGTGCGCTGCTCCTCTGAACTTTCCGCTAAATGTGATCATGGTCTCTTACCCTCTGGCCACCAAGGCCACCTGTCGGATTCGCTGCGTCTGAGGAGAGACCTAAACCACAAATCCAACAATGTGTGGCTGAGTCATACTGTTGTTGGTCTTCAGGCGTCATCTTGATTTCAGATAAATTCAGATTATTAGAACAGGCGTTACGTACTTGCTGCATGCGTTTTAAGAAAGTTTCTGCAGCATCTGGTCCTCTATATAATTCTGGCTTTGAATGGGCGCCATCTGACCTAACAATGATAAAAGCATAGGAACAAATCTGATGATTACTCACTAAGGCTGTTTTTGGAAGTCTCTGTGGGGTTGGCCCTTCATAAGGAACAATAAGCGACTCGAAGTCTGCGTAAACAACATATGGAGTAATTTGCATCCGTTTCCAGTTCTTAAAACTAACTTTAGATCCTGGTGGGGGCGTAATTAGTTCTGTATTACAGTCAACTGGGCTGATACAGTGTTTCTTATGTTCGCTTGCGGCTTGAAGGGATGGAATTCTTGTTAAACATTTTCTACAGAATTCTTGTTTATTTTTATGCTTTGAAGTAAACGCCAATAATCTACTCATTGTGCGTATCAATGTGTAATGCGGTAGCCCTGCTGGTGAAAACATCAGCAGTAAGTCAACATGATTTTTGTCTGGTGCACCAATCGATGGACTTTTTTTGGACACTCTGATGGGCTGTAGATTTGTTTCCTCATCCCATGTGTAGATATTAATAGTTATTGGGTTGTTTTGTTCTTCAAACTGATCAATTTTGTCCACGCTAACGGGAAAGGATATTCCATTGAAGTTAAGATCATTGATGTAAGGCTGATAGTTAGATACTCTCTCTGCGTTTTTGCCAACATAATGCAGCCTTGCAAGAACACACCACATAAAACATTTGTTGTCCGAATTCTTTATGTTTAGAACTGCTCTTTTCGCTACCAATGCTGGGGGAAGCGGAATGTAAGCCTTGCCTACAATCGGTGCATACTTAGCCTGTTTTAATCTGATCTCTAAGACTTCACCCTCATGACCAACCAGAGCCTCTCATTTTGGCTTCTTCAGCGGCCACATCAAACTGTGTAAGCAGTTGGTCTGCCCAACCGGGTTTAAGTCATTATGAGAAAGAATAGTCTCTTGTTTAGTTGAGACCCAGACTTCTAGATTTTCTTCATTATTGTTATATAGTCGATTAAAACAGCTAACATTACTTTAACAGGTGGGTCTATTGTTAGTTTACCTGGAACTTGAGAAATAGCATGAACAACACTTGCCTGTACGTTTGTTGGATCAATGACTTCTAGATTAATATCATTTAAAGCTTTTGACAAACGCTCTCCCTTAAGCATTCCTTCAAACAATTCATCTGGACCTTCATATATCTTAGCCATGTTGAGTTTCTTTTCTAACTTAAAATATTTATTTAAATTAAAAAAAAACTTAATCAGAATCAATATCAACGGTCTTTTTGTGCTTGGACTCATAAACTAAAGTATAAACGCCCTTTGATGTTGTTAATGTGAGCTGTTTAGAACAGAGTTTAATGTCTCGTTTACTTTTTTAAACATTCCTTTTTTATCTGCTCGGTGTCTGGCTGTTGAGAAAAAGTTCCCCTCGCCTTTTTTTGAAGATCAAACTTTTGTCTTTTATAGTCATCAAAATCGGCCTGTAAACGACTAAATTCTTCATCCGTGATGTTTGAGTCAACTAGCGCTTTATTTATTGTCAGTTTGAACGAACTAAGTTTAGCTGTTATTAGTTGAACCATAGCTGTGTGCTTTTGGAGTTTAGTTTTTAATTTTTTGCTAGCAGCACTTACAGCTAATGAACACAGGCCAAGAGTTAAAGACAAACCGCCTAGAGGTAAAGCTGCGGGTGCACCTACGCCTGTTGCTAAGAGACCTACACTTGTTCCTGCTGATAGAGCACTCAAAGTCGATGTTCCAGTATTAACATATGTAACAGCATTAAAGGCAGCAGAATACCTTCGTTTGGTTTTGCTGTATTTTGAAAGGTCTTGCTCTAGTTTTTGTTGCATTTGCGTAATGTTTGTTAATCTAAAGGTTTTTATGTCAGGGGTTTCTACTATCCCTTCTCTTGGCGACTCCGGTGCTGTAGGCACATTTGGATAAACCTGAACAGACATGCTTTTTTTTTAAAATAAAAAAATAATTTAGTATCGTATATCTTTTAATCTGTTATCTTGAATATTCAGCTGCGCATCATATATTAAAAACAAATGTGCATTAAGTGGTTTATCACTCTCTTTTTCTTTATCAATTTGAATGTTTATTACGTCTTTAACCGTTCTGCCACTTCCATGCAACTGATTATCCTCTGTTGACCTTAGGTCAATCCATAAACCGTATTTCGTTGTTAAATAATCATCAAGTCTAACATTGTGAAGGTGCAGATCTTTAGACACAAGGTCTACTGTTGGACTTTTACACCTCCCACCCCCAAACAATTTTCTTATTTCGTCAAAATGCTGATAAGGTCTAAGCCCGCTAGCGTAGATTTGGTTAGGACTACCCTCAATCGAACATTGTACTTTTGTTATTTTAGGATTAATAAACTTTTCACTTCCTCTTTTGAATGGTTCTTCATCTTCACACAGCAATAAAATACCTTTAAGCGATCTTGCTGCGACACTAAAACTAAAATTCCATATAGCGTCGGCCTTGCTTCTGGGATATGTTGTATGATGAATCACTCTTTCGTAATATATTGCTAATTTTGACTGATATTGTTGCTCAATCAGCCTTGCTAAATTAGGGTTGCTAACAACGTCAAACTCCAACGAGATGTCAGAAATGCTGTACTTTGCTTCGGTGTCTGATGATCTGATAACACGTTTGTATTCATTAAAAGTTAGTTCATATGACAATCTGTCTTTTAATGCTCCTTGAAAGTATGGCGCATGCGCTTTTAACAACTCAAAATCTAAGGGTATGGAAAAGCGATTACCATACGCATAACTTAACAGCTGCATACTTTTTGTTGTCTTTATCAACTGTAGCGCCTATTCTGTGTTTTAGTCATCATCATTTTCAATTCCTTGAAACACAAGATCAGCCCTTTCATTCGCGGTTAGCCATAGATCAGAATAGATTAAAAATATGTCTGCATTGTGTAAAGAAAATATTTCTTGCCCCTCAAGTTTTATAGAAATTTTCTTAACGATTGCCCGTCCCAGTTCTGGACAACTGTCCTGTTTGGGTCTGTTTCCGATTCGAGTTCTATTTTGAAAGTAAGTTGCGCAGAGCCTGGCACAATCACTTCATCTGCAACTAGGTCTGGAAATTTGACAGTAAGAATTTGATCTGCATCAATAGTAGATGGATTATTTGGAACAGTAATATTCCGTTTATTTCCCTTCACGCCTAAGGGCTCTTTCAGTCTTCTATGCGGGTCAAGAATTGAACCATATGCTTGTGACATTTTTATAAAACAAAATAAAAAGTTATTTATTAAGAAACATGGCAGGCATTGAAGAAGATTATGATGCTTTTGATCCTGGAGACGACATGAGTGAAATGGTCCCTTTGATACAGCATCGGTCGGAGCACTCATTGCAGGATGAATTAGCAGAAAGCCTGAGTGAATTACAAAAAAAACGGAATGAAACAATAGTAAATAAGGTTGGAGCATTATTCGAAAGTTTTGGTCAAAAACTCCCGAATTTATAGACCCTAATGATTTTGAAATAAAAGATGACCATTTGTTTTTGAGGCGCGACCAAGAGCCATCTTTTCAAGCTTACAACTATACCAAACTCAGAACAGTTTTTAGCCGAGAGTACAATTAGAGGCAGACTTAAGGTGCGCTATCAAAATCGCCTTGGCCTTACTAAACCAAAATTAGGTGGGAAGGCTGTTTCTAAACTTCAAAACACACTACAGGAACTCCCAACAGATAACCAAATACAAACATGGAACTTAAAGATTTAATTCCAACAGCAGGCAAAGTAAAACAAGCAATAGAAGCAGAAACCAGTTTTTCAGAAGAAACAGCATTAAAAACTATACACGACCCCCTGCTACCCATGCGAGAAATAACGGCCCTTGATCATGCTTTGAGAACCATTAGAGGCGAATTAACAAACAATTTAGCAAATCTGGGTGAACTAGATGAGCATATAAAAAGAGAAAAAGAAAAACTCGTTGAGGCTGATGACGCCAACTTAGGGCCTGGTGTTAAAGAAAGAATAACCCAAAGACTAAAAGATCTTGAACAAGAAAGATCGGCAAGGCTAGAAGTTTTGTCTACTAACCGAGAACAATTACGAACTCAAGTGAGCAGAATAAGAGAAAACTATCCAAAGAATTTTATATGAAGACACAACGCTAGCAGAAAGAAAAAGAACACTGTTTAGAGAGCAAGGTGTCACATTAGCAAGCGTTATAACGGCCTTAGGATTTGCAATAAGTACACTGGTGATGGCTATTACAGGTGGCGGTGGTCAAATCCCAGTGCCTCCACCACCATCGCCTCCATCAGACAAATCATGGGTAAAAAAACAGCTTGATCATCTTGCGGGCTTATTAAAAAAATTAGCCAGTAAAGCCATGGACGCTTTACCAGGTATATTAGGGGGTATTGTTAGCTGGCTTTTGTCTACTGCAGGCAAAGTAGTTGGCTTTATGGCCGAGCACTTATGGACATTAGTTCTCTTAATAGTTGGGTTAATATTTAGTAAGATAAAGACCGAGTAATCCTATGCCAGTTAAACAACAACAAGTGCTGTCTTTTCATATTCATGGTCATTATTTTTTTGGACTTCGTGGACTTCGTGTACTTCGTGGTCTTCAACGGTCTTTGGCTTTGGGCCGCAGGGATTGGATGACTTATTCTTGGGGGTCGACTTGTTTGTTTACTGCTTGCAATATTACTGGCTCAGAATTTATCTCGTTTTTTCCAACTTTCTGTTCATTGCCTGCCACAAGGATTTCATTATTGTAGTTTATTATTGTACCTATCTGGAGTCTGAGGTCAGAAGGCAGCATATATAAACCAGTGCCAACAGCAAAGTCTACTTTCGATCTTGCGTATTGTAAAACATTTTGGTACCTTTTAATACTTGAAGGTAAATCAACTGTTGAATTAATGGCGTCCTCTAAATTTGCTAAGTATTGTTTTTGTGCGTCAAAGCCAGTAGAAGGATTAGTTATGCTCGATCTCGCTTGTGCTTGCGACCCTAGCAAACACCAAACGTAAGTACGAATAGAGTCGTTTATTCGTTCTATTCCTGCTTTAGTTAGGCCCTTAGAAGTGTCTAAGATAAATGTTGTCCATGCTGTTTTATGCTCTTGCCTATGGACCCTAGGTGAACAGCTGTGCCTGAAGAGAAAGATGTGTAAGGAGGATTCAGTCATAGTTATACTTTCTGTGCACGCCCCAAAAATAAGGGGTGCCTAGACCATGATTAAGATCCGACTTTTGTCTAAAGTCTGTCTTAGCCTTAATATTGAATTCGTTACAGATCCTTTCAAAAGCCTTCATGTCTATTCTGTTGCTAAATGGATTAAACGGTTTGTCATTAGGTAATGGTGCTTGCAGTTCAGTCAAAATACGTCTGAAGGTGTAATAGAAATGAAATCTGTATACTGACCTCACCAAAGGATCAGGATGATTTAAATGATCAGCATACGACACTCCACACCCAGTTGATGCACAAAACACAGCAAAGTTTAACTGGTTCTGATAAAACTGCATAGGATGATAAACCACACTTTCGCGATGTAGTCTTTTTTAAAGGGGGGTTAAGTATCTGTTAATGCGATCCCTGCATCAAAAGAAGTATCGTAATTATCCACACTTTATGCGCGTAATGACTTTGCTAAAACTGGACCCTGCATAAATCATACATAAAATCTTGTTCAGAATCAAAGGTGCAAATTTACTTACTTTTTAGTGTACAAACTAAGAACCGTTTGCCCGACACTTTTTACCATTCTTGATCCTAGTTGCGCTTCATACCTGTTATGATACTTTACAATGTCTTGCGGCGACATTTGTTGAATCTGTTCTATGCTGAATTCATTTCCGAGGAACTGTTTTGTTTTCCCACATGCTGCCAAAGAATACAGCCTTTCTTTTTTTGGCATAATAGCTTGGTCATCAACTTGATCATTTGTAATCATAAGTTCAGGAAGGTTTAGGCTACCCTGTAGCTGTAGTAGATCATCGCTGTTCATGTTTTTTTTATTAATTATAATTATTTTATTTTTTAAAAATGAGCACCGAAAAAAACTGTTACCAACCTTGTATACCATTCTGCTGTTATTGGAGGCCTAAGTGTAGGATACACAATGCTTGGTAAAAGCCTGTTAAAAATAAAACCGGCAGATCTTGGCAAACTAGACTTTGAAGACTCAGCAAAGCTGATTGCTATTATTGCAGCTTCATTTGCTACGAAAGATTTTCTAGTTAAGCAAGGAATAATTCCAGACAGTATCAATATGTAAAATTAAAAAAAATACATTTATAAAAATGGCTTCACTCGTAATGATGATAGGCGGCGCTGTGGTTAATGCGCTTGCTTTTAGCGGAAGTAATTACGCATTTAGTAAACTGCGGGATGACGGCGAGAGAAAAAGACATAACAAAGCTATGGAGCAACTAGCCACAGCACAAGATTACTATGAAAAGCAGAGAATTGAGCAGTTAGATTTTATTAATAACAAACTGAAAAACAGGGCATGCAGCTTACACATTAAAGATGTTGATCAAGCAATAAAAGAATATTATCTTGTAACAGGCAAACCAATCGAGACATTGCCCCCACCAAAATTCAGTGACTTTTATCAGCCATCAGAAAACAAAAGATGCAAGAAATCGTGTTTATTGTCTTTGGTATGACCGTCGTGTATTTTGTTGCGCATAATATTGGCTGAATAAAAATGAACAAAATCTATTATTCACCCAAAGGATATTGGAAGGGAATCACGCAATAAAAAAGCTAAGCCAAGCAGCGGGAGTCAGTGAACAAACAGCAAAGAAATGGTTATAAAAAACAAGCGATTTGGCAAATTTATTTACCAGCGCCTAGACGAATACAGAGACCACACTTTGTGAATACAATACCGAACGACACCCATCAAATGGATCTTCTATATTTACCCCATGATACGATTAGACGAAAAAGATTTAAGTACGCACTTACAGTCATTGACATAGCTTCAAGATACAAAGATGCGGAACCATTAACACAAAAGAGTGCTTCTGCTGTTGCCATTGCCATACAACTGATATACCAACGAGGCCCGCTAACTTATCCTCGCATGATTCAAGTCGATGATGGAAAAGAATTTAAAGGCCGAGTGAATCAATTATTGTTAAAACATAGAGTTACCATTAAAAGAGGCATTCCGGAGTTCACAGATCACAGGCTTTAGTTGAAAACTTTAACAAACAGTTATCTGAAAGACTTTTTTCCTACCAGTATCACAGAGAGCTGATTGACAATTCTCGCAACACAGAATGGGTTAGAAGACTGCCCTCAGTTTTGCGCGCAATGAATAATGAAGAATTTAAAGGGCTAAAACCAGTACAAGCAATCAAAAAACAAACAATAAATGTTGCTGAAGACTCCAGTACAACCAGCAAACTATTACCGTTTGGTTTGAAAGTAAGGTACCTTTATTTACCGGGAGAAGCAGAAGGAGACACTCGCATCAGGGCAACAGATCCAGTTGGAGTGTTGATCCATATGAAATAAAAAGAATTGTAAAGATGAATCCGCCCGTGTATTATTTACGAGAAACTGACACAACAAAACAACCAGCTCCACAAAGATCTTTGTGAAGGAAGAACTGCAAATAATCCCACCAGACACAGTTCTGCTTTAACTGATTTACGTAAAATATATTTGTGTTAAAATGGAAGCCCAAAAGAAAGGAACGGAAGCAAGAATGATAAATGAAGAGAACTTGGAATTAATACGAGAATCATATGATGCGTGTTACTGCTATTAAGGAATTAATACGAGAATCATATGATACGTATTCTGCTGTTAAAGAAACAATTACGAGGATCATCGGCACATGGCACTGCATCCAGATCACTTACAGCCCAAAATCCCGAATTTTGACTATCAAAAATGGGAAAAAGAATATCTTGAAATAATAAAAAAAATTCGAGCACGTCAAGCAAACATGAGAAAAAATTTGGATGAATTGGAAGATGATATGATTGATTTTCTAGATAAATTTAAGGAAAAATATATACCCGAGGGCGAAGAAGATATAAAATTATGCCGTTTCTCCAGTGCCCAATTGCATATGAAAACTCTGGATTAACAAATACTCGTTTAGTGTTTGTTCTATCTAATGACTTCTTTGTTACAACAGTTGTGTTGATCTCATGTAGATTAGATCGTAGTTTTACGTTGTCATGATGAAAAGTCTTATTGTCAAACAATGCTTCTTTGTAGTTGTCATGGGATATGCTTGACTGCACAACACTGCGAGATATCCCCTTTGCTTTTTTGATGGGTTTCTCCTGGCTCGAAATACTGTACATTTTCGACCTTAACCCAACAAACTCCTTGATCACCCTTCCAGATAATTCATCCTTCATCTTTCCTAAAACCTTCTTGTTAACAGTTGAATGCAAAGGCGAATCTTTAGGATAATCAGATGTGTCGTACCATCCCACATGCCCTTTAGCTACTTCTAATTCCATGTCTTTATAGATATCTTCAGTAGGGATATCTATAACAAAACTATCTGTATCTGTGTAAAGTACTCTGGACTCTGGATACAAGGGTTTAAAGTAGTCATAAAGAAATTCTAACATCAAAAGCTTTGATAATTCTAAAACAGTAAAACCCAATAAAAACGGGCTTATCCAATTTGACTTTTTTTTTTCAACATTATTCCAAAAAGCTGATCATGAAATCTTCTAAAGTCCTGATAATTAGGTTTTGAAGTCAGCTTAATTGCTTCGTTCTCTTTGGTGACCAATCTGACATCTTTACGCTTGTGCGGATTTTCCATAGTCTTTCCGAAACAGCTGTTGTTCATCAGCTTGAAAAAGTCTTTTTCTGAAGCATCTGTGGTTTTAGTTTGAGATCAGTGTTCTTCATTATGTATGGTTTCATGGACTGTTCTTGATCAAAAGCAATTACACGATGAACAGCTGTCAACTTCAAACCATGTCTTAAATAAAATTGTAGAAGTCTGTAATGACAGACATAATTTTTTTTGCCTCGAAGATTAGGCACAAGTTTAGGCGGTTCTGTTTTTGCCATCTTTAGACTTTCTGCTGCTAATGGATAGTCATTATGTAGGTCATGGAGTTCATGAGGATATTCTAAGTCAACTTCTAGAATGAAACCACGCTGTTGATTTGGCGTCAAACTGCTCAACCACTTTGAATATTTTTTAAATTGTCGCCTGTGTGCATTTTAAAGTTACGTAATGGAAGTGATTGCGCCATTTCCCATCCATACAGATTGTTTGCATCTAAATACATGAGATAGTTAGACCTTTTACTTGGATCATAATCATCTAGGTATTTGTTGTTTGCTTTACAGTAATGATGCGACGCCATACTAATTCCTCCGCGCAATCCGTTTTCAATCATCTGAATCATTGGTAGGTCAGACAATAAATCAATCTTTACTCCAGTAAACTTTAAGAAAGCGTCCCAGCTCATCCCGGGCGCAGAAATGTAATGCGCGGGATCCAGGCTATAATGTTTCATGCAGGTCTTTCTGTAATTTTCAAAAATGTCCGCCAACAAACATGTATCAGCCATCAAGTATTCATCATGATAGTCTCCCATCGTTTTACACTCTAACTTCTGCCACGCATCTTGAGCATGCTGGTAATCAGAATCACTAATGCCCTTTCCTCTAAGACTAGAAAAGAACACGTCTTTAGGTGGAAGTGTATCTTCATCAAACCTTTCCCAACTGTTCATGTATTCATAAGGGTAAACGCCCTTTCTAACAAGAGTTGGGTCAAAATATTCTTCCGTTATTGGGCAGGACTTTAAGGACATGGCCAGTGACTCTAACGAACCCATCATGTGCTGCATAGAGTCATAAAAAGACATGTTATTTAAAGTGAAACACATGTACTTTTCCGATGACTGTGCAATGCATGACACCCTGAAGGCGTCGTTTACTGCTCGCATTATAAGATGAGAGTCGTAACCTCGCAAGTTGTGAAAGAAGATGGGCAGCTTCCACTTCGCTGGGTCAAACTTTAGTTGAAGATTGCAGTTGTTGTGCGCTGCTCCTCTGAACTTTCCGCAAAATGATCATGGTCTCTTACCCTCTGGCCACCAAGGCCACCTGTCGGATTCGCTGCGTCTGAGGAGAGACCTAAACCACAAATCCAACAATGTGTGGCTGAGTCATACTGTTGTTGGTCTTCAGGCGTCATCTTGATTTCAGATAAATTCAGATTATTAGAACAGGCGTTACGTACTTGCTGCATGCGTTTTAAGAAAGTTTCTGCAGCATCTGGTCCTCTATATAATTCTGGCTTTGAATGGGCGCCATCTGACCTAACAATGATAAAAGCATAGGAACAAATCTGATGATTACTCACTAAGGCTGTTTTGGAAGTCTCTGTGGGGTTGGCCCTTCATAAGGAACAATAAGCGACTCGAAGTCTGCGTAAACAACATATGGAGTAATTTGCATCCGTTTCCAGTTCTTAAAACTAACTTTAGATCCTGGTGGGGGCGTAATTAGTTCTGTATTACAGTCAACTGGGCTGATACAGTGTTTCTTATGTTCGCTTGCGGCTTGAAGGGATGGAATTCTTGTTAAACATTTTCTACAGAATTCTTGTTTATTTTTATGCTTTGAAGTAAACGCCAATAATCTACTCATTGTGCGTATCAATGTGTAATGCGGTAGCCCTGCTGGTGAAAACATCAGCAGTAAGTCAACATGATTTTTGTCTGGTGCACCAATCGATGGACTTTTTTTGGACACTCTGATGGGCTGTAGATTTGTTTCCTCATCCCATGTGTAGATATTAATAGTTATTGGGTTGTTTTGTTCTTCAAACTGATCAATTTTGTCCACGCTAACGGGAAAGGATATTCCATTGAAGTTAAGATCATTGATGTAAGGCTGATAGTTAGATACTCTCTCTGCGTTTTTGCCAACATAATGCAGCCTTGCAAGAACACACCACATAAAACATTTGTTGTCCGAATTCTTTATGTTTAGAACTGCTCTTTTCGCTACCAATGCTGGGGGAAGCGGAATGTAAGCCTTGCCTACAATCGGTGCATACTTAGCCTGTTTTAATCTGATCTCTAAGACTTCACCCTCTGACCAACCAGAGCCTCTCATTTTGGCTTCTTCAGCGGCCACATCAAAACTGTGTAAGCAGTTGGTCTGCCCAACCGGGTGTTAAGTCATTATGAGAAAGAATAGTCTCTTGTTTAGTTGAGACCCAGACTTCTAGATTTTCTTCATTTATATGTTATATAGTCGATTAAAACAGCTAACATTACTTAACAGGTGGGTCTATTGTTAGTTTACCTGGAACTTGAGAATAGCATGAACAACACTTGCCTGTACGTTTGTTGGATCAATGACTTCTAGATTAATATCATTTAAAGCTTTTGACAAACGCTCTCCCTTAAGCATTCCTTCAAACAATTCATCTGGACCTTCATATATCTTAGCCATGTTGAGTTTCTTTTCTAACTTAAAATATTTATTTAAATTAAAAAAAAACTTAATCAGAATCAATATCAACGGTCTTTTTGTGCTTGGACTCATAAACTAAAGTATAAACGCCCTTTGATGTTGTTAATGTGAGCTGTTTAGAACAGAGTTTAATGTCTCGTTTACTTTTTTAAACATTCCTTTTTTATCTGCTCGGTGTCTGGCTGTTGAGAAAAAGTTGCCCTCGCCTTTTTTTGAAGATCAAACTTTTGTCTTTTATAGTCATCAAAATCGGCCTGTAAACGACTAAATTCTTCATCCGTGATGTTTGAGTCAACTAGCGCTTTATTTATTGTCAGTTTGAACGAACTAAGTTTAGCTGTTATTAGTTGAACCATAGCTGTGTGCTTTTGGAGTTTAGTTTTTAATTTTTTGCTAGCAGCACTTACAGCTAATGAACACAGGCCAAGAGTTAAAGACAAACCGCCTAGAGGTAAAGCTGCGGGTGCACCTACGCCTGTTGCTAAGAGACCTACACTTGTTCCTGCTGATAGAGCACTCAAAGTCGATGTTCCAGTATTAACATATGTAACAGCATTAAAGGCAGCAGAATACCTTCGTTTGGTTTTGCTGTATTTTGAAAGGTCTTGCTCTAGTTTTTGTTGCATTTGCGTAATGTTTGTTAATCTAAAGGTTTTTATGTCAGGGTTTTCTACTATCCCTTTCTTGGCGACTCCGGTGCTGTAGGCACATTTGGATAACCTGAACAGACATGCTTTTTTTTTAAAATAAAAAAATAATTTAGTATCGTATATCTTTTAATCTGTTATCTTGAATATTCAGCTGCGCATCATATATTAAAAACAAATGTGCATTAAGTGGTTTATCACTCTCTTTTTCTTTATCAATTTGAATGTTTATTACGTCTTTAACCGTTCTGCCACTTCCATGCAACTGATTATCCTCTGTTGACCTTAGGTCAATCCATAAACCGTATTTCGTTGTTAAATAATCATCAAGTCTAACATTGTGAAGGTGCAGATCTTTAGACACAAGGTCTACTGTTGGACTTTTACACCTCCCACCCCCAAACAATTTTCTTATTTCGTCAAAATGCTGATAAGGTCTAAGCCCGCTAGCGTAGATTTGGTTAGGACTACCCTCAATCGAACATTGTACTTTTGTTATTTTAGGATTAATAAACTTTTCACTTCCTCTTTTGAATGGTTCTTCATCTTCACACAGCAATAAAATACCTTTAAGCGATCTTGCTGCGACACTAAAACTAAAATTCCATATAGCGTCGGCCTTGCTTCTGGGATATGTTGTATGATGAATCACTCTTTCGTAATATATTGCTAATTTTGACTGATATTGTTGCTCAATCAGCCTTGCTAAATTAGGGTTGCTAACAACGTCAAACTCCAACGAGATGTCAGAAATGCTGTACTTTGCTTCGGTGTCTGATGATCTGATAACACGTTTGTATTCATTAAAAGTTAGTTCATATGACAATCTGTCTTTTAATGCTCCTTGAAAGTATGGCGCATGCGCTTTTAACAACTCAAAATCTAAGGGTATGGAAAAGCGATTACCATACGCATAACTTAACAGCTGCATACTTTTTGTTGTCTTTATCAACTGTAGCGCCTATTCTGTGTTTTAGTCATCATCATTTTCAATTCCTTGAAACACAAGATCAGCCCTTTCATTCGCGGTTAGCCATAGATCAGAATAGATTAAAAATATGTCTGCATTGTGTAAAGAAAATATTTCTTGCCCCTCAAGTTTTATAGAAATTTTTTTAACGATTGCCCGTCCCAGATTCTGGACAACTGTCCTGTTTGGGTCTGTTTCCGATTCGAGTTCTATTTTGAAAGTAAGTTGCGCAGAGCCTGGCACAATCACTTCATCTGCAACTAGGTCTGGAAATTTGACAGTAAGAATTTGATCTGCATCAATAGTAGATGGATTATTTGGAACAGTAATATTCCGTTTATTTCCCTTCACGCCTAAGGGCTCTTTCAGTCTTCTATGCGGGTCAAGAATTGAACCATATGCTTGTGACATTTTTATAAAACAAAATAAAAAGTTATTTATTTAAGAAACATGGCAGGCATTGAAGAAGATTATGATGCTTTTGATCCTGGAGACGACATGAGTGAAATGGTCCCTTTGATACAGCATCGGTCGGAGCACTCATTGCAGG
The DNA here is from genome assembly GCA_018398815.1 of Conus ventricosus. Classification (NCBI taxonomy): domain Eukaryota; kingdom Metazoa; phylum Mollusca; class Gastropoda; order Neogastropoda; family Conidae; genus Conus; species Conus ventricosus. The sequence continues at coordinate 42,423,229 of CM031607.1, read as the reverse complement.
ATGAATTAGCAGAAAGCCTGAGTGAATTACAAAAAAAAACGGAATGAAACAATAGTAAATAAGGTTGGAGCATTATTCGAAAGTTTTGGTCAAAAACTCCCGAATTTATAGACCCTAATGATTTTGAAATAAAAGATGACCATTTGTTTTTGAGGCGCGACCAAGAGCCATCTTTTCAGCTTACAACTATACCAAACTCAGAACAGTTTTTAGCCGAGAGTACAATTAGAGGCAGACTTAAGGTGCGCTATCAAAATCGCCTTGGCCTTACTAAACCAAAATTAGGTGGGAAGGCTGTTTCTAAACTTCAAAACACACTACAGGAACTCCCAACAGATAACCAAATACAAACATGGAACTTAAAGATTTAATTCCAACAGCAGGCAAAGTAAAACAAGCAATAGAAGCAGAAACCAGTTTTTCAGAAGAAACAGCATTAAAAACTATACACGACCCCCTGCTACCCATGCGAGAAATAACGGCCCTTGATCATGCTTTGAGAACCATTAGAGGCGAATTAACAAACAATTTAGCAAATCTGGGTGAACTAGATGAGCATATAAAAAGAGAAAAAGAAAAACTCGTTGAGGCTGATGACGCCAACTTAGGGCCTGGTGTTAAAGAAAGAATAACCCAAAGACTAAAAGATCTTGAACAAGAAAGATCGGCAAGGCTAGAAGTTTTGTCTACTAACCGAGAACAATTACGAACTCAAGTGAGCAGAATAAGAGAAAAATATCCAAAGAATTTTATATGAAGACACAACGCTAGCAGAAAGAAAAAGAACACTGTTTAGAGAGCAAGGTGTCACATTAGCAAGCGTTATAACGGCCTTAGGATTTGCAATAAGTACACTGGTGATGGCTATTACAGGTGGCGGTGGTCAAATCCCAGTGCCTCCACCACCATCGCCTCCATCAGACAAATCATGGGTAAAAAAACAGCTTGATCATCTTGCGGGCTTATTAAAAAAATTAGCCAGTAAAGCCATGGACGCTTTACCAGGTATATTAGGGGGTATTGTTAGCTGGCTTTTGTCTACTGCAGGCAAAGTAGTTGGCTTTATGGCCGAGCACTTATGGACATTAGTTCTCTTAATAGTTGGGTTAATATTTAGTAAGATAAAGACCGAGTAATCCTATGCCAGTTAAACAACAACAAGTGCTGTCTTTTCATATTCATGGTCATTATTTTTTTGGACTTCGTGGACTTCGTGTACTTCGTGGTCTTCAACGGTCTTTGGCTTTTGGGCCGCAGGGATTGGATGACTTATTCTTGGGGGTCGACTTGTTTGTTTACTGCTTGCAATATTACTGGCTCAGAATTTATCTCGTTTTTTTTCCAACTTTCTGTTCATTGCCTGCCACAAGGATTTCATTATTGTAGTTTATTATTGTACCTATCTGGAGTCTGAGGTCAGAAGGCAGCATATATATAAACCAGTGCCAACAGCAAAGTCTACTTTCGATCTTGCGTATTGTAAAACATTTTGGTACCTTTTATACTTGAAGGTAAATCAACTGTTGAATTAATGGCGTCCTCTAAATTTGCTAAGTATTGTTTTTGTGCGTCAAAGCCAGTAGAAGGATTAGTTATGCTCGATCTCGCTTGTGCTTGCGACCCTAGCAAACACCAAACGTAAGTACGAATAGAGTCGTTTATTCGTTCTATTCCTGCTTTAGTTAGGCCCTTAGAAGTGTCTAAGATAAATGTTGTCCATGCTGTTTTATGCTCTTGCTCTATGGACCCTAGGTGAACAGCTGTGCCTGAAGAGAAAGATGTGTAAGGAGGATTCCAGTCATAGTTATACTTTCTGTGCACGCCCCAAAAATAAGGGTGCCTAGACCATGATTAAGATCCGACTTTTGTCTAAAGTCTGTCTTAGCCTTAATATTGAATTCGTTACAGATCCTTTCAAAAGCCTTCATGTCTATTCTGTTGCTAAATGGATTAAACGGTTTGTCATTAGGTAATGGTGCTTGCAGTTCAGTCAAAATACGTCTGAAGGTGTAATAGAAATGAAATCTGTATACTGACCTCACCAAAGGATCAGGATGATTTAAATGATCAGCATACGACACTCCACACCCAGTTGATGCACAAAACACAGCAAAGTTTAACTGGTTCTGATAAAACTGCATAGGATGACTAAACCACACTTTCGCGATGTAGTCTTTTTTAATAGGGGGGTTAAGATATCTGTTTAATGCCGTACTCACCTTTTTATGAAAAGTGTCAGTCTGGGTCACAGAAATGACAAGAGTATCAGTTGTTATATTTTTAAGATTGTAGTGCGGCCCAACAGAATATTTTGCATCAGTATATTTAAATGCGCTCATTTTATTTCGTTTAAAAAATGTTTGTAACAATAACAACTCAAGACCGTCCTTCGTTTTAGAACATGCTATTGATAACAATTGCGGAAGCAGAATGGTTGCGCTTCATGAAATATTTTACAAAGTTCTATGGTTTAATATAAGTGAATCGAAGAAGAATAATAAGATTCAAAAAATTGACAAAACAGGGACCAAAGTTAGCCAGTTAACAATACCTGATGGTTATTACGGGTTTGCTCACTAAAAGAAGCAATGAGTAACTTCGACATTACTCTCAAACTTAACAATGCAAATCTGAAAACAATGTTAACATTCAAGCCTGAAGAAGAAGTAGGTTACTATTTTGATAAAGAGCTAGCTAAAATGTTAGGCTTTGCAGCTGACAATCATAGATTTAGAGTTACACCAAACAAAACTACTTATGAGGGAGAAAATCCGCTCGATCTTGCATTACATTCATTACTCTATGTTCATTTGGACGAGCTGAGCACTGATGAAAACTTATATGATGGAAGGCCCTCAACTGTTTTAAGAGCTCTTCCATCAGGGAAAGCTGCATATTGCGATTATGAAATTATACAATTCCCTAATTTACAGTTTAAAAGATTAGTTTGTGGGAGGGTCGGATCATTTAATATAAAAATTGCAGACAAAACAGGGAAAGTCGTGAAATGTGATAACCTACACATTGTTTTGGAAATAAAATAATAAGTTGTACTAAAAAATGTCGCGGGGGCCAGAAGAATCAGGAGTTACATTAGCGCCTGTAAGGTGTATAACCTTAGAATTAAAAGACCTTGCAGACGTTGCGGACTTTGAACAGAACGGTGAGATAGGCGCTTTGTATGGTTTTGAGTACACTAAAGATGGTGATTATAAACGCAAAGAGGTTGGCGACAGCAAAAGGTTTCCTAAACTAGAACAACTACGCAATGTAGAAGCAAATAATGCTGGCCAGTATGAATATAAAATAGTTCGAAAACCTGACAGCAAATGGCACTTAGAACCATATTTAGAATGGGAAATAAAATTTGAATTCATAAGCCCATTTACATTTTTTAGCCGTCAAAAAAGTTTCAGAAAAGCATTCAACTCTGGCCCTTTACATGTAAGTCTTATGCCAGAGGACAATAGTCGGAAAGAGATTGAAATAACGCCGTATGGGAAAAAACAGTACATCCTCCACAGAAGAGAAACGGTTTTAATGGAAGCTTCTACAAAATTACAGTTCTTTCCACATAGGAAATTAGGAGACACGTTCACAATGATATTTGAAATTTCTGTCTTTAAAGATGTGGAGAGGGATGGGGTTGTGGGCGTTAGTGACGTCCTTATAAAAGGAATTAATATTAGCTGGCAAAACTTAAACGTTAAACGTCTTAAGGTTACCATCGTCGTTCTTCACAATGGTGAGGATATTAAGGTCATAACAACAAGCAACAAAATCAATGTTGACTTAAATAGAAACAATCATACAGAACTGAATTGGATTAATCTTACACATTTAGGCCTCATAGGGTTTTATTATACTGAACAAGTTTTGACGGAGAGTATGATAAAAATAATAACTGGATTAGATTAAATTCTGTTATAAAACTATGGAGCAGACGACTTTAGTGTCAATGACAATGTTAAACTTTATGATAAAAACCCCATTGTTCACTGATTTGTGGACAGACTGGTTGTGGAAAAACAATATTTGTCCTCGACCTATTACAAACAGTTTATCGTTATAATTTTGATCATATAGTAATTTTCTGCCCCACACTTAAATGGAACAAAGCATATAATGATAGAAGGTTTATATGGACGGATGATGACATATATTTGATTGATCCCAGCAATAAGCTGAGTGAGTGTTTAGAACACTTTTATAAATTGTTTGAGGGAACGCAGACACTATTTATTATAGATGACTGTTCGGCAGAAAGAGACATAGTTAAAAAGAGAAACACTTTATCAAAACTGGCTTTCAGTGGAAGACATGCTGGAATAAGTGTGTGGATTTTATGTCAAAAATATAACTCAGTTTTAAAAGACTTTAGAGAACAGTTAAAGACTGTAGTTTTATTTCACATGAAAGACAGAGACGCATTTGATGACTGTATGCGCGAAAATGATGTTATTGAAAATGATCAGGAAAAACGCAGGATTAAGCAAAAACTAAAACCTGAAAAGTTTAGTAAATTAGTATTGAAAACGGATAATCCTACACAGTATGTTTGTTTGTAGATAATCGTTATTTTTTGGTTATTGAAGTCTTACTTGTCAGAGAACAGTAAAAGGCGGGGTCTAGGTTCAACCGCCCGAAACTGGTTGAGGGCGGTTGAGCTAGACCGCGCCTTTTACTGTTCTCTGTTTTAGTTTCACGTGAACTGGGTTCATATAACCGTGAAAACCCAGCGCGCATGCGCGCACATACACACATACACACACACACCTACGCACGCACGCACACACACACACACACACACACACACATTGTGGCTTGCACAATTTTTCATAAACGCTTCTGGTCGTTTCCTCTGCCCACAACTCACAATCAGCTTATACATCTATTAACCGAAAATTCAACATCTCAGTTATGTACTCAACATCCATCCAATGCATGTTCCGAACGATGGTTGTAGGTAATTTCGGATTTTGTTTTACATTAGCCGCCGGTAGTCAACAAAACTACTCTCCTAGCCCTCAACCACAAATTCACATGCCCTACTGTCCCACCAGCGCGCACGCGCGTGTACGCGTGTCTATGTGAGTGTTCACACGTGCATGCATGTAATTGTGTGTGTGTGTGTGTGTGTGTGTGTGTGTGTGTGTGTGTGTGTGTGTGTGTGTGTGTGTGTGTGTGTGTGTGTGTGTGCGTGCGTGCGAGTGCTTCTGCGCATGTGCATGCATTGTATTCACACGCACAGGCGCACGCACATGTGCGTGTGTGTGTGTGTGTGTGTGTGTGTGTGTGTGTGTGTGTGTGTGTGTGTGTGTGTGTGTGTGTGTGTGTGTGCACGCGAATGCGCTCAAATACGCATGTATGGAAAGTGTGTGTGCATAGGCCTACGTGTGTGTGTGTGTGTGTGTGTGTGTGTGTGTGTGTGTGTGTGTGTGTGTGTGTGTGTGTGTGTGTGTGTGTGTGGCGCACGCACCTGTGTGTGTATGTGTGTGCGCGCGCGCGCGTGTGTGTGTTTTAGAGAGAGAGAGAGAGAGAGAGAGAGAGAGAGAGAGAGAGGAGAGAGAGAGAGAGAGAGAGAGAATCTGGATTCGGTGTGTCGCAATAGCGCATATTGACTGTGTAATAAGCATCATGCTGTCCTCTCTACTATCATGGTACTGATCCATACTTTCCGAGTTGTTGCGGTTTTGTTGTTGTTATATTTGTTTTTCTGGCGACTTGCGCGCTCTCTCATGGAACACTATAAACGCGTGATTTGAAAGAGAAATTGAGAGATTTACGGCAGTGTTGACAGGTATGATAAAGATTCTGTTTGGTTAGTCTACTCGAACATTTTTTTCATGGGGAAAAAAAAAAGAAGAGGGACTTTTTAATGCAGAGTAGGTGTTTCATAAAACACGTGAATCCCCTGCCCTTCTCCTTGTCCTCTACACTATTTTTCCCCCAGGGGGACTGTGGAAGGAAATAAAACAACGTTCAGTTCCGTCATGATGCACCTAATCCTCAGAACGGCGCAATGTAGGTCAAAGAAAACAACAACGTACAACGTTATCAGCAACATGGCGACCTGTTCGAGGCTCCGCGATTATTACCAGCGTCCATGTGTGTGTGTGTGTGTGTGTGTGTGTGTGTGTGTGTGTGTGTGTGTGTGTGTGTGTGAGCGCGCGCGCGCGCGCGCGCGCGCGCGCGTGTGTGTGTGTGTGTGTGTGTGTGTGTGTGTGTGTGTGTGTGTGCGCGCGCGCGTGTGTGTATGTGTGTGTGGTGTGGTGTGGTGTGTGTGTGTGTGTGTATGTGTGTGTGTGTGTCTGCGCGCGTGCGCGAGTGTGTGTTTGTGTATGTGTGTGTGTGTGTGTGTGTGTGTGTGTAATTCATTTTTCATATACATTTTTTTCATGTATTTCAGTATTTTTTGTATGCTGCAAAAGTGGAAGGGAAAACTATGCTAGTGGGGCATCAACGAAGTTGGACACTGTCGCTCCGACTTCAAACGTGGGGGGGGGGGGGGGGGGGGGGGGGGGGGGGAGGGGGGGGATGATGAGGTAGCTGATTTGCAAGCCTGACAGACGTGTGTAGGTTGTCCCGGGGCCAGCTGAAATGAGATGGTAAAGATAAGGAAAGACCGCCAAAGATGAGAGTGAGATGAAGGAAGAGGCGTTTCAGGGTTAGGACACGCATACCTCGGGAGGAAAAAAGCGAGGCACAAGAGTTTCTCCGTGGGAAGTAAGAGCTGGCAATTCTGGATACTGGTGGTGATTTCTAAACAAAAAAAGGTGGTATGTGGCTACGTGGATCAGTATATCCATCTTTAATGACGGATCCTTTGTTAAACTGCGAAGTAACCTTTTCGCATCGAGAGTGAGTGGCCTTGCCGATCATAATCCGGAAAAATAATGTTTATAGGTAGAAAGTGGAGTGACTACAGGCAGGAGTTGAAGCGATAGGATGAAAAGATGTGTCACCTGACCACCAAACGAATGCAACGAACACACGACGGTACGAAAGCGACGCGTTTCGACCCTGGGTTCTTCTAAGACCAACAGAAAAACGACCAACAGACACGAAGAAAACAAGAGCAGCTTATTGCCTGCGCCTCTTCTTTTCAGGTGAGTGGGAAGCGTTGTATTGTGGAAGGTATCTGTCGGCGGTACAATGGTAATTTCCCCGATACTGTTCGTGCTGGCAATGGAACTCATCTTGAAAGCAGCAACAAACAACGCGAGACAAACAGACCTTGGCGATGGATACAAGATGCCTCCTCTCAAGGCCTTCATGGATGACACTACAGTGATTTCATCCAGAGAAGACGAGACACGTCATGTGCTGGAGAGGCTGGACGACATAGTTGCCTCATCCAGAATGAAGTTCAAGCCAAAGAAATCACGGAGTCTCTCACTGAGGAAAGGAAAAGTGGCCGAATCTGTGGTCTTCAGTGTTGCCAACCAGGCCATTCCAACAGTCACAGAAGAACCAGTCAAGAGCCTTGGAAGATGGTATGATGATACGCTGAAAGACACACAAAGAACAAAAGAAACCAAGCAGATGGCGGAAGAAGGCTTGGAGACCATTGACCAGTGTGGGCTCCCTGGCAAATACAAGGTCTGGTGTCTGCAGTTCATGCTGATACCAAAGCTCCTATGGCCTCTGATGATATACGACATCTGCACCAGCACAGTGGAGGCAATGGAAGCCAAAATCAACAAGTTCACAAGGAAATGGCTTGGTGTCCCACCCTGTCTGACTGACATCGCGCTGTACTGTCGCCAAGCAAAGCTCAAACTACCACTGAAATCCACCCTGGAGGAATACAAAGCAGGGAAGATCAGACTTCAAAGCATGCTGGAGGACTCAGGAGACAAGGTGGTAGAAGCAATCAAGCCCCAGCTGAAGACAGGCAGAAAATGGAAAGTTCAAGAGGCGATGGATTCTGCAAAAGAAAGTCTCAAGATCAGAGAAATAACAGGACACACACAGACCAACAGACAAGGACTGGGGTGACCAAAACTGAATGGTGGTCAAAGGCCAAAGGAAAAGCCAAAAGAGACATGATGGTTCAGGAGATGAGAAAAGAAGAAGACCAAAAAAGACTCCAAAAAGCAGTCCAGCAGAGCCAGCAAGGGCAATGGACAACGTGGGAGAATGCACTCCAAAGAAGTCTAACTTGGAATGACATTTGGCACATGGCCCCTCTCAGGATCAGCTTCATTCTCAGATCTGCATATGACCTTCTGCCCTCAAATGCAAACCTGGTGAAGTGGGGGAAAACAGACGATCCTGCATGCCCCCTCTGCCATAAAAAACAAACAGTGGAGCATGTTCTAAGCTCATGTAACGTAGCCCTGGCTCAAGGAAGGTACACATGGAGGCACAACCAAGTGCTCAAAGAAATTGTACAAGTAGTCTGGGCTAGTACCAACACCACAAAAGGGAGAATCAGGACTCCAGGGGGGCAGCAGAGGGACATCCGGAGTCATGAACCGGGTGTGGCCCAACCCCCCTAGAGTGTCAGGAGATAAGGGCCGAAACACTTGCTTGAAGGGGGCTTCTCTTCTGAGGACTCTCTGCTGCCACGCTCTCCACGAGTTTCTTTCTACTGTAAGTCAGTCTGAAAAGGGAGAGGAAGGGAAAGGAAACAGAGGTAAGCTGGTTGGAGGGTGGGGTGTGGGGGTGGGGCGAAGGAGGTGGAAGAAAA
>CM031607.1:42398998-42414434 GCA_018398815.1 Conus ventricosus | reverse complement strand
CACCAGCAATCTAACACAAAGGCAAGTATAGCGAGACAGAGCACAAGACTTATCTTGCTTTGACGGCAGGCCGAAGGTGAATGATGGTAAAGAAGTTGACACCGGCTTCTTCCGGAGGCGGAAGTGGGGTGACGTCACGTGACTGTCTATGACTGCATTGGCCACGGATAAAATTCGGCCTCACAGAGCTGGCTAACTGCCGTTGAATGCTATGGTCTGACATGGTACAGTATATGACGCCAAACATGTCTCTTGGAAAACTACAGCTGAGTACATTTTAACACAAACTGAATAGGTGGATTTCAGGTTACCAAATTTCAGTTTATTACCTGTGAGCAAATGTGAAACAGAAACTCTCAGTAATAAAAACTGAAAGGTCAAAATAGTTCTTCCACATTCATCGAATAAAATATAAGCCTTTTGTTTAACAATATGCACTTCACATATGTTGAACATATACAGGCATGTAACACCTAAGATAAATGAACTGCTACACATCCAATATTAAGATTAAAAACTAAATGTACAGTATATCTACACAATAATGTTCCAGCTCCACTATGGAACATGGCAGACAGGAAATAAAAGCAGCACTATAATATACCATGTATGATTTACTTTTGAATTTCTTCAGAATCAAAACACACTTTTTCAAAATGTCAAAATCTTTAATACAAAAAACATATACCTGGACTCTGTTCTTGCTTCGTTAAGTGACAGCTGCTGTTACTTCAAGTGCGTTCTTTTTCCCTTACAAATGATACTCTCTGTACATTTGGACTATTTATTCACATTTTCATCTGCTGACTGACCCTTCACAGCTGCCCAGTCAAATAATGTGATTCTATTCCCTACACAGCTCAGTATTCCAACCATGGCCTGGTCAGATTCACTGACCACTGAACACTATGGCCTGACAGTAAATAACACAGTTTAAATTTTGTTTTTTTTCAATTTCTGTTTTAAAATCTTTTTTCCATATGTTTCTCTGGTTTGTGTGAATATGCCAGAATTTATTACTGCCAGTGTATTTTATGCATAAAGAGATTATCTATATAGGTCTCATGAATGAAGGAAGTTCACCTCTGCATTCAATCATTATGAAATTGACCAATGTGCTATCACTTGATAAGATCAGTTTCATTAAAAACAAACTCCACAGGATAAAATCTGTCAAGATGCACTCTGATCAGCATTTGACTACATTCTTCATGCAATGAAAATGACAACAGTGATGTCACATTTCAGTTTATTCTATGAATAAGTTGAAAATATCAGACATTCTGCACTCTGTGGATGGAATCACAGACATAATGTGCAGTGACTGTCGGCTTCAGACAATATGTGGATTTAAGGATTGCCTGAAAGCCCGTGACACATATAAAAATGTGCATATGCACACACATACACACAAACTCACACATGCTCATGCATGCACACACACACACACACACACACACACACACACACACACACACACACACACACACACACAAAGTATTCACGTAAACTTACAGACAGACAGCCTCATACACACACAACACACACACACACATTTTTATATGAGCATATATATTATTCATAACAGCATCTGTTGGGACACTACAGTCCTTTTCAATCTCGTGACAATGCAAACTCATCAACAGGAGCTCTAAGACAAACCTGCCACTTCGTCTCCAAAGCTTCCAGCATGGCTTTCTTGGCATCCTGCTGTTGTTGTTTCTCGACAGATTCATCATACTGCAATTCAGAAGTAAATCAGAATATTTGTCATGAAGCTTTCTCGTTCTTTAGGGTTCAGTCATCCTGCTCCTCCTTTCAACCTCCTGATCCCCTACTTCTTTCTTTGCTTCTATCACTTTCTATTGCCTTTCTCGCGCTTCTGGTCATACACACATTTACATATACAACCACACAGACATGTACAAGTACACACACACAAACTTAAATGCCCACTCAAATACACACTACACTCACACTCACACACACACACACACACAACACACACAAAATTACTGAAAACCTTTCCAAACTCTGGCAAATACAAATACATAAGTAAAAAAGACATTGGCAAACGAATGTTCACCTGATGTCGAAGGGATGTTTTTGAGAGTTGATGATAAAGCCAGATTAGGTTTTGATATTAAAATATTATAATTATAGTCTCTTTAACAATTTCTGTTTGTGTCATGACACTTCTTATCCCACAACAGTCTGGCTGGCATCAACAGCAATTTCTTCTTTTTTTTAATGCAAAGATGACGCTTGACTGAAGCCAAGTATATTTAATTTGCCTTTTTTTTCACGAAACAATGTTCTTCCTGCTTTCAGTCAGAAAGACTGCATTATGCATTATGTTCTGCAAAAAAACAGCCACTCAGTTTCAGTTCTGTGATAACAACACAGAAAAACACATGGACTGCGGCGCATTTACCAAGAAACAGAAGCTGGGAGCAAACTGCCAGAGATGTCAGCCCTTTTTTCATCATTCCAGACAACAGAACAGAAAATTTGTCAGAACATTTTTCAACGATTTTATCATGACAGTGGCATATCCTAAAAACAAAATGAATAGATGTTCATTCTATTTCATTACCTGCTCATCAGTTAGAAAAATGTAAAATATGAAAGCAGGTCTAATGTGTGTACCAGACGGTCAGTTAAATCGAAAGGAGGTTCTATAATTCCTATATTAAGTCACACAGGCATACCAAAATACTTACCTTGACATCGCTCAATGGCCTGCAACCAGGTACACTTTCTCAATGGAGATCACCCAAGGCTGACTTCGCAATCGTCTCAATGGAATGTGTAATGTGATCTTTCCAATCAAGCCTGTAAAAATTACATATATCTGTTAAATTTGTCTTAGCATAAGAACATAAGACTAAAAACTTCATATGCATCATTCACCATCACAAACAAAATGACCAAAGGATAAACAAATTTGTATTATGAAAGCAGGGGGTGGGATGGATGTGTTCCATCTACCAAATCTTTTCTCTGAAGGCTGGGAAGTTCGTTTTATCTGTTATCAGCAGAGGGTAGAGGGATATCTTGTCTTGTAGCAACTGAAGTAAAAAAAAAATTTAAAAAAAATGAATAAACAGATAAACGACAATAGGTTCTTCCAGCACAAACACCTTTCAAAACTGATGCAACAGCACACTTTTCCATTAATTAACGCCCTCTCCCCTTTTTTTCCGGATATTTCAGGGCCTGAGCTGTTCCTACATATTGACATGTTGTTGAAGAAGCAGACACAGCAAGACGTGACTCTGCACACAAGAGTTAGCAGGACTTGTCACGTTTTAGTCAAAGCAGGCCAAGACATCACCACATGGTTGAACTCCGGAGGTGAGTGCAATTACTGCTCAAGAACTTCGTATCTATTTTTTCCCCCCCCAATATATTTTTACTTTAGTTCATCATATATGTCATATCTTCACCAAACATTTTTACAAAATAATTATAGAGAAATCGTATGGATAGACAGGTCTTTTATTGTCCCAAAATCAGGATAACTCTCCACATATCTCAGAGGTGTGAGCTTCCAAGATATTGTTGCACTGTTCAAATTCTGAGTAAATCTCAGTCTGTAGTATTTTCCAAGGAAGCGGCGAGAAGGAGAGGGAGGGGAGAGGGGCTGTCTGTGTGTGTGTGTGTGTGTGCAACCATTCAATACAGTTAGGCATGTAAAGAAAAAGATACCCCCCCCCCCTCCCACCTTCCTTAGTTACTGTTTTTTTTTTAACTTCTAATACTCGTTTCACCTGTACTACTTGCAGTACATTAAAAAGGCTGGAAGTATCTACGATTTGCAAAGGGGAAAGGCTAAATGCATAAAGATTAAGTGGGACAGGGAGGGCTGAGAAAACACCCAGTCTCCAGAGCCATCAGAAAGACAGGCAAGAGGAAAGAGAAAAAATAAGACATGGAATGGACCAAAAAGTGGCTTGAAACAAGAGAAAAAAAGATGGGAAATACCAACCTACTTGCCTGCCATCAACCTCAAAACAAAACCAAACATTCTGGAAATATGTGACAGTGAAACACACATGGGCCTCGGGTACAGTGAAGTCTCTATCAAAGTACCTGTAACATCCCCTGGGTAGGTGTATTGGAACCATCAAAGTTCAACCACTCAGTATACCCGTAGCCTAGCTATTGGGGAAGAGAAAAAAACACATCCTGATCTCCTGATACTGCTGAAGAAAGCAGGTCTGGTGAGAGCTATCACCGAGTTCCTTTGGACTAGTTGGAAGGTGTAAAGAGCCTGTTACCAACCTCTGCTGCAGGCTATGCAGAGAAGTGATATAGATCTACAGCAAGCAAGAAAGGTGAATGCACATAGCCACTAAACTTTATCACTGATGACAGCGAGCCTGTTTATGAGCCAACGGAATCATCATCATGATGAAAGGTACTCTGAGAAGCCACAATCAACGGCCCAATCATATTCCAGACAAAACATTAGATGTGGGTTCCTCCACTGAAATCATAAAAAAGGTTGAGACTGATTGTCAGCACTAACATCACATCACATTGTGCTACACAGCCATACTGATGGACAAGGCCCATCCAGCATACATACAGCATGGAGAACACACACACACACACACACACACACACACACACACACACACACACACACACACACTTTTTTTACTAACCTGATTTTACTTCGAGAGGTATATCTAAACTTTTGAGAGCATCTTTCTTCAATGGCAGGTTTTCCAATTCCACAGCTCCTGCAAAAAACAAAATGCTGTTCCATAAACTGGTACCACTGGGTTGTGAAAAAAAACTAAAAAACACAACAAGCTAGCCACCACATCCAAGAGATAATATTGGTTAACTTAAGTACAGACATAAATTTCAATACAGTCACTTACAAAGTTCATCAATATTTGTCAGCACTTCTTAGTCAACACGAACAAATTTCTGTATACTACTATTTCCCATCATCTACAAACTGTAGCTACCTGGTGTGCTACATAACAAGCCTTTAAAACAGCACAAGTGAAGCCTCTCTCCCCATCTCTCTATGCCATTCATCTTTTTCTCCTTTTTCTCTGTCATACTACAACACATGCACACAGACACACTGGCATATGCACATACAGTCACACACATACACATTTCGACCAGGTACACACACAGGTACACAGGCCAGTGTACAACCACATCTACATAACCACATCAGTATTTACTTGTCATTTCATTCGATGTCAGCTTAATTAAAGTTTCACATTCAAAGGTCTTTAATTCAAACTCCATGTTCTTCTTGTGCATTTTCCTTTTTCTCCATGATCTTTATGTCACTGACGTGAAGTTTGTGTTTGGCTCTAAAGAGAAGGTCTACTGTCAATTATCATGTCAAGTTTTCAGTATCCCATGATTTAAGGTCATTTTCTAATGGCATTAGCATATTTTCAATATTATAACATCTCTTGACTGCAATAATCTGGGCTGGACATTCAAGTTTCTAAGAACAAATAAAAACATAACAAGTTGCTTGTATCAGCTTAACGGCAAGGATTCATGTCAAATAAATGCAATGGTGGCCAAATACTGCATGTAAACTGGAAACTTCTCAAAAAACCTAGCAACTGGGTAATGAGCAACAAAAAGGCTATTTTTTTGCAGCACCCTTTTCACACAGAAGAAATCTGATGATGGATCAGGCCATTCTGAACATGTACATTAAAATATTCAAAATATTCAACATATAAAGCAAAAAGACCTGCCTTGCATCAAACCAATGACAGCTGGGTGGTATTGAGATTCTCCACATATTCTCCAACATAAGTGTTGAGAACCCATGCTGCCAGTCCTCCAACATGACAACAGTACCACCAGCTGCTTATCTCAACACAGACGTCTTTGACATTCCTGCAAAATCATGATTAAACAGAAAACATTGGTTAATGATGATCCTTCAACAAATGGAAAACAATGATATATATATATTCAATTAAACCAATACAATTTTGGGGATACTAGAGAGTAACAGCCCTGAGCTATCTAGATTTTTTTTTTTTAAACTGAAAATCATTCATTCACTGAACCTGAATCAGTCTAACTCCTCCACCTACCCCCCACCCCCACCCCCAAAAAACATTGTTGAATCACCATCCTGTGCATCATTCTCTTAAGAAAAATGTATCCCAAAAGGAAACAGTTTTCCTCTAGCAGAAAAAAAAAAAGAGAAACACACTTAAAAAATTATTTTCCTCAAAATTAAAGTACAAATAAGAAACAACTGTACCAAATGAAAATTACTTTACGCAGAAAGAACATCTGTAAATCAACTAATATTGACAGCATTTCCTAACCAGATATGTGTTTGATTTCTCCACTCACTACAGTGTAATATATAAACCACCAATGCAAGTTCAATTCATTCAACGAATTTCCATGTACAAGTTTTTAAAAAAAGAACATTTTTTTAAAGACATACTGTGTGCCCAGTCACTCTTTTCTGCAGTGTTCTTCTAATTTCCCTCAACCGTTTCCTTCAACAGAGAAAAAGTGTGTGTGTGTGTGTGTGTGTGTGTGTGTGTGTGTGGGGTGTGTGTGTGTGTGTAATAAGATTTTTGGCAGAGGTTGCAAACAGCTACATATCTGAAAAGAATGAAGCTATTTTTTTTCAATTTTGAAAAAGGAATCTTTTCTGAGCAATTATGTCAACTTGCATTACTGCAGAATGCTGATAACTTTATCTTGGAGATTAAAATGCACCAAACAATTTGCAAACAAAAACAATGAAACTTAAAAGATACTGCATAATAACAACTGTACTAGACACTTACAGAAACAGGGTTGTGTTTACCTGTAATCACAAGCATTTCATTGGTTCAGATAACTAAATACAGACTAAAATATTGGTCTCTAGTACTGCATACTGATTTAATTTTTATCTGATGAGATATTGGCAATAAAAATTTGACCATTGCATTTGTAGCACTTGACTATTACCATTTAGTAAGACCAGGCTATCACAATGCCTTTGCCATTTGTCATATCACTTACGACCATAATTACAGAAAAATGACTGAGCATAACTCTACTCCCGCACAAGAAAAAATAAGACAGCTAATTTGTCTTTTTCAGTTCACATATAGACTAACCACACCAAATGACTCATTTAATGAGACAGAGCCATGAAATTAACAAGTTACATGCATGACAAGTCTTAAAACATTCAAAAAGCGACAGCTACTAGTACTTATGAAGCATAGGCCCAGCATCTTGTCATCAAAGTCATAACATAATGAACTTTCTAACAAGAAAAACTAAAACTTTACTTTCAAATGTAACAAACCAAGCTTGATGACTGCTATAGTATAATTAGAAAATGTTAGGGTTGGTGCTAGCTATTTTCAGCACTCACGCTTAGTCACAGCCTGATACTGTGATACTCATAGTGATATTGTCACTAACTAGTGTCAGATCCTCTACTTCACTCATGAACTTGCTCTGAGACTGATTCAGATAATTCTTTGAAAGCATTGATCAATCATAATAATAATAATAATAAGGAACATTTAGTGCGCTTAATCTTAAACAAAAGCCCTAAGCGCTTACAGCAATAAGCCCTAACACACACACAGACACACACACACACACACACACACAAACACACACACGCACACACACACACACACACACACACACACACACACACACGCACACACACACACACACGCACACACCCACACACCAGCGAAGGAGCAGAAAAATATATGTTTTGAAGAGAGTAGTTTTGAGGGAGGACTTGAAAGAAGAAAGACTGTTTGAGTTTCGGAGTGCATAAGGGAGATTGTTCCAGCAGGAAGGAGCCTGAAAAGAAAAAGAACGTTCACCAAGTGTTCTGGCCCGAAAACGAGGGATTTGCAGAATGCGAGTGTCAGAGGAAGAGCGAAGCTGTCTAGAAGGAGTATAGGTCGACAGAAGTTTAGAGAGGTAAGATGGAGCGAGGCTGTCCAATGCCTTGTACAGAGCAAAGAAAGTTTGTACTTGATGCGTTTTTCAACAGAAGCCAGTGCAAAGATTTAAGCATCCCTCTTACCTAGAGTTTAAATTCTCATGTGTGCTGTCTGCTATTTCCACATTCCTTGAAAGCATTGATCAATCATCCCTCTTCTCTACAGGTTTGAATTCTCACGTGTGCTGTCTGCTATTTCCAAGCCGACAGTCAGTGAGAGGTACTGATCATTTATAATGTTTACCTGTCCCTTCAATTAGAAATTTGATGTCCATCTCTCTTTAGAAAAAAAAAACACCTTAGTCATAACCCAGTCTTAGTATCGAGGGAAAGGTCCCTTGTTCTGGAACATCCTCGGCGAAACTGAACCCGTTCCCCACCCCATGATTTGCCAAGACGCGAACTGGTGTTCTACCAGTCATTCCGCCCCTAAACTAATAATGATCTGCATATCTTTACCACTCTTTGACTGTCCTTGATCATATGATCAATATCGTCTATCACTGTAAGTAGTCACTCACAACGCACATACACTCAGACTCGTGTATGATCTACTCATCTGGTACTAATAGCTACTGATTACATCCGTCTGCTAGTATTGTTGCATTGATCAACTCGATCAAGACAACACCACGCACTATACTTGTATAATACAATTGCACAACACGTAATACACTGACTCCACTGAGTGATACACATCACAATACACAAACCACTACAGAAATTCAACTCATAAATTGCGTGAGACTATCCGTCAACGAACTAAAAGCGTTTCGTTGGAACAGTCGAAGGTTGGCGGAAGTCGGTTGAATGGTGCAGTCAAGGACGATAAACAAGCGAAAATCAATGACAGACATAATTATAGCGCACTAACTCGTTCGAACACCATCGACCAGGCCTAGTGGCACTGAATCGTGGACAAAACCGATTTATCGGTTTGATGAACGGCCAAAGTTCTTCGTTCTCTCCGGTGGCAACCACGATCAATCCTGAATTTTGCAACAGGGCTGAAGAGAGGTCACAAGGGAGAGAAAAAGAGAGAGACATAGAGGAGAGAGAAATTTGACTGTGCCAGATAGGGACCGACCATCAGCCCCACCATTAGACCAATATTGATTCAACCACTTCTAGCTGCTTAAAAAAAAAAAAAAAAAAAAAGACAAAACTTTGTGTGCTGGAGTTTCGCCAGAACCCTTCCAAAGGAGGCTATAACAGATGAAGCATGGACTTTTCTCGACTGAGGACGTTCTGGTCCCTGATGGTACGGGAAAATAAAGAAAAGTTTCGCTGGTCTGAGCGGCAGAGGAATCTGCAGTATGGCTGGCCATGTCCTCGCCTGGCCCTGGTTTGGAGTGGCTTCCGAGTTTTCATTTGACATGCACTTGATTATTGTTAATTTCGAGGATGGTTGTGAGGCTGCAGTAGTTTTTCTGTTCTCCGGTGTGGGACACTTCAATTTTTCAACCACAGCAGACACGCACAGTTAATGTTGATCGCCAGTCACCCATGACAAAACATGCTTGACTGCGCTGTACAGCCTCCACGTCCTGGATGTTTTCTGGATTCCTGGATTCCACAAACCGGAGGCATACTCGAGATGGGGTGAACGAGTGTTTTGTGGAACTGTTTTTTGACGTTTTATTGTTTTGTTTTCAGGGACTTTTAAGCTCGATGTATATTATACCACTCTCTTGCAAGATGACTGCCAAGTCCTTAAATTTGCTGACACTTTGGAGATCTTGAGTATGGAATGTGTTCTAAAGGAAGTGGTGGGTTTCCTTCTGGTGACATGCGTCATGCTGCATTTGTCTGGATGGAACTGAGTACATGTCCCTTTCAGCCTCCCATTTTCCCAGAGCTGCAAATCTTCCTGTAGCTCCTGCTCATCTTGTGCTTGAGCTTTCAAGCGGAAGAGGATGGCGTTGTCAATGAACAACCTGGCAAGGGAGGCAACACTGTCTGGAATGTCGTTGATAGATTTTGAGACAGGTCCAAAGACATTACCCTATGGAACACATGATTTCATGCTAAAAGAGTCAGAATGGCTTCGCTCTAAAACAACAACCTGGGGTCTCCCAGGAAACCAGCCGTTCATTGCTTGATATTCACCCATCCCACCCATTCCACCCATCCAAAAAACAGACAAATATGTAATCCCATCCCGAATAATAATGGTATTATCAAGCCAACATATTGTTTGCAGGACGCTAAAAGGGAAACAAAAATGGGTCTGTTGGTATGAGTGGAATTTCCTACACTATGTTTTACCATTTGCAAGAAAGCTGGATACTGATTTTACGTACATTTGCCTATTTCAAATGTGCTGGGAATATATGCGACTCCCTGATATGTGGAGAACTATTGCAACACCTGTTCTATATCTAGGCAAGCTTAGAACTGAAACTTCGAGTTATAGACTCATTTCATTAGATCCCATACTAGTAAAGTCACGGAGAAAACAGTGAATATCAGAATGATATTACTGTGATAAAAATAAGATATTTTCCTTATCTCGTGTTGGGTTTTTTAGACCAAAAAAAATCTACAACTTATCTCCTGATACGATCTTCTGGGCAAATTAAGAAACAGTTTTCAAAATGGAAAAGTATTTTTGCGTCCTTCTTTGTTCTGACTAAAACTTAGAGTATGGCGCAGCAGACTTATGTATAACAAACTGGTCAATCTTGTCACATATATATTAACGAATTTGTAAAAATCCTTTTTAATGGAAGACACGTAACTGCTTATGTGTGAGCCACTTTGTCAACCTCTAGGTCTGTAAATATAGGAGTTCTTCAGGTTCAATAAACTCTCCATTGTTATTAAACACTATGGAAGAGAGGCCGGCCGAGGAACACATGGCGACGTGACCGGACGCGGATGCCAAGAAGATGGGTCACACATGGGGGCAGCTGAAGAGACTGGCCCAGGACAGAGACAGCTGGAGGACCTTGTTGGCGGCCTATGTCCCGGGGGTGGAAGGGGGAGGGGCGATGGCATGACTAAACTAACAAATGTTTAATGAGTTACAATCGTGTTTTACATCATCTACATAGCTTATACAATATGCTGTGATACTGTTATGTGGATAATCTGATCCTTACTCCCACCAAGAGAGAAATGCAGTCTTACTACAGGTTACCGACAGATAAATTTGACTGCACTCACGGAATGGCTGGCTTTAATATGATCTGGGAAAACATTTAATAAGATTGTAGCAGAAGAACGGTGTGTCTGTCTGTCACTTTGTGTGTCAGCGTATTGGTATGTTAGCTCAAAATCCGTGGATCCTACTGCAGTTACACTATTACAAAGTTACGATTTTTCCCCCATTAGATTTTTACAACAGAGAGCAGAAGGGGTGGGGGTGGGGTTCCCTATTTCTGAAAGCTGTAAGACTAACAGCACGGATTCTGCTATCGAATGGGGAGAGGAGGGGAGGGGGTGCATGCATTATGCTGATGACGAACAAAATGTGTACAACGTCCTAAAAATTCGCAACAGCTTTCAGCAATTGACGCGGAGCGACCCCAAAAGTGATACAGTTTTAGCGGCACAGAACAGGTCAGGCGATTCCCCGGCAAACGACTCTTTCTGACATACGCACAATGTGTCTCTTGTTTTCTGCACAAATCCACAGTTAAGAGTACCAGTCTCCTCCAGCTTTGTCCTGGCGACTCAGTAGCCGGTGAACTAATTTGGGGCTAGACTGTCGCATTAGTTTTATTTTTAAAGCAAGCGGCGAGGAGACGTCGGGGTATGAACGAGGCCAACCAAAAAATGTGGGTCAACACAGCTTGCTGTTATCGTCCGTGTAGAGTTTACACGCCATGTTTTCTGTCAGCTGGAATCGCTTTGCAGGGAAAGTATACTGAAAAACCTAAACGTATTCAGTTCAATTCCAGGGTCAGATTTTTTTCAAAAATTATAGTTTCCTTTGCAAGGGATTTATTAAAGCCGGTCGGGGCCGGAATAGCTCCGTTGGTAGAGCGCCGGACTCGTAATCCAAGGGTTGCGGGTTCGAATCTCCGCCGAGCCGTTTCGGTGCAGGGGGATTTTTCCCTCGGAGTTAACATTAGTTCTGACTCTATTTCCCATACAGCCCTTCGAATGAGAATATAAACCGAGGTTCCGTGTGTGAAGGCATGCATAACATCTTGCACACACGTAAAATCCCATCACCAACTTTCGGAAGAGAAGGCCAGTTCGGCCGTTAGTATGGATGACACGTTACACATAGCATGCACCTTCCCCGAAGATGGAGAATGGCTGCCTTAATGGCGGGATAAAAAAAAAAACGGCCATACGCACAAAACTCCACTCCCTTTGTTGGTAGATGGTATTAATACTTGTCTGTCCATATAGGGAGTGTGTGCAGGAGTATCAGCCTGCGTACGCAGAAGAAGAAGCCGGCCGAAGGCAAAGGGGGGTTGGAATAATGAAGGGGAGTGAGGATGGAGGGAGGACAGGGATGGAGGGACGAGGGGAATGATGGGGTTAGAGGGAAACAGAGCGGAACGGAGGGGAGAGATGGGGAAGGGCGGCTCGTTACAGGCAACATCATGTCTCTCCTTCCTTTCCAGTCTTCATAGATATTTTGGTGACTTGTTTTGAGGGAGAACTTCTACCATTGGTTTCATAGCGTCTAGCTGCTGCAGATTTTCCAGACAATAAAACTTATCACACACTCCATCTGCTCTATCAAAAAGAAATAATAACAGTTTGTGAATGGTTTCTAGGGCTCTCCTGATAACTTATTCTCGTAACTATAGGCCTATGTCTTCAAGCAAGAAAACAACAAGGTGACTTTGTTAAGTATAGTGTTTCTGCATTCATCCACTTACGATTATTTCTATAAAACAAAATTACCTTGCCTTACCATTCGTCGTAATCATCATCATCGTCATAAATATTATTATTATTAATATTATTATTATTATTATCATCGTTATTACTATCATTATCATCATCATCATCATTATCCAGCCTTCCTGATTGCAAGCTGCAACGAGGTGACAAGCCTGACATGGCCTTTGCGGTCGGCTGGGCTGTAAGCAACATCAATCAAATCGAATCAGATCGCATTTTTTCTTCCACCTCCTTCGCCCCACCCCCCACACCCCACCCTCCAACCAGCTTACCTCTGTTTCCTTTCCCTTCCTCTCCCTTTTCAGACTGACTTACAGTAAAAGAAACTCGTGGAGAGCGTGGCAGCAGAGAGTCCTCAGAAGAGAAGCCCCCTTCAAGCAAGTGTTTCGGCCCTTATCTCCTGACACTCTAGGGGGTTGGGCCACACCCGGTTCATGACTCCGGATGTCCCTCTGCTGCCCCCCTGGAGTCCTGATTCTCCCTTTTGTGGTGTTGGTACTAGCCCAGACTACTTGTACAATTTCTTTGAGCACTTGGTTGTGCCTCCATGTGTACCTTCCTTGAGCCAGGGCTACGTTACATGAGCTTAGAACATGCTCCACTGTTTGTTTTTTATGGCAGAGGGGGCATGCAGGATCGTCTGTTTTCCCCCACTTCACCAGGTTTGCATTTGAGGGCAGAAGGTCATATGCAGATCTGAGAATGAAGCTGATCCTGAGAGGGGCCATGTGCCAAATGTCATTCCAAGTTAGACTTCTTTGGAGTGCATTCTCCCACGTTGTCCATTGCCCTTGCTGGCTCTGCTGGACTGCTTTTGGAGTCTTTTTTGGTCTTCTTCTTTTCTCATCTCCTGAACCATCATGTCTCTTTTGGCTTTTCCTTTGGCCTTTGACCACCATTCAGTTTTGGTCACCCCCAGTCCTTGTCTGTTGGTCTGTGTGTGTCCTGTTATTTCTCTGATCTTGAGACTTTCTTTTGCAGAATCCATCGCCTCTTGAACTTTCCATTTTCTGCCTGTCTTCAGCTGGGGCTTGATTGCTTCTACCACCTTGTCTCCTGAGTCCTCCAGCATGCTTTGAAGTCTGATCTTCCCTGCTTTGTATTCCTCCAGGGTGGATTTCAGTGGTAGTTTGAGCTTTGCTTGGCGACAGTACAGCGCGATGTCAGTCAGACAGGGTGGGACACCAAGCCATTTCCTGTGAACTTGTTGATTTTGGCTTCCATTGCCTCCACTGTGCTGGTGCAGATGTCGTATATCATCAGAGGCCATAGGAGCTTGGTATCAGCATGAACTGCAGACACCAGACCTTGTATTTGCCAGGGAGCCCACACTGGTCAATGGTCTCCAAGCCTTCTTCCGCCATCTGCTTGGTTTCTTTGTTCTTTGTGTGTCTTTCAGCGTATCATCATACCATCTTCCAAGGCTCTTGACTGGTTCTTCTGTGACTGTTGGAATGGCCTGGTTGGCAACACTGAAGACCACAGATTCGGCCACTTTTCCTTTCCTCAGTGAGAGACTCCGTGATTTCTTGGCTTGAACTTCATTCTGGATGAGGCAACTATGTCGTCCAGCCTCTCCAGCACATGACGTGTCTCGTCTTCTCTGGATGAAATCACTGTAGTGTCATCCATGAAGGCCTTGAGAGGAGGCATCTTGTATCCATCGCCAAGGTCTGTTTGTCTCGCGTTGTTTGTTGCTGCTTTCAAGATGAGTTCCATTGCCAGCACGAACAGTATCGGGGAAATTACCATTGTACCGCCGACAGATACCTTCCACAATACAACGCTTCCCACTCACCTGAAAAGAAGAGGCGCAGGCAATAAGCTGCTCTTGTTTTCTTCGTGTCTGTTGGTCGTTTTTCTGTTGGTCTTAGAAGAACCCAGGGTCGAAACGCGTCGCTTTCGTACCGTCGTGTGTTCGTTGCATTCGTTTGGTGGTCAGGTGACACATCTTTTCATCCTATCGCTTCAACTCCTGCCTGTAGTCACTCCACTTTCTACCTATAAACATTATTTTTCCGGATTATGATCGGCAAGGCCACTCACTCTCGATGCGAAAAGGTTACTTCGCAGTTTAACAAAGGATCCGTCATTAAAGATGGATATACTGATCCACGTAGCCACATACCACCTTTTTTTGTTTAGAAATCACCACCAGTATCCAGAATTGCCAGCTCTTACTTCCCACGGAGAAACTCTTGTGCCTCGCTTTTTTCCTCCCGAGGTATGCGTGTCCTAACCCTGAAACGCCTCTTCCTTCATCTCACTCTCATCTTTGGCGGTCTTTCCTTATCTTTACCATCTCATTTCAGCTGGCCCCGGGACAACCTACACACGTCTGTCAGGCTTGCAAATCAGCTACCTTCATCCCCCCCCTCCCCCCCCCCCCCCCCCCCCCCCCCCCCCCCCCACGTTTGAAGTCGGAGCGACAGTGTCCAACTTCGTTGATGCCCCACTAGCATAGTTTTCCCTTCCACTTTTGCAGCATACAAAAAATACTGAAATACAGAAAAAAATGTATAGAAAAATGAATTACACACACACACACACCACAACACACTACCAACACAACCCCAC
>CM031607.1:42382245-42397998 GCA_018398815.1 Conus ventricosus | reverse complement strand
AATGCGATCTGATTCGATTTGATTGATGTTGCTTACAGCCCAGCCGACCGCAAAGGCCATGTCAGGCTTGTCACCTCGTTGCAGCTTGCAATCAGGAAGGCTGGATAATGATAGATGATGATAATGATAGTAATAACGATGATAATAATAATAATAATATTAATAATAATAATATTTATGACGATGATGATGATTACGACGAATGGTAAGGCAAGGTAATTTTGTTTATAGAAATAATCGTAAGTGGATGAATGCAGAAACACTATACTTAACAAAGTCACCTTGTTGTTTTCTTGCTTGAAGACATAGGCCTATAGTTACGAGAATAAAGTTATCAGGAGAGCCCTAGAAACCATTCACAAACTGTTATTATTTCTTTTTGATAGAGCAGATGGAGTGTGTGATAAGTTTTATTGTCTGGAAAATCTGCAGCAGCTAGACGCTATGAAACCAATGGTAGAAGTTCTCCCTCAAAACAAGTCACCAAAATATCTATGAAGACTGGAAAGGAAGGAGAGACATGATGTTGCCTGTAACGAGCCGCCCTTCCCCATCTCTCCCCTCCGTTCCGCTCTGTTTCCCTCTAACCCCATCATTCCCCTCGTCCCTCCATCCCTGTCCTCCCTCCATCCTCACTCCCCTTCATTATTCCAACCCCCCTTTGCCTTCGGCCGGCTTCTTCTTCTGCGTACGCAGGCTGATACTCCTGCACACACTCCCTATATGGACAGACAAGTATTAATACCATCTACCCAACAAAGGGAGTGGAGTTTTGTGCGTATGGCCGTTTTTTTTTTTATCCCGCCATTAAGGCAGCCATTCTCCATCTTCGGGGAAGGTGCATGCTATGTGTAACGTGTCATCCATACTAACGGCCGAACTGGCCTTCTCTTCCGAAAGTTGGTGATGGGATTTTACGTGTGTGCAAGATGTTATGCATGCCTTCACACACGGAACCTCGGTTTATATTCTCATTCGAAGGGCTGTATGGGAAATAGAGTCAGAACTAATGTTAACTCCGAGGGAAAAATCCCCCTGCACCGAAACGGCTCGGCGGAGATTCGAACCCGCAACCCTTGGATTACGAGTCCGGCGCTCTACCAACGGAGCTATTCCGGCCCCGACCGGCTTTAATAAATCCCTTGCAAAGGAAACTATAATTTTTGAAAAAAAATCTGAGCCTGGAATTGAACTGAATACGTTTAGGTTTTTCAGTATACTTTCCCTGCAAAGCGATTCCAGCTGACAGAAAACATGGCGTGTAAACTCTACACGGACGATAACAGCAAGCTGTGTTGACCCACATTTTTTGGTTGGCCTCGTTCATACCCCGACGTCTCCTCGCCGCTTGCTTTAAAAATAAAACTAATGCGACAGTCTAGCCCCAAATTAGTTCACCGTGCTACTGAGTCGCCAGGACAAAGCTGGAGGAGACCTGGTACTCTTAACTGTGGATTTGTGCAGAAAACAAGAGACACATTGTGCGTATGTCAGAAAGAGTCGTTTGCCGGGGAATCGCCTGACCTGTTCTGTGCCGCTAAAACTGTATCACTTTTGGGGTCGCTCCGCGTCAATTGCTGAAAGCTGTTGCGAATTTTTAGGACGTTGTACACATTTTGTTCGTCATCAGCATAATGCATGCACCCCCTCCCCCTCCTCTCCCCATTCCGATAGCAGAATCCGTGCTGTTAGTCTTACAGCTTTCAGAAATAGGGAACCCACCCCCACCCCTTCTGCCTCTCTGTTGTAAAAATCTAATGGGGGAAAAAATCGTAACTTTGTAATAGTGTAAACTGCAGTAGGATCCACGGATTTTGAGCTAACATACCAATACGCTGACACACAAAGTGACAGACAGACACACCGTTCTTCTGCTACAATCTTATTAAATGTTTTCCCAGATCATATTAAAGCCAGCCATTCCGTGAGTGCAGTCAAATTTATCTGTCGGTAACCTGTAGTAAGACTGCATTTCTCTCTTGGTGGGAGTAAGGATCAGATTATCCACATAACAGTATCACAGCATATTGTATAAGCTATGTAGATGATGTAAAACACGATTGTAACTCATTAAACATAGTTAGTTAGTCATGCCCATCGCCCTCCCCCTTCCACCCCCCGGGACATAGGCCGCCAACAAGGTCCCTCCAGCTGTCTCTGTCCTGGGCCAGTCTCTTCAGCTGCCCCCATGTGTGACCCATCTTCTTGGCATCCGCGTCCGGTCACGTCGCCATGTGTTCCTCGGCCGGCCTCTCTTCCATAGTGTTTAATAACAATGGAGAGTTTATTGAACCCTGAAGAACTCCTATATTTACAGACCTAGAGGTTGACAAAGTGGCTCACACATAAGCAGTTACGTGTCTTCCATTAAAAAAGGATTTTTACAAATTCGTATAATATATATGTGACAAGATTGACCAGTTTGTTATACATAAGTCTGCTGCGCCATACTCTAAGTTTTAGTCAGAACAAAGAAGGACGCAAAAATACTTTTCCATTTTGAAAACTGTTTCTTAATTTGCCCAGAAGATCGTATCAGGAGATAAGTTGTAGATTTTTTTTGGTCTAAAAAACCCAACACGAGATAAGGAAAATATCTTATTTTTATCACAGTAATATATCATTCTGATATTCACTGTTTTCTCCGTGACTTTACTAGTATGGGATCTAATGAAATGAGTCTATAACTCGAAGTTTCAGTTCTAAGCTTGCCTAGATATAGAACAGGTGTTGCAATAGTTCTCCACATATCAGGGAGTCGCATATATTCCCAGCACATTTGAAATAGGCAAATGTACGTAAAATCAGTATCCAGCTTTCTTGCAAATGGTAAAACATAGTGTAGGAAATTCCACTCATACCAACAGACCCATTTTTGTTTCCCTTTTAGCGTCCTGCAAACAATATGTTGGCTTGATAATACCATTATTATTCGGGATGGGATTACATATTTGTCTGTTTTTTGGATGGGTGGAATGGGTGGGATGGGTGAATATCAAGCAATGAACGGCTGGTTTCCTGGGAGACCCCAGGTTGTTGTTTTAGAGCGAAGCCATTCTGACTCTTTTAGCATGAAATCATGTGTTCCATAGGGTAATGTCTTTGGACCCTGTCTCAAAATCTATCAACGACATTCCAGACAGTGTTGCCTCCCTTGCCAGGTTGTTCATTGACAACGCCATCCTCTTCCGCTTGAAAGCTCAAGCACAAGATGAGCAGGAGCTACAGGAAGATTTGCAGCCTCTGGGAAAATGGGAGGCTGAAAGGGACATGTACTCAGTTCCATCCAGACAAATGCAGCATGACGCATGTCACCAGAAGGAAACCCACCACTTCCCTTTAGAACACATTCCATACTCAAGATCTCCAAAGTGTCAGCAAATTTAAGGACTTGGCAGTCATCTTGCAAGAGAGTGGTAAATATACATCGAGCTTAAAAGTCCCTGAAAACAAAACAATAAAACGTCAAAAAACAGTTCCACAAAACACTCGTTCACCCCCATCTCGAGTATGCCTCCGGTTTGTGGAATCCAGGAATCCAGAAAACATCCAGGACGTGGAGGCTGTACAGCGCAGTCAAGCATGTTTTGTCATGGGTGACTGGCGATCAACATTAACTGTGCGTGTCTGCTGTGGTTGAAAAATTGAAGTGTCCCACACCGGAGAACAGAAAAACTACTGCAGCCTCACAACCATCCTCGAAATTAACAATAATCAAGTGCATGTCAAATGAAAACTCGGAAGCCACTCCAAACCAGGGCCAGGCGAGGACATGGCCAGCCATACTGCAGATTCCTCTGCCGCTCAGACCAGCGAAACTTTTCTTTATTTTCCCGTACCATCAGGGACCAGAACGTCCTCAGTCGAGAAAAAGTCCATGCTTCATCTGTTATAGCCTCCTTTGGAAGGGTTCTGGCGAAACTCCAGCACACAAAGTTTTGTCTTTTTTTTTTTTTTTTTTTTAAGCAGCTAGAAGTGGTTGAATCAATATTGGTCTAATGGTGGGGCTGATGGTCGGTCCCTATCTGGCACAGTCAATTTCTCTCTCCCTCTATGTCTCTCTCTTTTTCTCTCCCTTGTGACCTCTCTTCAGCCCTGTTGCAAAAATTCAGGATTGATCGTGGTTGCCACCCGGAGAAAGAAGAACTTTGCCGTTCATCAAACCGCATAAATCGGTTTTGTCACACGATTCAGTGCCACTAGCCTGGTCGATGGTGTTACGAAACGAGTTAGTGCGCATATAATTATGTCTGTCATTGATTTTCGCTTGTTTATCGTCCTTGACTGCACCATTCAACCGACTTCCGCCAACCTTCGACTGTTCCAACGAAACGCTTAGTAGTCCGTTAGACGGATAGTCTCACGCAATTTATGAGTTGAATTTCTGAGTGA
The DNA here is from genome assembly GCA_018398815.1 of Conus ventricosus. Taxonomy (NCBI): domain Eukaryota; kingdom Metazoa; phylum Mollusca; class Gastropoda; order Neogastropoda; family Conidae; genus Conus; species Conus ventricosus. The sequence continues at coordinate 42,393,606 of CM031607.1, read as the reverse complement.
GTTTGTGTATTGTGATGTGTATCACTCAGTGGAGTCAGTGTATTACAGTGTTGTGCAATTGTATTATACAAGTATAGTGCGTGGTGTTGTCTTGATCGAGTTGATCAATGCAACAAACTAGCAGACGAGATGTAGATCAGTACGACTATTAGTACCAGATGAGTAGATCAACATCGAGTCTGAGTGTATGTGCAGTGTGAGTGACTCACTTACAGTGATAGACTGATATTGATCATACTGATCAAGGACAGTCAAAGAGTGGTAAAGATATGCAGATCATTATTAGTTTAGGGGCGGAATGACTGGTAGAACACCAGATTCGCAGTCTTGGCAATCATGGGGTCACGGGTTCAGTTTCGCCGAGGATGTTCCAGAACAAGGGACCTTTCCCCTCGATACTAAGACTGGGTTATGACTAAGGTGTTTTTTTTCTCTAAAGAGAGATGGACATCAAATTTCTAATCTGAAGGGACAGGTAAACATTATAAATGATCAGTACCTCTCACTGACTGTCAGGCTTTGGAAATAGCAGACAGCACACGTGAGAATTCAAACCTGTAGAGAAGAGGGATGATTGATCAATGCTTTCAAGGAATGTGGAAATAGCAGACAGCACACATGAGAATTTAAACCTCTAGGTAAGAGGGATGCTTAAATCTTTGCACTGGCTTCCTGTTGAAAAACGCATCAAGTACAAACTTTCTTTGCTCTGTTACAAGGCATTGGACAGCCTCGCTCCATCTTACCTCTCTAAACTTCTGTCGACCTATACTCCTTCTAGACAGCTTCGCTCTTCCTCTGACACTCGCATTCTGCAAATCCCTCGTTTTCGGGCCAGAACACTTGGTGAACGTTCTTTTTCTTTTCAGGCTCCTTCCTGCTGGAACAATCTCCCTTATGCACTCCGAAACTCAAACAGTCTTTCTTCTTTCAAGTCCTCCCTCAAAACTACTCTCTTCAAAACATAATTTTTCTGCTCCTTCGCTGGTGTGTGGGTGTGTGCGTGTGTGTGTGTGTGTGTTGCGTGTGTGTGTGTGTGTGTGTGTGTGTGTGTGTGTGTGCGTGTGTGTGTTTGTGTGTGTGTGTGTGTGTGTGTGTCTGTGTGTGTGTTAGGGCTTATTGCTGTAAGCGCTTAGGGCTTTTGTTTAAGATTAAGCGCACTAAATGTTCCTTATTATTATTATTATTATGATTGATCAATGCTTTCAAAGAATTATCTGAATCAGTCTCAGAGCAAGTTCATGAGTGAAGTAGAGGATCTGACACTAGTTAGTGACAATATCACTATGAGTATCACAGTATCAGGCTGTGACTAAGCGTGAGTGCTGAAAATAGCTAGCACCAACCCTAACATTTTCTAATTATACTATAGCAGTCATCAAGCTTGGTTTGTTACATTTGAAAGTAAAGTTTTAGTTTTTCTTGTTAGAAAGTTCATTATGTTATGACTTTGATGACAAGATGCTGGGCCTATGCTTCATAAGTACTAGTAGCTGTCGCTTTTTGAATGTTTTAAGACTTGTCATGCATGTAACTTGTTAATTTCATGGCTCTGTCTCATTAAATGAGTCATTTGGTGTGGTATAGTCTATATGTGAACTGAAAAAGACAAATTAGCTGTCTTATTTTTTCTTGTGCGGGAGTAGAGTTATGCTCAGTCATTTTTCTGTAATTATGGTCGTAAGTGATATGACAAATGGCAAAGGCATTGTGATAGCCTGGTCTTACTAAATGGTAATAGTCAAGTGCTACAAATGCAATGGTCAAATTTTTATTGCCAATATCTCATCAGATAAAAATTAAATCAGTATGCAGTACTAGAGACCAATATTTTAGTCTGTATTTAGTTATCTGAACCAATGAAATGCTTGTGATTACAGGTAAACACAAACCCTGTTTCTGTAAGTGTCTAGTACAGTTGTTATTATGCAGTATCTTTTAAGTTTCATTGTTTTTGTTTGCAAATTGTTTGGTGCATTTTAATCTCCAAGATAAAGTTATCAGCATTCTGCAGTAATGCAAGTTGACATAATTGCTCAGAAAAGATTCCTTTTTCACAATTGAAAAAAAATAGCTTCATTCTTTTCAGATATGTAGCTGTTTGCAACCTCTGCCAAAAATCTTATTACACACACACACACACACACACACACACACACACACACACACACACACACACACACTTTTTCTCTGTTGAAGGAAACGGTTGAGGGAAATTAGAAGAACACTGCAGAAAAGAGTGACTGGGCACACAGTATGTCTTTAAAAAAATGTTCTTTTTTTAAAAACTTGTACATGGAAATTCGTGAATGAATTGAACTTGCATTGGTGGTTTATATATTACACTGTAGTGAGTGGAGAAATCAAACACATATCTGGTTAGGAAATGCTGTCAAATATTAGTTGATTTACAGATGTTCTTTCTGCGTAAAGTAATTTTCATTTGGTACAGTTGTTTCTTATTTGTACTTTAATTTTGAGGAAAATAATTTTTTAAGTGTGTTTCTCTTTTTTTTTTCTGCTAGAGGAAAACTGTTTCCTTTTGGGATACATTTTTCTTAAGAGAATGATGCACAGGATGGTGATTCAACAATGTTTTTTGGGGGTGGGGGTGGGGGGTAGGTGGAGGAGTTAGAACTGATTCAGGTTCAGTGAATGAATGATTTTCAGTTTAAAAAAAAAAAATCTAGATAGCTCAGGGCTGTTACTCTCTAGTATCCCCAAAATTGTATTGGTTTAATTGAATATATATATATCATTGTTTTCCATTTGTTGAAGGATCATCATTAACCAATGTTTTCTGTTTAATCATGATTTTGCAGGAATGTCAAAGACGTCTGTGTTGAGATAAGCAGCTGGTGGTACTGTTGTCATGTTGGAAGGACTGGCAGCATGGGTTCTCAACACTTATGTTGGAGAATATGTGGAGAATCTCAATACCACCCAGCTGTCCATTGGTTTGATGCAAGGCAGGTCTTTTTGCTTTATATGTTGAATATTTTGAATATTTTAATGTACATGTTCAGAATGGCCTGATCCATCATCAGATTTCTTCTGTGTGAAAAGGGTGCTGCAAAAAAATAGCCTTTTTGTTGCTCATTACCCAGTTGCTAGGTTTTTTGAGAAGTTTCCAGTTTACATGCAGTATTTGGCCACCATTGCATTTATTGACATGAATCCTTGCCGTTAAGCTGATACAAGCAACTTGTTATGTTTTTATTTGTTCTTAGAAACTTGAATGTCCAGCCCAGATTATTGCAGTCAAGAGATGTTATAATATTGAAAATATGCTAATGCCATTAGAAAATGACTTAAATCATGGGATACTGAAAACTTGACATGATAATTGACAGTAGACCTTCTCTTTAGAGCCAAACACAAACTTCACGTCAGTGACATAAAGATCATGGAGAAAAAGGAAAATGCACAAGAAGAACATGGAGTTTGAATTAAAGACCTTTGAATGTGAAACTTTAATTAAGCTGACATCGAATGAAATGACAAGTAAATACTGATGTGGTTATGTAGATGTGGTTGTACACTGGCCTGTGTACCTGTGTGTGTTACCTGGTCGAAAATGTGTATGTGTGTGACTGTATGTGCATATGCCAGTGTGTCTGTGTGCATGTGTTGTAGTATGACAGAGAAAAAGGAGAAAAAAGATGAATGGCATAGAGAGATGGGGAGAGAGGCTTCACTTGTGCTGTTTTAAAGGCTTGTTATGTAGCACACCAGGTAGCTACAGTTTGTAGATGATGGGAAATAGTAGTATACAGAAATTTGTTCGTGTTGACTAAGAAGTGCTGACAAATATTGATGAACTTTGTAAGTGACTGTATTGAAATTTATGTCTGTACTTAAGTTAACCAATATTATCTCTTGGATGTGGTGGCTAGCTTGTTTGTTTTTTTAGTTTTTTTTCACAACCCAGTGGTACCAGTTTATGGAACAGCAATTTTGTTTTTGCAGGAGCTGTGGAATTGGAAAACCTGCCATTGAAGAAAGATGCTCTCAAAAGTTTAGATATACCTCTCGAAGTAAAATCAGGTTAGTAAAAAAAGTGTGTGTGTGTGTGTGTGTGTGTGTGTGTGTGTGTGTGTGTGTGTGGTGTGTGTGTGTTCTCCATGCTGTATGTATGCTGGATGGGCCTTGTCCATCAGTATGGCTGTGTAGCACAATGTGATGTGATGTTAGTGCTGACAATCAGTCTCAACCTTTTTATGATTTCAGTGGAGGAACCCACATCTAATGTTTTGTCTGGAATATGATTGGGCGTTGATTGTGGCTTCTCAGAGTACCTTTCATCATGATGATGATTCCGTTGGCTCATAAACAGGCTCGCTGTCATCAGTGATAAAGTTTAGTGGCTATGTGCATTCACCTTTCTTGCTTGCTGTAGATCTATATCACTTCTCTGCATAGCCTGCAGCAGAGGTTGGTAACAGGCTCTTTACACCTTCCAACTAGTCCAAAGGAACTCGGTGATAGCTCTCACCAGACCTGCTTTCTTCAGCAGTATCAGGAGATCAGGATGTGTTTTTTTCTCTTCCCCAATAGGCTAGGCTACGGGTTATTACTGAGTGGTTTGAACTTTGATGGTTCCAATACACCTACCCAGGGGATGTTACAGGTACTTTGATAGAGACTTCACTGTACCCGAGGCCCATGTGTGTTTCACTGTCACATATTTCCAGAATGTTTGGTTTTGTTTTGAGGTTGATGGCAGGCAAGTAGGTTGGTATTTCCCATCTTTTTTTCTCTTGTTTCAAGCCACTTTTTGGTCCATTCCATGTCTTATTTTTTCTCTTTCCTCTTGCCTGTCTTTCTGATGGCTCTGGAGACTGGGTGTTTTCTCAGCCCTCCCTGTCCACTTAATCTTTATGCATTTAGCCTTTCCCCTTTGCAAATCGTAGATACTTCCAGCCTTTTTAATGTACTGCAAGTAGTACAGGTGAACGAGTATTAGAAGTTAAAAAAAAAACAGTAACTAAGGAAGGTGGGAGGGGGGGGGGGTATCTTTTTCTTTACTGCCTAACTGTATTGAATGGTTGCACACACACAACACACACACAGACAGCCCCTCTCCCCCTCCCTCTCCTTCTCGCCGCTTCCTTGGAAAATACTACAGACTGAGATTTACTCAGAATTTGAACAGTGCAACAATATCTTGGAAGCTCACACCTCTGAGATATGTGGAGAGTTATCCTGATTTTGGGACAATAAAAGACCTGTCTATCCATACGATTTCTCTATAATTATTTTGTAAAAATGTTTGGTGAAGATAATGACATATATGATGAACTAAAGTAAAAATATATTGGGGGGGGAAAAAAATAGATACGAAGTTCTTGAGCAGTAATTGCACTCACCTCCGGAGTTCAACCATGTGGTGAGTCTTGGCCTGCTTTGACTAAAACGTGACAAGTCCTGCTAACTCTTGTGTGCAGAGTCACGTCTTGCTGTGTCTGCTTCTTCAACAACATGTCAATATGTAGGAACAGCTCAGGCCCTGAAATATCCGGGAAAAAAAGGGGAGAGGGCGTTAATTAATGGAAAAGTGTGCTGTTGCATCATTTTTGAAAGGTGTTTGTGCTGGAAGAACCTATTGTCGTTTATCTGTTTTTTCATTTTTTTTAAATTTTTTTTTTTTACTTCAGTTGCTACAAGACAAGATATCCCTCTACCCTCTGCTGATAACAGAAAAAAAACGAACTTCCCACCTTCAGAGAAAAGATTTGGTAGATGGAAACACCATTTCCCACCCCCTTTGCTTTCATAATACAAATTTGTTTATCCTTTGTCATTTTTGTTTGTGATGGTGAATGATGCATATGAAGTTTTTAGGTCTTATGTTCTTATGCTAAGACAAATTAAAACAGATATATGTAATTTTTACAGGCTGATTGGAAAGATCACATTACACATTCCATTGAGCAAATTGCGAATCAGCCTTGGGTGATCTCCATTGAGAAAGTGACCTGGTTGCAGGCCCATTGAGCGATGTCAAGGTAAGTATTTTGGTATGCCTGTGTGACTTAATATAGGAAATATAGAACCTCCTTCGATTTAACTGCCCGTCTGGTACACACATTAGACCTGCTTTCATATTTTACATTTTTCTAACTGATGAGCAGGTAATGAAATGAATGAAACCATCTATTCATTTTGTTTTAGGATATGCCACTGTCATGATAAAATCGTTGAAAATGTTCTGACAAATTTTCTGTTCTGTTGTCTGGAATGATGAAAAAAAAGGGCTGACATCTCTGGCAGTTTGCTCCCAGCTTCTGTTTCTTGGTAAATGCCCGCAGCCATTGTTTTCTGTGTTGTTATCACAGAACTGAAACTGAGTGGCTGTTTTTTTTGCAGAACAAATGCATAATGCAGTCTTTCTGACTGAAAGCAGGAAGAACATTGTTTCGTGAAAAAAAAGGCAAATTAAATATACTTGGCTTTCAGTCAGCGTCATCTTTGCATTAAAAAAAGAAGAAATTGCTGTTGATGCCAGCCAGACTTTTTGTGGGATAAGAAGTGTATGACACAAACAGAAATTGTTAAAAGGGAGACTATAATTATAATATTTAATATCAAAACCTAATCTGGCTTTATCATCAACTCTCAAAAACATCCCTTCGACATCAGGTGAACATTCGTTTGCCAAATGTCTTTTTACTTAGTATTTGTATTTGCCAGAGTTTGGAAAGGTTTTCAGTAATTTGTGTGTTGTGTTTTTGTGTGTTTTGTGGTGAGGTGAGTGAGTGTGTATTTGAGTGGGCATTTAAGTTTGTGTGAGGTGTACTTGTACATGTCTGTGTGGTTGTATATGTAAATGTGTGTATGACCAGAAGCGCGAGAAAGGCAATAGAAAAGTGATAGAAGCAAAGAAAGAAGTAGGGGATCAGGAGGTTGAAAGGAGGACAGGATGACTGAAGCTAAAAGAACGAGAAAGCTTCATGAAAAATATTCTGATTTACTTCTGAATTGCAGTATGATGAATCGTCGAGAAACAACAACAGCGGGATGCCAAGAAAGCCATGCGGGGAAGCTTTGGAGAACGAAGTGGCAGGTTTGTCTTAGAGCTCCTGTTGATGAGTTTGCATTGTCAGGGAGATTGAAAGGACTGTAGTGCCCCAAAACAGATGCTGTTATGAATAATATATATGCTCATATATAATGTGTGTGTGTGTTTTGGGGTTTGTGTATGAGGCGGGTCTGTCTGTAATTTTACGTGAATACTTTGTGTGTGTGTGTGTGTGGTGTGTGTGTGTGTGTGTGTGTGTGTGTGTGTGTGTTTTGGCATGCATGAGCATGTGTGAGTTTGTGTGTATGTGTGTGCATATGCACATTTTTATAGGGTCACGGGCTTTCAGGCAATCCTTAAATCCCATATTGTCTGAAGCCGACAGTCACTGCACATTATGTCTGTGATTCCATCCACAGAGTGCAGAATGTCTGATATTTTCAACTTATTCATAGAATAACTGAAATGTGACATCACTGTTGTCATTTCATTGCATGAAGAATGTAGTCAAAGGGCTGATCAAGTGCATCTTGACAGATTTTATCCTGTGGATTTGTTTTTAATGAAACTGATCTTATCAAGTATAGCACATTGGTCAATTCATAACTGATTGAATGCAAAAGGTGAACTTCCCTTCATTCATGAGACCTATATAGATAATCTCTTTATGCATAAAATACACTGGCAGTAATAAATTCTGGCATTTTCACCAAACCAGAGAAACATATGGAAAAAAGATTTTAAACAGAAATTGAAAAAAACAAATTTAAACTGTGTTATTTACTGTCAGGCCATAGTGTTCAGTGGTCAGTGAATTGACCAGGCCATGGTTGGAATACTGAGCTGTGTAGGGAATAGAATCACTATTTGACTGGGCAGCTGTGAAGGGTCAGTCAGCAGATGAAAATGTGAATAAATAGTCCAAATGTACAGAGAGTATCATTTGTAAGGGAAAAAGAACGCACTTGAAGTAACAGCAGCTGTCACTTAACGAAGCAAGAAAGAGCCGGGTATATGTTTTTGTTTTAAAAAGATTTGACATTTTGAAAAAGTGTGTTTTGATTCCTGAAGAAATTCAAAAGTAAATCACTACAGGGTATATTATAGTGCTGCTTTTATTTCCTGTCTGCCATGTTCCATAGTGGAGCTGGAACATTATTGTGTAGATATACTGTACATTTAGTTTTTAATCTTAATATTGGATGTGTAGCAGTTCATTTATCTTAGGTGTTACATGCCGTATATTGTTCAACATATTTTGAAGTGATATTTTTTAAACAAAAGGCTTAAAATTTATTCGATGAATGTGGAGAACTATTTTGACCTTTCAGTTTTTATTACTGAGAGTTTCTGTTTTTCACATTTGCTCACAAAATTTAAACTGAAATTTGGTAACCTGAAATCCCTATTCAGTTTGTGTTAAAATGTAACTCAGCTGTAGTTTTCCAAGAGACATGTTTGCGTCATATACGTACCATGTCAGACCATAGCATTCAAGGGCAGTTAGCCAGCTCTTTTGAGGCCGAATTTTATCCGTGGCCAATGCAGTCATAAGACAAGTCACGTGACGTCACCCCACTTCCGCCTCCGAAGAAGCCGTGTCAACTTCTTCTCCCATCATTCACCTTCGGCCTGCCGTCAAAGAAAGATAAGTCTTGTGCTCTGTCTCGCCTATACTTGCCTTTGTGTTAAGATTGCTGGTGTCTTGTTTCTATACTTGATTCAGTTGGCCTTGCGCAAAAACCCTGATATTCTTGCCGCGTGAGGCTCTTGGGGGGAGCGCAATTACGAGTTTTAAACCATTTTCCCATACTCTCGCGACTTAGCGTTCACGATCGTCGGGTCTTCGATCGTCGCTACACTTGTGCGGTTTATCTCGCCAGTGGTTCACTCTATCAAATTTTTTTGGGGATCGCACCCTACCCCGTCCCCGGGTTTTTTACGGTCGCATCCTACTGTCGCATTCCTCCTTCTTTTTTCGGGCTACACGCTCCTGGTTATCTCGAATTTGCTCGCCGGTCTTTCCTTTGTTCTACTGCACTTCCTCGCCGGTCGTCGGCGGCCATCTTTCTTTTCTCGCCGGTCGTGTTTCCCCACCATTTTCCGGAGCCTCGGGTTTGTCACCCTTTGCCGAAGACTCCTCTTAGGGTTTGTGCGGAAGAAAGACCATTATCCATCTCACTTAAAACGTGGTTCTGTAAGTGTGCGTGATTTCTCGATCGGTGGCTTGTACGGGTCCTTAGATTTCGGTCGATCTCTCCAGGTCTTGCACGACACCACACGATCGATCGAGATTCATTTTCTTTCTCGATCGACCACCTTGTCTCCCCTTTGCGGTCGTGTGTTTCCGGGTTTGCTCTGCCACCTGCCCAACATGGTGAAGGACACCGCCGGGTCGAGCCACTCCACTGCTCGGAGTTCGCTCAGTTTCCCGGAGAACCGGGGAGTCGATTCCGTCTCCAGCAACCGTTCACATTGATGAACGTACGGTTCGGGTAATAGAGATGACTGCTCCGCGGAGGGGACGCGTGACCTTTCTCTTCTACCCCACCAGGACGCACGATCGCGGCGTCCGAAAAGGGGGATGGGCCAAACGGCCACCATTTCTAAATGCCTTTCTTTTGACCTGCCGGGAAAGAGAGGTTATCCAAGAAGTCTAAGGCAAGGCGCCCCTCAAGGGGCCCTCCCGACTAAGAATAAACGACGGAATTCGCCCTCACCCCCCTCCTTCCATCGGCCACTTGCCCCCCTTGCCCCCGGACGCGTTCGGAGACCTCTCTCTATCATGCTGATCCGCGCGAACCTCGGCCCTGGGGGAAACATGCGAGCCGCGGACCAGCACGGGTGACGGGTCTGGTATGGAAAACGCCATCCTCACTCGCCTTGGTGAGTCACAGGTCCATTTTTCCCCCGAAATCGACACGTGCACTCCCCAGCCTCTGCCCCACGGGCACAGGTGCAGCCAACACCTGAGCCCGAGGAGCGCTTAGACTCCGGACGCAGGGTTATGGTCACCCCGACGCACGACCTCGGTGGGGTCCATAATTCTGGGCTTGCGGTCAACATCCCCGCCATCAGGCGCGGTCGTGGGTTCGCACAAGGAAGGTCGACCCACCCCCATCGACCATCACCTTTCCCCTAGGGGTATCGGACGTTGGGGATCAGACCTTTTTCGGGTCCCCGTTTTGGGGCAGCGTCCACGTCCCGCTCCTCCGGGGGGAGGATCTACCACCGGGACCGCGGGTAACCTGGGCCTACCCCCGGGGGGGGACACGGGGCCGCATCCTGACCAATCCGCACGTTCGCGGGTGGAGGCTCGGCTTTCCCCATCCTCCTCCGTAGCAGATCGGCCCTCACAGGCCCCCACCAAGGACGGCAAGGCGCAGTGCACGACCTGTGCGGGGGACAGGCCACTGCCTCTCGTTACCCCCCACAATGGTGGCTCAGGTTACCCGGGTCCCCGGGGAACTTCTGCCGACACCCAAGGGCCGCCACAGGGCCCCTTTTCCTCCCCGGGACCGGTGGCTCTATGCCCCCGAGAGAGACCAGTGGCTAAACGCCCAAAACCCAGGGACGACCAACTGTTTGGTCCATGTGGCCCGGCAACGCTTGCCTGGGTCGACCTTGGTCCCCCTCCTCGGGCGCCTGTCCCATCGGCAGGATGAGGGCCCGTCCGCCGATCATAGAGCCACCTGGGAACACCGCAAGTACCCCCTTTACGGGCCTCCCCCACGAGGGGTGCTCCGAACCCTGCCAGGACCTTTACCTCCCTGAGGCGGAAAGATGAGGAGGAACCCAGCCTCCACCTCATTGTATGATGTCCGCACGGTGGAACGGTGGCGCCCAGACCTCGTTAGGAGGAGGCCGCACCCGCCGACGAAGTCCTCTCCCTCTCCCTCTTCACCCGGGCCCCCCCCGGCCCAGCGGTCCAACCAAGGATCGTCGCCCCCCGTCACTCACCTCACTCTGGGAAGGACCGGCTACTCGCGGCCATGGGTGCGCAGGCCGTCCCCCCCCAGGACAGGACCCCCTTCAGCACCTAAAAGCAGCCCAAGTCGGTACCCTCCTTGGGACCACAAGAACCCTCGGTCCCCCTCCCTGTTCACCGACAACACCGGTTACCAGGGAGATGGCTTTCACAGTCCGACCCTCGGTTGATCCCCCACCTGCCCCCCCCTACGTCGGGCACCATCTCTTTTAAGAATTTAAAAAGGAATGGGACCGAACAGCCAGGATGGGCATCCTCCACACCACGGCGGGACATACCTACTTAGGTATGCTCCTACAGCAACTGGAGGCTCTTTGGCCGGGGGACGATGGTGCCGCCCCTGGCCTTCGGA
>CM031607.1:42334745-42377245 GCA_018398815.1 Conus ventricosus | reverse complement strand
GCTGGACCGGGTCATTTCCCCTCGGTCACTGGTTTCTTTCGGCGATAGAGGAGTGGCTCACTTCCGGGCACTCTCTCAACCGGGGTCCCCATCGCCCTCCCAACCCAACCCCTGGAACTGTAAAACAGACGCCTCAAACCTGGCTGGGGGCCCACTTGGAGGACGGTCATACCTCAGGGGAGTGGGACTCGCAACTGCCCGCCTTCACATCAACATCTTGGACTGGAAGGGGTCGGGCAAGCCCTTCTCCACTTCCAGCACAAGGTCGCACACCGACATTTTTCTCCTTCTCACGGACAACACGTCGGTAGTTTTGTTATGCCCAACAAAGGGGGGGGGGGGGGGGCACGCTCCATCAGCCTCTCCCTCAGAACAAGGCCCCCCCTTCGCTGGTGTCACGCCGGGGGATCACCCTCCGCCGAGACACATAGCAGGAACCCGCAACATCCTGGGGGATTCCCTCAGCCGGTCGAAGTCTCTACTCCACACGGAGTGGACCCTCAACAGACAAAACCCTGTCTGTGGTGTGGGAACATTGGTTTGTTTCCCATGATAGACCTGTTTGCCACCAGGTTCAACCACCGCCTGCCCCTGTTAAAGTCTCCCCCGTCCCGGACCCTCAGGCTTACGCAGTCGATGCGCTCTCCCCCCCCTGGGCGGGCCCCACTGGCGTACGCCTTTCCGCCCTTTCCCATCCTACACAAGGTGATCAGGGAAAACGAGGCTGGAAAACCCAGGCTGATCCTCATAACCCCGTGGGTGGCCGACCCAGTCTTGGTTTCCCCGACCTCAAGTCCCCTCTCTCACGTTCCACCTCTACGGCTCTGCCCTCGGTGGGACAAGTTGAGACAACCCCGTTCGGTCTCCCTCACTCCAATCCCCCAAAATGCTTCGCCTACACGCGTGGGTGCTAATGCCAGCCCAACTGCGAACATCTTCATCCACTCCCCACGCGGACAGGCCCCAGTCCGTCCAGGACACACTAGCCGGGCAGGGCCTCTCAGGGGTTGAGGACTTGGCCTCGGCATCTCGCAAGCCGGCACCGAGTCCCTCTACAATTAAACCCGGGGGGAGAAAAGGGTAGCCTGGTCTCAGATAACTCGTTCCCCAGGACTGCCCCCCCCAACATCCAGATAGGCAATTTCCTCTCACACCTATCTTCCTCGCTTAAGCTGTCAGCTAGCTCCATCCGGGCTACAGATCGCTATCTTAACCACCATCGCCAACTGGCGCCCCCTTTTTTTGACAATGACTTCCTGCTCCCGAGAGGTCTCCCAGAGGAGTTTTCTCTACGGGGAAACCCAGTCCCCTAGGCGCATCCCCTTTGGGACCTTTTCATCGTCCTCGACGCCCTCAGAAACCCCCCTTTTTAACCCATTACATCGATTCCCTTTGACCTTCTCTCTTTTAAGACCACCTTTCTTCTTGCCCTGGCCTCTGCCAGAAGACGGGGTGAGATCCACGCCCTCAGCGGTGATCCCAGAGATATCGCCTTCCACAGGGACGCTCTGTTTTCCCTCAAGTTCCTTTTCCAGAGTTCTTAGCTAAAAAACAGGAACCGGGCACCCCATCTCCCTCCCTCGTCATCCGCTCCCGACGGATATCTTGGGAAAGGGAGAGAAATCGGACACATAACCTTTGCCCTGCTAGGTGTCTCAGATGCTACGGGGGCGCACTCGCCCCAGCGCACCTCCCAGAGGCGACTCCTATCTCCTCAACCGCAACAATACTAGAGACATCTCGGGGGGGATCTATCTCTAGGTGGGTCTCCAAACGGTGAGATCGGCCTACACTCAGGCGCACAAGGATCTCCCCCGCCAATCACCCAGGGCCCACGAGGTCAAGCACTGGGCCACTTCCACGGCCTCCAGTACTCTGTCCCTGTGCGCCATCTCCTGGAGGCAGCCTACTGGCGCTCGGAAAATCCCTTCATTTAAATTCTACTTGAGGGATATCCGCATTACCAAAGGGGTGACGGTTCTAAAGGGATCTCCTTTGTGGCGGCCAATGCAGCCATAAAAGGCCAACCCCGAGAACCACTAGGGCGCTCGCCCTCCTCCGATTCCTTTAAATTCTGCTTGGGTCTGACATGGTACAGTATATGACGCCAAAATGGGGGGTTTGTGTTATACTCCCTTTTGGCTAATATACTTACCATGTCAGACTCTAATGCCCTCCCCACCTTCCCCTCTAGCGCAAAGGTTCTCGGGTTACCTTGCGCACAGGCCTCGCTGAATGAGGTAGAAGAAGTTGACACCGGGTCTTCCGGGGGCGGAAGTGGGGTGACGTCACGTGACTGTCTTATGACTGCATTGGCCACGGATAAAATTCGGCCTGACAGAGCTGGCTAACTGCCGTTGAATGCTATGGTCTGACAAGGTAAGTATATTAGCCAAACAGGAGTAAAAACACCAAAATCCCCATATTTTATTATCTGTCTGTCATTGTGTAAGCACATATGTATGATGTGTGTGGGCCAAGAGCTTTTTGACAGGTAGACTGAAAAGACAGTGTTTCCTAGCATAGAGAATGACCAAGCCATTGTATCTGCTTCATCTTCCATGTTTTAAAGGTGCTGTGCAGAACAAACTGCCTGACAGCGGCTCCGGGTTTTCCTATGGAGCATCCATGGCTGCAAATAATTTGGAGAACATACAGGTCTGATTTTTTTTCCTCTTCATGTCTTTTATTAAGTCTGTAATGAACAGTAAATTGTAAATACTTGTAATTTTTATTTTACCCTTTTTCAGTTGCTATGGCACAAAAAAAAAAGAAGAAAAAAAAAACACAGAAAAAAAAAGAAAAACAAAGGAAAATTTAAAATGTAAGATTTATCAATGGGAACTGTAAAATGAAAAGTTTTAGATTTCCATGATAAAGAAGTCTGCTATACATAGGAAGAAAGACAAGAAAAAAAAAAAGGGTTGACTGAAGAGTGTAGTGTTTAGGGGAGGTTTGAAAATACTCATACTCTTTCTCATACTTTTTCTGTCCAAACAAGCCTAATGCCTTATCCCCTCTTGGTGTGGAACATACGTATTACCAGAATTTAAAAAAAAAAAAAGAAACTGGATGGCAGGTACTAGCCTTGCTTTCATTCCCAGTTAGCAAAAGTGATTGCCCTTAGTGAGTTCACTTTATCGAAACACATTTAAATGAGCTCTGTGTTTCTCCTTTTTCTTGTGGAAGAACACGCCCGTCTCTGCTCCTCTGGAGTTTGGACATTCGGTGGTTTTTGCGCTTTTTGATTCTGACAAATGCCTGCTCAAACTTGATTTTTTTACTGAGGGAGAAGCATACTTTCGGTTAATTTTTCAAGAAGGAATTTCGGCCAAATTATTCCCACAAATTATGTTCTGACGCACCCTCTTCAATAGTCCAGCGTCTTCCTTCTTGTCCTCTAAACTGGCTGCTAGTACTACGTGATTGCTTATCTGTTTTTTTTGGGCCGCAAAATAGTGCCTTTGTGCTGTTACAAAAAGAGACCTGCGTCTCATGTACTGGATGTGGGCCCCTTTTGTCTAACGCAAGAATGGTCAAAATACAGCCAACTGTTTTTCAGCGTTTGTGCCATTTAAACTGTTCAGAAAGCAGGTCTAAAGGGAACTTCCCGAAAGAGCATTCGGTGATGGGCTGTAAGTTTCCCCGAGGCCAGAACACCAGGACTAAGGGGAAAGGGTCCCCGTAGGACCAACCCTAGCCCAGGAACCCCCAAAGCAGCGTTAAAAGATCAACTCAGTCAAAAAGAGATCATGGCTAATAGCAGTGTCTCTGGCCATCAGCCTAAAGTTTTGCCAAAGCTGCCTAAAGCTTCTCAAGGTGCCGCTTTCCTCCCTGTGACCTTGAGGCCTCAAAAAATGAGCAACATCTTTCACCACGGCCACTGCTGGGGCTGCAAGCACCACTTTGCAAGATTCTCCACTTATTGTCTTACACTTTTAGAGTGTTGCCTTGGCCAGCCATGATTTTCTTCATTTTGTGAAAGGCGGAAACATCTCTGCCAAAGAAGTACCGCCTGAGATGAGACTGGCTGGGGACAGAGGGCTCTGGATGTGCGTGCCATCTCTTCATCCTGGTTTGGAAAAGGAGATCTTTGCGAGAGGGTAGAGTGACTGGGACGTTCACCAGCAATGATACCAGAAGATTGATCCAACTTTTGTCCATTTCAGAGCAGGCACCTCTGAACACCACTCCAAGTGACTTTGCAGCAGTGCAGTGTCTGTTCTGATGGGTAGTCTCTTGACAACTTGACATTGACTGCTTCCTGTGGATTGCTGGTGCCAGGGCTGTGGTGGCCAGGCTGGGCTGTAGATGGGGAGTCAGAATGAGCGGCATAGGTGCAGTGCCACTGAGGTGGTGCGGAAGATCATAGATGGGACCAAAAACAAAAGGAAAACCTTATGTCGTCCATTAATTTTCAGTTTGAAGACAAGTACCAACAGGCATTTCTCCTTTGACACCTTTTGAGTACTGCTGGAATGAGTTGAGAGCGAGAAATACTTTTTGAGTACAGGTGGAATGAGTTGAGAGGTGGAAATGCTTTCTGAGTTCTGCTGGAATGAGTTGAGAGGTGGAAATGCTTTTTGAGTACTGCTGGAATGAGTTGATACGGGGGAAATGCTTTTTGAGTACTGCTGGAATAAGTTTATACGGGGAAAATGCATTAGCAAACATCTCCTCCAGGGGATTGACAGAGCGCCTACAGTTAACGCCAGAGGATCTGGTACAGGTGAAACAAAGAACAGAAGCTAAATTGCCGCATCTGGTCACAAATAGGTCCTCATGAGAGGTCCCAGACACTGACATATGGAATGGTAGACACCTGTTGAGCATCCACTCTGATGGGGCCCCTGACCTTCCTGATTAGGGTGACTGCTAGTGCATTCAACTTGCCTGGGATTTGTCTTACATGGACTAATTTTGATTGACTGGCAGGAAAGCAGCAGAGACACTGCCAGATCGATCCCCTTGGATCCTCAGATATGCAGCCACTGTCAGATTGTCTGAGCACACTGTCACAGTCTTGTTTCTCAAAACTTGAGACCGATTGTTCAGGGCAGGTGGTATACTACCGGGATCTCCAGACTGATGAGCAGGCTCTGGAAGTATGTGGAGGAGAAGAAACGCAAGTTGACTTGGAAGATGCCAGGGCGCTCCGTGATGATGGCGATTGTAAAGGCGAAGACAATCGAAGGTTTCTGGAATTTTCTCTGTTGGTCAAGACAAAGTATTTCCTCCTGAAAGGGGTAGGCTGACTCAAACAACCGCTTCAGAAATTCCAAGATGGGAAAAAGAACTTTTAAGTCCAGTCAAGGGCATGTTTCTCACCAAGGAAAAAGAGAATACTGAATTCAGGCTGTTAGGATGAATTGAGTATGAACTCACAAGGGATAGTACTCCTGTTGGCCTGAGGTTCAAGAGAAGAGCCAGCTCCCCACGCTCCATTTAAAATCTTTTTTTATGGGAATCAAAATGCATGGTGTTGTTTCATGCCTAGAGGGCATTTGTTTGGACAGGTAAGAAAGAAACGGTCAGTGTTTAGTACAGCGCTCTGGTAAAATAAGATCTGCAATACAGACATATAAATATTGTAAATGTTTTGATTAACCTCCTTTAGGAGCTGAAAAAAAATCAACTTGTGCTGTTTTTTGTTTTCAGACTTTCATCTTGAGGTCAATAAAGATTATCTTTTGTTTGTGTGTTAATTTTTAATTAAGAAAGATTTAGATTTTGTTAGTTCATGGAGGAATTTTGAAAAAAAAAATTATACTGTCATTATCTAAGTGACTTGTGTCAAATGAAAGTGATGACACCAAAACACAGAAAAAAAACCAAGCAGATAACAGTCATTTTGATTGTGTCTGTTTGTGGAATACTCTGTGTGCCAGTTTGTGATGCAAACACATAATGTTGGAGGTTCAGTCATCTGAAGAATAACTCACAGTGTTCAGAAGTGGTATATGCTATTGGCAGTTGCATATAATAAACTTGGTGAATGTAACGGTGATTTCCCACTTGTACGTGTTTTGTTCTTCACAGTTGTTTATCAACAATGAATCTCCACCCTATAACACTCACCTTTTTATCTGTAATTAAGTAGGTTGTTTGCCACACATCTGTTTTCATCTCGCTACATTCTTACTCCCTCCCTCTATTATGTCTTTAAAGAAACAGTTGAACATAGTGTACATGCTTGCACAGACACATGCATAGCACCAGTCACACACTTTCTCTCTCTGTCTCTCTCTCTTGTACACTCTCTCTCTCTCTCTCTCTCCTCTCTCTCTCTCCTCTCCTCTCTCTCCTCTCTATCTCTGTCTGTCTGTCTGTCTGTCTGTCTCTCTCTCTCCTTTTCAGATTTTCTGCTTTTGCTAATGGTTAGCATAGTGAATATATTGTATGCTTATGTTTTGACCAGCTGAATGTGAAGGATGTGCACCTTCGCTATGAGGATGACAAGACCAATCCTTTCTGCCCTTTTGCCTGTGGTGTCACCATAAAGAATCTCAGCGTTCAGAGCACTGACAATTCTTGGGTAGGTGTTCTCTCATTTTTGTTTATAAATGACATGGTTGATGGTCATAGTTTTGGCTTGAGATTTTTTTTTCCCCATTTCAGTTGATATTTTGTTTTCATTGTGTGCATCTTCATCTGATTTGTATTGTCGTAACTTCTTTGATGTGGGCTGCACAGGCATCAGCAAGGCCTAGTTTAATTCAGTGGTGGAAAGTGCGTTAAGGATTGTACATATCAATAAATGTTTTTCTTTCCATTCTGGGACAAGTGTGACTTTTTACTTTTTCCCAGGTGACAACTCTGAGAGGGTTTTGTGTGGTTGGCTGGACTGTAATGCAAGTGAAACTGGAGCAGTGAGAGGCCAAATGTGGATTGGAATTGCTCTTTCACTTTGCGTATCAAAGCTTGATGTCATGTTTTCAGAGAAAACCTTTAAGCGTTTAAACCCTAAAGAATTTTACAAAAGAGTTTGAAAACCTTTAAAAATTTACAGGGGGATAAAAAATGTTTGAGTATGAAACCCAGAAAAGTTTCTGTAAAGACTTTGAAAACCTTGAAAAAAAAAGTTACTTAGGGTGGTATGACTCCCCAACCCCCCCTCCCCCCCCCCATCCCCCCCCCCCCCCCCTTTCCCCCCCCTTCTGGATCTGGATCATTATGTCGCAGGAGCCAATCAACGGCTATAAACACGACGGAACAGGGAGAGTGCAAAAATAGTTTAAAAATAGTTTTAAAAGCCACCACTTTGTCCTAACAATCTTCTACTGGGTTCAGGTCTCAGTGAGTAGCCACAACAGGTATCTACAGGTTTAAAAAAAAAAAGAAAAAAAGCTGGCTAAAAACTCTACTGCTGTCAAGATGCTAGTAGGCAGGCGATGTTGATCTGCCAAGTGCTGATGTAAATGCACTGGCAGAGCCTGCACTGACGATATCCTCCCCTAGATGATTCCAGTCCAATCACTGTCCGCACGAAGAAGGAGTGAGTGTACTGACTTGTGTTACAGACAGGTAGTTTGAAGCCGCGAGTGTTTTTGACCACGCGTGTTCTGTAATATTGGAGACTTCGAAGTCCTCATACTTGGGGGGTCGTGCCCCGTCTGCGGCCAGCACTCACAGGGTCAGGAAGTTTTGGGGGGGGGGGATGGGGGGGGGGGGAATGAGATTTCCCGCTATCTTGAACATCAGGCCTAGTCGTGCCTGTTTGCGACGATCAGCCAGCGGGGGGAGATTCAAATCCCGCAGCATTCGGCTTACACAGCCTGGTTCCCTGGACCTATAGTCCTTTGTGATGAAGCGTGCTGCCTGTCTCTGTACCCTCTCCAACTTCTTGATGTCCTGTTGGTAATATGGGTCCCACACTGTAGCTGCATACTCTAGTCTGGATCTCACCAGTGCGATGTACGCCAGGCGCCTGCACTCCTTTGGGCAATTCCTGAGATTCTGGCGTAGGAAGCCCACTGTTGATCCGGCTTTCCGAGCAATATTTGCAACGTGTTGACCCCATTTCAAGTCATCTGAGATGAGCACTCCTAAGTACGGGTTTTGCTGAACCTGTTTCAGAAAGACTCCATTGAGGCTGTACAAGAATTTTACAGGAGGATAGGCGAAATATTTGCATTTAATTGGAAACCTACTTACCTAGGTCAATGAGTCATGATTCCCTCAAGTCATATGACGGCCATCATTTTAACATTTTCCCCATTTTCTTCACATTTCTGTGACATGTGATTCATAATTCCTCTGTCACCGTACAGATAGCCTTCACACTGATTATCATCCCAGTGTTTGTGGGATTGCGACAGGTACCCAAGTATGTCAGTCATGACTCTACCGACACAATGTACAAGCTGGTGGACTTGCAGAATCTGGCTGTATACTGTGACACCAACGTCAGCACAGTGGCCCATCTGTCTGGGCAGGAACTGGTGGTAAGTAGCAGTAGCAGTAGTAATAAATAGTGGCAACAGGAGTGAGAGCAGCGAATGAGATTGCAGTCCTATGAATTTGTAGGAGTTACAAGTAGTTAGCAGTTGTAGGTGTAGAATTTGGAAAATAGCCACATGTTCCTTTTATGCCTCTTTTCATGCATTTTTTCTTCTCCCAGGATGAACTGATGAGGGAGATGTATCGCACGAAAGACAATGTGTTCAAGGTCAGTGTGTGCATAGGTACACACTTGTGTGTGCCTCCGTGTTACATGCATTATGGTATTAGTAACAAGTAGTGATAGTGTGAAAGATCACAGTATCATTTACATGCAAAGGTGCTTTAGAGATGTGCTTTATAAAGACTTCATATGTCAACAGTATGGACAAATATTGATTATAGCATCAGATATAATTCATTCGATGATAAAAATGCTTTATGAAAGATGATCTTTTGCTAGATTTACTTTGAATAGAATTTGCAAGAGGAAACTATTCAGTCTCCTTTTTCTCATATGTTCAGGACTTAAAATCCTTGTTGTTTGGTGAAAATCCCAATGTAACTACATCCACCGTTCCCAAAAGATTTTCAGACTATCAGTATGTTTAATGTATAGGGAAAGCTGGTGGAGAATGAAGTGTGTTTCCTGGAAAGAACATATATGCCCTAAAGAATGGCCTATGATGTGCCCTCCCTCTCCCTTTACCACCACCACCTCCACTCTCCCCCCACCTCTGCGGGCACCACCTTCCTCCCTTTCACTAATGAAAATCTGAGGATGAATGCTGCCGCTATCCATTCCCAGACCCCAGTTTATCAATTTTTAGGACACCCCTACCCTGGATCACCTTAGTCTGATGTGGTTTTCTTTCCCAATATACTTGCTTTTCTCACTTTTCTTTCTTTTTTTGTGTTTTAAATTCAAGTAAATTTGAAGCCCTATCAAGTCTATCAAGAATACATGGTTTTATTTTTTTTTCGAAACATAGGAAAGATAGTTATCATCAGATTTTAAAATACATAGTGACATTTGAAATGTTGAACATTGCCTTTAAGGATCACGAGTACATCCTAAAACCGATCAACGCCCAAGCCCGGGTGAAACGTTGCACGTCAGCTCTTCCCCTGCGTTCTGCGGCTCAGCCTCGGATCACTGTGGATTTGTCGCTGGACACCATAGCCATCTGCCTGGCCACCTCCCAGTATCGCAGTCTGCTGCTGTGGCTCAGAGAGTTCTCCAGACACAACCGCAGGAGAAAGTTTCTCAGGTTGCGCCCCACCTGTGCTGTCCACAGCAAGTGAGTGGGGAATGATAGGGACTGCATGACAGCAGTGTGTTTGTGTCTAATGTGTGATCTCTTGTGTTCCATTGTACAGGGTTGTTGCAAATTTGGGTGGTTGAATCGGATGTGTTCCTTTGTATAAAGTTATTACAAGTTTGGGTAATTGAATAGGATGAATATGTGTTTTTCACTCAGTCTCCCACTTAGGAGTTTTTATTTTTTGGTTTACTCAGTGGACCTTTTTCATATACTTAGCAGACCTTTACTGCTGCCATAACCTTATCTTGAAAAACGCTGTTAGTTAGAATGCTACAAAATTTTAATTAAGGGAGCTAATTCTCTATCCAAAGCTCTTTGTGTCATTCCAGATGACTTACGAGGTAACACATAACAAAATGGGCACCACAGCAACTGCTTTGCAAGATAACTGGTGATAAGGACAAATCCAGTTATTTTCAGTTAGAACCAGGTTTTCTTGTCCAGGTCACAGATTTGAGATTGTTTTTGTTTGAGTCAGAAATGGGTCAAGCTAGCAGACTTGCCTTTGGCATGCACACACATCCCTCAGATATGTTCACCTACTTGCCTGGCTGAAGAAATATGTCTCTCCCATATTTTTGCTGAGGCTACTGCATATATAACCGCTGCTATCTCCAACATTCGAATGTGGTTTCAGTTGCTGCATCACAGGAGAAAAAAACTCTTCTCTTACCCAAAAGACTCAATTCCATTCCTTCATGTACATCTGATCTTTATCTTGGCCACGCTGCCTTTTAATTTTGTCTTATTTCTCATTTCTTTCTCAAGTTTCAGACCCCTTAGTTCTTCCACTGTTTCTGCTTCCTCAGCCTCAGCACTATGGTGGTGCCTTAATTCACTACATTGGTGCTCACAGCGTGACACAGTATGGGTTCCATGGTAAAAAAAAGAAAAAAAAGGGGAAAAAAAAAGTATTGATTGGTGCTGCATAAAAAGAAGAATGAACATTCAGGAGTACAACTTGGACTTTGACAAGAAAACAACAAATCCTGATCAGAAACTCCTAGGGTATTGAGAAACAAATCAAATTGGAGCCAGTTTCTTGAATATCAAATGCTTGGATGCTTATGTCATGGATGAAGTGTCCAAGGATTGGAACAGACATGTTTTGAGAACAGACAGAAGAAGATACTTGATGGTAACATCAAGGAGTGGATAGGCCTGTCCTTTGTCAGCTCTGAGAGAGCCATTGAGAGCCACAACAGATTGAGAGAGATTGCCTGAAAATCATCAGTACTGCAATCGGCAACCTATTTATGAAATTACTGAATACATGACAGGTGCCTCAAGTTTATTTGTAAAGTGTGTGTGTGTGTGTGTGTGTGTGTGTGCGTGTGCGTGCGTGCGTGCGTGCGTGCGTGCGTGCGTGCGTGTGTGTACCTTTTGATATATACTTTTGATATTAAAATTGTGTATCATTGAAAAAATAATAAAGTTTATAAAAACCTTCTCACATAGACTTTTTGATATTAAAATTGTGTATCATTGAAAAAATAATAAAGTTTATAAAAACCTTCTCACATAGGCTTTCCTGTCTACACTGTCCTCTTCTTTCACTTTGACAACGGGCCTATGGCTTGAAATGTCAGTTTGGCGTCATATACTTTACCATGTCAGACCATAGCATTCCACGGCAGTTAGTCAGCTCTGCCAGGCCAAGTTTTTGTGGCTAATGCAGTAATAAGACCATCACGTGATGCCACACTACTTCCGCCAGGGAAGAAGCCGGTGTAAACTTCCTGTTCCTCATTCAACCTCGGCCTCCTGCCTGACAAGGACAGGTTTTTTGCTCTGTCTCACCTATACTTCTGTTTTTGTGAGATATTGCTTGTGTGCTTGCCTTCTTTACTTGTTCTGTTGTGGCTCGGTTACCTTGTGCATAGGCCTCGTTGAATGAGGAACAGGAAGTTTACACTGGCTTCTTCCCTGGCGGAAGTAGTGTGGGCGTCACGTGATGGTCTTATTACTGCATTAGCCACAAAAACTTCGGCCTGGCAGAGCTGACTAACTGCCGTGGAATGCTATGGTCTGACATGGTAAGCATACTAGCCACCAAACAGGGAGATAATAACAAACTCCACATTTCTCTCACAAACAGATTCTACTACCACCAAAAGGTTTTTATAAACTGTATTATTTTTTCATTTTTACAACGAATCCCTGCGGTCAACTTTTGTTTCTTCCTTGGGATCATGTCTTTCTTTGGTTTTGATTCAGGATGCATATGACTTTCCATACAATTTCAATCTTCTCATGGTCATGCGTGTATGTTATGCAGAACTCTGGATTGATTGCCAAGTTTTGACACAAAGTCTGTGCTTCTGATATGCAACTTAACTTGATTATGCAGCGTCCATATGATTTGCGAGATGTGATTTTGAAAATGATATCGAAATT
The DNA here is from genome assembly GCA_018398815.1 of Conus ventricosus. Taxonomy (NCBI): domain Eukaryota; kingdom Metazoa; phylum Mollusca; class Gastropoda; order Neogastropoda; family Conidae; genus Conus; species Conus ventricosus. The sequence goes on along the minus strand of CM031607.1, from coordinate 42,365,084 downwards.
GATGACACTTGTCCTGAAGTTCAGTTAAGAATGTTGTGCACTAAAACAAAAAAATGCACTCCAGTGAATTCAAAATCATCTGACTGCTAGTTATCCTGGAGTGATTGTGTTGTATTCTGACTACATGAAGTGTAAAGGCCAGTCCATTGTGCAGCGGTGCTGAGTGGTGGAGGTTTGCCATCCTTTCCCATGTCAATCAAATCAAGGAGCGAAACCGCCGCCGGACATGGAGCTTTTTGACTGAGCGCGTTCATCAGGCCACGACCTACAGCCGACTGTATGCCGATCACCTGATGGGGGAGACCTTGACACCACAACAGCAGGCGAGTGGAAGATCTTCTCCTATAATTGTGATAATGGTTTGTTAAATTTAGATTTCTTAAGAATGGATGATCACCTAGTAAAAAGGGAGTGAAGTATTTTAAATGTTGGTGAGAGTGATGGCTGGTTTAGTGTTTTGCTGTCGGTGAAATTAGATGAGTTTCCTTTTGACTTTGAGTTTAGTAATTTTATTTGAAAAGAAACGTAGGAAGGGAAAGGAGAAAAAGAGAAGAAGAAAGTGGGAAGGGCTGGGGAGGTGTGTGTGGGGGGAGGGGGGGGGGGGAGTTGAGGGGAAAAGGGGCAATGATGAAGAGCAAAAGCATCACAATTGATCTGCATGGGTACTGTCATATGCAACTATTCTCTGCACTGGATCATGCCACAAGGAACAATGTATGGGAGCCTGTCGGAGAAAGATGAGATCCAACTGTTGACAAGGTAAGTGACTCTTTGTCAAAATGACCTGTTAATACCAAACACCCTTTGTTTGCAGGTTGACAAAGACAAGATAGAGGAAGAACTGGAATATGACGAGTTGCGGATCATAAGGGAAAGAATCTTCTTCAAGCTGCGCAGGGAAAACAAACTGGTGAGGGTGCACATGATTTCAACTATTCATCTGCATTTTGGAGTGTGTAGGTAATCAGTGTGTGCTTGGGAAAATTAAGAATGAAGGCACTAATAAGTAATGAATTTTATTTTAATTCTGATTACTCTTCTTCATCGACAGAAATATTTTGATACAGGAAAGTGGAGTGTGTGTGTATTTCAAGGTTGGACACGTGTGCTTGTTTATCAAGATTTCTTGGATAACCACTTTTGACAGATGTCAGTAAAAACAATTTTCAAAGTATTTGACCCATTGACTGCAGATGACCATCTTTCGCATCATGAACGCTCACTGTTTGTTAGTCACCAACAATTTGCCCTTATTGTTGCCCCGCTAAAATATAGCCTCAGGTGTCAAAAGTTAAAGATGTACAAATTTGGATATTCATTCACTATGTTTGACAGGTATGTACTCATGTTGATATGTATTTTGATTGCACTGCAGTTCAGATACCCTCATTTTACCTTAATGTCAAAGCCTGCTGCTTTGATTTTGCAGTCGTTTGATATTGGCAAGAAATCGTCTGAACCAGAGACTGATTCATCCGCTCAACAGTCAGGTGAATCTGCAGCAGAGTCTCAATCAGACAGTCTGCAAAGCCCCACAGCTACTAACAGTGGGGGTGGACTGTTCAGAAGCTGGTTTCCAGGGTGGTCAGGGTGGTATCAGAGTACACCTGCACCAGAAACAAATTCGTCTGCCCCTCAGGCAACACCAGTGAGCCAGGCTAACGTGTCTGGGTCAGGGTCCTCACAGCCATCATCAGATGCCAGCCCTCAGCTTGAGACAACACACGAAGGAGAGGCGGAGATAGGTAATGAATTGATGTTGCCTTTCTTTTGTGTTACCCCCACCCTTAATCATTCTCACTCCATTAATATAAAACACTTTGGAAAATTCAGGATTCTGAAGATTTTTTGTTTGAAATGCATATGTAGAATGCAAGTGACAAAGATGATCAGTCATCAGAATTTGTTTTGACCACTTAAAAAATCTAGAACAGGACCTGGTTTATTCACTTTTGATATGTTTAGTAGAGTCCCTATGCCTGTTGCAATACCCTCTTTTATTTTTCTGTGATTTCTCTCGTTATTGCAAAAAATTTGACTGGAAACGATATCCACAATGTTCTTTAAACACTTCCACAATGAATGGAACCCTCATCAAGAGCCACTTGAGTCAGAACAAAGACCAGAAAAGCATTGTCATTTCAGTTTCATTCTATGTTCTTCATTTTGTCTTGCCTTTGCTTTCCTCGTCTTTATGATTGGGCAGTTCAAACATTGGCACTGATAAAGAGTAGGAGTGGATGCTTTCTGAATTCAAGGAGGCGGTGATGATGGTACCAAAGACTGAGATGACAATGAAAAGCAAAAATTGAAATGAGTAATGGAAAAGGGAATTATTATCTCCTTCATCACCAGAAAAATTCCTAGCAAAAAGTTCAAAGATATTTTTTACTTGTCAGTGTTAAACATATTTGTCAAAAGGTCCATTGCAGAAACAACACAGAGCATGTTTCTACCACCAGGAAAGAATAAAAAACTGATTTAGAATTACTGTGTTGATGGAAATATGTCAGTTAAGGGTAGATCAGTCATCAGGGTTTTATTTCTGCTATGAACTTGGTATTTGCGAATATGTCCGTACTAAGTGGGATTAAGACGTGATTTCAGTTCAGTCAGGTTTAGTCAGGTTGGGAAAACAAAGCTCTAACCAATCTTGGAAGCATTCAGTGCTCATGTCCTAAGCACTCTTTAGAATTCTTCTACTACAATCCTTGTTGAAAGTTGTTCAAAGCTGGAATACTCCACAGTCCTACAGACTGCTCATTCACTTTTAGAGTTTCCACAGTTCTATTATCGCAGTTTTCTATAGAAATTGCTGACAGTGGAAGTAAATGATTTGTATTTGAGCTTCATTTGAGCCTTTCAGCCTGGCTTTGAGTTTTTACGGATACTGTTGTTGAGAAAATGTGTTTGGTGAGCACACTATCTGATCATCTTGCTGAGTCAGCTTTTTCACATACACCTGTCATTTCTTACAGTGTTTACAGATTTCTTCAGATTTCATTGGTTTGATCCAGTCATTTGTAAACTAAAGCAAATTTCTCTTGTTCTCTGAAATTTGTGGCAATTGATGAATATTTTTGCAGAGTAAACATATGCCTCAGTTCAGCCAATAATATTTGCAGTTATGGTTCATAGTAATTAATAATGCATTTGTGGTTAAAAAAAAATGCTGCCTATGTATTGAAAGAAAAGAAAGAGTTAAAGCAGAAAAACACTTTTCAATTCATCTGTTGCATTTCCTTTTTGACACTTTTCATGAGCAGAGTCAAAATTGTTCATTCCATTGGGTGCAAGATGGAACAGCTGACCCACAGAGAATAAGTACAGACTGAACTGTGGTTTTTGCTACTTACAGTTTGTTTTGGTCATTGTTGATTGCAAACAGTCATTGTTAATCATGCAGCTATCATTTTGGTTGTTTTTTTTGTGATAGAATTTTCTTTTTGTTTGTTTGACAGAGCAAGAAATTCTGGATGTGATTCACGATTCTTCACAGAACAGCTCATTTCTTCGCAAGGACACAGTTTTTGCGCGCATGTTTTTTGTGTTGAAGACGGGGTCATTCAGGCTGGTGGAAAACTTCATTGGGGATACCGGTAAGTGCAGACTGTACCTATCCTTTCTTCATCTTCTTTAAAATCAAGACAAATTTAAGAGTTGGAGGATGACCATCATACACCAGGGATGTGAGGCATGAAGGTGAAGGTTGCGGGGTTTTAGACTTCCACTGGTGCCATGCAGGCAGATGTTTTCAAATTGCTTTGAGAACAATATATCCAGCTCCTCCACCCTGACTGGAGGCCTCTGGTCATGGGGTTCACCTCCATGAGAAGCTGTACAACAGAGTCTTTGTGCAAGAAGGGTTGGATGCAGCCTGTTTTGTCTCAGCTTTTACCTTGGAAGTCGAGATACTTGTCCATGGACAGTTCATGTCCCTCGGGCAAATGTCTTGGCACCCATTGACCCTCAGTATCTTCAAGTCGGCTAGCACAGCAGGTTTGGGAACCAGCTCTGTTCAAACTCTGTCTGCTTCAGTCTCGACCTTCTCCCCTCCAGGTTCCACTTCTGATGGGCAGTTTTAATGAGCAGCTGGTGCAGATTCTTTCCCTGCGTCTACGATTCGTGATTCAGTTGACCCCCGTTGATTAACTCTTTCATTCCTACTTTTATATGAACCATTACTTCCTCTTGTTCCTAGATTCGTATAATACGAACATTCCCTTCATTCCTGGATTTAGAGAAAAGAGAAAGAAGTGTAAAGTGAGAACTGCCACCTGTGCAGTAGCAAACCAGCCAGAATAGAGCAGCAACAACTTTCCCACTCTGCAGGGGCCATCTGGCATCCATTCCATTCATAAACACTGCTGCGCGAGTGACCCGGTCATGACGTGTACCGATGACACGACTCGCGTGAAGTTCAAAGCGCGCACCGCGAGACCGATTTTCCGGGCTGCAGGAAGGAAAGGAGGGAATTTGTGCTGCCCGGTTTTCCGGGCTGCAGGAAGGAAGGGTAGGATTTCTGCAAACCGGAAAACCGGGTTGTAGGGATGAAAGAGTTAATGGCCCTTTTGGCTTCTGTGTTTTTGGTCATGAGCACAGCTGTTCAGTCTTATTATTGACAGCATGTTGGTAGCTCTAAGTGCTGGGCCTCTGAAGGGACAAGGTAGAGAGGAGGGGAGGCTTATACACTTTCGATTTCGTATTTTTGATCTTGATGTTTGAGATTGGTTACTTTGTTTCTGTTTCTGTTTTATTGAGTTTCTGTATTTAGTAACCATGGTTGGATTCATGGAACCTTCTGTATGTCAGCTTTGCCATTCATCCTGCAACAGAGACGGCAAGTTGTCCTCTGGCAGAGCTGCAGTGCACTACAGTCAACATGGAGTTTGAGTCGCGGCCAAGAACAAGTGCCATGAAATTTTCTCTGGCTGTAGGAAGTCTCTACCTGGAGGATCTGAGCAGCAAAAACACTGTCTTCCCTTACCTCATCTGCCCACAGTCTAAGGTATGTCATATTTGTGTGCCAACTTTTTGTATATTTTATTGAAGATATGATGGTCTTTACATCTTTTGAGATGCAGTGTTTGTTCTGGAGTTTGCCATGCGTGTGCACCAGCTTTCAAATCAGTTTAAAGTTAAAGGAATGTCTTTCTGGACTAAACCACTTTTGATATGATTGATGTGTGCAGAAAATGGGATTTGTAGGTTTTGTCGCGGACAGTAAAAGAAATGCTTGTTGTTTTTTTTCCCCTTGAATTATTAAAAAGTAGTGTAACCCGTGTGCCATGTGTTGCAGGAACCATTGAACCGTTCTGGGTTCAATCCCATTCTGCAGACAAAGGCAGGGGAGAAGCTGCGCCAACCATCAGTGGAAGAGACTACAGACCCCAAGTTTCAGTTCTTCAAGCTGGTGTATGAAAAAATCCTCTCAGCAGTCATTTGAAGTACAAGTAAGTCACTTCATCAACAGGTCTGAGAGAGAGAGAGAGAGAGAGAGAGAGAGAGAGAGAGAGAGAGAGAGAGAGGAAGGAATATGAAATGTGTCATTCAATCAAAAGAAATTATTTCCTTGTGATTTAATACTTGGTATCTGTCCATGCAAGGTGATTCTTTGAAAAGCAATCTCTTTGCCGAGTTGAAGAAATGCTGACAGTAGTTTTGGGCATAAGGAAAGTAACATGCTGTCTCTTGTACCGGTGGTACATTTGCAGTCTGTGACTGTACAGGTTTGGTGTTCACTTGATTTCAGAGCGTGTGTGACGACACGTCCCATTGACATCATCTACGCTCCAACCCAGCTGAGACGCATGAAAGAAGTGTTTACTGTCCCCAGCACCGGTCTCTACAAAGCAGCAAATGCAGGTATGGTCAGCAAACTTCGACACCAGTGTAAGTTATTTCCTATCTCTTCCCCTAGAGAGGAATATGTGACATATGTCATCCACCTGCGGATTAACTTGTTTACTTGTTAAAATGGAGTTTTATGCGAAATGAACCAGGAACAGTCCTTGCTATGTATGGTCTTTAAACACACTATGCTATGTCAACCCATTCGCCCAGTAACTGTTGTACAAAGGGGGAAAAAATTCTCAAAACAGAAAATGAAAAGACAGACATTTAAATGTGGCATATGGGTAGAGCAAGCAGTTCTGTAATATTGAAAAACAAAGTTTTTGTTTATTAGTTTTGTATGCGTTTGGTTACTGAAGCAGCACACATTGTTGAAAATATGATCTTTGGAAATTGGAAGGCAAGTGTTGCTACAATGATGTCTGCATGCGGAGATTGGCTTGGAGTGAGCTGATTTTCACTGAATCATGTGTACTGCATGTATGGCTTCTCACTGGAAAGATGAAAGAGCACCACTCAGAGTGGGAAGAAAAGTTTTCACATGTCAGAACATTTTGAACTTGAGATTCCTGTTCTTTCATTGGTGTTCTAACCTGAAGGATGTCAACCCACATTTGAAAGTCACCGTCAAAAGTGGATCTTGTTTGAATGTAATTCAACCAGTAGTACCTGCTCATTGCCCTCATGATATGCAGCTTATCATTTAATGCTATTGGTTTTGATTTTTTATAGACCAATCGTTTTATTGTGAATTAGTCTATGAAATGACTTAACCATTCTGTCCTTCAGAAACTTTTAATTATTCTCTTTTCCTCTTTCAGTGTCGTCATGGCAGTTTGAGAAACTGCGAAAACAAACTCAGGAGGAGCTGAAGAACACCCTGGATCAGCTGCTGGAAGCAGAGGTAAGGCTGACTGTATTCCTTATCTTTTTATTTATTTTTTTTTTTTTAAACTTCTGTTAAGAATGTTGTGTCCCAGTGAAACTGCTACATCGCAGGCTTGAAGTGAGGCTTGTAGTTCCCATGGTCCCATGAGGTCTGAGTAGGCTGGAGCCTCTGGTTTGGTTTTAACTCTGTATTTCTGTCCTAGGTCTCAGTCATGATATAACCTCTGTGGCATTTGGCCTGTGATCGACTCCATTTCAGTGAAAGCCACTGTTATATTTACCCTTGCAGGACTGACGAAAGGGGAGTGATGAGACTGGATGCAGACCCATTTTTGTCTGTATTCTATTTCTGTGCCTTTCTGGACTTTTTCTTTTTATGTCTTGCACTCCCCTTCAAGTAATCTTTTGCACTCTCTACTCTCTGCAGTCTTCTTTAGGCCCACTGTGTTCTGTGTGTAGTGTATTCTTTTTAGGGATCTGAAGGGATCTTAACCCTCTTTTGTGGTGAACGTTCCGGAACGTTCAAGAAAAAACACAGTACAAAATCGGCGAGCATACAGGAGCGTTCGGATTCCACGTGGTTGCTCTGGGTGCATCCATTTTGTTTATATTACATGGCAGTCACATGACCGGTTTAGCCTCGCTTTCAGTACACATTGTACTTCCGTTTGACTCCATTTCATGGCGGCAAAGAGCGTGTTTCTATGAATTACAAATTTTTCAAGTTGACCAAGCGAGCGAGCGAGATTTCAATATGGAGGCGGAGGACGTATGGCGAATGTAGAACGAGGACAGCGACGAAGACTCACTTTTTGAAGGCTACGACATCACAGATTGCCTGAGGTGAAGGGTAATGAGAGTGACCTAGATATTGACTTCGTTAACATCGATGTATCAGCTAGGCTAGTACTCCAGATGTCTCAAGTGACAAAGATGATGATCTGCTTCGCGATTCAGGGGAGTTTGATTTTTTTTTTTAAAGTCATGTATCTCCACAATACTGAAATAATTGTTTTAAAGAATAGACAAACATCTCAATAACACACATAAAATAAGAAAGGAGTGAAATATTGCTTGGGTATATGTTTTTTAAATTTTTGTGTGATGCTACCCTATCGTTGCTACGGAGTTGCTTCCCTTTCCACAGGATTTAGAGAGCGTTTCATGCACTGAACATCAGGAAAAAGAGGGTTAAGTTTCACTCATGTACTGAGGGTCGTTATGTCACTATATCTCTGCAGCCCACACTTTTTTCCCTGATGAAGTGCCCCATGTCAGTCAGTGTGACTTGTGCATGTGCCCAGGCTTCGGGAAGTAATAATGACATGGGTCAAATGGGTTTCAGTGCTGTTAGGGCAGATGTACATAGCTCATCCATAACCCTAATACTGGCTTCTTCATAATTCAGATGCTGTACAACGCATCCCCCTTGTAAGGATTTGGGGCTGAGGCAGTTAAATCTTTTTTCCTTGATTGTGACATAAAACAAAACAAGAAAGCAAAAGAACGCTATTAGCATGGATTTGGAGTCACATATGGATTCATATTCTTGAGTAAGTTCTGGCTCCAAGAAGCTGGAAATTCTGGCATTAACATGCTCAGAGCTCAGTTCTGGTTGTGATGCACTTAAAGTCCTGATGTAACCTGTGTGGTCAGTTTGGCTATAAACAACATGGCGTACCATGACTTCCAGAATCCTGATTAATATTGTTCTTATTGTTCCACTTGTTCCATGACAATGGGCTGTAGGTGTACTGTGGAGATAGTTGAGCCGTCAGGTATCTCTATACAGAGTTAATAACCTGGTCAGTCCTACATTCAGGACTTATTGGTGTGATTTTGGCATGGCCAGTCTCCTCTATACAACATAGGATGGTCTTGGACAAAAAAAATCATAGTGAGTTGAATGCCTGTGGCAGGAGCTTATGACATTTGATTTATGTGAGCAGAGGTTCTGTCTGCCAGTGCTGCCTGGCATGTCATTTGTCTTATATTCCTTGTATGAGTGACAATCTGTCTGAAAAACGTCTCCTCAAGTGCCTGGATATTGTCGTTGAAGACATGCTGTTCCCCACTAATGATATGAAATATGACTTTTTGGATTTTAGAAGCATTTGTTTGAGTAAGTTGTGTGTGTGTGTGTGTGTGTGTGTGTGTGTGTGTGTGTGTTTGTGTGTGTGTGTGTGTGTGTGTGTGTGTACACGTGCACATGTGTGCGTGCGTGTGGGTGTTCACCATGTTCTTTTCAGCATCACAAAGGGCGTTGGAAAATTGACTTGGACATCAGTGCCCCCAAACTGATTGTGCCAGAAAATGTGCTGGAATCCAACACAGCCCTGGTGGTGATGGATCTGGGCAACTTCCGCTTCAAGACAGTGTCTGCAGAGGATGCTTCCACTGCCATGGAGGAAGAAGGTGAGCATGCAATGTACATTTTTTCCCCACAAATTGTGATTGAAAAATAGCAGATGGAACTGGAAGAAAAAAAAGTGAACCTGGAAAGATGACGGTTTCTGTATCCGGTCTTTGAAAATGGAATGGTAACTTTTGCCTGTATACAACCATGTGCCAAACTGTTCTCAAACTCATCTAGCTGTCATACACTGAATTGGCAGCTGCCTTTGGTATTTTTGTTTCTGTTGCCGGTATGTTGCTCATACTGATGGTGGAAGCCCTGGAAAAGGGAAGCAAATGCAAGATGATTTGTGGAAAACAGGTGTCAGTTGGGAGATCTGATTGTCAGGAATTATCTTGAGTTTGTGGCCGTGGGAAAGCGCCTAAAGATCTCAAGGATGATGAGAAACATTGATACCATTTATGCAGTGCAGGCTAGGTAAATAGGAACATTTCAAGAATGCTTCAGATGTCTGAAACTTGTCTTGAACTGTGTGAAATGATTTTGTGTCACTGGATCAGCAGAGAGCCAGCATCAGGTAAGTGACCACACAGCTCAGACACTTTCTAGGCTTGTTGTTGCTGTACACTGCAGAAGCATCACTGGTGAATTCAACACTGTGACTAGCATGAATTATTTACAGAGGTCTGTGCAAACGGAAACTTCATTAGACTGATTTCAAAAGAACTGTATAAACGACGGTTTTGATGAGGAAAGTGAAGAGAAAGTTCATGAGACAGGCGTTGGACAAGACTGCACTGGACTGTGACAGATCAGTGGAAATGCTTCTGGCCCAGTGATGAAATGATGATGGAGCTGGCCACCAGCAGAGTAACAGTGTGGCAAAAGTCCCCTCACAAGCGATGACCAGAATGAGTAGGTGTAGTGTGTGATCCACCAGCATGTGCTCTGAAACATTTGCCACTGGGTTGTTTCAGACTTCAGTGAGGATAATTTTGTATGTGTGGAAGGGGCAAAGAATCCAAAGATGTACATTCAGGTGCCACAAGACCATCTCCACCCATCAGTTGCTTTCATTGCAGTGCTACCCTAAGGAATTTGATAGATGAGTTCACAGTGGTGTGGAATGAGGTGTGCTTTTGTTATTTGCAAAAACCTTTTTTTGTGGACTACAGTGACATTGTATTGCTTTTACTTCATCTTAAGAGCCACCTGGTCAGATACCTAGGCATCAGAGCTTTACACAAAGGTTAGGAAAACAGTTATTATTTCTTGAACTGACATATCTTGATAATGTCGCCATTTTGAAAGTTTGATGATGATTTGGCATGAAGTTGTGAAGTTGACCTCTCCAGCATACCCCCCCCCCCCCCCACCCCCACCCCCCAAAAAGGAAAACAGAAAGAAAAGAAAATGCAAAATGAAATCCAGTACAGAACTTGCTTCAAGCAAATTATTTATGGTTGAGGACTACCTGCTGCTGTGCTACTTCTATGCAAAATACAGACCTGGTTACCCGTGGTATTTCGCTGTAATTTGCACATATGTTTGGTGAAAATATGATGGATATGATGAACTAGGAAAAAAGGAACAGTTTTACAGAGAAAGTGCTTGAGTGGTGATTGTGCTTATGGAATGTAACCATTGCAAGGGCATTGACCAAAGAGAGACAACTGTTGCTAATTTCTGCACGTGAAAGTACGTCAGATTTTGTCTGCTTCTTCGACAACATGCCCTGCAACATAAAAAAAAAAAAAAAAAACAACTGGTAAGAGAACATTAGTTTGTGCCAAAGTATGCTTATGAATCAGGTTTGGAAGTAATTTGTGTCAGAAATAACCCATAGTTACCATAGTTATGCAAGATCAGATGGTTATTGCCCAGAAGAAACCTTTGTAGTTTTGGTGGCAGGTGAAAATGAAATGAATGCCATGTCATCCCCCCACACACACACACATACAAAGATTCAAAGATTTTAATCCTGCGACCCCTTTTGGGGCATGGAGGACTTGAAACAAATCAAACAAATAGAAATGAAACAAATCAAACATCAAAATTTTCCATATACTTAACATACTGAATGTAATGTTACACAACTTTACTAAGTTTCAAAAACTTCGCTAAGTTTAGCAACACTTTCTTACTACCACAAAGCAAATGACAATAGTTAAATACGGACTTTGTATATGTAAATTTTACAGACACACACACACACACACACACACACACACACACACACACCGTTGCTTTTACAGAAATTAGCAATATGAGGTGATAATTTTGGGGAAGACTATAACGCATGTGACATGGGATAGAAACTCTAGCAGTCTGAAGAAAACATTCTGTTTTAACGCTGTTAGCTTATTTGATATGAATTTCTCTATTCATGAAAAAAAAACTTATACTGTTAGAAAAGGTATATTTCAACTTGCTGTTACAGAGGATTTTGTAACTCCATTGTCCACGCCACCAAACGAAACTGAGAATCAGGAAACACAGGTCCAGCCAGAGTTGACCAAGAAGGACAGTTTCCCATCTGCTCAGTCTTTCTGATGCCTTTGTCATGGACAGGCTGTACGAGAAGTGAGTTGGGGATATGTATTTAGATATATTTGGCACATGCATGTGTGCAAGTGTAACTGTTCTTTAATTATTGAAGTACTTGAAAGTGTGATGGACTTGCATTCAGTTTTTCCCTGTTGTTTCCTTGAAAGGTACATTTTCTTTTATTTACCATATCAAAGTAACCTTTTTTTCTTTCATGTACTCTCACTCACGCTCACATACAAATATGAATACCAACACTAACACACACACACAAAGACACACAAGCACATGCAGTCCCATGCATGCACGCTCACAACATGATGGGACACAGCGCAACTCTCTGAATGTATCATATAGTTTGATCAGTAGTGCAGTTATGGTTCTTACCATTGCTGACAGAATCATAGCTACAGAGAGTGAGAGAGTATGATTCTTGAAGAGGTTGACACAGACAAGCAGAAATGTTGCTCTGTTCACAGACATTTTTAAAATTAACAATAGCTAGGTGTGGTTGCTCTGTTCAACTTGTTTTTATTAGCTGTAGCATGAATAAAGTTCTTCTTTTTTTTTATTTTTTCCCCTCCTGAGTTCTATTTGTCTGACCAAAATAAAGGTGTTCCTTTCCAATATGACATTGATATAATTCAGTTTACTCCACACACTTGTTTTACACTTTTGCAAGTGTTTTGAGGTTGTAGCTGTTGATGTTTGTTTGAATGATCAATACTACAGAAGTGTTTTTTTTCCCCAGTTTGTTTTGTTGTTGACCGAAGAAATCAAAGTTGCTGCTTGCTGTGCAGGTACAAAATTGAGCTGACAGAGATGCAGGTTTTAACAGGTCGTCTCCATGACAACTGGCGACATGCCTATGCCCGGGGCTCAAGTCAGATGCACATAGTGGACCGGTTCAGCATCTCTATGCAGTTAGACAGGTCAGTGGATGCCTCTTTCGTGTGCGACAGAAGTGGGTTAAGTTTGCCCTTTCTGGTTGAAAAGAAAGATGATTTGGTGGTTGTAGTTTGCTCCAATGTTGAAATTAGTGGACATAGCATTGATCAACGTACAGTGATGTGAGTCAAGGAAACTGAAAGGTGAGGGTGGTAAGAAGTGTAACTGGTTATTCTGCAGAAATAAATAAAATGCAGGCGCTGCGGGAGAATAATAAAGTCTGAGAATATTTATGATAAAACTGGTTTTGAGCCTATGACATCAGAGAATGTCTGGCATGTGAAATATAACAGAAAGGGGTGGGTTGGTGGGAGTGTGGGATAAAAACCTTTACCTCTGTGAATGCTTCACCTTGTACATACTAATCCAACAAATGCCTTTATCCTACTGAGCATGAAATTGTGGGGACTATCAGCCCAGAGATGTAACAAAAAAAAAAGAAAAGAGAAAGGCGAGAGATCCTGAATTGGTGCCAAAGTATGGTGATGAATGAGGCCTCAAAGTAACCTATGCTGGGAGAAAGCATAGTAAAGCATGATAATTGGTAGCTACTGGCAGATCGGGTATCCCTGGACTCCCTGCCATAGGATGGTAGATGAAAAGGAAATCCATCTTTCCCTTCTGCTGCTTCTGCTTTTGCAAGAATTTCTACGACCCCCCCCCCCCACCCTTGCAAGAATTTCTACGACACCCCCCCCCCCCCCCCCCTTCCTCCCTGTATCCCCCTGTATCCCCACAGCTTTTACAAAAATTTGGAAGATGTGTATACACACTTTGTAGAAAATACACATATTTAAGTTGAAAAGTATACAAATAGCAGTTGTAGGGTAAACCAGATCTGCTTTAGCCAGAAACTGATTTCCCCTGAAGCGACTATATGAGGGCGCATGAAGTCAGGGCTTTCTCCGCCAGTTTGCCTTCTGGGGGAGTTTTGCAGGAGCTGACATTGTACATGCAGCTGGCCAGAGGTCACAGACATTCTTATGAAAGTTCTCCTACAAAGGCATGTCTGAGGTTATGAGGCACTTGACTGCCTTGAGGGCGTTGTAGGTGCTCATCCATAACACCCCCACTGCCCCTGTTGATTACCGATTGATCCTGCCTGATTTGGGGGATTGGTCGCCAAGCACCACCACTCCTTACCATTTTGGTGTGTGTCTTGAGCTTTGCTTGAGACTATTGTTCGTACCCACTCATTCCCATAATTATGTCTTGGAAGAGGGTTTTCTCCTTTTCCTGATTTTGTGCATGGGTCATTTATTTCTTGTTTATATTTTCTTACACAGACACTCTTATAACTTGAAACCTTGTGCCATTATATTAGGGAGAGCGGAGACAAATCCATTCACTTCCAGACTAAGCAGTGGACACTTAGCATAAGGCCGGTAGCAGCTCTAGCCTCTGATGCTGAATTCTAGTCTTGAAGAACTGTATAGAGACTTTCTTGTGTGGTTTCATTGCCTCCTCCTTCTGGCATTTGTTTTGACAAGTAAGTATGAGGAAAAGGAATTTTACTGCTAAAAGTAGTTTTGCATTATACTTGCCCATCCAAACACTGAGACATCCTCCCACATTTTTGCTTACCTGGGAGAAGGTGCGAAAACTGAACTATGTTTGGATGAGAGTCATGAAGTGACTTCACTAAGGACAACCACTCTGCTGGCTTAGCTGGTTATGGAGACATGATTAGCTCCTCGCTCTCGCCCCCTCCATTTTTTTTAAGGATCCTGGGATCCTGATAATATGGCAGTGTAGCATGCCAAGTAGGGTTAAGGCATTTGTTTGGACACATAAGTATATCATAAAGTTTCATTTAGTTGTAAAATTGTTTTGATTTCCCTCCCATGTTAGTACCTGTGATGATTTTGTGTCAAAGTCATTGGTGTCAGCATGATTACGGGGCAGTTATTTAAGAATGATCACAGTGGTCCATTCTACAGAAGAGGATGCTCAGTCTGGTTCAGCTACTAAGCAGTTATTGTGGTGGACCACTGGCACATTATCTGGATGCAGCTCTGTGTGTATAAGTCAGTATGTGTCAGGAGAGCAAAGGGACTAAGGGGAGTCTTTTTTTTTTTTTTCTTTCCTGCAGACGACTGATTGTGACAGCAGATCCTCAGTGGCCCACTGCTACAGTGTCTGGTACTTTGCCATCTCTTACATTCCACCTCAACGAGAGGAAGGTGAGTAGTTTTATTGTTTCAAGAGAATATGCAAGTTCAAGTGTTCAAGATCTCTGTGTAAAACGCTCACCTGGTATGAATTTTAAGAACGATTCTCCGGTAGTGCGCTAAAAACAAGGATAAACAAGTTACAAGACAAAACAGGATGCGTTTCAACCTTTTAGGTCTTCTTCAGGCAGAGGTCGAAACGTGTTGTGTTTTGTCTTGTAATTTGTTTGTCCTGTTTTGGGCAGACTCACTAAGAATTCTTCTTAAGATTTCTTTCAGTTTCCGCCTGCAGCCACCTCATTTTGCAACTCACCTGGTATGGGCATGTATCTTATGACTGGCTATAAACTACTGAATTAAATTAAAGCATCAAATGAATGTCTGTAGGATGGTTAAAGAGTGACAGTAGACTTTGTTGCTGAAAGAACCAAAGGACGGAAGGTATGTATGTGTGCAGTGAGAAGGAGATAAACTTGTCGTGTAGAAAAAGAAGATCAGTAATAAAATGTGAGGCTTTTTTTGTTTGTTATAGAACTACAAAAACTGCTGAATAATGTGCAGTTAAAGGTTAATTGATATCAGTTAAGAGAAAGTATACACATAATGTTTTGGCCATGTAGTGATTGAATATAGACTGGACTGCCCTGGTATGGCTTTGAGGGTTGACTGTATGTAAACCGATAGTAACAGTTTGTCCTACGACTGATGGTCAGGTGTGAGTTGTGTGTGTGTGTATGTGTGTGTTGCAGATCCAAGCCTTGCAGACCTGTGTGGACACCATGTCTGCCTCCAGCACCTCCACCTCCCTGCTGTCCTCCCAGAGCCTGTCCTCCTCTGGCATTGGCCTGAGTTCTGTGCCGTCCATGCAGGACCACATGCAGACAGTCCAGTGAGTTGCTGAACCAATGATGATAATGTTCAAGAGACGCTTCACATTCACCTCTTTTTGACTCACTTGTGGAAGAATACTGATAGCATTTCAGCAATATTTTCAGTATTACAAAACTGACATTCTCTTACAAATTGAGATCATATACAAATGTTTTCGTTATACCTATACAAGACATAAATATCAATATTGTGCACGAATATAGTACCGAATGTCAAATTATATTTAATCAAGATCAGACCATTCAATGCAATTTCTGTCGAGCTCCAGACAGGAATGGATGTATTATTAGACAAAGAAACAAGGTATGCCACATACAGCTTTTATTAGCAGGTTTAACCAGTTTTGATGTGGTAAGTATAGTAGTCCGATAAAGCATATGATGTGAACTGTTTGTTTGCTGTTTAGGTCAGTATGTCAGTTTTCTCAATGTGATCCCAGGTCTGCAGCAGAGCCAGACAGCACAGCGGAAGGACCTGAGGACAATCACCTTTTCCTCGTTCAGTTTCTTATCAACAGTATGTCCTTGGAACTGCAGAGCCAAGGTCAGTTATTCGTGCTAGTTACAGTTGTTTCTATTTCGTGTTTTCTATTTTCCAAGTAACTGTTCAACTATCCCTTTCTCCTTGTAAATAATGCTCACCTTTTTCTTCGTAAGATGTTTTTCTCTTTTTTCCCCTTTTTAATCGTGTTAATTGTTGTAATGACACTGTGAAGTCAAGGGAAGAGCCAGGTGATTGATATGTGAAATGTGTAAGGTGTTTTTTCTCTTCCCCCTTAAATCACGTTAATTGTTGTGATGATACTGTGAAGTCAACAGAAGAGCTAGGTGATTTGTATGTGAAAGGGTAGGGCGTTTTTCTCTTTTTTTTCCCCCCCTCCTTTAAATCGTGTTCATTGTTGTGATTACACTGTGAAGTCAACAGAAGAGCTAGGTGATTAATATGTGAAAGGGTAGGGCGTTTTTCTATATTTTTCCCCTTTAAATTGTGTTGATTGTCGTGATTACACTGTGAAGTCAAGAGAAGAGCCAGGTGATTTAGAGAGAGACGGTTTGACAGGCAAGGCGTTGGTGGAGCTACAGGTGACCCGAGTGCAAGCCAGCGCCCAGAAGAAGCCTGACCATGCCTCTCTGGCGCTGACCGTCCACAGTCTGCTGGTGGTTGACGCCCTGCAGAGCTATGGCCAGGACTTTGAACTGCTGGTTGCATCTCATCACAACGTCCAGTGAGAACCAACCCTGTTTCACCTTTGGCTTGGTTTATTCTGTTGATTTGCATTCCATTTGATAAAGTGGAGAGTTGTTGTTTTTTTCTTGCTTGAAATCAGGATTTTTTCCCCTGTTACATTACAGTAGAGAAAGATTCTCTCAATATTTCCGCCTCAATCAAGGAAAAGTGATAACAGTTAAAGTTATAGAGTGAAAGATAGGATGTTTTAATTGTTGTAGTTTGTTGCCGGTTTTTTTTTGTGTTTGTTTATTTTTCCAACCCATTTCCATCTGAGGCAACTTTTTCTTAGTCCAGCCTTTGAGCTGAGAGTCCTTGGATTTTATCAGGTCCCTGATCTAAGCCTTTTCAAGTGTGCTGGCCAGTTTCAAGTTTCCATCATTAAATGTTTTTTTTTGATGGTTTGCTCTTTATTGTATGGTTGTGTGTTGTATATGATTAGACTCTGAAATAGATTTTCTGTGAAATGGTGCAAGTAATTTGGGGGACTCTGAAATAAATTTTCTGTGAAATGATGTAAGTGATATAACTACTCAAACAAAATAAAAGCAGCAGTGTTTCTGGAAAGTGAAAATTTGTTATTAAAACTGCCATTTTCCTGTCAACAGTTACCATTTTCTGTGTTAAGGAATGATGTTTTGGATGGCATACACAGATAAAATCATTTTTCATTCATTAGCAAAACAATGTTAGATACCAGATCAAATAATGAAAGTTACGTTATTTTTTTTTTATGAACTTGGTGATTCACAAGAGAAAATATTCGTTGTTGTTGTATGAATCATGGTATGCTCATTATGTCAGCTTCACAGACTACAGGACTGAAGTCAATCAGCAAAATGAATAAAGAAATAAAGGTTGTAAAAATTAATATGTTACTGAGTCAAGTGAATTTGATCCAGAGCAACATTGTCATGTAACAGAAAGAGATCCATTATTGTTAGATGTTTTTTATGCTAACAAATTCAAAAATTGTTATTGATATAATACAGACTTGTGAGTCATACACAATTAACGTTTAAAATAGATTTTCAAAGTTCACTAGGCTTATTATTTTAACTTATAATAGCATTTGATAAGAAAACAAGGATTGAATGAATTCAGCAAACTGATCTAGTCTACACCTGTAGTTGGCTTCTTCGACCTCAGACTGCGATTTGAAATCAGCGAAGTCATCACTGTTTACTACCAAAATAACTGCAGACAAGTATTACTTTTCAGTGTAAAACGTACCCACTGAAACACAGGAATCTTGCTTTTATCAATGTTCTCAAGTAAATCTTTATTGGACGGCAGTTACACTTGTGAATTGGTATTGCTTCATCATGAACTTTCAGAGGGCAACTAACTGATTTTCAACCTGACCAGATCGGCTTGGTCGATGTCGATCTTCAGCATTGTTTGCAATAAACAGTTTTATTTTGGCATGAAAGTCATCAAGAAATGCTCTTTTAACTTTATTGCTAGTTATTTTACTGAATAAATCTGCTAATTTTGTTAAATTCATTCTGCTACTGCTGCAGTCTGCTTGACAGAACTTTGACATCCACCATTCGCAGTCACCAGTTACTTATTTTTCATAAAATCCACCAATCAGATAAATTCTCGCTTGAAATATAGGGTCATTTCTAGTCAAAATGTTGCTGAATTATCGCTAGTTCTGGTGATATAGTCCACTAAACTCTGTGTTGAGTACACAGCTGGTGCTTCTTATTCTAATAATGACACCGATGATTTACACATAGATGCCTTTCCTGAATGATAGGGGGGATACACGGCAGTGCATTTCCCAAAGCCTAGGCTAAACTTTGCACAGGTTGTTTCCTGATCAATAAGTTTAACATACATGTCTGGTAAACAAGCACATATCAATTCTTTTTGTGTTCAGGCTAGACAGCCGTAGTGGCAGCATCATGGGGTCTGAAATGAACTCACCAGTGTCACCACAGTCACCATCGTCTCCGGCATCCCCTCGATCCCCTCACCCTCTGTGCCACTACAGTCAGCATCGTTCAGCAGCCTGCAAGCAATCCAGGATGCCCTGACTAGTGCCTTCCATTCTGTCATGCCTAATTGTAAGTATTGGCGTAGCCTGCTTGACATGGATGTGTGTGATTATCTCTGCACTTCAGGGGAAAGGGGAGGGCGGGGAAGAGTGGGGGTTTGTGGGATGAATGTTTAAAGAGTCCAATTAACCAGCAGTTTGCAAGGAAATGGCCACTTTCTCTTCATTTTCGTGATCAGATTTGTTGCACCCACCCAAGAAAAGCATAGATTGTCCAAAGAGCTAGGATGTTCTCAACTTTCAGTGGAGTGTGCATCCCTGATAAATGATACAAATCACATTCTGAGTAAACTTTGTTCTAATCTCTTTCTCATTGGGTGCAGGGGGACTAGCCAGAGCTCTTCAACATGTCTGAGTGCCAGTTTTCTACTTGTCCTTTTGCTTTCTGTTTGCTAAAGATGTATTAGTGTATACATTTATATGGTCATGTGTTTCACAGTCGTCTGTCTGGACGGGCCGCCATAGCAGTCTTTCTTTTCCCTGCTGAGGATAGTGTTAGCAGGCGTTGGGATAACTTTTTTTCTGATACAAGAAAATGGCTTGCCATGAGCTTTGTGCACCCACATGACTTCTGTCAAGTGTACTCTCGATGCAGATGTTTCCTGTTGGACCTACACAAAATGAGCCAAAACAGGATCCTAGACAGCTTTCACTGGATGTGCAGATTCACTACTTAAGGAGAAGGAAGCCAGCAAACCCAAACATCTTTGGTCTCTCATTTTCTCACCTGATGAGAAGCACGTCATGCTAGCCCCTACCATTTTCAACACTACCCATTCTTATTCCTCATTGACAGTGGTGTTTGCTTTGCAGTATGTCGGCTGTTGTTTAATTCTACAGTTACTTCTCTCCTCCTGTTTGTTCTCAAGGTAAGAACTGTTTGACTTGCCAGCTGGCAGTCCCATGCTGATCGGTGCCATGTTATGCATGTGATTATCCTCACACTCTTCTGTGGTGAATGAGAAAGAATTTCTAGCTCATACTATTCTGTGCACAGTCTGAAAGAGATCCTAGATGGTTTTGATGTCCTTTCATCCTGGTTTGTGCACCAGGAGATGGTCTTCATCCCTGCAGACCATCAAGACAAGGATTGGTTTAGAGTCTGCATAGTGTTTGGTCAGGACAGCCCTCTTTACACTGACCCAGGAGCCCCTGAAGTGTGAGGCTTTCTGTCAATTCTGCTCTGTGGAGTGGCATTGCTCTAAGGGACTCTGTTGTATTGGATGGCTAGCAGGCAACCTTCCACCATTCTGGGGCACTTTTTCCTGTGACATTGGCACTTTTATTTTATGTGGCTGTCCTCTCTCTCTTTGGGGTGCTGCAGGTGGCAGTGAGACAAGTTTTGACCTTTTCCTTTGTCCTCTCTCTCTCTTTGGGGTGCTGCAGGTGGCAGTGAGACAAGTTTTGACCTTTTCCCTTGAGTCCCGTGGAACATAGTGATGACTTTAGCTAGTAGCTGTAGGAGGGCCTGATCAATGGCTGTAGGTCAGACTTGAGGCAGTCTCATAGGGATCAGTGATGTACTTCTTAGCTGGCCCACTGTAATGCTGTGAGCATCTTGAAGACTAGGCTGTCTGGGGCTGGGCCGCTATTGCGCGGGTCCGCTATTGCGCGACCTAAGAACATATCATCTATAAGAAGCGGAATACCCTAACCCTAACCCTATTTCTGTTACACTGTTTTGAGAGACTGGTTGAATGACAGTCACCGCACAGTAGCGGCCCCATGCAATAGCGCCCCGCGTAATAGCGGCCCCACGCAATAGCGGCCAACCCCGTCTGTCTCATCTGACTCAGTGTGTTCACTGTGGCATTCTGATGAAAGGTTTCAATTCTGCCTTTCTCATTGCACATTGGTGGGTAGGTTTCGCTCACTGTTCGAAACCCTTTCTAGTGATAGCTCTTGGGGTTTTTTTGTTTTTCTATTTTTGTCAGTGTGAAAGATGAGAATTGTAGGACGAAGCATGAATCTCATTGACCATATTTGCAGAAGCTCCAGAGGCAACAGATTTTTAGAGTGAGATTGAGGTTGGAGAAATCTTTCTGGAGGCTTGGAGAGTCGGCTTGTTTTTGTTTACTTTTTGATTAGCATGTCTGGTAGCTTAGAAGTTTGCAGGTTAGGTAGAAAATACCTTCAGTATTGATAGTAAGTGTTAAGAAAAAAGAAAGTTTTAATTGGAAAAATCCAGTATAAATGAATGGATAGTGATACATGATTGCTCATACACATTGGATTCAGGGCAAGGTGATTCCAAAGGAGCAGCAGCTGCTGTTGACAGTGGTGAAAGCTGTGCCAAGTCTGAAGCTTTGATCTCTCTGGAGTTTGAGATCATCTCTCCGCCCTCCTCGCCCACTGACAAAGAAGACAGGACTTCGGATAACTCGGAAATGCGCATCCTCAACCTACAGTTCAACAGTCTTGACTTCATTGGTGAGAACTGGTCAAGGGGGTGGGAAACATCAGATTAAAATCAACAAAAAGAAAGAATTTACCTAAAACAGTATGTCATTTTTTTGTAACACTTTAAAACAAAAAACTCTACATTGTGAAACTGATGTGGAACAGATGAGAGAGCTTTTTACTTAATATTTTTTATTGGAAAACAAATTTAAAAGAAAAATTGCTATGCAGCTTGTTTCTTTTGTTCGATGGCATAGTAATTTTTCTTTTAAGTTTGTTTCAGTTTCCCCCTGAAGTCACCTCACTTTGAAGCTTATTGGAAAACATCAAACAAAACTCACGCATACTCTTACCCACACTTATTATGGACACTGCATAACTCAGAGCTGTTTACCCATATGATTTTCCTGTATTTGGTACTTGTTTGATGAAAATATAATGAATGTAACGCACTTAAATCCAAATCTAGGTGTGAAGTTCTTGAGCAGTAATCACACTTGCAGAGTGTAACCATCATGTTGTCTTGGTGTGCCATGTTGGGCACTTTGACCAAAGAATGACAACACATATTAACTTTTGCAGGTGAAATCATGTCTAGATGTGTCTGCATCTGTGACAATATCTGTGATATGTAAAAACAGCAGTGGGGAAGGGGTGGATTGGGTTGTGTGTGTGCTGGGACGAGAGTGCATAAATTTGTGCCAAGGTAAGCGGATTAACCAGGTATGAATGAAATTATGTTTGAGGAATATAGTTTTTACCATAGTCATGAGAAGGTGAAGTTTGTAGCAGAATGTAATCTCAGTCGATATCAGTCTGGGAGCGGAGGATGATTTGGCAGTAAAAGCTGACATACCAAAAGAACAAGGAGCAGAACTAGTCAAACAATCAGCTTTAGATGATGGTGAAGAAATTGAAGGGTTGAATTAACGGTAAGATGCCATTTCTGATGGTCACACAAGAAGCAGACATAGCAAGACTCCAGTGCTGAGCATCAGGAACATGGAAAGCAGATTTCACAAATATAAATAAGACCCAGCAAGCCAAAACAATTCATGCAAATTTTAGATGAAGAATTGCTTATGTGAAGGTGCTGAGTAATTGATATACAACATCAGCAACCCATGGAACCCTTGGAAAAGACAGTGTCTTGTCCTGTACTTTGTTTGTCTTTGTCGTTGGTGGTGACTAACCCCCTCTCTTTCTAAATTTAGCCAAATAAAGACAAACAGAGAAGTCACA
This sequence comes from Conus ventricosus, assembly GCA_018398815.1. Taxonomy (NCBI): domain Eukaryota; kingdom Metazoa; phylum Mollusca; class Gastropoda; order Neogastropoda; family Conidae; genus Conus; species Conus ventricosus. The sequence goes on along the minus strand of CM031607.1, from coordinate 42,342,496 downwards.
ATGGCTTGAGAAGGTAGAAAGTCTAAACATCAGGAGGGTGATGAGAAGTGAGGAGGGGGATGCTGAGCATCCACACTAACTCCTTGAGAAGAGAACTATAGCAAAGAATAGAGCAGGTAAGATGGGCATGTTTACTCACCAAATGATGGAAAGGAAAGGAAGTTAAATTCACTTAGTGGAGTTCCATATGCATCGAAAGAAGATCAGTCTGGGATATTGAAGGTGCACTGTGAGGATCAGGACTTATTCCCCCTTCTCTTGATTTTTTTTTCTTTTTTAATTTAATATTATTTTTGTCTAATCGGCATCGGCATCCTAATTATCAAGGGCATTGATCACATCAAGCAGTAATAAGGTGTCTGTTTAGACAGTTAAGTATGAAGAAATGTCCATTCTGTCTCTCGCATACATATCCATGGATGCATTTATATGCACTCATACACACATGCTTGCACCTCAATGCTCAGTTTCTGAAGAATTTGTCTTGACATCTAATGGGTCAAACTGGTGTAGTCAGTCAACGATGGATATTGTTTGTATAGCCCAGCTTAACTGTGCAGTTATTCATCTGTTTCAGCCAATCAGGAAACCCTGATGGAGATCCTTGGTTTTCTGAAGCGCACTTTTCCTGCTCAAGACAGTGTTGCCCAACCTGCGTCAAGAAATGATGCAGACAGCTCCATTCTGACTGTGCCCACCAACAGAGTTGCCACGGTATGATCAGTGATTATCTTCTGTAGTGCGGAAAGGAAAATCCAGAAAAATTATGATTTTAATGAATTGGATTGTGTTGATTTAACCCTCTTGTACTCAGTTTCTCTGACGGCAAACTTCCCCTAGATTTCGGATTCTTCTACATGTTTCAGCCTAAAAATGGGTATGTGTGATTATTAGCTTATGGGGAATGTATGTGAACCTCTAGGAGAAAGAAAATTGGCAGACAGTTTCATAAGAGCATGCACTTCACTTTGAACTCTATTTTGTCTGTCTTAGAGATATAGGTCGTGTCACTGTCACCAAATTGTCACCAGACACGTGACATTTTATGATGACAATCAAGTTTACAGCATGCAAGCATGCGCAATCACCATGCTGATGCAGGCTGTTAGTGTAAGATGAAACCGGAGGCCTACCTGACGTGATCCATCCGCTGCCTGGCAGTACAGGTCCCACTGGTTGTCCCACCAATGTCATACAAAACTTGTCACTTGTCACACACAATACTGAACTCAGTCACTTCCCAACACTCTATACGTTGTGGTGTTTCCGTCAGCCTTTGCAGTTCTACAAACTACAGCTGATTACATACGTCCATAGTCTTCAGTTGCACAGCACAGTGTCACTGTACACACTCACTACTCACTACTAAATGTCACAGTCACAGCTGTCACCAAAAAACACAGGTATGCAAAACAAAAATAAACATCACAGCTGCATTACTGTTGGGCTACGTTTTGATCGTGATAGTCGCGAAAACAACCATTCCTGGGCCAGCAAAGGGCACTTGACAGAAAGAACACTTATATGACGTTTCCACTTGATATCCCTTTGGTGTCAAGCGGCCAGTTTTGACACATTGACGACACACCCGAGGCCTACCCTCAATCTTCTCCACTTTGTGGTGATCAATGGAGTCTTTGGCGATTGGGGTTCTGGTACTGCCTTGCTTCGCCCAGCTTTGCGTTTTCTGGAAGTAAATCCAGCACGAAGTCATTTAGCGATGTCAACACGAAACCACAGGTGATCATGGCCTTCCTTGGGGGCTGAGCGTGTGGTGACTTTTCCCAGGTGAGAAAGGCTTGAACAATACACAGATTGATCAACGAGTGGAAGACGTACCGCCACCATTTTTTGTTTTGATGACCGACAGGATAGTAGGCACGGTACTGATCTGACTTGTCAACACCACCCATGTACTACTTGTACGCAGCGATGACAGTCGGCATCACCTTTTCCTCCGTTGTTGTCATACCTGGAGGCTGATTGCTGCTCAGGAGGTAAATCTGACGGTTGTCTTTGTAGACAGTAGCCATCAGTGAGCCTTTCTGCATTTGCATCAGGTCTCCCTTTTCCTTCAGTTTGGCCGTCTTGGCTTCCTGTGGCAGTCCCCTGCGGTTACGGTTGACTGTCGCACAGGCATATGTCCCATTCACAGCCAGGTGTGTCATCAAAGGGACACTTGTGAAAAAGCGGTCAAAATACAAGTGCCTGTTCTGGTTGTAGTACGGTGACGCTAGTTTGTCTACTACTTCATGCCCCAGACTGATATTCGTGTTTTCACGGCTAGCACGACCAGTGTAAATGTCAAATGCGACACAATAGCCGGTAGTAGCGTCACACATTTCCCACACCTTGATGCCCCACTTTGTTGGCTTGGCTGGCATATACTGTTTGAAGAAAATGCGACCCTTGAACCCTATCATCGCTTCATCAATGCTCATTTCACGGCCGGGACAATAATTGGCTTTGAACAAAGGGAGAATAAGATTGATAAATGGTCTCACCTTGAACAAGGGGTCATAATCAGGGTGATCACGCCCAGGTGTGTTGGACGAATCCCGAAGGTGGAAATACTGATTCAACTTGAAAAAGCAATTTTTCGGCATGACACTACTGATCCAATCATTTTGAAAACTGGGTCATCAGACCAGTAGCACCACAGACGTGGCAGACGCTTTACCCCCATCATAATCAAGACAGCGATATAGGCTCGCATTTCTTCAGGTGTGGTATCGCACCAAAGAGGGTCAGGTGCGCCCTTTGCGGCTTGTTTTTGTCTTGCATACCTGTTTGTTTCATCGGCAGCAGTCTTAAAAAAACAAAGAGGTACAAACAAAAAGAAAAAATCAAGTGGTGTAGCAGTGTTGGGTAACGAGTGAGCGGGCCCAGTGGGTTCCTGAAACTGACGCACTTCTGCCACGCCACGTGTCGCTGGTCGCCACGTTGTTTGAAGCGCAGCGAGCGGAACATCGTACTCCGGGTCGCTTTCTACATCACCATCTTCTTCAATACCACTACCTACTTCAATATCACTTTCATTCTCCATCTCTCTTTCAAATTTCTCTACTTCTCCAATAATTTGATCCAACTCCTCTTGCGAGTAGTCGATCTCTTCGTCGTTAGTAGCAGACGCCAAAGCAGCCATTGTGAAAGTTGGTCGGTTTCATTCACAAACTTACTCGCTGTGTTTGCCCCTTTTCTCAAAGAAAACGCGCGGTTCCATCACCCCAAAATAGTGCCAACACATGATTGGACCATGCCTGAGTCTTCCTAGTTACTATCTGCGACTCAGCGTGTTTACACATGTGATAACTGCGTGATGGAAAATTCCTACGGGAAGATCCCGGTAGCTCCCGGTACGGGAAGAACAGGCGCCTGAAGTTAACTCCCGGATTCTCCCGTTGCAAGTATAAGAGGGTTAAACAACAATTCTGGCTGCTGGGTCTGCCTTCATGTTCCTTTAGTGGTTGTGACCTTGCTGTGGTCAGAGGGCTTGTGTGTCCAGTTATCCTATAGGCTCTGCTGACAGGGGCATCAATACTTGTATGGCTACTTTTCCAAATCCTTCTGGGCCTGTATAGCCAAGTTGCTGACTGGCCTAAGCGTGAGGTAGGAAGTGATAGCCCTGTGGGGTCTTCCATATCAGACAGAAGTGTAATCTTTTTCCTGTTCTGTCTTCTGCCTTTCTTATTGGATCTTTTCTGTCCTATTCTCCCCTTCAAGTCTTTATTCTTTTTTTTTTCTGTGGTCTTCTGAAGACCTGCCATGGGGTGTGACCTGCAACGTAGGGGAATGAGATCCTTGTGATTGAGAGGGCAGGTACTCTCTACACAGCTCCTCAACTCAGACCTCTCTTAGACACATAGCTACCAACCCTCCCAGTTTTTTCTGGAATTTTCCTGATTTAAACATCATTCCTGAAATCCCAAATTCAGTGAAAAGAATCCAGAATTTCCCAATTTTGATTTAAAAATGGGGCGGAAGGGGAGAGGGTCACTTTTGAATAGGGATGATAAAGTATAGCAGAATAAAGCCCATATGATGTTGGCAACAGTATGCAGAGAATTGCATTTTCCTTTCAAACCCCATTTTTGTCAACTGCAACATTAGGAGGTTATAGATGCTTTCAGTCAAAAGCGAAACTGTCCCCTCTTCAGCCCTTTGATTCAGTCTTTAAATGGTTCAGTGTTTTCTTTAATCCAGTTGAAAGCGTTCCAGCAATGTTAGTCAGTCTGTTATCTAGAAGGATGATGGTTAGGTTAGCTGTTGCTGTTTTATACCTCCAGTGTGTTTTCATTTCATCAGCATGCTTTTATTTTGTCATTTTTCCTATGTGATGACAGGAGCCAAGCAGTAAGCTGCATGTCAACGCTGACTTTAAGCGCCTCAATGTTCTGCTGCTACGCTTCTTGCAAGATGGGGATCGGATTGCCAGAAAGTGGCTACAGCCACCATGTCTTCTGCTAAAGTCCAGGCTTCTTTTGGTAAAGTGGCATGTTGCTTTTTCCATACTACAGACTCCTGACCTCAGCTGGTTGTGTGTGTGTGTGTGTGTGTGTGTGTGTGGTGTGTGTGTGTGTGTGTGTGTGTGTGAGTGTGTGTTTACTATCTATCTATCTAGTCCTCTTTGTGCTGGTAGCACATAAGGCCTCGACCAGAGCCCGCCACTGATGTCGATCGGCTGAAATACGTTCCAGACGGCCCCATGTCCAACCATTTTCCTTCATCTCCCTCTCTACTGTTCTCCTCCAAGTTTTCTTTGGGCGTCCTCTTCTTCTTCGGCCATCAGGAGTCCATCGTAGGGCGATTCTGGAAATGGCTGTTGTCTGCTGGCGAGCACATGGCCTATCCATCGCCAACGCCTTCGTTTGACTTGCGTTGAGATGGGTTCAGTTTTCTGCCCTTTGGTGGAGTTCTTCATTGGTGATGGTATTCGGCCAATAGATGCGTAGAATGCGTCTGAGGCATCTGTTTTGGAAGACATCTAGTTTGTTGCTGATGGTTTTGGTCATCTTCCATGATTCTGATCCATAAAGAAGGGGTGCTTATTACATTTGATTTGAAGATTCTTAACTTGGTCTTCAGCGATATTCCCTGCCTTCCATGTGCTCCTAGTGAGGCAAAGGCCTGGCTGGCTTTTGCAAGTCGAGCCCGATCTCCACCTCCCCATCCCCTGTATTAGACATCTTGGATCCAAGATAGGTGAAGTCGCTAACTTCCTCAATTTCGTCTCCGTTCAGTTTGATGTTGTCTTGAACTCTGGCATTCATTCTCATGCTCTTTGTCTTCTTGGTGTTGACCTTCAAGCCAAGGTTTCCAGCTGTTGTTGCCATGGCATCTGTTTTCTCCTGTATGTCTTGGTAGCGATGTACATCAGGGCAATGTCGTCAGCAAAGTCCAAGTCTTCCAGTGTTGTTGTTTGTTACCATTGTCGTGGTCCATCTGATTCCCCTCCTCTCTCTGTCTGTGGCGTTTTTCATAATCCAGTCCATGGCCAGGATGAAGAGGAAAGGCGATAGGATCAGCCCTGTTTCACTCCCGTACTGACACTGAAGGCGTCTGTGAGCTCTGTGTTGCAGATCACCCGCGAACTGAAGTCACCGTACAGCATTTCAATGACCCGACAAGTTTTGCAGGGATTCCGTAGTGTCTCAGGATTTTCCATAAGGACTCTCGGTGATGCTGTCAAATGCCTTCTCCAGTCAATGAAGTTGATGTACAAAGGCGTGTTCCACTCATTGCTCTGTTCCAGAACCTGCGCAGAGTGAAGATATGATCTGAGCAGATCGTCCAGGGCGAAAGCCTGCTTGTTGTGGACGGAGGTTCCTCTCAAGGTTTCTGTCAGCCTTGACATCACAACCTTGCTAAATACCTTGCTAGTGAGAGAAAGAAGTGTTATGCCCCTCCAGTTGTTGCAGTCTCCAAAATCTCCCTTTTTGGCAACTTGAAGATAAGACCAGTTTTTCCACGCTTCAGGGTCTGGCCCGTTTCCCAAACCTGTCTGAAGATCTCCGTCAGAATAGGGCTGTCACATTAATATCTGCTTTCAACATGTCTGCTGTACCCCCATCTGCCCCTGTGCTTTTCCGTTCTTCATGGTTTTGATTGCTGCTGTCACTTCTTCTAGGCTCGGTGGATCGATGCAGATGTCCAGGTCTATACCTGCCGGTTGGATATCTGCTAGCTGAGGGGGTCTGGTCTGTTCAGAACTGACTCGAAATGTTCTTTCCAGCGCTGTAGTTTTTCTGCCTCTCCCTCAACGACCTTCCCATTCTTGTCCTTTACTGGTACATCATTGTTTTGGAACCCATTGTTTAGCTGCTTGTTTATCTTGTACAGCGTTTTTAGATCATTTCTACCAGCTGCTTCCTCTGCCTCATCTGCCAGTTTCTCGATGTAGTCCTTCTTGTCAGCTCTTGTCATCTTCTTTACCTCTTTATTTATTTCTGTATACTTCTTCTGTGCTGCCTTTCAAGCGTTCTGATCTGGTGTTGTTGATCTTCTGCTTTGTCAGCTTTCTTTCATCTATCTTTTCCCAGGTTCCTTTCTTTATCCACTCTTCCTTCTTCTTTCGGCGGAAGCCTAGTACCTTTTCCTCCCGCTTCCCGCAAGGCCTGGTTGAAGCTGTCTATTGTTAACTCTTGTTGTTCCCCTAGCGCCTGAATCTGTTCTTTATTTCCACAGCAAAAGCTTGTTGGTGAGCGTCTCATTCAGTCTGTCAGAGTCTATTCTCTGCTGACGTGCCTGTCTCCTCGTGTTCGGCGTAGTTTCAGGGAAACGGTGGCCAACACAAGGGTGTGGTCACTGGCAACATCTGCTCCTCTGTAGGCCCTGACATCTTGAAGGGAGCTCCTCCATCTCCGATTGACTATGATGTGATCTATCTGGTTTTTGGTGGTCCCGTCTGTGATGTCCAAGTTGTTTTGTGAACATCTCTGTGTTGAAAAAGGTGCCTCCAATATGGGAGTTTGTATTATACTCCCTGTTTGGCTAGTATACTTACCATGTCAGACAATAGCATTCACGGCAGTTAGTCTGCTCTGCCAGGCCGAAGTTTTTGTGTGGCTAATGCAGTGATAAGACAGTCACGTGGTGCCCAACCCACTTCCGCCGTAGGGAGAAGCCAGTGTAAGTCTCCCATACGTCATTCATCGAGGCTGCGCGCAAGGTAACCCCAGAACCTTGGCGCTAGCGGGGAAGGTAGGGCGGGCATTAGAGTCTGACATGGTAAGTATACTAGCCAAACAGGAGTATAATACAAACTCCCCATTTTGGCGTCAAATACTGTACCATGTCAGACAATAGCAGAATTCATAGTAAAAGGAGGAGGCGAGTGCCCTAGTGGTTCCTGGGGTTACCCGATATGGATGCATTAGCCGCCACAAAGGATATCCCATTAGAACCATCAGCCCTGGTCATGCGGATGTCCCTCAAATAAAATTTTATGAAGGGATTCTCCGAACGCCAGAAGGCTGCCTCCAGGAGGTGGCGCATGGAACAGAGTGCTGAATGCTGCTGAAGTGGCCAGCGCTCTGACCTCATGGGCCCGGGAAAGAGACGGGAGATCCTCGGATGCCGGAATAGGCAGTTCTGACCGCTTGGAGAGCCACCTAGAGACATGCCACTGAGATGTCTTTCGTTTACTGGGTTGATGGAAATGAGAAACTCTTGGAAACGCGCCTGGGGCGAGCGTTCCCATAGTGTTAGCATCGAGAAGGCAAAGGGCATGTCCGAAGAGGGGTTTTGGGCCC
>CM031607.1:42292515-42333745 GCA_018398815.1 Conus ventricosus | reverse complement strand
ACTACAGGGATTTTTGGAAGTCAATTAAAAAACCCCCAAAATGAAAAAGAAATAAAGGTTGTAAAAATTAATATGTTACTGGTCAAGTGAATTTGATCCAGAGAAAACATTGTATGTAACAGAAAGGATCCATTTTTGTTGATGTTTTTTTTTGCTAACAAATTCAAAATTTTTATTGATATAATACAGACTTGTGAGTCATACACAATAACGTTTAAAAAGTTTTTCAAAGTTCATGGTTTATTTTTTTAAAACTTATATGTTTGATAAGAAAACAAGGATGAATGAATTCGAAAAACGATTAGTTCACTGTAGTTGGCTTCTTCGACCTCGGACTCGATTTGAAATCAGCAAAGTCATCCTTTTTTACTCCCAAATAACTGCAGACGTATTTTTTTCAGTGTAAAACGTACCCACGAACACAGGAATCTTGCTTTTTCAATTTCTCAGTAAATCTTTTGGACGGCAGTTAACTTGTGAATTGGTATTGTTCATCATAAAAAACTTTCAGGGGGAACAACGATTTCAACTGACCAGATCGGTTTGGCCCCGGTCGATCTTCGCATTGTTTGCAAAAAAACAGTTTTATTTTGGATGAAAGTATCAAGAATGCTCTTTTAACTTTTTTGCTAGTTATTTTCTGAAAAAAATTGCTAATTTTTTAAAATTTTCTGCTATGCGCGTCTGTTTGACGAACTTTGAATCCACCATTGCAGTCCCAGTTACTTATTTTTCATAAAATCCCCAATCAGATAAATTCTCGCTTGAAATATAGGGTATTTCTAGTCAAAATTTTGTGAATTATCGTGTTCTGGTGATTAGCCCCAAAAAAATCTGTGTTGGTACACAGCTGGTGTTCTTATTCTAATAAGAACGATGATTTACAATTGATGCCTTTCCCGAAGATAGGGGGATAACCCGGGAGTGCATTTCCCCAAAACCCAGGTAAATTTTTCAAGGTGTGTTTCCCGATCAAAAAGTTTAACATAAATGTCGGTAAAAAAGCCCTATCAATTCTTTTTGTGTTCAGGCTAGACAGCCGTGTGGCGCAATGGGGTCTGAAAAAGAACTCCAGTGCACCCTCACCATCGTCTCCCGGATCCCCCCGATCCCCTCACCCCCTGTGCACTACAGTCAGCATCGTTCAGCAGCCCGAAAACAATCCAGGGTCCGATGTGCCTTCCATTCTGTCAGCCCAATTGTAAAATTTGGGTAGCCGTTGACATGGTGTGGTGTTTCTCTGCATTCAGGGGAAAGGGGGGGGGGGGGAGTGGGGGTTTGGGGGGTGAATGTTTTTAAAAAGTCCCAATTTAACGCAGTTTGCAAGGAAATGGCCCCTTTCTCTTTATTTTCGTGATCAGATTTGTTGCACCCCCCCAAGAAAAGCATAGATTGTCCAAAGGAGCTAGGATGTTCTCAACTTTCAGTGGAGTGTGCATCCCTGAAAAATGATACAAATCACATTCTGAGTAAACTTTGTTCTAATCTCTTTCTCATTGGGTGCAGGGGGACTAGCCAAAGAGCTCTTCAAAAATGTCTGAGTGCCAGTTTTCTACTTGTCCTTTTGCTTTCTGTTTGCTAAAGATGTATTAGTGTATACATTTATATGGTCATGTGTTTCACAGTCGTCTGTCTGGACGGGCCGCCAAGCAGTCTTTCTTTTCCCTGCTGAGGATAGTGTTAGCAGGCGTTGGGAAAACTTTTTTCTGATACAAGAAAATGGCTTCCCATGAGCTTTGTGCACCCACATGACTTCTGTCAAGTGTACTTCGATGCAGATGTTTCCTTTTTGGACCTACACAAAATGAGCCAAAACAGGATCCTAGAAGCTTTCACTGGATGTGCAGATTCACTATTTAAAGGGGGAAGGAAGCCAGAAAAACCCAAACATCTTTGGTCTTCATTTTTCACCTGATGAGAAGCACGTCTGCTACCCCCTACCATTTTCAAACACTACCCATTCTTATTCCTCATTGACAGTGGTGTTTGCTTTGCATTTATGTCGGCTGTTGTTTAATTCTACAGTTACTTCTTCCTCCTGTTTGTTCTCAAGGAAAAGAACTGTTTGACTTGCCAGCTGGCAGTCCCATGCTGATCGGTGCCAGTTATGCATGTGATTATCCTCACACTCTTCTGTGGTGAATGAGAAAGAATTTCTAGCTCATACTATTCTGTGCACAGTCTGAAAAAGATCCTAGATGGTTTTGATGTCCTTTCATCCTGGTTTGTGCACCAGGAGATGGTCTTCATCCCTGCAGACCATCAAGACAAGGATTGGTTTAGAGTCTGCATAGTGTTTGGTCAGGACAGCCCTCTTTACACTGACCCAGGAGCCCCTGAAGTGTGAGGCTTTCTGTCAATTCTGCTCTGTGGAGTGGCATTGCTCTAAGGGACTCTGTTGTATTGGATGGCTAGCAGGCAACCTTCCACCATTCTGGGGCACTTTTTCCTGTGACATTTGGCACTTTTATTTATGTGGCTGTCCTCTCTCTCTTTGGGGTGCTGCAGGTGGCAGTGAGACAAGTTTTGACCTTTTCCTTTGTCCTCTCTCTCTCTTTGGGGTGCTGCAGGTGGCAGTGAGACAAGTTTTGACCTTTTCCCTTGAGTCCCGTGGAACATAGTGATGACTTTAGCTAGTAGCTGTAGGAGGGCCTGATCAATGGCTGTAGGTCAGACTTGAGGCAGTCTCATAGGGATCAGTGATGTACTTCTTAGCTGGCCCACGTAATGCTGTGAGCATCTTGAAGACTAGGCTGTCTGGGGCTGGGCCGCTATTGCGCGGGTCCGCTATTGCGCGACCTAAGAACATATCATCTATAAGAAGCGGAATACCCTAACCCTAACCCTATTTCTGTTACACTGTTTTGAGAGACTGGTTGAATGACAGTCACCGCCACAGTAGCGGCCCCATGCAATAGCGGCCCCGCGTAATAGCGGCCCCACGCAATAGCGGGCCAACCCCGTCTGTCTCATCTGACTCAGTGTGTTCACTGTGGCATTCTGATGAAAGGTTTCAATTCTGCCTTTCTCATTGCACATTGGTGGGTAGGTTTCGCTCACTGTTCGAAACCCTTTCTAGTGATAGCTCTTGGGGTTTTTTTGTTTTTCTATTTTTGTCAGTGTGAAAGATAAAATTTGTAGGACAAGGGCATGAATCTCATTGACCTTTATTTGCAGAAGCCCCAGAGGCAACGATTTTTAGAGGGATTGAGGTTGGAGAAATTTTTTCTGGGGGGCCCTTGGAAGTCGGCTTGTTTTTGTTTACTTTTTTTGATTAGCATTTTGGGTTTTTAAAAGGGTTTCGGGTTAGGTAAAAATACCTTCAGTATTGATAGTAAGTGTTAAAAAAAAAAAAAGTTTTAATTGGGAAAAAACCCAGTATAAAGGGAATGGATAGGAACATGTTTTGTCTTTAAAATTGGTTTCGGGGGAAAGGGTTTTTCCCCAAAGGGAGCACAGCTGCTTTTGGCCCAGGGGTTTGAAAGCTGTCCCCAAGTCTGAAGCTTTGATTTTTCTTTTGGTTTTTTGAGATCATTCTCCCCCCTCCTCGCCCACGGACAAAAAAGACGGGAATTCGGAAAACCCGGGAAAAATCCCGCATCCTAAACCCTACAGTTCAACCCCTTGCCCTTCTTGGGTGAAAAACCGGGTTAAAAGGGGGGGGGAAAAATCAGATTAAAACAACAAAAAAAAAGAATTTCCCAAAAAACCGAAATGTCATTTTTTTGTAAACTTTAAAAAAAAAAAACCTAAAATTTTGAAACGATGGGGAAAACAGATGAGAGAGCTTTTTACAAAAATTTTTTTTTATTGGAAAAAAAAATTTTAAAAAAAAAAATTTTGGCTATGCAGCTTGTTTCTTTTGTTCAAAGGATAGTAATTTTTCTTTTAAGTTTGTTTCAGTTTCCCCCTGAAGTCACCTCACTTTAAAAGCTTTTTGGAAAACACAAAAAAAACCCAGGGCATACCCCTTCCCCCACACTTATTATGGACCCGCAAAACTCAGGGGCTTTTTTCCCCAAAATTGATTTTCCTGTTTTTTGGGGGTACTTTTTTTGATAAAAATTTAAAATGAATTTTAACGACTTAAACCCAAATCAGGGTAAGTTCTTGGCAGTAATAACACGGCAGAGAAAAACCCACCTGTTGTCTTGGTGTCCCCAGTTGGGCATTTTGACCAAAAAAAATTGACCACAATTAACTTTTGCGGGTAAAATAAATGTCTAGATGTTTTTCCCGAAACGGGGACAATATCGGGAAAAATGAAAAAAACAGCAGTGGGGAAGGGGTTGGATTGGGTGTTGTTCTGGGGACGAGAGTGAAAAATTTTGTGCCAAGGAAAGCGGAAAAAACCCCGGAATAAAAAAAAATTTAAATGTTTGGGGAAAAAAAATTTTTTTACCAAAAGGCATGAGAAGGGAAGTTGTAGCCGAAGTAATCTCAGTCGATATCATTGGGGGAGCGGGGAAAGATTTGGCAGTAAAAGTTTACATCCCAAAAGAACAAGGACCAAAAAAACAGCCCCAAACAATCAGCTTTAGATGATGGTGAAGAAATTAAAGGGGTTAAATTTAAAACGGAAAAAAAGATCCCAAATTTGAGGGTTCCACAAAAAGCAGACTTTGCAAGACCCCCATGCTGAGCACGGGAAAAACAGGGAAAAGCAATTTCCCAAATTAAAAAAAAACCCAGAAAACCAAAAATTCAGGGAAAATTTTTAGATGAAGAATTTTATTGAAGGTCTGAGAAATTTGATATCCCAACATCACAACCCAGGGAACCCCTTTTGGAAAAAGCCCAGTGTTTTGGCCCTGAACTTTTTTTGGCTTTGTCGTTGGGGGGCCCCCTAACCCCCCTTTTCTAAATTTAGCCAAAAAAAGACAAACAAAAAGTCACAATGGCTTGAGAAGGTAAAAGTCAAACATCAGGGGTGATGAGAAGTGAGGGGGGGATGCTAAAGCATCCACCCCAAACTCCTTGAAAGAGAAAAAAATGGAAAAAGAATGACCCGGTAAGATGGGAAAGTTTACTCACCAAATGAGGGAAAAAGGAAAGGAATTTAAAAATTCATTTTGGGGGTTTTCCCCTATGCATGGGAAAGAAGATCAGTCTGGGATTTTTAAAAAGGTAAACCGGTGGGATCAGGACTTTTTTCCCCCTTCTCTTGATTTTTTTTTTTTTTTTAAATTTAATTTTATTTTTGTCTAATCGGCATGGGAAACCAATTATCAAGGGCAAGATCCCTCAAGATAAAAAGGTTCTGTTTGCCCATTTAAATTATGAAGAAATGTCCATTCTGTCTCTCGCATAATATCCATGGATGCATTTATTTGCACTAAAACCCACACAGCTTGCACCCCCAATGCTCATTTCTGAAAAATTTTGGGCTTGACATCAAAATGGGCCCCAAAGGGTGAATCATTAAAAACGAGGGATATTGTTTAAAAACCCCAGCTTAACTTGTCAGTTATTCATCTTTTTAAAGCCAATCAGGAAACCCTGAGGGGGACCCTTGGTTTTCGAAGCGCACTTTTCCTGCTCAAAAACATGTTCCCCCAACCGGGTTAAAGAAAAGGGAAACCGCCCCGCCCATTCTGACTTTTCCCCACCAACGAGTTCCCACGGTTTGTTTCAGTGATTATCCGGTAGTGGGGAAAAGGGGAAAAATCCAAAAAAATTAAATGTTTTAATGAATTGGATTGTTTTTGAATTTAACCCTCTTTTACTCAGTTTCCTGAGGGCAAATTCCCCTAGTTTTGGGGATTCTTCAAACATGTTTCAGCCTAAAAATGGGATTGGATTTTAGAAAAAGGGGGAAAGAAAAGTAAAACCTCTAGGGGGAAAAAAAAATTTTGGCAGACATTTTTAAATAAGAGAAATGCCTTCACTTTTGAACTCTTTTTGGTTGTCTTAGAGATATAGGTCGTTTTCCTGTAAACCAAAATTTGTCACCAACACGTAAACATTTTTGATGAAAAATAAATTTTTACAGCTGAAAAGCTGGAAAAATAAACCATGCTAAAGGCACTGTTAGTGAAAAGAAAAACCCGGAGGCCCCCTGACGGATCCATCCGCTGCCGGCAAACGGCCCCATTTTTTTTGTCCCCCCAAATGTCAAAACAAAACTTTTTCATTTTCCCCACACAATACTGAACTCGGGCCCTTTCCCAACACTCTAAAATTGGTGGTGTTTTCGTCAGCCTTGCAGTTCTACAAATTTACAGCGATTACATACGCCATAGTTTTTCAGTTGCACAGACGTGTCACTGTACCCACTCCCCTACTCCCCAACAAAATGTCACGTCACAGCTGTCCCCAAAAAAAAACACGGGTATGAAAAACAAAAAAAAACATCACAGCTGCATTACTTTTTTGGGCTACGTTTGTTTCGTGATAGCGCAAAAAAAACCCCTTTCCCTTTGGGCCAGCAAAGGGGCACTTGACAGAAAGAACACTTATTTTGATTTTTCCCACTTGATACCCCTTTTGTAAAAGCGGCCATTTTTTGACACTTTTGACGAAAACCCCCCGAGGCCTACCCTAAAAACTTTCCATTGTGGGTTTCAATGGAGTCTTTGGCGATGGGGGTTCTGGTACTTCCCTTTGCTTCGCCCCTTTGCTTTTCCCGGGAAGTAAATCCGCAGGGAAGTCATTTAGCGATGTCAACCGAAACCACGGGTGTTTAAAGGGCCTTCCTTGGGGGCTGAGCGTGTGGGGACTTTTCCCCCGGTGAAAAAGGTTTTAAACCCAATACACGATTGTTTTCCCCAAAGGGGAAAAACCGTCCCGCCACCTTTTTTTGGGTTTTGATGCCCCGACGGAAGTAGGCAGGGTTCTGATCTGACTTGTAAACCACCCCCCATTACAAAGGGACGCAGCGATGACAGCCCGGGCATCCCCTTTTTTCCCCCTTTGTTGTCATCCCCTGGAGGCGATTGTGCCAGGGGGTAAATCTGCCCGGTTTTGGCCCTTATGTAGACGTAGCCATCAGGGGCCCTTTTTTTGCATTTGCATCGGGTTCCCTTTTCCTTCATTTGGGCCTTCGGTTTTCCTGGGGCCGTCCCCTGCGGTTACGGTTGACTGTCGCACGGGCATTTTGCCCCCCTTCAAAAGCCATTTTGCAAAAAAGGGAAACACTTGTAAAAAAAGGGGGCCCAAAAAATTAAAAGTGCCTGTTCTGGTTGTAGAAAACGGTGACGTTTAGTTTTTTCTACTACTTCACCCCCGGGATGATTTTGGTTTTTCACGGCTAGAAAGGGCCCAGTGTAAATGTCAAATGAGGACACAAAAAGCCGTAGTAGGTAACCCCTTTTCCCCACCCCCTTGATGCCCCAATTTTTTGGGCTTTTGGCATATACTGTTTGAAAAAAAGGGGGCCCTTAAAACCCAATCATCGCTTATAAATGTCATTTCAGGGGCCCGGGACAATAAAGGCTTTGAAAAAAAAGGGAAATAAATTGAAAAAGGGTCTCCCCTTTGAAAAAGGGGTCATAACCGGGTAACACGCCCTGGTGTTTTGGACGAATCCCGAAGGGGGAAAAATACTGATTCCCCTTGAAAAGCAATTTTTCGGAAAAGGACATTTTACAAAACCAAATTTTTTTGAAAACTGGGTCATCAACCAGAAACCCCAACAGCGTGGCAAAACCTTTTTAAAAACCCCCCATCAAATAAAAAGACAGCATATAGGCTCGCATTTCTTCAGGTGGGGGTATCGCCCAAAGAGGGCCCAGGTGCCCTTTGCGGTTTTTTTTGTTTTTTCAAAACCCTTTTTTTTTTCATCGGCAGCAGTTTTAAAAAAAACAAAGGGTTTTAAAAACCCAAAAAGAAAAAACCCAAGGGGGGTGTGGGCAGTGTTGGGTAAGAGTGAGCGGGCCCAGTGGGTTTCCCCTAAAAACTGACGCACTTTTTGGCCAACCCCACGTGTCGCTGGTCGCCACGTTTTTTTGAACCAGCGAGGGGAAAAATCGTACCCCGGGCGCTTTCTAAAACCCCCTTTTTTCCCCAATACCACACCTACTTAAATATCCCCTTTCCCTTCCCTCTTTTTTTTAAAAATTTTCCCCCCTCATTTCCAAAAATTTTGGATCCAACCCTTTCTTGCGAGTAGTCGATCTCTTCGGTTTTAAAGTGGGCAGCCCCCAAAAGCAGCCTTTGGGGTGAAATTTGGGGTGGGTTTTCCCTTTCACAAATTTAAATCGCTGTTTTTTCCCCCTTTTTCAAAAAAAACCCGCCGGCCCATCCCCCAAAATAGTGCCAACACTTTGTTTGGCCCATCCTGACCCTTCCTAGTTACAAACTGGGGGATCGCTTTGTTTAACATGTAAAAACTGCGTAAAGGAAAATTCCTAGGGGAAGACCCGGAACCCTCCCGGAAAGGGGAAGAACAGGGCCTGAATTTTAACCCCCGGATTCCCCCCTTTGGCAAGTATAAAAAGGGAAAACAAAACAATTCGGGCCCTGTGGGTCGCCTTTTTTCCCTTTTAGTGGTTTGACCTTGCTGTGGCCCGAGGGCTTGGGGTGGCCAGTTACCTATGGGCCCTCTGCTGACGGGGCATCAATATTTGAATGGAATTTTTCCCAAAACCCCTTTCGGGGCCTGTTACCCAAGTTGCTGTGGCCTAAGCGTGAGGTAGGAATGATCCCCCTTTTGGGGGCCCTTCCATATCAGAAAAGAAGTGTAATTTTTTTTTTCCTGTTCTGTTTTCTGCCTTTTTATTGGACTTTTCGCCTATTCCCCCTTAAAGTTTTTAAATTCTTTTTTTTTTCTTGGGGCTTTGAAGACCTGCCATGGGGGGTGCCCTTTAAACGTGGGGGAATGAACCCTTTGTGATTGAGGGGGCGGGGTACTCCAAACCCCGCCCCTAAACCCCAAAAAACCTTCTTAGACACATAGCCCCAACCCTCCATTTTTTTTTCGGGAAATTTTCCCGGGATTTAAAACATCATTCCTGAAATCCCAAATTCGGGTGAAAAGGGAATCCAAAAATTTTCCCAAAAATTTTTGTTTTAAAAAAATGGGGGGAAGGGGGGAGGGTCACTTTTGAATAGGGGGGGAAAAAGTATAGCAGAAAAAAACCCCAAAAAGGTTTTTGGCAACAGTTCAGGAATTGCATTTTTCCTTAAAAACCCCATTTTTGTCAATGCCAACATTAGGGGGTTTAATAGATGCTTTCACCCCAAAGCGAAACTGCCCCCTTTTCAGCCCTTTTGATTCCGTCTTTAAATGTGTTAAATGTTTTTTTTAATCCATTTAAAAAGGTTCCAGCAATTTTTAGTCAGTCTGTTATCTAAAGGATGAGGGTTTAGGTTAGGTTGCTGTTTTACCTCCGGGTGTTTTTCATTTAAATCATGCATGTTTTTAAATTTTTGTCATTTTTCCTATTTGATAAACAGGGCCAAGCAGTAAGCTGCAGGGTAAACGCTGTTTTTAAACGCCTCAATGTTCTGCTGCTAGTTTCCCTTGAAGGGATGGGGACCCGGATTCCCAGGAAAGGGGCCTACACCCCATGCCCTTCTGCAAAAGGGCCCAGGCTTCTTTTTTTTTAAAGGGGGGCATGTTGCTTTTTCCATCCCAAACAGACCCTACCTCAGTTTGGTTGGGTGTGTGTGTGTGTGTGTGTGTTTTTGTGTTTTGTGTTTTGTGTGGGGTGTGTGGTGGTGTGTTTTACTATCAATCTATTTTTTTTCCCCCTTTGTGTTTGGTACACAAAAGGGCCCCCCCCCAAAAGCCCGCCACTGATGTCGATCGGTTTAAATACGTTCCAGAGGGGCCCCGGGTCCCAACCTTTTCCCCTTCATCTCCCCCCTTCTACTTTCTCCCCAAATTTTCTTTGGGGGTCCCTTCTTTTTGGGCCAAACAGGAGTCCATAAAAAGGGCGATTCGGGAAAATAAGGTTGTTGCTGGCGGAGCCCTTTCCCAAATCCATCCCCAAACCCCTTTTTCGTTTGACTTGCGTTTGAAAAGGGGTTCCCATTTTCTCCCCTTTTGGGTTGGATTTTTTCATTGGTGATGGTATTGGGCCCAATAAAAGCGAGAATGCTTTCGAGGCATCTGTTTTGGAAGACATCTGTTTTTTTGCGAGGGTTTTTGGGTCATTTTCCCATAAATTCTGACCATAAAGAAGGGGGCTTATTACTTTGTTTTGAAGTTTCTTAATTTGGGTCTTCAGGCGGAAATTCCCTGCCCCCCATGTGCTCCTGGTAAAGGCAAAGGCCGGGCGGCTTTTCCAAGCGACCCGGATCCCCACCTCCCCCCCCCTGTATTAAAACATTTTGGGACCCAAATAGGTGAAGTCGCTAATTTTCCTAAATTTCGTCTCCGTTTTTTTTTGAGTTGTTTTTGAACTTGGCATTCATTCTCATCTCTTTGTCTTCTTGGTGTTGCCCCAATTCCCAAAGGTTTCCCGGGGAAAATTTTTTTCCCTGTATTTTTGGTTTTCCCCTTTCCCCCCCCCCCCTTTAAAAAAAAAAAAGGCCCCCCCAATAAAACCCAACAATGTCGTCAGAAAATCCAAGTTTCCCAGTGTTGTTTGTTACCATTGTCGTGGCCCAAACTGTTTTCCCCCCCTCTCTCTGTCGTGGCGTTTTTTCATAATCCAGCCCAAACCCCCGGTGAAGAGGAAAGGGGGTTTAGGATGAAACCCCCTTTTTCACCCCCGTACGGAAAACTGAAGGCTCGGGTGAGCTCTGTTTTGCAAAACACCCCCGCAACTGAATAAACCTTTACGGGATTTCAATGCCCCGGAAAAGGGTTTTGCAGGGTTTCCCGAAAGGTCCCCGGGTTTTTCCCTTAAGGCCCTTCCGGGGGTTTGCTGTCAAACCTTCCTCCAGGCAATGGGGTTGTGTAAAAAAGGGGCGGTTTCCCACCATTGCTCTTTTCCCAAAACCGGGCGCAGAGTGAAAAAAAGGTCTGAGCGGGATCGTGGGCCAAACCCTGCTTGTTGTGGACGGATTTTTCCTCTAAAGGGGTTTTTTCTGCCCCCTTTGACATCAAAACCCTTTCCCTAAAATCCTTGCTAGGGGAAAAAAAAGAAGGTTAGCCCCTCCAGTTTTTGCAGCTCCAAGACCCTCCCTTTTTGGGAAAACTTGAAGTTAAACCATTTTCCCCACGCCGGGGTCGGGCCCCTTTTTCCCAAACCTTTTCTGAAGATCCCCCGGGCAAAAAAGGGGCTGTCACATTAATTTTCTCTTTCAAAAAATGTCTGCTGTTACCCCATCGCCCCGGTGTTTTCCTTTCTTCTGGTTTTTGATTCCCTCTGTCACTTCTTCTAGGCTCGGGGGATCAAATGCAGATGCCCAGGTTATACCTCCCGGGTTTTGGTTTTCTCTAGCGGGGGGGTTTCGGGGTCTGTTCAAAAACTGACCCCAAAAATGTTCTTTCCGCGCTGGATTTTTTTCCTCCTCCCCCTAAAAACGCCCTTCCCATTTTTGGGGCCCCTTTAGGCCCCCAACATTTTTTTTGGAAACCCAAAATTGTTAGCGGCTTGTTTATTTTGGGGTAAAAAGCTTTTTTTAGTTTTTTCTCCCAGCTCCCCCCCTTTGCCCCATCTCCCATTTTCCTCGATGTAGCCCCTTCTTGCAGCTCTTGCCCTCTTCTTTACCTTTTTAAATTTTTTTCTGTATATCTTTTTCCCTGTGCGCTTTTTTCAAGCGTTCTGATCTGGTGTTTTGTCTTCTGCTTTGCCCCAGTTTCTTTCATCTATCTTTTTTCCCGGGTTTCCTTTCTTTACCCAACCTCTTTTTTCTTCTTTCGGGGGAAGCCTATTTCCTTTTCCCCCTTTCCCCCGCAAGGCCTGGTTGAAGCTGTCTATTGTTAACCTTTGGTTCCCCTACCCCGGGAATTTGTTTTTTAAATTTCCAAGCAAAAGTTGTTTGGTAAACGTCCATTCAGTCTGTCATGTCTATTCCTGTGACGGCCTGTTTTCCCCTCGGTTGGGCGTTGTTTCGGGGAAACGGGGCCCAAAACACAAGGGTTGGCATTTGGCAACACTCCCTCCTCTGTAGGCCCTGACATCTTGAAGGGAGTTTCCTCCATCTCCTTTTGACTTTTGAGGGTGATCATCGGGTTTTTGGGGGTTTCCCGTCTGGTGAGGCCCAAGTTGTTTTGTGAACATCTTTTGTTTGAAAAAGGGTGCCTCCAATAGGGGAGTTTGTATTATACTCCCTGTTTGGCTAGTATACTTACCAATTTAGACAATAGCAATTTACGGGAGTTTTGTCCTGCTCCCCCAGCCAATTTTTTTTGTGGGCCCAAGCGTTTATAAAAACAGTCCGGGTGCCCAAACCCCCTTCCGCCTGGGAAAGCCCGTGTAATTTTCCCCTACTTTATTCATCGAGGCCTGCCGGCAAGGTAAACCCCCCCAAAACCCTTTGGGGCTAGCGGGGGAAGGGGGGCGGGCATTAGAGTCCCCGACAAAGGTAAGTTTTAAAATGCCCAAAAAGGGATTTAATACAAACTCCCCTTTTTTGGGGTCCCTATACTGTACCATGTCAGACAAAAAGCAGAATTCATAGTAAAAGGAGGGGGGGCGAGTGCCCTAGTGGGCCTGGGGTTACCCGATAAGGATGCAATTTTCCCCCCACAAAAAGGTTTTTCCCCTTTTGAACCCTCAGCCCTGGTCAAGGGGGATGTCCCTCAAATAAATTTTTTGAAGGGGTTTTCCCAACGCCAAAGGCTGCCCCCAGGAGTGGCCCCATTTGGGGAAAAGGCTGGAAAGCTTTTTGAAATGGGCCCGCGCTCTGACCTCATTGGGCCCCGGGGAAAGAGACGGGGAGATCCTCGGATTTCCTGGGAATAGGCAGTCTGACCGCTTGGGGGAAACCACCTAGAGGGCCGTGCCAACTGAGATTCCCTTTCCCGGGTTTCTGGGGGTTTATGGAAATGAGAAGACGTCTTTGTGAAACGCGCCTTGGGGGGCGAGCGTTCCCCGTCGTGTTTTTAAAAAACAACGAGAAGGGCAAAGGGCTATGCCCAAGAGGGTCGCCCCCTATTTTAACCGCCAGCGGGCGGATGATGAGGTACGGGGACCGCCGGGTTTCCCTGGTTCTTGGCTAGGAACTCGGGAAGGGGAATTAAGATGACGGAGCCCCTCGTTGGGAAAGGAAAGCCTGGGGTCCCCGCAAAAGGGCCCTTGGGAAAAAACTCGCCTCGGGCCCTCTCGCGGAAAGGGAGGGCGGGAGGGGAAAGGGAGTCTTTATGGACAGAAGGGCAAAGGAAAAGGTGGGACAAAGGGTCAAAGGGGGGGGTTTTTTAGGGCGCCGAAAATAACAGGGGAAGAGGTCCCAAGGGGAAAAACTTTTAGGGGATTGGGCCCCACGAAGAGAAGCCCCCCTGGGATCCCCTCTAAAGGAAATTTTTTTCTCAAAGGAAGGTCCCGGCCCTTTGGAGGAGGTCGTGGGAGATGGCCCAAACCCGTAGCCCCTGATGGAGCTAGCAGAAAAGGTTAAAGGGGGGCAGGAAAATTTTCCCCATTAAAGGGATGTTTTGGGGGGGCGAATGTGGGGACAAATTGGCTTTTTCAACCCTGGAACCCCTTTCCCCCCATCTGCAAATCATAAAGGGGGCTCCGTGCTACTCTGCGAGAGGAAAATGGCTAGGGGGCTCGGGTTCCCGAAAAGGCCCCCGAAGGAGAGGGTATTGAGGACGGAACGGGGGGCCTGTTTGTTGAGAGGGGGAATTTTGGGTGTTTTGCACCGGGGACACCAAAGCCCCGGCTGGGGTTTAAGAAACCCGGGGAATTTGGGGGAGGAAAGGGCCCCAACGGGTTGCCCTGAAACATGTCCCAAACCCGGTGTTCAACCCGGGGGAAAGGGGGGTTTGTGGGGGTTGGGGGGGGACTTGAGGGCCCCGGGGAAACCCGGGCTGAGTGGGCCCCCAAGGGGCAAAGAAATGAGCCTGGGTCTCTCGAGTTTTTCGCCTTTCCTGATCACCTTTGGAGGGGGTCGGGAAGGGGGGGAAGGGTAAGCTATGAGGCCGGACCAAGGAAAGGGGCAGGGGGTCGATGGGGTAAAAACCCGGGGGTCCCGGGGCCGGGGGCACATACACGGCAAAACGATGGTTTAACCGTGTGGCAAAGAGGGCGATCATTGGTTTTTGAACCAATGTTCCCACACGGTTTTTAAAAGGGGAAGCCCCTTTGGGGGCCAAATTCCGTTGGAGGAAAAGACTTGGATCGGGAGAGGGGTCCGCCTATGTTGTTTATCCCGCTATGGGGTTTTCGCGCGGGAAGGGGGCCCCGGGTGTGGACACCAGCGGGGGAGGGCCCCTGTACGGGGGGGAGAGGCCGATGGAGTGTTCCCCCCCCCCCCCCCTTTTTTAAGTAAAAAGCTACCGAAAATGTTGTCCGTGAAAAGGAAAAACAAATCGGTGGGCGACTATGGAAGGAATGGAGGAGGGCGAGTCTGACCCCCTCCATTCCAAGATGTTGATGTGAAAACGAGCATCCCGAGGGTCCCAAAACCCCCCAGGCGGACTGCATCCAGAAGGGGCCCCCCCCCCCCCGGTTGGGGGCCTGTGAAAAGTTCCGGGGCCCGGGATGGGAGGGAGAGGGAAACCCGGGGGCCAGGGGGGGAGGGCTGAGCCATCCTCCTGGCCCAAAAGAAACCCAAGGCCCCAGGGGAAAGGGTGGGGCCGCTGTCGTTGGTCTGGGACCAACGCGGCGGAAAATCCCCTTTGAAGCGTCCCTTTTTAAATCTGGGGCCCAGGGGAAAGAGAGGGGGAGGGGCTTCCCCTCCTTTCCCCAGGAAAGGGGGGAAAATGTCCTTTCCGAAGTGGGGGGAGAGGCGGGAAAGGGGGGAAATGAGATCCCCTAGGCGAGCGGGGCCCCCCGGGGTTTTGGGGAGACTACCAGGAGGTGGGGCGGAAAGCCATGCCCAGGAAGGTGGAAATTTCTTTACTGGGCGGCGAGCCGCATTTTTTCGGGGGTTTGGGGGACGAAACCCCCGAGAGGAGCCAAAACTGAAGTAGCTTTTTGGGGGTGGGAATTTTTGGGGGGGGCCGAGAGGGGGCCGGGGCGAGCCCCGTCGTCGAGGTAGACAAAGGGGAAACCCAATGTCCTCCGTCTGGCAAGGGAGGCCATTCCCCTTTACAAACCTTTGTGAAGAGGAAGGGGGCCCGGGAGAGTCCGAATTTGGGGGGGGCCTTGGGAAATTTAAACACCCGGCCCCCCCCAAAAAACGAAGGGACGGGCGTGGGACGGGGGGATGAGGAATTTGGGAAATAACCATCCTTTTTAGATCTTAAACGAGGGGGCCCCGTCCAATGGGGGATGGGGTCCCTGATTGGGCCGGGGGCTCCCCCCCTTTAAACGGGTTTTCCTGAGGGTCGTTGAAGGGGAAAGGTCGAGGGTGGGCCCCCAGCCGCCCGGGCCTTGGGGGTACAAAGAGGCGGAGTAAAACCCCGGGGGTTTGGGGTTGTACCTGGTTGGCGCCCTTGGGAGAAGCTCCTCGATTTTCCCGGGGAAGGGGCCCCCCGCCTGGGCGGGAGGTGGGGCGCCGGTGGGAAGGGGGAGGGGAGGACAGGGGGGAGGGCTTTGTGTGCCCCCGGGTAACGGAAACCCCTCCTGCAGAAACAGAAAACCCCCCCAGGGGTTTGGGCCCATTTCGCCGCCATGGGGGGGGGGCCGGGCCGACTGCCTGCCAGGGGGGGAGAAGGGGGTGAGGTTTTGTCTGGAAGACGACAAAAGTCCCGCCCCCTCGGAAGGGGGGTCCCTAATCACCCCCCGGGGGCCCCCGGCCCTTTAGGCCGAACCCGAAAAATTTTTGGGGGTGGGTTTTTTTCCCCCCGGTTTTGGGCCCTAAGGGGTTTTTGGCCCCCCGGGCCCTTCGAGGGACCCCCTTGGGGGTAGGGCTGGGGTCTGGCCCCCCGATTTTGGGGAGGGCCCCGACGAAAGAATGGGGCTAGAAAGGGGGGGTGCTGACGAGGGTTTGGGTCGCAAAAAAAAGCGGCCCGTTTGCGCCCCCTAGACGGCATGGGAAATGACCGCAGGGAAAAGTCGCCCAAAAAGCGACGCTCCTGACCCCGGGAAAGGGAGGTAAGGGGCCCCCTTTTAGGGTGGGGGAGAGATGGGCCCCCGTGATAGCAGGGCTCTTCCACTGCCAGAAGGCAGTTTTTTGTGACTCCTGGCTGCGCTGTCCGCCCGGGCCCCCAAAGGGGGTTTCGCTATCTTGTTGAACCCGGGAAAAAAAAAAAAGGGGGTCCCCAAACTGGGTGGGGCCCCCCTTCCCCTGTCCCCCCCCCGGGGCAAAGCCGCTTTAGGGCAAAGCCCCCCCCAATTTTTTCCCAAATTCCTCGCCGCTGTAGGGAAAATTTCCCAAGAAGGCATGCCCCCCGGTGGGGGGGCAGAATGCCAGACTTGGGGATTCTGCCCACTCTGTCAGGGTTTTTTTGAAAAAAGAGAGGTGGAGGGGGGGAGGGGGGGGGTTAGGAGGTGAGCCGAGGTTTGGGCCCGGGGGAAAGGCAAACTCCCCGGAGGCCCGGGTTGGCAGAAAAAAGAGAAAAGACAAGGGGGGGCCCGACGCGGGTCCCTTGAGGGAAAAACCCCATTTTGGGGCCCCGTTGGGGGGATAAAAAATCAGTCCCCGGTGGGGAACGGCAAGGGGGCCCCTGGGCGGGGAAAGGCCCATTTTTGCCCAAAAAGGGGGTGAAGCTGGGGGGGGGCTATCCTTGCCGTGACGCTGGGTTTTGGGGGAAAGGGGGGAGGTTTAAACGGGGGGGAAAGGGGCGAAAATGTTTTAAAAGGGAGGGGGGTTTCCCCAAAAAACAAGGGTTTAGGGGCCCAGCTCTCCAAAAGGAAAGGTCCCCGACTGGGGGGGAATTCCCCTCAAAAACCCCCCCTCCAAATTTTGGGTTTAGTCCCGTCGTTGGAAAAAGGGAAATCTTCCAAAAGGGCCACCTTCGGAAAAGGCCAAGTCAGGGGTGCGTGGGAGTCGGGGAACCCCGTTGGGAAGAAAGGGGGAAAAAAACCGGGGGCGCCCCCCCGGTGGTTTCCCGAATTTTGGCGTGAAAACCCAGGGGAATGCCGATTTGGGGCAGCGCCCGAGAGGAATGGGGCCCCAGGTCACCCGCTCTGGGAGGCCGGAAGCCACCAAAAGGGCCCAAAGGGTGGAGTCAGGGGGGAAAATCCGAGCTAAAAACCCCTGATTTTCCCCTCGGGGAGAATAAAACCCCCGGGCCCCCGGGGGGAAAGGAGGGTTTGGAGGCCCAGAGGAAGAGTTCC
The DNA here is from genome assembly GCA_018398815.1 of Conus ventricosus. NCBI lineage: Eukaryota > Metazoa > Mollusca > Gastropoda > Neogastropoda > Conidae > Conus > Conus ventricosus. The sequence continues at coordinate 42,316,526 of CM031607.1, read as the reverse complement.
CCCGGGGAAAACCCGGGGGAAATTTCGCCCCCCGGGAGAGCCCTGCCTCCCTGCATCTGGGTGGGGGTCCCCCCCCCCCCTTCCCCCTTAAACCCCCGGATGGGCCCCCGGGAGGGAAAACCCCCCCGGCCCCCTGGGGTTGGTACGGGCCGGGAACCCCAACCCCATTGCAAAACCCCGGGCCCCCCCTTCCCCCCCCCCCGGCCCGACGGGCCATCCCCCCCACCCGGGCTCCAAAAGGGAACCCCGGAAAAAGGCGGCCCCCCCCAACCCTCCCGGGGACCCCCCCAAGAAGGAGTTCGAATTGGGGTGGTTTCCGACCGTCGGGGGGGTTTTTAAAGGGGGATTTCCCCAAACCTGGTGCCTCGACCTAAAAACCCGGGTTTGAAAGGGATTTTCCAACCGGACCTGGCCCAAACATTCCCCCACCCAAAAATGTTTTTACTGCCCAACGGGGGAAGCGGAAACCCCACCCCAAATTTGGGGGGCGGTTTTCCCAAACTGGGTTTCCCGTTTAATGGGGGGAAGCGTACGTTTAAAGATCGTTAAATCGGGGATTCCCGTTCCGCGAGTCGCCCCCGATCCGGCCGGTATTTTGCAAATGGGTCCCTGGGGGAAAAAAAGGGCCCAGGGATAGTGGAAGGGGCCCCTTCCGGGGGCCAAAACCTCAGGAAGGAAAAAATTTTTAAAAACGGGAAGGGCCTTTTATGGGACCTTCCCTTGGGATTTGGGTTTGGAAAAGAAAGGCCGACGGGCCCTGCTGCCCTTGTTTAATCCCAAACTCCTTAACCCCCCCCCCTCCCCACCCCTCGGGCCCCCGGGTTTGTTTTGGGGGAAAGAAGAGGGCGCCCGTTTCCCCCCCCTAACCCTTTTTTCCCCGGGGGAAAAAATATTTTGGTTTTCAAGCTTTTTGTCCCCAGGAAAACACACACGGAACCCCCCCCGAGGTAGGAGGACGACCTCTTTGGGGCCGAAGGGGAGCGCCCGGTTCCCCTTTGTTCCTTCCCCCCCATGATGGGGCACCTGATGGGGGAAAAAACCCAAAGGGAAAGCACGGGGTCGCCCAAAGGGAACCAAAAAGGGAATTTAAGATTTGAAAGGGAAACCTTTTTGGGAGACCTGGGGGAAATTTTGAAAAAAAAGAAAGAGGAAAAGTCAAGTGGAGATCCCAGGGCCGTTGGGCCTTAATGATGGCCCCGGGGTTTTGGCCGGGCTGTAAGGGAAAAAGGGTTGGCCCCCCCGAAGGGAAATTTAATCCGAGTGGCTACGAAAATTCGGGGGAAAAAGGGGGTCCCAATGGAAAGGGGGGGGCCGAGACGTTTTAAAAGCCCCGGCCCCCGACCCCAAAAAAACCTTACCCAAAATGGGGGAAACAAACCGGCGAACGTTCCAAAGGGGGGGCAAAGGGGGAATTTAAAGGGGGAAGGGCCCAAACCAAACCAAAGGGAGAAGGGGTTTTTAAAAATTTTCATAAAACCCCCAAACCCCAAAGCCCCCCCCATCGACGTAAAGGGGTTTTTGGGAAACCCGGCAAAAAAAAAAATTTTAAATCAAAAGAAAGGAAACCAAAGGGATCTAAACAAACGGGGCCCAAAGGAAGGGAAAGGGCCAAGGGCATTTGTTAAAAAAGGGGCCCCAAAGGAAACATGGGGAGACATAAACTGGCATAAAACCCTAAGCGGGAAAAGGTTTTTTTGGGGAAAACCAAAGTATTTTCCTTTTTGCTTAATCCCAAACAAAAAACTTGGGCGTGGCAAGCAAACCCAAAACCCCCCCGGTTTTAATTAAATTGTTTAACCGGTAAAAAATAAGCAAAAAACCCAAAACCAAAGGTTCTTCCAACCAAAAAAAACGGCAAAACCTTTTCCCCTTATCGTTTGAGGGGACCAAAACCAAAAAGGGGATGGGCCCCCTTTAAAAATGGGTTTTCCCCCCCGGGGGGGTTTACCCCTTTTCCCATCTTTGCCCCAAAAAAATTTCCGGGGACAGACCTTAATGGCCCCAAAAATTTTTTGGCTGGCCTTTGGGGGGGAGAACGAAAAACATTTTGTTCATAAATCTGCATCTTTCGGGGTTTTTTTTGGTTGGTACCCAAACCTTTAAACAGGTCCCCCCCTGTTTTTATTTGGAAAAAAGGAAAATACCATTTAAAATTTTTTGGTTCCAAAAGTTTAACCCTATTTGGGGTTATTTCTGTTTTTTGGTGGAGAAAAAAGGCCGGGTTTTGGGTAACTCCCAAAAAGTTTTTAAAAGGTTTTCCCCGAAACTTTTTTTTTCCGTTAAGAAATGTAATTCCCCCGACCCGTCTTTCCCTTTTTCCCGGGCCGGTTTCCTTCGGCCTCGCCCCCTGACTCCCCCAAAAAGGGCCAGGCTGTAGCTGTAAACCCTTTTACATTTGGGGGAAACTTGGCCCAGTCTGGTACAAAAAGGGGCTGGACGTTCCAGCACCCCACCCCCTCTTCGTTTTCGGCCCTTTAGTAAAACCCACCATCGGGGCCCAGCTCCCCTCCGGGTTTTTGGGGTGACTCCGTCATCAGTCCCCGTTGGGCCCGGGGTGCTTTTATTTTCCCTCGCCCTCCGTGACATGCCTGGTATTGGTTTTTTTTAACAATCATTTTTTTAAAAAGGGGCAGGGTTGTTAGCCCGGGCCCAAAACCCCCCAAACCCGGGGGGAAACCCGGTCACCCTTTGGGGCCTCTTTCGACCCTGCCCGGTGACTGGGAGGGAGGGGGTGAAAACTAGCAGTGGGCCCCCTCCCTAGGCACCCCCCCGGCAATCCCACGGGGGGGGTTTTTTTTTACTAAAGGGTCCCTTTTTTCTTTAAAACGTGGAAAACTTTAACCCGATGATTCCCCAAAAAAAAGTTAAAAAACAAATTATTTTCGGACAGACAGAATAAGCATATGCTTGTAAGGGAAAAAATTACCGCTCACCTGCACCCGTTTCTGTGACTGTAAGAGTTTAATCACTTGCATGAAAAAAAAATTTTGAGGGGTTTCTTATTTTGATGGGGTTGAGTGTTGGGTGTGTTGGTGTGTTGTGGTGTGTGTGTTGTGTTTGTGTGTGTGTGTTTTTTGCCTTTAAAAAAAAAATGCATTTAAAAAAAAGTGTATTTTTAAAAAAAAAGAGGGAAGAAAACTGCTGATTGGGGGAAAATGAATTTAAAAAGGCCTGCAACAAATTTGAAAAACAATTTTTTTTACCCATACAGGCTTTATTTCCCCCGAGGGGTAAAAAAAAGGTACCACTATGACAACCCCAAAATTTGATTTTCTTTTACAGTTTTTCAGGCAAACCGTTGGTGGGTTTAAAACCCCAAATTTTAAGGGAAAAACCCCTTGGTGGTGGCAGTTTTGGAACTAAATTTTAATGACCTTTTTAAAAGCAGAAAAAAGTTTGGGAGCCCTTTTAAGGGTCACTTTTAGTAATGTTGGCTCTTTTTTTGTCTGGTTTTAGATGGTTTAAGGCAGGTTTAGGGCAGCCCGGGGGGTTTGCATCTGCTGGAAGTGGTACCGAAGGAAAAAGGAAACCCGGGGATAAGTAACGTTCCAAAGGGCCCGGGGGTCCCCCCCTCCCCCCCGGGATGTGGCTGCCAGTCGCTTTTGTGACACCAACCCCCCCCAGCTCCTCTCCCTTAAATGCTGAAAATTTTCAAGACAAACCAAAGGGTGAAAAAAATCTTCACTTTAGGCCCCCCCGAAAAATCTCCCCAGCAAGAATAGTTCCCCTTAAACATCAGCAAAAAAAACTGCAAAGGAAACGGGGGCTAAATTTTCCGGGGGGCCGACAAACGGGGGAAATGACTTGAAAAAGGTGTGGGCAGGCATTTACACGTTCTGGTCGCCACGTGTTTAGCGCAGCGAGGGAACATGTATCCGGGTCGTTTACATCACCATCTTCTTCAATACCACTACCTACTTCAATATCACTTTCATTCTCCATCTCTCTTTCAAATTTCTCTACTTCTCCAATAATTTGATCCAACTCCTCTTGCGAGTAGTCGATCTCTTCGTCGTTAGTAGCAGGACGCCAAAGCAGCCATTGTGAAAGTTGGTCGGTTTCATTCACAAACTTACTCGCTGTGTTTGCCCCTTTTCTCAAAGAAAACGCGCGGTTCCATCACCCAAAATAGTGCCAACACATGATTGGACCATGCCTGAGTCTTCCTAGTTACTATCTGCGACTCAGCGTGTTTACACATGTGATAACTGCGTGATGGAAATTCCTACGGGAAGATCCGGTAGCTCCCGGTACGGGAAGAACAGGCGCCTGAAGTTAACTCCGGATTCTCCCGTTGCAAGTATAAGAGGGTTAAACAACAATTCTGGTGCTGGGTCTGCCTTCATGTTCCTTTAGTGGTTGTGACCTTGCTGTGGTCAGAGGGCTTGTGTGGTCCAGTTATCCTATAGGCTCTGCTGACAGGGGCATCAATACTTGTATGGCTACTTTTCCAAATCCTTCTGGGCCTGTATAGCCAAGTTGCTGACTGGCCTAAGCGTGAGGTAGGAAGTGATAGCCCTGTGGGTCTTCCATATCAGACAGAAGTGTAATCTTTTTCCTGTTCTGTCTTCTGCCTTTCTTATTGGATCTTTTCTGTCCTATTTCCCCTTCAAGTCTTTATTCTTTTTTTTTTCTGTGGTCTTCTGAAGACCTGCCATGGGGTGTGACCTGCAACGTAGGGGAATGAGATCCTTGTGATTGAGAGGGCAGGTACTCTCTACACAGCTCCTCAACTCAGACCTCTCTTAGACACATAGCTACCAACCCTCCCAGTTTTTTCTGGAATTTTCCTGATTTAAACATCATTCCTGAAATCCCAAATTCAGTGAAAGAATCCAGAATTTCCCAATTTTGATTTAAAAATGGGGCGGAAGGGGAGAGGGTCACTTTTGAATAGGGATGATAAAGTATAGCAGAATAAAGCCCATATGATGTTGGCAACAGTATGCAGAGAATTGCATTTTTCCTTTCAAACCCCATTTTTGTCAACTGCAACATTTTGGAGGTTATAGATGCTTTCAGTCAAAAGCGAAACTGTCCCTCTTCAGCCCTTTTGATTCAGTCTTTAAATGTGTTCAGTGTTTTCTTTAATCCAGTTGAAAGCGTTCCAGCAATGTTAGTCAGTCTGTTATCTAGAAGGATGATGGTTAGGTTAGCTGTTGCTGTTTTACCTCCAGTGTGTTTTCATTTCATCATGCATGCTTTTATTTTGTCATTTTTCCTATGTGATGACAGGAGCCAAGCAGTAAGCTGCATGTCAACGCTGACTTTAAGCGCCTCAATGTTCTGCTGCTACGCTTCTTGCAAGATGGGGATCGGATTGCCAGGAAAGTGGCTACAGCCACCATGTCTTCTGCTAAAGTCCAGGCTTCTTTTGGTAAAGTGGCATGTTGCTTTTTCCATACTACAGACTCCTGACCTCAGCTGGTTGTGTGTGTGTGTGTGTGTGTGTGTGTGTGTGTGTGTGTGTGTGTGTGTGTGTGTGTGTGTGTGTTTTACTATCTATCTATCTAGTCCTCTTTGTGCTGGTAGCACATAAGGCCTCGACCAGAGCCCGCCACTGATGTCGATCGGCTGAAATACGTTCCAGACGGCCCCATGTCCAACCATTTTCCTTCATCTCCCTCTCTACTGTTCTCCTCCAAGTTTCTTTGGGGCGTCCTCTTCTTCTTCGGCCATCAGGAGTCCATCGTAGGGCGATTCTGGAAATGGCTGTTGTCTGCTGGCGGAGCACATGGCCTATCCATCGCCAACGCCTTCGTTTGACTTGCGTTGAGATGGGTTCAGTTTCTGCCCTTTGGTGGAGTTCTTCATTGGTGATGGTATTCGGCCAATAGATGCGTAGAATGCGTCTGAGGCATCTGTTTTGGAAGACATCTAGTTTGTTGCTGATGGTTTTGGTTCATCTTCCATGATTCTGATCCATAAAGAAGGGTGCTTATTACATTTGATTTGAAGATTCTTAACTTGGTCTTCAGGCGGATATTCCCTGCCTTCCATGTGCTCCTGAGTGAGGCAAAGGCCTGGCTGGCTTTTGCAAGTCGAGCCCGGATCTCCACTCCCCATCCCCTGTATTAGACATCTTGGATCCAAGATAGGTGAAGTCGCTAACTTCCTCAATTTCGTCTCCGTTCAGTTTGATGTTGTCTTGAACTCTGGCATTCATTCTCATGCTCTTTGTCTTCTTGGTGTTGACCTTCAAGCCAAGGTTTCCAGCTGTTGTTGCCATGGCATCTGTTTTCTCCTGTATGTCTTGGTAGCGATGTGACATCAGGGCAATGTCGTCAGCAAAGTCCAAGTCTTCCAGTGTTGTTTGTTGTTACCATTGTCGTGGTCCATCTGATTCCCCTCTCTCTCTGTCTGTGGCGTTTTTCATAATCCAGTCCATGGCCAGGATGAAGAGGAAAGGCGATAGGATGCAGCCCTGTTTCACTCCCGTACTGACACTGAAGGCGTCTGTGAGCTCTGTGTTGCAGATCACCCGCGAACTGAAGTCACCGTACAGCATTTCAATGACCCGGACAAGTTTTGCAGGGATTCCGTAGTGTCTCAGGATTTTCCATAAGGACCTCGGTGGATGCTGTCAAATGCCTTCTCCAGGTCAATGAAGTTGATGTACAAAGGCGTGTTCCACTCATTGCTCTGTTCCAGAACCTGGCGCAGAGTGAAGATATGATCTGAGCAGGATCGTCCAGGGCGAAAGCCTGCTTGTTGTGGACGGAGGTTCCTCTCAAGGGTTTCTGTCAGCCTTGACATCACAACCTTGCTAAATACCTTGCTAGTGAGAGAAAGAAGTGTTATGCCCCTCCAGTTGTTGCAGTCTCCAAGATCTCCCTTTTTGGGCAACTTGAAGATAAGACCAGTTTTCCACGCTTCAGGGGTCTGGCCCGTTTCCCAAACCTGTCTGAAGATCTCCGTCAGAATAGGGGCTGTCACATTAATATCTGCTTTCAACATGTCTGCTGTTACCCCATCTGCCCCTGGTGCTTTTCCGTTCTTCATGGTTTTTTGATTGCTGCTGTCACTTCTTCTAGGCTCGGTGGATCGATGCAGATGTCCAGGTCTAATACCTGCCGGTTGGATATCTGCTAGCTGAGGGGGGTCTGGTCTGTTCAGAACTGACTCGAAATGTTCTTTCCAGCGCTGTAGTTTTTCTGCCTCTCCCTCAACGACCTTCCCATTCTTGTCCTTTACTGGTACATCATTGTTTTGGAACCCATTGTTTAGCTGCTTGTTTTATCTTGTACAGCGTTTTTAGATCATTTCTACCAGCTGCTTCCTCTGCCTCATCTGCCAGTTTCTCGATGTAGTCCTTCTTGTCAGCTCTTGTCATCTTCTTTACCTCTTTATTTATTTCTGTATATCTCTTCTGTGCTGCTCTTTCAAGCGTTTGATTGGTGTTGTTGATCTTCTGCTTTGTCAGCTTTCTTTCATCTATCTTTTCCCAGGTTCCTTTCTTTATCCACTCTTCCTTCTTCTTTCGGCGGAAGCCTAGTACCTTTTCTCCGCTTCCCGCAAGGCCTGGTTGAAGCTGTCTATTGTTAACTCTTGTTGTTCCCCTAGCGCCTGGAATCTGTTCTTTATTTCCACAGCAAAAGCTGTTTGGTGAGCGTCTCATTCAGTCTGTCAGAGTCTATTCTCTGCTGACGTGCCTGTCTTCCTCGTGTTCGGCGTAGTTTCAGGAAACGGTGGCCAACACAAGGGTGTGGTCACTGGCAACATCTGCTCCTCTGTAGGCCCTGACATCTTGAAGGGAGCTCCTCCATCTCCGATTGACTATGATGTGATTCTATCTGGTTTTTGGTGGTCCCGTCTGGTGATGTCCAAGTTGTTTTGTGAACATCTCTGTGTTGAAAAAGGGTGCCTCCAATATGGGGAGTTTGTATTATACTCCCTGTTTGGCTAGTATACTTACCATGTCAGACAATAGCATTCACGGCAGTTAGTCTGCTCTGCCAGGCCGAAGTTTTTGTGTGGCTAATGCAGTGATAAGACAGTCACGTGGTGCCCAACCCACTTCCGCCGTAGGGAGAAGCCAGTGTAAGTCTCCCATACGTCATTCATCGAGGCCTGCGCGCAAGGTAACCCAGAACCTTGGCGCTAGCGGGGAAGGTAGGGCGGGCATTAGAGTCTGACATGGTAAGTATACTAGCCAAACAGGGAGTATAATACAAACTCCCCATTTTGGCGTCATATACTGTACCATGTCAGACAATAGCAGAATTCATAGTAAAAGGAGGAGGGCGAGTGCCCTAGTGGTTCCTGGGGTTACCCGATATGGATGCATTAGCCGCCACAAAGGATATCCCATTAGAACCATCAGCCCTGGTCATTGCGGATGTCCCTCAAATAAAATTTTTATGAAGGGATTCTCGAACGCCAGAAGGCTGCCTCCAGGAGGTGGCGCATGGGAACAGAGTGCTGGAATGCTGCTGAAGTGGCCAGCGCTCTGACCTCATGGGCCCGGGGGAAAGAGACGGGGAGATCCTCGGATGCCTGGGAATAGGCAGTTCTGACCGTCTTGGAGAGCCACCTAGAGACAGTGCCAGCTGAGATGTCTTTCGTGTTACTGGGGTTGATGGAAATGAGAAGACGTCTTTGTGAAAACGCGCCTGGGGCGCGAGCGTTCCCAGTAGTGTGTTAGACATCGAGAAGGGCAAAGGGCTATGTCCGAAGAGGTGTCGCCCCCTAGTGTATCCGCCAGCGGCGGATGATGAGGTAAGGGGAGGGACTGCCGGGTTCCTGGTTCTTGGCTAGGAACTCGGGAAGGAACTTAAGAGAGACGGAGCCGTCTCTGTGGAAGGCAATGTCTCTGGGGTCCCCGCTAAGGGCATGGATCTCGCCTCGCCGTCTCGCGGAAGCGAGGGCGAGGAGGAAGGTAGTCTTCATGGACAGAAGGTCGAAAGGAATGGAGGACAAAGGCTCAAAGGGGGGTTTATTGAGGACGTCAAGAACAGTGAAGAGGTCCCAAAGGGGAACACGTCTAGGGATTGGGCCTCACGAAGAGAAGCCCCTCTGGAGATCTCTCTGAGAAGGAAATCATTCTCAAAGGAAGGTCCGGCCATTTGGAGGATGGTCGTGCAGATGGCCGACCTGTAGCCCCTGATGGAGCTAGCAGAGAGGTTAAGTTGGGACAGGAAATTTCCTATTTGGATGTTGGTGGGGCGAATGTGAGGGACAGAATTGGCTTTGCACCATGAGACCCATTTCCTCCATCTGCAGTCATAAAGGGACTCCGTGCTAGCTCTGCGAGAGGACATGGCTAGGTCTCGGAGTTCCTGAGAGGCCCCGGCGATGGAGAGGGTATTGAGGACGGAACGGGACCTGTCCGTTCGAGAGGGGATTTGGATGTTTCGCAGCCGGGCTGACACAGAAGCCAGGCGTGGAGGTGAAGAACCTGGGGATTGGCGTGAGGGAGGCCCGAACGGGGTTGCCTGAGCATGTCCCACCTGGTGTTTCAACTGGAGAGGGGGTTCGTGAGTGAGGGACTTGAGGTCCGGGAACCAGGACTGAGTGGGCCACCATGGGGCTATGAGAATGAGCCTGGGTCTCTCGAGTCTCGCCTTCCTGATCACCTTGTGGAGGATCGGGAAGGGAGGGAAGGCGTAAGCTATGAGGCCGGACCAAGGAAGGGACAGGGCGTCGATGGCGTAAGCCTGGGGGTCCGGGACCGGGGACACATACACTGGCAGACGATGGTTGAACCGTGTGGCAAAGAGGTCGATCATTGGTGTGAACCAATGTTCCCACACGGTTGAAAGGGTAAGCCGGCTGAGGGTCCATTCCGTGTGGAGGACAGACTTGGATCGGCTGAGAGAGTCTGCCAGGATGTTGTGAGTCCCTGCTATGTGTCTCGCGCGAAGGTGACCCCCTGCGTGTGACACCAGCGGAGGAGGGCCTCTGTACGGAGGGAGAGGCCGATGGAGTGTGCCCCCCCCCCCCCTTGTTGATGTAACAAGCTACCGAAGTGTTGTCCGTTGAAAAGGAGAACAAATCGGTGGGCGACTATGGACTGGAACTGGAGGAGGGCGAGTCTGACCGCCTCCAGTTCCAAGATGTTGATGTGAAGACGAGCAGTCAGAGGATCCCAAACCCCCGAGGCGTGACTGCTCTCCAGATGGGCCCCCCAGCCCGAGTTGGAGGCGTCTGTGAAAAGTTCCAGGGCCTGGGATGGGAGGGAGATGGGAACTCCGGGGGCCAGGGTGGATGGGCTGAGCCACTCCTCCGTGGCCCAAACGAACCAAGGCCCTAGGGGGACGGGCTGGTTCCAGCTGTCGTTGGTCTGGGACCAACGACGGCGGAACTCCCTCTGAAGCTGTCGCTTTGGAACTCTGCCTAGGGGAATGAGAGGAGACAGGGACTCCATCATCCCTAGGAGGGAGGAAAGTGTCCTTGCCGAAGTGAGGGGAGAGAGGCGAAGGTGGGAAATGAGATCCACTAGGCGAGCGGACCTCTCCGGGGTCGGGGAGACTACCATGGAGGTGGTGTCGAAGCTCATGCCCAGGAAGGTGAATTGCTGACTGGGCGAGAGCTCGCATTTTGCGGGGTTGGTGACGAACCCCAGAGAGGAGCAAAGCTGAAGTAGCTTTGAGGTGTGGGATTGGGCTAGGGCCTGAGAGGGGGCCAGGACGAGCCAGTCGTCGAGGTAGACAAGGAGGCGAATGTCCTCCTGTCTGGCAAGGGAGGCCATCTCCTTGACTACCTTCGTGAAGAGGAAGGGAGCCAGGGAGAGTCCGAATGGGAGGGCCTTGAATTGAAACACCCGGCCCCGCCAGACGAAACGAAGGTATCGTCTGTGGGACGGGTGGATGAGGATCTGGAAGTAAGCATCTTTGAGATCTATCGAGGTGGCCAGTCCAGATGGTGGATGGAGTCCCTGATCTGGGCCGGGGTTCTCCATCTTGAATCTGGTTGTCCTGAGGAATCTGTTGAGAGGGGAAAGGTCGAGGATGGGCCTCCAGCCGCCGAGGCCTTTGGGACTACAAAGAGGCGAGAGTAAAACCCGGGGTTGGGGTGTGGTACCTCGGTGATGGCGCCCTTGCGGAGAAGCTCCTCGATTTCCAGGCGAAGGGCCTCCGCCTGGGCGGGAGGTGGGTCGCCGGTGGAAGGAGGAGGGGAGGACAGGAGGGAGGGCGTTCGTGTGCCCAGGGTAGACGGAACCCATCTGCAGAACAGAAACACCCAGGGGTTGAGACCCATGCGCCGCCACTGGTGGGCGTGCCGGGACAGACTGCCTGCCAGGGGGGCAGAGGGGCTGAGGTGTGTCTGGAAGACTGACATGTCCCGCCCCTCGGAAGGTGGGTCCGCTAGTCACCTCCGGGGCCGGGCCTGTTGGCCGAACCGAAAATTCTGTTGGGGTTTTTTTCGGTTTGGGCGTAGGGGGTTTGGCGGGCCTCGAGGGACGCTGCTTGGGGTAGGGCTGGGGTCTGGCTGTGGGTAGGGCCTGACGAAAGAATGGTCTAGAAGGGCGGTGCTGACGAGGGTTTGTGGTCGCAAAAGAAGCGGCCTGTTTGCGCTCCTAGACGGCATGGAAATGACCGCAGAGGAATAGTCGCCGAAAAGCGACTGTCCTGACCCGGAATGCAGCGTAAGGCCGCCTTGAGCGCTGGGGAGAGATGGGCCTGTGATAGCAGGGCGTCTCTCACTGCCAGAAGGCAGTTAAGTGACTCCTGGCTGCGCTGTCCGCCGCAGCCCCAAGGTGGTGCGCTATCTTGTTGACAAGAAAACGCATAAGGGGGTCATCAAACAGGCTGGGGCCTGCCTCAGTGTCGCCCGGGTCAGAAGACGCTGAGACAATGCCTCCCTCATTTGGCCAGAGTTCCTCTGCTCGCTGTAGGAACATGTCAATGAAGGCATGCCCCGCGGTGGTGTGCAGAATGCCAGCTCTGGCGATTCTGTCCCACTCTGTCAGGGTTTTGATAGAAAGAGAGGTGGATGTGGGAGGGGGGCGGTTAGGAGTGAGCCTGAGGTCAGCCGGGGAAATGGCAATCTCCCTGGTGGCCGGATTGGCAGAAAAGAGAGAAAAGACATGAGGGGCCTGACGCGGGTCCTTGAGGAATACTCCTATTGGGGCCGCGTTGGGGGCTGATAAGAAGTCAGTCCCCGGTGGGGGAACGGCATGTGTACCCCTGGCGAGGGAGGCCGATCTGCCCAACAAAGGAGTGATGGTCTGGGGGGCGGCTATCCTTGACCGTGATCGCTGGGTAGGGGGAGACCCAGTGAAACGGGAAAGGGCGAAAATGTTGTTAGAGGGAGGGGATTCCCTAACAACAAGATCAGGGCGCCAGCTCTCCAAAATGGAAAGGTCCCCAGACTGGGGGGGAATTCCTCAAACCCTCCTCCAATTGTGGGTCAGTCTGATCGTGAAGGGGAAGTTCAGGTCCACCTTCGGAAGGCCATGTCAGGGGTGCGTGGGAGTCGTGAACTCGTTGGGAAGAGGGTGTGAAAACGAGGACGACTCCCCGGTGGTTCCGTAATCGGCGTGAAAACTAGGGGAATGCCGATCGGACAGCGCCCGAGAGGAATGGGGCCCCAGGTCGATCCAGCTCTGGGGGGCCGGATGCCACATGAGGCCAAAGATGGAGTCAGGGGAAGAGTCCGAGCTAAGCCACTGATTCCTCTCGGGGGAATAGAACCACCGGTCCCCGGGGAGAAAGGAGGGCTGTGGAGGCCCAGAGGCAGAGTCTCCTCGGGGACCCGGGTAACCTTGCGCACCCCGGGAGAGCACTGCCTCATGCATCTCCCGGGTGGGGTCCGCACCGGCCCCTTGCGTGGCAGAGGGGTCGGGGGATGTTACGATCGCCGAGCCTCCTGGCCGTGTGGTAGCGGACGGGGATGGCTGAGACGACGCGTAAAACTCAAGGGACGAGGGGTTACCCCTGGTCCCGCTGGTCGATCCTCCCTCCTGAGGAACGGGACCGCGGACGTTGCCCAATAGGGGAGCGGAAAGAAGTCGGCTCCCCAACGTCCTGTACCCCTAGGGGAGAATGAGACGATCGATCGGGGTGGTTCGACCGTCGGGGGTGAGGTCGCAGATCCGAGCTACTCGATGCCTGCGTACCTGACCCGGGATTGTGGTCAGTGGGGGGGTTCCACCGAAGACTGGCCACATTCCCATCCACCGGAGTGTTGACGCTCCTCGTGTCCGGGTCGTGGCTGAACCCGGACCCGGTTGGGGAGAGCGTCCTGAGACTGTGTGACGTTAGTGGAGGTGCTAGCGTCACAAGTCTCAATAGATCGGGTGACGTGCGGTGATTCCGTCCGCGAGTCGCCACCCGTGCCGGTCCGGGTATCGGCAAGGGTCCCCTGGGGCCGATGATCGCCGGACACGGCATGATGGGAGAGGGTCTCCTTACGCGGTCGAAGTCGAACAGGCGAACCAGTCAGGGAACGTGAAGATTTAGAACGGGAAGGTCCTTTCATGGAGCCTTGCCCTTGGAGGATTTGGGCTTAGGGAAGGAAGCAAATGAGAAACAGTCGGCAATGACTGCCGATTGTTCATCCGACTGGGACTGACTGTTGGACTTCGATCGCGACGATCGTGTATCCGCCGGTCGGGTTAGAGGGGGAATCGGAATGATGGTCGCGCGTCCCCTGCACGGAACCTCCTCTACACCGACCGTACGCTCATCGTGTGCGTGAGCGGTTTGTCCCGTGGAATCGACACACGACCCCTCCGGGGTAGAGAGCGACTGCCGAAGAGTGGAGCGCCTCGAGCCGTTAGTGTCCTTCACCATGTTGGGCACTGGTGGTGGGGAACAAACACGGAACGCACGATCGCAAAGGGGAGACAAAGAGGTGGATTGAGGGATAGAAAGGGCTCAACCAACGTCGTGAGAGACACTGAAATTGTAATAAAATGCAACGAGAAGTCAGTGAGAGATCGAGGGCAGGTCGATCGTAAGTGATGCGGTTTTGGCCGGTCGAAAACAAAATGGCTGAACGACCGGCGAAGAAATGGAATCCGAGTGGACTACGTGAAAGTTAGGCGAATCGGGAGTCCAAATGGAAGGAGAAGGGACCGAGATTCGTTAAACAAGGGGCCGTAAAAGCCAAAACTGGGAAGAAAGGGCGAAACCGGCGATAGAGTTCCGACTTTCGAAAGATCGAAAGCGCCGAATGCAAAGTCGCAAGTGCCAAGACAAAGGCACAAGGCGAGGATGGCGTGGTTAAACAAATGAATAAAGCACACCAAACCAAAAGCCCCACCGGTTCAAGAATGAAAAGGGTGAAGCGCGCAAGCACAACAAATAAGCAAAGAAGCAAACACAAGGCTATCTAAACACAACGGCAAAGAGAAGGCGAGACAGAGCACAAGACTTATCTTGCTTTGACGGCAGGCCGAGAGAGAATGACGTATGGGAGACTTACACTGGCTTCTCCCTACGGCGGAAGTGGGTTGGGCACCACGTGACTGTCTTATCACTGCATTAGCCACACAAAAACTTCGGCCTGGCAGAGCAGACTAACTGCCGTGAATGCTATTGTCTGACATGGTACAGTATATGACGCCAAACAACAGGTTGTTCTCTTCACAGAAGTCTGCTAGTCTTTCTCCATTATCGTTGATGGTACCAATTCCATGTTTGCCCATAACATGCTCCCTCCCGGTGTTATCACTGCCCATCTTTGCATTCAAATCGCCAAGGATCAGTACCATGTCATGGGCGCAAATATTCTCCGCTGCTGCTTGGAGCTGATCGTAAAAATGCATCCTTGGCTTCTATATCTGCATCTTCGGTTGGTGCGTAGCAAACTAGAACTGTCAGCTTGGTGTATTTGGAGTGGAATCTTGCCTTCAAAAGTCTTGGTCCAAATGGTTTCCATTCTAGTAATGCTTTTTCTGTTTTTCTGTTGAGGAGAAGTGCTACTCCCTCAGAGTGTTGGTTATCTGATCTTCCAGAGAAGACAATGGTATGTCCTGACGCCAGTCTCCTCTTTCCTGTGCCGGTCCATCTGACCTCGCTGACTCCCAAGATGTCCAGGCTGTAGCTGTCAAACTCTTTGACTAGTTGGGGCATCTTGCCAGTCTGGTACAAGGTCTGGACGTTCCAGCACCCCACCCTCATCTTCTGTTTCGGCTTCAGTAAATCCACCATCGGGGCGCCAGCTCCCTCTCGGGTTTGGCTGACGTCCGTCATCAGTCCAGTTGCCTGGTGTGCTTCATTTCCGTCGCCATCCGTGTCGGATGCTCTGGTATTGGTTTCTGTAACAATCATTTTTTAAGGGACAGGGTTGTTAGCCCTGTGCCCAACCCCAACCTGGAGGACCAGTGTCACCTTAGTCGCCTCTTACGACATGCCTGGTGACTGGCAGGGACGCTGAATTCTAGCAGTGCCACCTCCATAGGCACACCCCGGCAATCCCACGGGGGGTGTGTTTTACTAATGGGTCTTATTTCTCTATAAATCAGTGGAAAACTCAACAGATGATTCCAAACAATGTAACAGACAAATTATTTTCGGACAGGACAGAATAAGCATATGCTTGATAAGGTGAAAGATTACAGCTCACCTGCACTGTTTCTGTGACTGTAAGAGTGAATCACTTGCATGAAAAAAATTGTGAGTGTACTTATGTGATTGCGTGTGTGTGTGTGTGTGTGTGTGTGTGTGTGTGTGTGTGTGTGTGTGTGTGTGTGTGTGTTTTGCCTTTAAAAAAATATGCACTGAAATAAAGTGTAGTTAAGAAAAAAAGAGGTAAGAAATCTGCTGATGGGAAGAATGAATTTAGAGGCGCTGCTATCAACAGTTGAAAGTCAGATTTTTTTTACCCATACAGGCTCATTTCCCCAGAGTGTAAACAAAGGTACCACTATGTAAACCCAAGATGCTGATTTTCTTTCACAGTTATACAGGCAAACCGTGCTGGTTGACACCTATGTGTAAGTTATAACTACATTGGTGTGGCAGTGTGGTAACTAACTCGTTATATGACTGTAAAAGCAGAAAACGTAGTGTGAGCTTCTAAGGGTCACTTTTAGTAATGTTGGCTCTTTTGTTGTCTGGTTTCAGATGGTTTATGGCAGGTTGAGGGCAGCCTGGGAGGTTTGCATCTGCTGGATGTGGTACCTGAAGGAACAAGGTATCAGCAGGTGATAAGTATCGGTCAAGGCCAGGTGTCCCCTCCTCCCCCTGTGGATGTGGCTGCCAGTGCTGCTTCTGTGCACACCACCTCCCCCAGCTCCTCTCTTAGTGCTGACATGTTCAAGACAGCCATGGATGAGAAAATCTTCACTGAGGTCCCCCCTGAAAAATCTCACAGCAGAGTAGCTTGCCGCTTCAGCATCAGCAAACGGACTGCAGGATCGGGCAGCTATTCTCGGGATGCCAGAGCAGCGGAAGTGACTCTGAAAATGTGTGTGACAGGCATGAGGCGGCAGAGGTGGTGGAAGTGTCTTTTGACATGGCATCTCTGTGCTACATTCACTGCCCAAAGTTTCTCGATGAGCTGTTGGATTGTGTGTCTGAGTTCAGGGATTATATGACGTCTGTGGCCTCCTCCATCAAAACGGCCGCCACGGAAGTGGCCATGGGCATGGTCGGCGGTCGCTTGGATAATGGTGCAGACACAACAACGCTGCAGCGGGAACAGTCGCTGGGTGACATCACCAATACTATTCTGCTGCAAGATGGGGACCATGATGTGCGATTCACTGTTACACCTGCAGACAATGGTGTGACAGCTGTGTCAAAAAGCACAATTGTGCTAAGTGCCAGGATGGAAACGCCCATCATTGTCATCCCTTGCATGCCTAACAGTCCCAAGGTAAGTCTGTTCATGAGTGGAGACAGTTGTTGAATTTAAATTGCCAGCTTCCATCTCAGCATTATTGTGAAAGGAACTTTTCTTTGTCAGGTCGTCTCTTAACACACACACACACACACACACACACACACACACACACACACACACACACACACACACACACACACACACACACACTCTGAAAACAAATACTTTCCAAAGTATCTGTCAGGAAGGGAAGGTTGGAATATACAGTGAGGAGAGTAAAGTGTGATACATAGAATCTTAAATACTTAACGTATGTGCTGGTACTTACTAGTGTTTGAGATATAGGTATCATAGCCAAGACCTTGTAAAAGATGAATCATACATACATGTAAACATCCATTTACCTCCCACTCACACAACTTGAGGCAGAGGAGTGGGGAGATGAGGATATGTGAAGAGGAGGAGGAAGATGGTCCATCCCTGCCCTTTAGACCTTACCCAGCAGCCAGGAAGAATCCCCAACCTTCTTCTATCCTTCAACCAGGCCACACAGTTGCAGCCTGATACCCGTACATTTCCTCATAATCATCAAGAAAAGAGAATTTGCAGAGAATCATGGCTCAGGACCCGCCGCATTCTCCTCCACCTACCCTCACTCCCCTTTCCCTTGTCTCACTCCCCACCACTTTCTCCCCCACCCCTCACACACACTCAGACAAAATGCAAGGTATCGGAAATAATTGGATAAATGATGGCAAATGTCAAACTGGAGTGAAACGCAGAACCAGAGAATGTAAAAAAAGAAGGTCATTCAGGATTCTAATAGATTTTACATGTATAGTCACTGTACTTTGTGAATGCCCCCAAATGCCTTTTGAACACTTTCCACGGAGTCTGTACTTTCTGAAAATTTGAAACTTAGGTTTCGTAAGATAGTTTAATATAGATAGGTATCTTCTTCAGCAGACGTAATTGTGGTACTGATTTGAAAGTAGTTTGCAATGTTGAAAACAGTGGATCTAAAATACTGAGTACAATAATATGTGAAGTTTCCATGTCATTTACAGCACCTCATTGCATGTGGAGTAGTTCATACCCAATGTGACATAGATCTACTAAGTCATGAGGCCACAATGGGCAGGAGTTTCAAATAGAGAAATGAATGTTAGTAAATCAATAAACAAGAGAGTTGGAAAGAGGGGCTCATGGACAACTGAGCAGATGATTGAACTATACATTACCACAATGAGCAGGTCAAGTCTGGACTTTTTCTTCATTGCAGGGCCTACACCTCTATGATTGTTGTATGTGTATGTGTGATGTGTGCATGCACATGTTTGAGTGCGTGCGAATATGTGCGTATATCAGTCTATTTTTAAACACAAGCCACCCTTGTCATCTCACGTATGCACACACATGCATGCATATTTATACATTTACGTGCATGAAGCAAGGATCTGAGGAATTTCTGTCTGTGATCTCAGTAGACGCATATGTCAGTTGTTAGCATCTGCCTTTGGAAATGTTCAGTTTGAATCTTCCATCAAGTCTTTGCATCGTCGGTTTTGAAATACTGAGTGTTAGCATTTGTTTGACCCCTGCTGTTCCTTTTAAAGTACATGTGTGAGCATTTCTTCTGTTGATACTCATTTTCGCAGTGTGGTTCACGATAGTATGGTAGCTTTGATCTTGTTTTTGAGATGATCCTTTAAGTTTTTAATGAATCTGATTGGTAGAATTGTACTCGACTCATTATAGCTGCCTTGCCAGCTAGAGCATGTCCTAGTTATTTCTCATGAAGTCTGTGTGTCCAGGACAGCACATCCACATCTAGCTGGAGACAGCACACTGCTTCATGCCAGTCTGGACTTCCTATTATATCTCTTTGCATTTTGTGAAGAAGATTCATTAAGGCAGTCAGTATCATCAGCGATAATTATTTCCAAATCATTAAGGGGTCAGACTGTGCGAACAACTTGTTGCCAAATTTTCAGGGGGTAACAAACAATTATATTTAGGCGGTCACACTTTATAACTGACTGTAAATGTACTGAAAACCACACACGCATGCACACACGCACACACAAGTGCGTTCTGACTGGCTCACACATACAGTAAAGACACAGAGAAAGAATTAGACGGAAATGGTTAAGAGGTGCTATCAACAAAGTTGATAAAAACATTCCAGGTTGTGCTAAACATGATTTATTTAGAATTGTGTTACAATTTTACTAAAATGTTAACTAAAGTGAATGTGTGAACACTATCAGGATTTTAACAGTGAAACTTGTTATGTCGGATGTCCTCTGCTGTTATCATCACAAAATTTACACAACGTGAACCAGTTCTGTCAGTTCTGTAACATTTTGTTATTTGACCATATTTTATTATTCCTCTTGCCTTGCAATGATCATCGGGAGGCCGGTGACAAACAAGAGGCGAATGATGAATATTCGTGGAACGTTTTTTGAAACTGTGTAGGTTGACCACTCTGCACTGTGCGCTACATATAGTCTACGTCCATAATGGAGCCATTTTCATTATCCGAACCGGTCATGTTGCATAGATCGCTTGACGTTTGTTCCATTCATGGGATTACCATCCGTAAGCCACAGATGAATGGTAGATTTTGCCTCTGAAAGCCGAATTACATACAGTTTTCCATGCTGTTCGTGCTTGGCTGAATCATGTGACCTTGTGGTCCAGTCATTGATTTGGGTTGTCTAATTTGATGATTCTTGTTGGTTTTCAGCAGAGAAGAGTTCTAAAGCGGAAGTTGTTCATTGATTCATAACATTCTGAAACATTGAGGAAAGTTACATTTTTATTGATTTCAATCAAGGCGGATAGGACGAAAGTGCTTTTAAGTGATGTGCTGCATGGAAGTGCAATGCGTACAGGAGAAAATCATTGTGTTGCACTGCAGTAAATTTTAGTACGTTTAGTGATGCAGTGGACTGAATTCCATTGCGTAGGACAGGATTTTCATGCGTCAGAGATGCACACTTGTGCGTAAGAATTGTCACTGATCATAGCTTGATTTGTGAACAGTTCATACTGATGACATGGTGAAACCAACCTTGTTTTGAGATGGAGGATCTAGTGTATCTTCAGAGGCAAAGAAACAAATCTGTAAATTTATTCAGAGACGGATTTATAAGCAAATGACCTGTTCACACTAAACACATATGCACCAGCCGCCGTGGCGAAGTGGTTAACGTCGCGGACTCCCGGCTGGGAGGTCGTGGGTTCGAATCCCATCAGAAGTCATGTGGGTTTTTTTCTGCCCCGACCGGCTCCTACCCAGAGTTGAGTTTGCTGCGGACTCAGTTGGGAAGACTGGGACCACACAGTCGAGTTTCATCCACTTAATGGATGCGTTTCTGAGAGTGTTGCTCAAATTTCATGACCAACACTGCAGGTGCCTGTATCTCTCGGGCCTGGTTGACGCCGGGATATATTATGAAAGGAAGCGTAGAGTACAGCCCTGTCATGTAGTCTCAGACCGAAACGGAAATCCGTAGCATCATCTTAATCATCCTCATTCTCATCGATCAGCATTATAAAAAAAAAAAAAAAAGTCTCAAATTCTGTGGCCCTTCATGCCCTGCTCTCATGGTGACCTCAATTTCGATGTCCTCTCCACGTCTGTGACCTTGGTTTGGTTCCGTCGAGGTCACCGGTATCGGCGAGTCCATGGGGGCTGTCGTTGGACGGACGTGGTGGCGCCCTCCGGAGGGAGAGCTCACTCACGCCGGCTCCGCGACTAAGCAATTATTGTCGTCAGTAGGGGGCTTAGTAGGTGGTGTCCTGCGTATGTTAGATCAGAACAGGCGCCACTGAACACCACCGAAGTGACTCGGCAGCAGTGCAGTGTCTCCTCCGGTGGGTTGCCTCTTGACGACTTGACATAGACTGCTTCATGTGGATTGCCGGTGCCGGGACTGCGGCGGGGCCGACCGGGCTGTGGCTGTGGACGGGGTGTCGGAATGAGCGGCGTGGGTGCACTGCCTCTGAGGTGGCGCAGAGAGTGGGACAGCAAAAAAAAAAAATTAAAAAAAAACAAAAAACACATATGCACGCACATGCACACACGCATGCACGCACGCACACACGCACACACACATACACAACACACACACACACACACACATACACACACACACACACACACACACACACACACACACACACACACACACACGCGCGCGCACACATACACACACACGTCATTATTAATCATCAGACTTTGAGGTAAATTAGAATTTTCAAAGGATGAATGTGCAAAAAATATCCTTGTTACAGACTTAAACAACTACTGTTTTGATTATTCTGTGGGTGACTTTCACAGAGAAAGAGAAAGGGAAGAGTTTACAGTCATTAGTCAACATGTTGAAAAAAAACCTAACAAGTGGACAAGCTTGAGGTTGTAAGCAGCTCCTCGCCTCCCCACAACAACACATACACAAAACAAGAAAAAAAAATCCAAATTCTATTGTTTCATCAATAACGTATAAGTTTTAGTCTTTCCTGACAATTAAAGTGGCAAGCTGTGTGTTCTGGTTGTCACAGTGGGCTGACAATTTGTTGTAATCCTTGATAGTTTCCTATGGAACCATGCTGTAATTTAAAGTAATTATAAAGGGGTCAACATTGAAGACATGCCATGTCTTGGAATCATAGATTATGCTGCTATTTGAAGACAATAGAATGTGTTTTCTGAAAGGCATGCAGATTCAATTCCAATAACAATAACCTCTTCTATAGATTTATTAGGATCAACATTGAATATGAAATTTGAAGCTTTTTTTGTGGAGAAAATTATAGGTTTTTGAATATATTTACCACCAATTTTCTTCCTCCGTCCATCCTTCTTCCCCACCCCCCATTTACTCTCTCCTCCTCCCTTCCTTTTGGTTTGGAACCCCCTATGAATTTTAGGAACGTTGAAACACCAGGTTAATCATTTAATGGTTTCAATACGTGTTGAATCACTACCCATTTATTTGAGGATTATAGGACATATTAATGGATACAATTCTGAAAGAGAATGTTTGTGGTCTTCTGTCTAAACAGGTTCTGCTTGCTCATTTGGGAGAAATCTCTGTGGACAACACGAGTCATGATGAGGAGAACATCCCTGACTGTGAGGAGGATGACTTCCACTTCAGGACACTGGACTCGCCTACAAAGGAACAGAGTGACAAGATCTTCATGTCGCTCACCAACATGAATCTGTACTCTGTGGACTTTGACAAGCACAAGAAACATTGGTCGTAGTCTGTCCTCCTCTTCATTTTCAGGTTTCACTCATGAACTAGGTGTGCCTATTTTGTATGACACAGCTGTCGATTTGTACATTAGTAAAAGCAGTTTTGAAGCAGCATGCATCAACAAGAACTTGTCAGGTGAAGGAGACATTTTTGACGATATGTCTTTCCCATCTCTGCAGAAACAAGAACCACAATCGTCACCGTTATCTGTGCTACAAGTTAGCATCAAGATCTCAAAACCCATCCAGTTGGGCCTGTCTAAAGAAGTATATGAACAAATTCTACAGACCTCAGACCACTTGACATATGAAGCAGAAATCAAAGATTCCAGTAATACAGCTGCTAGCAGCACTGAAGAACAATCTGGAGAACCTGCAGCTGAAAACAGTGATGACTGCAGGGGGGGCACTTATGGTAATTTAATCACTGATAGCATGTTTGGTGTTGGGAAAAAGCCATTGGAAAAGAGACTGAGTGGCACTCAGTCTCCACTTCCAGGTACTGTTCATAAATCAGAGGGAGACCTTTCACTGGGCAATTTCATGGCCAAGCATGTCAAATTCCAGGTGCCGTTGTTTGAGGTGGAGCTGCGGGGTGATTTTGGAGAAGGGGAGCAAGGTCTTGTGGATCTGAAGCTCTATGATTTTGCTCTGGATTTTGAGAAGAACGACCGAGCCACAACCCACCTCAAAGTTCGTCTGAAATCTCTGCAGATGGATGACTTGCTTGAGTCCCCACAGTCGAACCACAGACAGATAATTGTGTCGCGCAAACCTCCGCACGGCTCTTGGTGTTTCATGTCGATGTCATGCCCAGACTGCGCCATTGTGCTGCCTGAGCCCCATATGCCGCCATCTTTACCGTCCAGTTTTCATGACCGCCAGTCCTCCAGAGCTCTGAACAAGATGCGGGACACCATATCCAAGGGAACTTCAGCTTTCAAGAGACCTCTTAGCAGGTACATTTTGCTTTCTGGCTCTCATTTTTTTCTTTTTTTTTCCTTTTTTTTTTCTTCGTAACTTTGTGTTGGATAATAGTAGTAAGCTTTTCAGTTCGATAAGAATGCTTTATAGCTTGTTATTTAAAATGCAGTATATCTTTAACTAAAAGGCTGTGTTTATGAAA
This sequence comes from Conus ventricosus, assembly GCA_018398815.1. Taxonomy (NCBI): domain Eukaryota; kingdom Metazoa; phylum Mollusca; class Gastropoda; order Neogastropoda; family Conidae; genus Conus; species Conus ventricosus. The sequence goes on along the minus strand of CM031607.1, from coordinate 42,293,394 downwards.
CAAGAGTTGCTTGAATGACAGTTTAACAAAAATGATCGTGTACAATACATAATGGATTGTGTGTGTGTGTGTGTGTGTTTGTGTAGAAATAATCATAGACATAAAGTCTCTTGGTGACGCGTGTGTGTGTGTGTGCGTGCGTGCGTACATGCGTGCATGTGTGTGTTGAGATCAGCTTTGTGCAAAATACATCAAGAGAGGAACCTTTAGGGATCTTTCATTCATAATCTTCCAGATAACATGCTTTAAAAGATATCTAAGAAACAATGAGAGAAACATCTAAAAATTGCATATAGTTATTTTTTAAAGAGATGCCAGTAAGTTTGGTGTGTGTGTGTGTGTGTGTGTGTGTGTGTGTGTGTGTGTGTGTGTGTGTGTGTGTGAGGGTGCGCATGTATATGAGTGTGTGTGTGTGTAAGGGCGTGCACATTTTGTGTGTGTGTGTGTGTGTGTGTGTGTGTGTGTTTTAAGCTTGTTTATTAATCTGCAGGGCAATTCCAATTTGAAAGTTGAAAAAGCAGCTCAATATTCTCCGTTTTCAAGTAATGGTAACTTCTACTTTTTAAGATGCAGATAAATGAATTGAATACTATTCTGTATGAGAAGATTTTTTTCATAACTTAAAAAAAAAATCTTTTGAATAGTTTCACACTATGCTTAGTTGAAAAAATGTCAATTTTGAGTAAAATGCAGATTGAACAGTCATTGTAACAACAGTTGCTTAACTGTTCTCATTTAAGTGGTTTATAAAATGTCTTGAATGAAGGCTGTGTCTTCCACAGGCAAAAACACACTTGGCACACCACGTGCTTCGACAACTGTCATGAAGTGAATGCCATTTTGAGTCTGTTAATTTGTGCCATAAATTAGATGTCATTC
>CM031607.1:42212515-42287515 GCA_018398815.1 Conus ventricosus | reverse complement strand
AACTCGGAAATAAAATTCCGGGTGCAAAGCTTCACGCTGACCCTGAACAAATCGGAGTATGAGCTGGCCCGAGCCACAGCCAGCAACCTGGACACTCAGATTTCACTGCGTGATGGCAACATGGCCCTGTCAGGTCAGCTGGGCGGTTTTTCTCTGCTGGACCAGTCACCCTATGGACAGAAGTACTCACAGAGATTTGTGTCTGTGGGAAAACAGGTTATGCAGTTCAAGTTCTTCAAGTGAGTTGAGACACTTTTCTTTTTTATAGGTGGTATTTTTTGCTGTGTGTGTGTGTGTGTGTGTGTGTGTGTGTGTGTTCGTGTGTGTGTGTGTGTGTGTGTGTGTGTGTGTGTGTGTGTGTGTGTATGGTTTGACAGTAGTTTACCATAATTCATCAGTCTCTGTGAATTGGATATGTGTGGCCTTGATCACTCCTTTGGTATCACTAATGTCTTAGAACTGATTGCCTCTGTGTGTATATGTGTGTATGTGTGTGTGCGTGCGTTTGAGTGTGTATGTGCGTATGTGCATGCACATGTGTGTGTTATATCTGTGTTTTAAGTATGCAAGTCGTTGTATATATATATGTGTTTGTATGCATATGCATGTTCCCACATACATAGACTGATAGAGAGAGAAAGGAGTTCTATAAAAAAAAAGTAGTTTATCGGTATAAATACGTGTCCAAATGAAAGTCTTGAGAAAGGAATTTTACTACTAGAAGTAGTTTCACTGTATACTCAGGGTTCGTACGCTCCTTGAAACTCCTTGAAACTCCTTGAATTCTGACAGTGAATTTCAAGACCTTGAAAACCTTTGAAAATCAATAAAATGTGGTTCTGTTGACCAAACCTCCTTGAAAAAAAAAATCAAGCCATCAGCTCCAAAAAATTTAATGTGGCAAAAAGAAATGGCAGTTTGATTTTTCTGCGTTGAGGCTAATGAAAAATTATTTTAAAACAAATTTTCACGTTGTCGCGATCCTGGATTGCCATCTGCTGTTACCAAGGGAGGTAATTTGTAACTTCATGATGAAGTTACAAATTATCTCCCTTACTATTAACGCACGCGACGATGTTTGTAATTTTTAATTTTTTTTAACTAGTTTTTTTTTTTCTTTTTTCCCTCCAACCAGTCTCTTACACACCATGCATAGTCTGTATGTTCTCTTACAAATGGGCATATTTTTGCTGATTTTTGGTGTTTTGGCATTTAATACAAAGAGTCTGGGTTTGTTAATGTTCTAATGTGTGGTGTACTGGCACACTCACTCTGATAAAAACTGAAAAAAGAAATGGCAGTTTGATTTTTCTGTGTTCAGGTTGATGAAAAAAAATTATTTAAAAACAAATTTTTTTGTTGTTTTCTTTGTGCCAAAAAAAATTGTTCTTAAATAATTTTTTTTTCATCAACCATATTACAGAAAAATCAAACTGCCATTTCTTTTTTCAATTTTCACGCAAGTATTGTAGCCTTGAAATAAAAAAAAACTCCTTGAAAACTCCTTGAAAACCCCTTGAATTTTGTTCTTGGGAGTCTGTAGGAACTCTGTATACTTATCTGTCCAAACAGAAGCCTTGCCCATACTTTGTAAGGAATATTGCCATATTATCAGATTAAAGGAAAAAAAAAATTCGGGAGAGCAGGGAGGTAATCATGCATGCATAACCAGTTAGGCTGGAAGAGTGATCGTCCTTAGTTCACATCCTGAATCCTACCCAATTTTCGTTCAGTTTTCGCACCTTTTCTTGGCTGATTGGGGAAGTGGGAGGGCCTGCAAGTGTTTGAAAAGTTAAGTATATTGTAAAACTACTTTTCATGGTAAAGCGCTATGTACGCTTCATTGGTAACAAAACAGCAGTTAATTTGATCATCAGCTACTTGCCAGTATCCTGCAGAATATTGTAATGCCTTGTTCTGCATGCTTACAGAACACACTGTCGTCCAGGTTTACATCCTTACACAAGATTATCCAATGAAGTGGTTGAAGTATTCTATATGTAAGTAGAAAGCGCTCCAGGAGAACTTCAAAGGAAGACTTCTTTGTTGTCTTAGGAGACAGGAATACCAGAATAAGGCCAGATGCCTAAGACATGTAGGCCAGGACAGTGATGGTGGGATGTTTTGGGACTGGGGAGACTTACAAAAAGGGAGTGTGGCTTTTAGTTTGCTAGTGACCTGAAGCCAACAGCGAACAAGATGTCATAAAGAATGAGATGGCACGTTCCCACCTGTGAGGCATATTACCAAACTGACCTCATTCTCCCTCTCCAGATGTTCAAGTTTACTATTTACAAAGCAAAAAGCAAAACTTTTCCTGGTGATCATGACAATGTTCTGATGGCTGTCGGGCTCAGTCTAAGAATCACAAGCAAAAAAGTCCTCTTCAAAAGTTTAAACTTGAAATGCTTTGGAGGATGCAGAGATTGTAACTATCTTTAAGGCAAATTTAGGTGTCAGGTTTGATGCTTTCAACTTGCTAGATAGTTTTCATGAACAGTTTCATGCTGTTATTGATAATATCAAATAAGAAGTTAAGTGTCTGCAAATGGTGTTTACATTTCGGCTATTTTTTTTAGAATATGCAGGTTATGAATAAGGTTCTGTTTTAGGGCTGAAGTTCTGTTTTAGGGCCGGTGGCGTTAATGATGTACACAGCTTCTCTCTCTGTAATAGCTGATCATCAAGGAGACAGATTCAGCATAGTGGAGGACAGCCTTGGATTGATGAGGAATGTCTCGCTTTGCTTGAAAGCCATAAAACTGAGCTGAGGATGTTGCTGGAATTGTTTCGGTTAATATGTGGCAGAATCTGAAAACAGTTCTTATCTGTGAAATGGTAAACACCTGTAGCACTGTTTTTTTTTCCCTTTTCTGAGATACAAGTGCATTTTTCATTTGAAGAAGCTGCTTTGAAACTGCTATGTATTCAATACGTATTCTGGCTTACCTTTTTTTCAGCATAATTAATAAGTATTGCCATGCTCATCTTGTGAGTGGGGTGAAATCCGAATGGGGATTACAGGAGCTCTTTTACTTGCGTAAATATCAATTGTTGTGCCTCTTTCTGGAGATTATGTACTAGTGATTTACTATTATTCTGTCAGTCCCTTTATTCTTTTTAGACTTCCCATTGTTTTTTCCTGTTCCCAAGATTGAGAAACTGTGTTTCATACATAGGAGAAACCTGACTTTAAAGTGCATGCTTGAGCTTCCAGTTGGAAGAAGAGAAATGGAAATAAACTTTGTTTTGAAATGTACAGTTAACATAGAGGTACAGTAAACTCTTGAAAATAGTTTGAAAAAAAAACCAACAACAAAAAAGTATGACTCTCCCACCGTCCCTTCTCGTCATCCCCCATACTCCAGTTCCCACTACCTCCTGTCTCCCCCTCCTCTTCCCCTTCCCCTGTCCCCTTTTCTCCTTTCCTGTTTCCTCTTCCTCTTCCTAACCCCCCCCCCAACCTGCCCACTGTCACCAGCAGTGCCTTGTAACAGTGGTGTGTCTGAAACCCCATTGTGTTACAGGTATGGCCTCCCTGATTTTGCCATGAGTCGTGAGTTTGACATTTCTCTGACCCTGAAGATGTCTTCCATCCGTTATGTTCACACAAACCGTTTCCAGTCTGAGCTTGTAGCCTTCTGTCAGCATTTCCTGCAGCTGCAGGATGTGCTGGGGCGAATGAGGGCTGCTTCTGCAGGACAGAAGGTACAGATCTGGTGTTGTTACTTTTAGTTTGTTAGAATGTGTGCATGCTGTCCTGGTGGTACATGTGCACAAGCACATTATTGAAATACTGGGTTGCTGACCTGCATGTGAGTGCACTAACAGTAAACAGACTGACATACACACACACACACGCACGCACGCACGCACACACACACACACACACACACACACACACACACACACACACACACACACACACACACACACACACTTACTTGCACATACATCTACAACAAACAAATGCACATTTATCACATACATTTGTGTGCTTGCATGTGTACACATGCATACACACACACACACACACACACACACACACACACACACACACACACACACACACATGCATATACATCTACAACAAACAAATGCACATTTATCACATACATTTGTGTGCATGCATGTGTGCACATGCATACACACACGCACACACACACACATACACACACATACACACACACACACACACACACACACAACACACACACACACACACACTTGATTTCTCAGTCAGTCTCTCAAGGGTTTGTATGAAAAGAAAATCACAAATCGGTTTAAAGAATTCTTTATGTGGAGTTTTCTTAAAAGCACTAAAATTTAGCTGTGCAAGAAGAAAGATTGTCTTGTTATGTTAACTCCTTTTAAGTTACATTTGAAGTCTAAGCCTGGGGGCTGGAATAGTTCAGTGATAGAGCGCCGGACTCGTGATCTTGGTGATCCTGGGCTTGCAGGTTCGAATCTCCGCCAGGCCGTTTCGATACAGGGGAATTTTTCCCTCAGAGTTAACATTGGTTCGGACTCCATTTCCCATACAGTCCTTCGAACGAGACTATAAACAGAGGTTCCATGTGTGAACACATGCATAACATCTTGCACACATGTAAAATCCCATCACCAACTTTCAGAAGAGAAGGCCAATGTGGCCGTTCATATGGATGACATGTTACACATAGCATGCACCTTCCCCGAAGTTGGAGTATGGCTGCTTTAATGGTGGGATAAAATTAAAAAAAAAAAAACGGTCATACACCACAAAACTCCACTCCTTTTGTCGGGTAGATGGGATTAACCTTGCGTGTCTAAACAGGGAGTGTCCGCAGGAGTATCAGCCTGCGTATGCAGAAGAAAAAAAAAATGTCTAAGCCTAAAATCTTAAAATCTTTCATCCAAATGGACTTGCGTTTCATGACAGATAATGTGCCCACTTTTGCACAATTAGATGGAACATAATCAAAAGAATTTGTTAGGATTAAATGCTGGAAACTCAGTTTGAAATATTGCAAAGAAAGAGGAGATTGCTTGAGATAGGGAGAGAAAGGAAAAACAAGTGGGAGTGCTTTGAACGGAAGAAGCAGTTTTATTCTTCAAACAGGAGAAAGTTCATCATTGTTATTATTCAGTGCAGTGTAAGACAGGTCCCCTCTCCCGTGTCCTGAGATGGCTATCTCTGTTTCTCTGTATAAGCCTGTTTGTAAGCAACACTATGCAGAAGCTAAAATGGGGAGAAGGGAAGAAAAAAATGCAGTTTCTGACTTGGTTGCCAGAACAAACTCAATCCTGTGCCTTGAAGAAAAGACAGGAAAACAAGTAAAATTTAGAAAGAGAGGAGGTTAGTTACTGCCAAGGACACAGAAAATTAAGTACAGACACAATGCGTTTTGACCTCTTTGGTCTTCTTCAGACAAAAACGACATTTAGGACAGTGAAAACAAAGAACGATTTTGATCGTGAGGCAAACAGGAGAAGATAAGTGGTTTCTCATTCTTCGTTTTCATTGTCCTAAATGTTATTTGTTTTCGCCTGAAGAAGACCCAAGAGGTCGAAATGCCTTGTGTCTAGTCTTGTACTCTGTCTGTGTCCTTGGCGGTAACTAACCCCCTCTCTTTCTAAATTTTGCTTCATTTTCCACCCTCAGTCACTCCGTTTTGAAACTCAGGAAAACAAGTATTTAAAATATAAAGAATGATTCAAAAATTCAAATACAGTGACTTAGCAGGCACATGTGATGTTCTGAAGGAAGTTACACAAGGGAAACAAGCAGGGATGCATGGTCCAGACTGAAAAAAAAAGAACTTGCAGAAGAATTTTGACTACTCTTCTATGTTATGAGTGATGTTGTAAGTCAGCTGGTATGGTGATCATCTTGTTACAAGTAATCTCATGAGTCATCTGTCATGAGTCATACAATAAGTGTCCACACATATTTAAGTGTATTCATTGCATCAACCAAGACTTTTCAAGAACATGGTCACTGTACTGTGTACAGATGATGTACATGTCCACAGAAAATATTCTGATTCTTATGCATGTATAGACTGTTTCATCCAAACCTTTTCTTTTTTTTCTGTTTACACTTTTCAGTTCTTTGCAATTTCAATTTTTGTAACTGTAAACTTGTGGCATCACACATTTAGACCATATGTTTCTGTCATTCTTACCCAGTTAGAAGATGGAAGTCATTAAAGCTAACAGTATGGGTCTTTCAGTAAATACAGACACTCATTTCTGTCCCTTTTTTTTTTTAGCCAAGCCTGCAGTTAACTGGTTCACAATGCAGTCAGATGACAGGTAGTGCTAGTATGGAAGATAGTTGTCAGCTGAACTCAAAGCAATCACAAAGTCAGAAAATTTTGGCTGAATGTTTTGCTTTTTTTTTTTTTGCTTTTTTTTAAAAATGGGGAAATGAAATTACAAAGTCAGGAAATTTTGGCTGAATGTCTTTTAACGGGGAAATAATGCATAAAGCAAAGTACAAGTATTTATTATCTATTGCTTCCATTTTCAAACTGATCTTTCTCAGGGTCTGCCACAGTCCTATGGAAATTGACCAAACTGACTGAGTGAGTGAAGGTGGGGGGAGGGCACATTGAGGATAAAGCAGTCCACTTGTTGTGGTCGAAACAAGATGAACTGATACTCAAAGGGTCCATTACAGACATTTCCTGCTGTATGTTTATGTACATATTAGTTTGAGAGTTTGATGTATTTATGCAAACTATATTTGCATGAAAGAAAACAGATGTTAGAATTCACATTTATGAATGATAGCCAGGCATGCAGAATGTCTTTGTTCAGGAATATGATAAATTCAAAGCCCTAATAACATTGAAATTTCTGTCATATAGATCAACGACAAAGCAACAAGAGGAGCCAGAATCAAGCTGGACATTGAAGCAGATTCTCCCATCCTGCTGATTCCAGAAAGTTCTCACACAGATCATGTCCTGGTGGCTGATTTGGGTCATCTTCGTCTGACCAACCAGTTCATTGTGGACGGGGAGAAAGGCACCCTGAGGTATGATCACGCCCAGTCAGCTGCTGCTCGCAAAGACAGGAAACAGTCTGAGGCAAGGAGATCGTGCACAGGGACAAAGAACGTTCGTGACATGACAGAGAGTGTCTTTGAACGCTGCCATCCCCCCAACAGTGGAGACCCTATGACGGCCAGTGTCTATGGCAGTTTGGAAGAAGATGCCCGCTACGATGGGTTGGAGGTTGCCAGCGCCCTTCTCGCTTCTGAATCTGACATGGTGTTTTCTTCAGAGAGAGGGTCCAGTGTTGATCCCAATGCCCCCAGAAGCATACTTGGAGTGCCCCCACAGGTTTCTAGTCACCCTCGCCCTTCCCCCAGCGGCCATGGTGGTACAAACCAAAGTGCAGCTGCCAGCAGCAGTAGTGAGCAGGAAGGAGATGAAGACGCTTCTTCGTACTGCTGTCTCTTGGACGTGATGGAACTACGACTGTCAGACATGGACCTGCTTACAGCCAAGCGTGTGGCCAAAAGAGACTACCAAGACTGCGACCAGGTGTCAGACATGGAGTTCACTTCATACATCGTGCAAATAGAGGTAGGCAAAGAGTGGAGGGGTGGTCCCTGTCGGGAGTGTTTCAGCGGTGTGTGTCTTTGTTCGTCTGTTGTCTTGTCCTTGCTTCTCAGAAACACAAATCATCATACAGTGGTGTGACCTTTATTTCCTGAAAATAACTGTTCATTCACAAAAATAAAACACACAGATGTCATAAAAGGGATGATATATGTCTCTTTGGAGCGCTCAGGCAACTGCATTGTGGCTTTTTTTGTATACATCTCTTCACAAGGTCTTTTTCAAGCAGTAAATATTTCAGTGCATATTGCTCACACACAGTAGAACTTTTACCTTGTGATGCAGATGGAAAATTTGCAACTTTATGCTTGTGGGAGTGTTTAACAGTTTGCTGGATTTAATGGCACATGCAGAGCTTTAGACTGTTTTGACATATCTGGTCAAGAGGCCCATATCTGATGAAACTTGGAGGTCAATTTGGTGTTAATGATGGGCCCAGTTCAACTTGAAATATTACTCTAACATTCACTCTGATTCACTTTAGTTATTGAAAAGGCCAGTTAAGTTTAAGTCAAGTTTGCTTTCGTCTTGGAAGACATTTTGAAATGATTTGCAGCACTGGTTATTTATAAATATGGTCAATGCTGATAGGCTGTTAGAAGTTCGAACTACCATTCAAAATCTTTATGAGTGCCTTTCCACTTGAAGGCTTTCTCACTGTTGAGCTGTAACCTTTAAACTTTGACAGTGACTCATCACAAAGGTCTGATAGTTCAAAATACCGGCATCATTTGAAAAGTTTTGAGCTATCTGCTTAGCTACACCAGCCATCTCAAGTTCTACATAGATATCCATATGGGTATGGAATGTGACAACTGACATGTGATGTCTGTTTAAAGACAGGTCCTTTCACTGAATAAAACAACCTTGTTCTTGAGCAGTATTTTTTTTTAGCAATGTCAATGAGGTATAGTCTCCTTTGAAGGGGCAAAACGTATTGAGAACAATTCTGAAAAGGATGTGGAAACATTGAGTTTATTTGCAGAGGTCCTATCAGGTACTGATAATTGGCTGTGGGAGAATGTGGTTTCAACAAGATTTTATCATCTCCCCATCAGAGTCATAAGCCCTGAATAATTTGTTGCCAGGAGCCAGGAAACAATCGGTCACCAGGTCATTAATGAACACAAACTCTTGCATTATGAAACTGATTTGCCTAGGACCATGAGAATATGCTTCCTTTGAGAGCTTCCACCTTACGTGGTAGTGAAAGTGTCATAATCATAATGGTGAGGCAAGCAAAACTTTCACCACAGTGCTGTTGCTGGATGGAATGGTGAGAAGAATAGGATGTTGTTGTATGGTTGATGCCCCCCACCCTACTCCATCATTTTTTTACAAATGTTCAGTTCAGTCTATACACCTGAAAATTCTTGCTGAAGGTGTCATGATCCCCTAGTTTTCTAGAAAAAGGCTTGAATACTTCATGACCTGAGATGAATCTAAAGTATTGCACAGGGTTTTTTTTTTTGCCTCTAGACTAGGCCTTTAACATAAGGTAATGCCTTGTGATTTTTAGTCCACAATTTTTTACAGTGTACTTTCCACGAATGGGGCAACCCTGATTATTGGTGCCAGATATTCCATGTTTTTTATATGTACGATCATCACTATAACTGTTTTCAGTTTTATGTTCTGCAGACTTACTGTGACATTTGATACCAGTGGTTAGTTGAAGCACAGTATCTTTTGGCATACATAAAGTAGTTTCTTTGCCTGGATTGCTGCATGTATGAGTAACTGTGTGAGGGAGTATGTGTATGTTTGTGTGTGACTGAGAGTGAGAGTCATTAATCATATTTTGTGCATAGTGCACCTGCCTGCACATAAATTATCACCATTTCCCCTGTATATGTGTGAAAACAGTTGGGGCGCCTGCTGCAAGAGAAAATCCAGCTGGACTTGCATGTGGAGCACAATCTGGAGGGGGATGTGAGCCACAGTGCCCCTGACTGGTGTGCAACAGGTCAGCTGTCATCTGTCAACTGCCACCTGGACAATGACCAGTACCAGCTGGTCAGAGGGCTTCTGGAACACAACCTGGGCGAGAAAGTGGAGAATTTCAGACTCCCCTCATGTCCCATCTGCAGGATCCAAGAATACAGGTGTTGTACTGGCTTACTTCTTTTTTTGTCCTGGCCAGTTTAAACCATGTCACAGCTTTATTTTTCCATCCCGCACAAGACACTTAGTGAAAGGGTGAACAAACAAGCCTTACACATTTCTAATCCAACATTTTTGTTGCTGTAGTCCAAGCAGAGGCATGTATAAAACCTGTGTACTAATTAACTGGGAAAATTAATACCCAGAAAGTGAAGTTATTTTTGCACAATTTTGTGTGTGTTGTCATTGTTCTGATATTGCCTGACCACTTGCTTACAAGTTTTCATGCCGTATCTATGTTATGTACAGGAAAATAAACCTGGTCGAGTTTGGTATTAAAAGAATTGTCGGGAATTCGCCAATTCAGTCATCTCAAGAGCGCAGATATATTACATTTTTCATGACAACCACTAATTATCAAACCGACAACCCCATTTGTAATGGCCACTCAACAATGCCAAACACATTGCTGCCAGACTGGCTATGTACAGATAACATTCAGTTGGCGGAGTACAGCGCGGTTAGCTGGCTGGTGGTGAGTGGCCTGCAGAAAACACCCCTTTCCCTGACTTGCATCCACGGCTTGGCCTCTGCAGCTGCGGGCGAGCTGTAAACTCCCCTGCCTCTCAAAACTAAGTGACTTGCTGTGAACAGCCGTGATGTATACAGCACATTGTTTTTGTTGCTAAATTCACTACTTTAAGATCTAAGCTCGCACACATGGATCAAGTTCTGTCACAGAATTACGAATTCTTGCTTCCAAATTGTATGTGAAAGTTATGTTGAATTTTCATCTATGAATTGATCACTGAAGTGTGCCTGTTCATTCTGTGAGTGACAGTCTGCACATGTAGACTGAACAGTTTGAAAACAAATTGAAGTCAGTGTTATTTTTATTTGGTATGTTAAACATACCAAGTGTGAAATTATAAGACAAAAATGCTGTCCTTAAGATTCTCAGACAGTGGCACAGATAGCTTGGGTGCCATTTTTTTCCCCATTGTAAATAAATGCTTAATAAAACACTGAAAAATAAGTAGATGAAATCAGTTATGAAAAATTGAAGAGGTGTTGTGGACTTTTGAGACTGACATTGTTTCTTCTAAAAGATGTTAGATCCACCGTTCTAGAATCGATTTTTAATGAACACTTTGTTGCCACTGGTCTTGATATAGAGCTTGTCAAAGTGATAGTTGTCATTCTTTCTGCAGGACGTAAGATTTTACCAGAAACACTTTTCTTTGTCACAGATTTCTTAGTGGAGAATCACTTTGTGTTTTAATTTCAGAATGGGTTTGCACACTCTCCCTAGAGATGAACACCAAGACCTCCACTCATTGTATTATGATTAGTGACCAACCAAGATAGGTCTTTTTTTCACAGTTATTGTGGCTCAGTAGTTATGTCATATGCTGTGGTTGGCAGATGAAAAGATAGGATTGGTTTTCTGTTGCAGATCCAATTGTTAATTAATTACATTTTTTTTTTTATGTGTACATATGAGTGCAGAAAGTTTCAGGTTTATAACATTACTTGTACAGGGTTGCATCTAGAGCGCGGCATTGCGGGATTCCCGCAAAATTATCGGCATGCCCGCAAAAATCCAAACACGCTGCGGGAAAACCCCCCAAATTCTGAGAAATGCCGCAAACGAAAAGATCGCTCGAAACTGAAAGTAACAGAGCTGCGTTGTAAGCAGCGAGTCAAGCGAGATGCATTACTTTCCGAAAGCAGAGAACAACAAGTATTTTGATTGGGTCTTTTCAGTCTTTTCAGCCAATCAACGGGCTCCGCTTAAATTTACCAACTTCCGGCCGGTTGGATTTGCAGCGTGTACTGCGAAATCATGGCGTCGATTCTGGATTATTTCAAGCGTTCATCGGAAAAGAAAAACGAGAACAGTGATACTGAGATAGAGGCGTTGGAAATCGACGAACAAGCAACCTGCGAACAACCTTGTTCCTCTTCGGCTGCTGGCGATATAGATCGTGTCAACAGTGATTTTGAAGATTCGAGTGATCAAGACTGTGAAGTTGCCGAAGATCAAAACTTGAACTGTGCTAGCAGTGTCTCCGAACCACCGTGCAAACAGCGCAAACATGATTTTATGGACAGTTGGACGAAGAGTAGGCCTTGGCTTCGTTACGATAATGAAGCAAAAGTGATGTTCTGTGACTGGTGCTTACAAAGCAAAAAGAAGAATACGTTTACCAAGGGTTGTCGGAATTTTCGCACGTCAACGCTAGATCGTCACGTCAGTCTCCCTGACCACAAGGAAGCAGTACAAGACATTTCACTCAGAAAAGAATTCCAGTCTTCGCATAAGACAGCTGTTGATCAGAAAACTGAATCGTTGACTAGTGCTTTGCATTGTGCGTACTGGATGGCAAAAGTAACTTCGCATTGCAAGTGTTTCAGTGTGACAGTATTGACTTTTGGAGAAAAGGAGTGTGCAGTGGGACAGTTATTTTTTCAAGAAAAGGAGTGAACATTATGACAGTATTATTTTTCTCAAGAAAAGGAGTAAACATTGTTACAGAAGAAAAGGAGTGCAGAAATTTTGCAAGGTAAGAAACCTTTTCATTGAAAATGTGATTTTATGTGAAAAGTTAATTTAAAACTAAATATGTGTTCCTTTACTCAAGCCCCCCTTATTGGTTCCAGATCCCCCCAAATTTTCATACCAATGGGGCAAAGCCCCCCATTTTAGAAATTTCTAGATGCAACCCTGCTTGTACATTTTATAGTTGTGTTAAACCAGAAATGATCTCTTTGTGCTGGACTATAAGAATTAGGCCTAGTATGATAGATTAACCTTGTTATCAAACTGTGATTTACACAAACATTTTACAGCGGAGTCCATGAAGATCCTGTTTCAGGGATGTCCCGCCTGACGTGATCCTTGAGTTTTTGAGAGAGATTAACATTTTTCATCTGATTTAAGATTTTACGGCAGAAAGATTTTAACAAAGTTTCTGGTGCGTTTGTAGACGATGTCATTTAATAACGAGATGTGTGAAAGGTTTTTTTTTTTTTTTTTTTTTTTTTAAAGACTGGTGAGTTGATTTTAACGTGGTGACAGCCCTGATGTGGCCCTTTGCGGTCGGCTGGGCTATAAGCAACATTATCTCATCTTATCTTGCCAATGACGGTGTTGCAGACTGTACTGAGTGGGACGTGTGGAAATCCATCAGCTTGGTGATGCAGCTGCACAATGTGACAGTGGAACTCCTGACGTCTCATGCCCTGCCTGGACAGCTGATGCAGTCTTTGGCCCGACTGGATTTCATCCGATCGCGCCTTTCCTTTGAGAGCTATTCAGATCAGTCCAAGGACATCGACCTGGTTTCTCATGAGATTGTTGTCTCTGACACTCGTTTTAAAGGTAAACCTGGGATTTTATTTCCTTTGATTTGTTACCATATATGACCAAAGTATGCCTGCTTCTAGCTGTCAATCACAGGAGGAGTGAGGGCCATAGTCTTTGCTGGAACTCTTCAAGTCGTTGCTTTCTACAAAAATGGTTTTAGTTTGTATTGAAGAATTTTCTGGAACATTTAGCCAACAACCAGGATCCCTTCCTTTTCTTGGGTTTCGTACGTGTTATTCAGCACTCTCAAGATGAGGATAATAAATTGTCCCCTGTTTGATGTTTTGTGTGCTTCTGAGAGTTCTATGCATTTTGTATGTTTATACAAATGGGTACCGATAAGGGATCCATTCATTCAGAAAGCAAGTCATACAATTAGTAGTATATATCTTTAGCATGAAATTTGGGGACAGGGGGAGAGTGGAATGTAAAGAAAAATGATGACATTAAGATGGAGTATCAGTTGAGGACACACAGGTCACTTTTGACATTGAGAAATGATTGTAAACTGATGTCTTCAGACAGAGAGGCTGATTGTCCACTTAACTAGAAGGCTGGGACAGACACATACATCTCAGTGCTGGAGGGAGGAATATGACTGGGAAAGTTTCATTTGTGTTTATTAAAGCTTTGATATCACAGCTGAAAGAAAATGTCAACACAGTTTTGTTTGTGAATTTCATTGATATGTTCAATCTGTACTTACATGAGATGTTCTTTTGGGTATTCTGTTGTAGGCTTTGTTGGTCGTGTTCGTATGCATGTTCACAAGTGATATACTTGAGCATCATATTGCAAGAAAAAGTCATACTTGAAAGTTCCTTCTTCCCAGAATGGATTTGAGAGCTGGCTATTAGTTGTTGTCACCTTTGACAAGTTTGAACATGACACGCGGTGACTTGCAGAGATGTGCTTTTGGGGAATCCAACTAGTTTGGAGCCAGGTGTGGAATGTCTTTTAAAAGTTTTAACCATGACAACAAAAATGATTGCTGAGCAGTTAGGTCAGCAATAAAATTTAAGATGCAGAATGTAATCAAATGTGCATGCCTTAATAAATTTGAAGATCCCACAGAATGTCAAAAGTAAGACCAGGTTGCAGTCAAGAGTAGACGGTCCTGTAAAACTTTTAATCATTATCATGACAACAGGAAAAAGTGTAGAGTAGTCGGGTCAGCAGTAAGATGTCTTCTTGAGGTTCAGGCATTTTTAGATGCGATATTTGATGATGCAACATGCATGCTGTCGTTGAGTATGGACATCCCTCAGAACATTATAAGTACATACATATAAAATCTGCTACTTTGTGATTGAGACTTGGGATTATTATGTTACTTGTTTATAGTGGACCTCACTATAACCAATTTTAGTTTTTCTTAAACAGAAAAGAAAAGGAAAAAAAAAGAAAGCAAGAAAGTGAAAAGGTTATGAAGAAAATGGAGTCTGTTGGGAGACGAAACTCTTACAGATATTCTTGCAATACTTGACTGATATCTACGACTGAGTTTTTTTTCTCTCGGTATTTTTATCATATTGAATTGAGGCAAGTTTTTGTTTGTTTGTTGTTTTCTTTTCAAATGTCGACAAAGGCAAAAAAACAAAAAAAATGTTGCAGAATATGGGAGTGTCTTTATTGAGAGACTGAACTGTAGTTTGTCATGGATGTCTAAGAGCTTACCTTAACTCTGAGGAAATATGAAGGTGTCATTGAAAGTGAAAGTTGTCTTTGCAGAGGAGCCGGTGAATGCGCGCCCCAACGTCTTCACCAGCATCCTCCAGCCTCAGACAGGGTCGGGCTCCAGCCACCAGGGTCTGCAGATGGAGATGCATTTCCGCTCCTCTCCAGACTGCACCAGTTTCACAGTGCTGCTGAACAACATGCGGGTCATGGGCATCTTTGACTGGCTGCTGTCGGTGCAAGAGTTCCTCATGACTGAACCACCCAACCCTTTCCTGGAAAGTGAGTGCGGGGGGTCTGGGGGCAGTGGGGATCATTCATGATATTACTGCTGAATCATGTAGGAAGCAGATAGGTGTGTGCATCGTGGAAGGAAAGTGATCAGACATACTTTTAAGGTGCTTTGTCTTTGCGTTGCTGCAGTTACTTGTCCTGTCCCATGTGAAGAAAGACAAGACAGACAGTTGTACTTCTTTTTTTTTTTCCTGTCCCATCACCACTGCAACCTCAGTGGCATTACACCCATGCCGCTTATTCTGAGCTTTCATCCACAGACACAGCCTGGCCCGTTCCACCACAGCCTTGGCATCAGCAGTCTACGGAGAGTGGTCAGTGTCAAGTCGTCATTAGGCGATCCACCAGAGATGGCACCGCACTGCAGCTGAGTTATTGAGATGGTACTCACTGGTGCCTGTTCTGATCCAACACAAGCAGGATAGCATATACTAAGCCCTCTAATGATGACAGTGATTGCTCAGTTGTGGAGCCCGCATGAGTGACCTTTCCCTTTCCCCACTATATGTTTGTCCAGCGACAGTCCTCATGAATTTGCCGATACCTGTGACCCAATAAAACCAAACCAAGGCCATAGAAATGGAGAGGCAATCAAAGCTGAGGTGATCATGAGAGCAGGGTCATAGAATTAGAGACATATTTTCAATGCTGGTCGATGAGGATGATGAAGATGATGCCATGGATTTCAATTCTGGTAGGACACTGCATGATAGGACTGTACTCTGTGGCTACTTTCATAATGTATCCTGGCATCAGCCAGGTCTGGGAGGTACAGACACCTGAGGTGTTGGCCAAGAAATTTGCCTCTCTAAGATGCATCCATGAAGTGGATGAAACTCACCTGTGTGGTCCCAGTCTTCCCAACTGAACCCATAGCAATGTCAGCTCTGGGTTGGAGCTAGTCAGGTTGAAGAATCCCTCAAATAAATGGCTCTAATGGGAATCAAACCCACAGTCTTTCGTCTGGGAATTCATTACACCAATCACTTTGCCAAGTCAGCTGATAGGACAATAGCACTTGGTGACCTGATCTTGTTTACCAGTCGAATCATAAGGATATGCTACAGTTGTTTGCGGAAAGTTGTGTGCATCACTGGCAGTAACATGGTCCTATGGAGTTTATGTGAGTGGTCATCTCAACTTGGTTTGCTAGGTCTTTGATTGAACTTTATTCCTTTGAAGAAAGAAAAGTAAATAACTGAAAATGAGAACCACTCTATAGGCTCTTAAATCCCATCAGTAAAGTAGGAGAAAATGGCACCCCCAAAAATTGACCAGTCAACTGATCACATGCCAACTCTTTTACCTACCAATCAACTCACAAATTAACCAAGCAATTAAGCTCATTCCCAGCTAAAAAAAAAAAACAGCAGAAATTTGCATGGTGAATTTTTGCAGGGGACCAAGCCATGTCACAGTCTCTGCAGAGAGAGACAGCCTCTGCACACAAACCTGGCAGTTGCTCACAGAGTCCTTTGACTACCTCCAGAGGCATTGCCACCAAGAGAGGACCTTTGCCAGAGGAGGTAACGGATTCATGATATATGTTGTATACATTGTTGTGGTCTAAACTCCAGTCAACAGACCATTGTGCATTCTGTATTGATATCAAGATTTATAGTGTGTCTTAGTTAGGATTGATTGGTCGATCACAGTTAACCTTTTAGAATGCTGTACACAATTTAAAATTTCACTAAGGCAGCTGTATGAAATTTAAAATTTCACTAAGGCAAGATTCTTGACAAACAGATAGATATTGACAAGACTTTCCCAGTTGTCTGTCCCCTTTTGGAGTAAGTTACAAGAACGATGAAAGCCAGTTTTCCTTGATGACTATTTCAGCTATCTTTCGTATGTTACTAGTTAATATTTTCTCAAAAACTGACTGATAACTTTTTGCTTTATGATTGACAGTCTTAGGTCTAGTGACTTAAAGAGCTGCATAGGTAATAAGGTAGAGTCAGCAGGCTGATTTGCATGTTTATCCCTGAGAATCTGTCTGCACAGAGGAGACACTGAGAGATAACAAAACTTTTAGCCTGCAGTTTTTTGTTGTGTTTTTGTGTGCGTAATTCACATGAAATAGATGCGCTTCCAAGAGTTATCAGATGCATGTTTAAGCATTTTTCTCACATTGAACCTGTCCAAACAAATGCCTAATCCTGACTTGACTACTTGACATGGAACATTGCCATACTATCGGGATCCTCAAAACAACTAACAACAGAATTAAGAAAGCAGGGAGTTAACCACGCCTCCATAATTGGTTAGGTTAACAGAGTGAACGCCCCTAGTGAGTTTACCTCATGAATCATATTCAAATGTTGTTCAGGTTTCTCCTTCTCCTTGGTGAGGGAACATGCCCCCTTTTGTTCTTGGCAGTTCTGACTTGATTTTTCGGGCCTTCGTGGATCCTCTCAAGCAGCCTTCTAATGTCTTTTTTGCTATGAAGGAAGAGAGAAACAAGCTTCCTCGTTCGAAGTGAATGCATAGCTGCCAACCCTTATGAATTTTTCTGGAGTTTCTCTATTTTAGAAGTCATTCCCAAATTCCCAAATTTCATGAAAAAATACCGAATTTCCAGATTTTGTTTCACAGTTTTGAGATCCCAGGTCATTTTCAAATAGGGCTGATAAATGTATTGCAAAATAAAACCCAAGGGCTATGTGAATGTTGTTAATTTTATGTTGTGGAAAATGTATTTTCTTTTTTAAACCCTGCATTTGTCAGCTGAAGTAGTATGGGGATTAACAATGCTTCTAGTCAAAAGCCAGAGTGCCAGATTATCAGCCCACCCAACTTTAAATAGCTGTTTTTTTAAAATAATTTTACTCCAGTAGATTGATAGCTGTGTGAATGCAAGCTTAAATGGCTACTTAAGAGGATCTGTGAGCGCCAAAAAAAAAAAGTCTGAACTAGGCTGCTTTAGGGCATCTGTGAGTGCAAAAAAAAAAAGCCAAGTCTGAACTCTGAAGAACAGACGGGACAGGATCTCTTGCCGAGGAAAAGATGTTTGGAGTATGATGTGAACTTACTAAGGGCAATCACTCTTTTAGCCTAACTAGTTAAAGAGGCATAGTTAGCTCCCTGCTCTCCCAAGTTTTGTTCTTTTAGGGATTCTGATAACATGGTAATGTTCAATGCCAAGTAGGGATAAGGCATTTGTTTGGACAGGTAAGTATGAGGAAAAAAAGTATTTGGGTGCAAAGTGTCAGATGTAATGGCAACACTACATCTGATTTGAAATTTATTAGAATTGACTCCAGTGCTGCTGCTCATATTTGGTTGGAAGTTTCCACATTGAAATTAGTGTTGTGTATTCACTTTGTCACAGATCAAAGCGCCATTTGAGTTACGGCTCAATGTGTCTGACACTCAGTTTGTGATGGTGGAAAACTCAACATCTCTTGACACCAATGCTGTTATTCTCAAGGTAAATGTGTTTTCTGTTTAAAAGGCTTGAGCATTGTTAGTGGAATGTGTGAGCCCATAATGTCAATCTGTCCAGATTGTTTAAGTTGAAAATATTCAAGTTAAATGTTGGAGAATGGCTGGATCCGTTAAGTCCATATTTTCCCCTACTTAAAATAACATCAGATTTTCAATTTTCAGTCCTTTTTTTTTTATTTGCACACACCGAAAGAGGTCCTGCCAAGTGGTAGTGATGATAGTGATTGGTGGGTAATATTTAGTACAAAATGACCTTGCTGAACACAAATTTTTGATGAATATGGATGAAATTAAGACGAAGAGAAATCCAAATGACTATCTTTGCATTTTGTTTTTCTTATGACAGACTTCTCTTACTTGTGACCTACAGTCAAGAAACATCTTCTGTAGGAGCTTGCAGCAAAAATGAAATGAACTTGGATTGAAAAAAAAAGGTTATACCAGTAAGTTGGCATGCATTTGCATTATGAGTTCATAGATTTTTATTTTTCCAAACGTATGATTTATTTACAGAGCACAGCAGTGCTGACGTTTAAGCCCCAAGCTGCTGACAAAGTGTTGCGCTGCAGTCTGGGATCACTGGAGGTGTTCTCCTGCTGCCTGATGGCGGAGGAAGACACAGCTCTGTCCATCGTAGACCCCATGACCATCAGCATTGAGCTGAATGCCAACCCTCTACCGGAGCCCAGACCCACCTCAGCCTCCGCTGCTCTGGGACTGCTGGCCGTGCCTGAAACGCAGCTTCGACAGCTTCTGCTGGAGGTAATGCACACTGATTGTTTTCCCTTTTTTTTTTTCTTTTATGCAGTCACATTATATTACCTCTGCCCAATCATTTGTCGCACACCTACACCCTTAGCCAAGAGTAACAAGCCATATGCGTCTACACTTTTTATTTTTAGGTGGCACCCCTTTTGATCACAATGAAGTGAGTTGTGTTAAGAGTTTGAGACTTTGTCATGGAATGTAACTTTATATTTATATTATATTGGGTATTTATATAACTTAACTCACATTTATTCTTTGTTATAGATTCATGATTACAACAGATTTGTGGATATGAAATTTTGGCTGCTCTCCTTAGAGAGATTGTGTCACCATGGTATGATCGTGCCCATTTCTTGCTATTCACATTTGGTTTTGTTTGTTTATCAGAGAAGATTATTCCATACAGTTTTGCCAGAGACAGCAGCCTCATTGTTGTGGATCTGTACATATGTGGATGCGCACTACTCTTAAGACATTGGTATATAATCTTTTCTGAAAGGCTTGCTTATGATTTAGTAAAGACAATGAGGAAAAAAAGACCAACCTGTGAGACTCAGAACATGGTCTTTGGGACTTTGTAGCTTTCCAGACAAATGCATCGTTCACTTGGCCAGTTCTCCAGTATTTTGTCATCAGATATTTTCATATGAATTAGGATCATAACTGTTTTTCAGGAGATAAGGATGTGGGGGTGGAGAAGGGGATGAGTTAAATATGAGAAAAATTCATTTTAAGATGACAGTGAAATGCATGTGTTTATCCTTGTATGTCTGAGAAAAATTCATGCTACACTTATAAAGAAATGCATGTATTTGTATTCATGCTAGGACAGGGCTTTGAAGGAGGAGATAATATGATTGTTTGCCTTGAACTGAATAAAGATCATGCAGCAAGGAAATGGTCAGAGAAATTGCCCAGGATTGGTTTGATCCGCAGTACTATTGTTTACACTTTCCCAGGAGCTGGACGCTGCATGGCTGTCTGTCTGTTTTTTTTTTTTAACAGGTCAGTTTCAACACCATGAACATCAGAGTATCCTACCATGACATGGTCATGTTCTTGGCCATCCTCAATTCAGTGCCTGGTCAGGCCTTACAGGCCAAAAAGCGCTCTGCTGCTGCCTCATCAGCCCCTTCAGCCGTATCAGTAGCTTTCCCTGGCACATTACCATCACTTGTAGCTCCAGCAGCCGCTGTTGGTGCCCCTGAGAGGATTCCAAGCAGCAGCACTGATCCACATCCTTTGAACAGAACTGGTGAGTACAGTGATGTGTTTCTTCCATTTTATAATTGAATTGGCCTTTAAGAACAGAAATTAAGAGATAGCATGAAAAGAAAAGATTTTCTAACATGATCGGCAGATGATAAAGACATTTTGGTCCCAACATGATCAGCAGACTGCTGCTATGAATTTGGATCTCCAATTTTCAGATAGGTAGTTCCTATCTCTCCTATCTTCTTCGTTAGGCTCTCAGCTGGTTCCATTCGGGGCTACTGGGAACCCGCGCCCCAGGCGCTCCTCCCAGTCCTCTCTAGATGCTTCCAAGATGGGCAGATCGGCCTATGCCCAGGCGTATAAGGATCTCCCCGTCTTATCTCCCCGGGCCCATGAGGGCAGAGCGCTGGGCACTTCCACAGCGATTCAGCGCTCTGTCCTCTTGCACCACATCCTCGAGGCAGCCTACTGGCATCCGGAAAATCCCTTCATAAGCCTTTATTTTAGGGGTGTCCGCATGACCAGGGCTGATGGTTCTAGGGACTTCTTTTGCGGCTAACGCAGCCATATCTATTCCTCTGCTAACCCCAAGAACCATTAGGGCACTAAGCCCTCCTCCGATTCCTTTGAATTCTGCTATGGTCTGACATGGTAAAGTATATGACGCCAAAATGGGGAGTTTGTATTATACTCCCTGTTTGGCTAGTATACTTACCATGTCAGACTCTAATGCCCACCCTACCTTCCCTGCTAGCGCTATGGTTCTAGGGGTTACCTTGCGCATAGGCCTCGTTGAATGAGGAACAGGAAGTTTACACCAGTTTCTTCCCTGGCGGAAGTAGTGTGGACGTCACGTGATGGTCTTATTACTGCATTAGCCACAAAAAATCTCGGCCTGCAGAGCTAACTAACTGCCGTGGAATGCTATGGTCTGACATGTTAAGTATACTAGCGAAACAGGGAGTATAATACAAACTCCCATTTTGGTCCCAACATGATCAGCAGACTGCTGCTATGAATTTGGATCTCCACCAGTATTCTGTAATAGCTAAATGTACATCAGATAAAATGGAATGCCTGGATCACACTTTGTTTAGTTGATAAATCATTGTTTTAATCACATTTGCCTCACATCATAGTAAGTGTCTGTATCTCTTTAGACTTGTTGATGCTATGAAAGGTGATTGGGGAAAACCCCATCAAACATCAAACACAGATATGAGTTGTTCTCTGTGGCAACATCCAAACCAAGCAATATCCAAACCATGCATTCTCCAATGAAAATGAATTCATTGCTTTAGCAGCATCCTTAACCAACTGCCATCAAACCCCTTCAGTGACAGCCCCAGTAAACTGGCCAACACCAGAGACTTGGCAGGCATGAAAGTCAGACCACTCTGGTAGATTTGTGACTGACAGGTTATTTGGCTCTGACCAAGTATGACCGAGATTATTAAAAACAAAGAAACAAACAAATCCCTAATCGAAACCACAACAAACATAGCTTCTCCTATTGCTGATCTTTAAAAGGAAGAAAGGTGGCAGAGTGGTTAAGATGTTCGCCTGCCAATCCAACGTGTGAGAAGTGCGTGGGTTCGAGCCCTGCCTTTCTCACCCTTTCTTTACCAGTTTGAATGACAAATCGAACTGAACGTCAAGTACATCGGATGGGGACTATAAGCGAGTCAGACCCGTGTGCCTTCCTGGCCCCCTGCACACATTAAAGAACCCACGGCAGTTGAAAATCGAAAAGAGCAGGAGGGTTCCCCGCTGCCCTGGCAAAATTGATGTAGATTGAAGATAGCCGCCTGGTATTTCTTACCAAGCCACAAAAATTGTCACTTACTGTTATCGTGTGCCATCGTGTACCGGTGGAAATAGAGGACACGTATAAACATCGTATGCATCCTATGTGAGAAACTGGAGGAATAAATGAGATAAATGAAAATGAGTGACTGATATTTGAATGGTACGGGAAACGACTGAATGAGCGCCAGTAGGCTGCTCTTCGGCTGGCTCTACCTGGGTAGGCAGCCCGTTGAGTGAGTGAGGTAGTGTGTTTGTTGTAAAGCGCTTAGAGCTTGGTCTGTGACCGAGGATAGGCGCTATATAAAGACCCAATATAATAATAATATAATATAATAATAAAAGGATTGCTCGAAGTGCCTTCCAGTTCTTCTACTTTGCTTTAGTTTGTTATTCTTAATCACAATGACGTTGATTTGACGGTCAGATCCTGTGATTTCAAAACAGATTTTGATGACCTTAAATGTTTGTCCAGATGAAACAGAAAATGTGTTAATCTTGAGCATGCATGTGTGTGGGCGCGCGTGCACGCACGCACGCACGCAGGCACACACACACACACACACACACACACACACACACACACACACACACACACACACACACACATGCGTTACTCAAAAAGGAAAGAGGTAAGGCATGCTTTCAAGGCTGGATCATTGATAGAGTCTTGTGAAAATGTGCAAAGAAACTCTGCTGTTATTTTTGAGTTGACAGATGAAAAACTGACGACTGAGGCTGTCCTTTTTCATTTCAGCAGGCTAGATTACCATTGTGTTTATGTTAAATTTTCCCCACAGTGGCCAAATTTTTTTTTTTTTTAATGACAAAGAATATCTTCCTGGTTTTTGATTTTCCATGATAAATGGTGGTGGTGTTACTCTCAGATAGTTTTGTCAGAGAGCTGGTGAAAATGTATCAAGACAATGATGGGGTCCTCACTGAAGTGTGTATATGTGTTTGTGACATGTAACGAATGTACAGGGCATAAAATGACTCTTGACCAAGTTTTTTACTTTTACTACTGTAGATTCATGTCAGTTGTTGAAATTATATGTTAAGTGCCTGGAAATACTAATGCAGAGCTCATGAATTAAAAAAAAGTCTACAGCTTCAGGGACCACTGCCCCTTGACCTTGCCATGGGGCACTGTGCCCCCCCCCCCCCCCCTCAGTCTCCCCACTCCCTGGAACCCCTGTTCCAGTAAGACCAAAGACTGTCCTTCACCTTCATGCCCGATTTTGACGGGAACTCAGTAAAGGCTAAGGTGTATAGGGGAAATGGAAACTGGTCACAGTGAGTGCAGGGCATGAGGGGCTGCAGAACCCGAGACTTGTTTTCTTTTTCATGATGATCACTGAAGATCAGTGAAGATAAAGATGATGACATACCTGTTTCAAGGCTGTGTGACAGCGGTGTAGTCTAAGTTTTCTTTTTATCAGTTTGTCCCAACATCGACCAGGCTGAAGAGACACAGACATATGTTAGGATTATGTACATGTTTACTTAATTTTCATTAGTACAAAGCCATTATCAGATTAAAAAAAAAAGCCAGTTCAGTACTTATATAGATATTAAATGTAATGTTTGGAAATCCCAAGCAGAGTAACTGATGGTTGCATGACAGTCTTGTAAACACTAATGTTCCAGGCGGTAGAAAGCATTTCTGGTGGAGAAGTTGTATATCGGTGCACAGGTGAGAGATTTGGAAAAAAAACAACATATGCCTGGAGTGATTTGTGTGGAGATGAAAACTTGTCACATTAAGTGCTTGTTGTGTAGCTGCTTCTAGAAAACGCATCATGCATGGTATGTACCACTTATGTTTGACTTATTCATGTTTTGTTTTGTGAATCCTTCCAGCATATTTGTGCCATGAAAAGGTAGGGAAGAACTTTATATAGAGGACGGCCCTATAGCCTCATCAAGCTTAAAAAGTGATGAAACTTCAGTCACAGCTGTTGAGAGATGTATCCTTGTAAACAGTAGGCTAGAAGTTCAGGTATATATTGTTGATAATTTACATATCTTGTTTTCATTCAAATGATGAATGGCTGCATTATATCCCATGGGGGCATATTGCATTATTTGCAGACATTGATAGTTGTAGTTGTAGTTTATTTTAATGTAATTTAAGCAAAACATGTGTTGCTTTCTGTGAAAAAAAAAATTCAAACTTCTCCCCTAACCCCCTCATTGCAGACTTTTATCATTTTAGATGTAGTGTATTTAACGTGATCCAAGCAAAACATTTATAACTTAAAAAAAATTAAGACTTCTCTCCCCTCACCCAACTTCCCATTCCTACACTTTTCGCTCTTTTTCTTTCTTTCTTCCTTTTTTTTTTTTTTTTTCTCAAGTTCTTAACTTAAAAATTTTTTTTGTTAAGTGTGTTTTGCAATATGCCTTATTATGAAGAGAGACAGGGATGAAGAGACCAAAAAGGAAAAGGAGAGTCATAACAGGCCACTGTCCCACTGTAAACTGTGTCATAATAATCTTTGGCAGGTGCTCAAGGAGTTCACATTTTATGGAGTTGTGATCCAAGCAGAATCATGTGCATTATTGTGTATTTAGCTTGCCTGTTGTTTTTCAGAAATGGCTATGAAGATGGAAAGGGCATTGTGTATCTCTGTGTTTCCTTAGTTATGCCTCTTGTGTTTCGTTTAAACATTTCAGTGTGTTTGTGGAACATGTCAGTGTGTACACTTCAAACCAGACATTTCACACCAGTTGTTGTGTCTCAGGTTTCCAACAGATGCCTGTTCCCTGTCTCCTTACCCCTTCCGCTTTCCTTATTTTTTTAAAGTTTCTTCTTCTTTTGTTGTTGTTGTTGTCTTTTAGTTGAATGTATATATGGTAGCATGAGTGTGTAGCCGCATGTCATTTTGATTCCATCCCATCATGCTTTGTTGCCGCCGCCCCCCAGATGCCTTGGACCGACTTCAAGAGATGGGCTTCAGTACTAAGGACTGCAAGCGTGCTCTTAGGGAGTGTGAAGAAGATTTGAATCTAGCAGCCCTCTGGTTGAGTGTGCATGCCATCCCCGTAACCTCCCCAGCCGCTGTAGAGAAAATGGCAGGGGGTGCAGACAGGAGTGACAGCAACAATTTTTCCATCACTGCTGTGGAGGTGAGGGGAGAGAGAGAGAGAGAGAGAGAAAGGGGACAGTGTAACTATGACTGGAACTGCTCACAAAACCAGGACTAGGGCACTCTAGAGGATTGGATCTAGTTGCAGAGTGAGGCAATTGCAGGCGGAAATCTAAACAAATTTGAAAAATTATTTATAAGGCTCCACCGAAAAACGTAGACAAACGAATTACAAGACAAAACATGATGCGTTTCAACCTCTTAGGTCTTCTTCAGGCAAGATACACAACTCTCAGGACAACAAAAATGAACGAGCAGTCATTTATTTTCATCCAGTTCGGCACAAGATGGGCATTGAACGAAAACCGAATTGGATGAAGATAAGCGATTGCTCATTCATTTTCGTTGTCCTGAGAGTTGTGTATCTTGCCTGGAGAAGACCTAAGAGGTCGAAACGCGTCGTGTTTGTCTTGTGATTCGTTGGTGTGTGTTTTTCAGCTGAGCTGTATATATTATTTTTCAGATGTTCATTTGTTTTTAAACAATCTTTTTTATATCATAGCATGCCAAACTGATAGCAAGCTGAAGTCAGTTTGCTTGCTGTGTTTGGCTTCGTTTCATGGCTAACACAGTAAGGGTGCCACGGGCCATCTCCACATAATTGGTTTAACGCCATCTTCTGTTTCTATTCCCTCATTCAGTGGTCAGGCATTGACCAAGACGCATTAGAGTAATATCAAGAAAATATTCTTTTGCAAAGTCTTGTTTTGATAATTCTCAGCAGTTACTGACTCCCATAATTAGAAGGAAAAAGAGTAAAGAGCAGTAGTGATAATGCATTCTATGTTTTATTATCCAGATTAAGATTTTAAAAAAAAAAGAAAGAGAATTGAAGGAATTAAATTTAGTTTTTCATATCACTCAGAGCAATGCACATGATGAGGGTCATCTCAGTACAAGCAATACATGAAGATAACCTGGTGCAGTGGGGCACAAGAAACATTTATCTGGGTATATAACTTAGTAACACACACACACACACACATACACACACACACACACACACACACACACACACACACACACACACACACACACACAGATATGCAATGCGATCTCGGACCACAACACAGTATGTATAGGAAGAAAGAAATGTGATGAAAGAAAGGATTGGAATAGGTTCTTGACATGGACAGACAGTGCCTTTAACGTCTGCAGCAGCACTACTCGGGCTGTAAGTAGATGAGGTATGGCATGGTGCTAACTTGACATGTTACCTGTCCTACTTTAAATTTTACACACTACATGAGATAAGATAATGTTGCTTATAGCCCAGCCGACCGCAAAGGGCCATATCAGGGCTGTACACACTACACAAAAGATGATTCATTTTACAGTACGCCGAGTCACTCTGCTAGAAAGATTCACACCAGTCTTTAATGAAGCCTGATTGTAATAGAGCCTCAGAACTGCAATCTGTTTTTGGTCAGCGCTTCGGTGGAGAAAAAAAATTGCTTTGGTAAAGGGAAGCAACTGAATTTGAATTGCTCGGTCAGATATGTAAAATTGCTAACACATTCTGAATGATGTGCATGAGATTATTTGTTGCTCTCACTTTTACTGTGTTTATACAAGTCTCAAGACCCATCATTTCAAGTTCAACCATTTGGGCTTCCGCTTTTGGGGCAGGTTGATAAAGCAAATCTTGTTGCATCTCTGTTTCTGCGCCATTATTCATTTTCACTTTCCACCCTAGAAAAAAAGCTTTTTGATTGCTGGTTTCTTTTCTGTTGCCATTGGTTTGAGTTTTAACTCGGTGTTGTGTAAGTGGTGCATGTACTTCAGCATTGCAACCAGCCATCCTGTCCATCACCTATGGCACCACCAGAAAGTGTGTGTGATGATCAGAAACTGTATGTGGTGGGGCTGTTGTGTTTTACTAGGTAATTCGAGGACTTAAATGGGGAGTTTGTATTATACTCCCTGTTTGGCTAGTATACTTACCATGTCAGACCATAGCATTCCACGGCAGTTAGTTAGCTCTGCAGGCGGATCGATTGACCGGGAAGGGATCGATCGCCGAGAGTGACGCGCACTGGCGCGCGAGAGTAAAGTACCCCTGGTGTACCTGTAATAATGCTAAGAAGGTACTAATCAATGTGCACCAGTTGGTAGATGAAGAGATCGTAAAGACCATCAATCTACCTGTGATAAATTAGGTACTAAACACATGTGCACCAGTAGGCAGATCAAGAGATCGTAAGTCACTCGATCTACCTGTAGTAAGGATACATAGAGTGCCATATAGGGTACAAATAGATGTGGCCTGGGGAAATCCCCGTACCGGCAAGGATGTGCGATCGAAAATGGGCACCACGCGGTGAGGCAATATGGAGGAGAAGCCGATCGTAGTGGAAAATCCAAGATGGCGGGTCGATTGACCGGTGAGGGTTAGGTCATCGAAAGAGAAGCAATGGGCGCGAGAGTAAAATCGACTGACGCACTGAAGGTATACGAGGGACCGAAAAGGAGACTCCGTAGAGGGAATGTTAGGATAACAAATGTTTATTATTGGCTTAAATGATTGACGGGAGATAGAAAGGCCAACTCTTCTTCTTCTTCCTCTTCTTTCTTAAAACACGTCCGCCATCCTAATTTGATGGTAGCAATGTGGGTACAAACCTGATCGACCGTACTAGACGAGCGATCGAAGAAGACGATCAGGAGTAGTGATGCAAGGAAAAGAAGGAGATAATAATAGAGGAGGAAAACCTCCATAGCAGTGAAGCGGTACGAAGACCGAGGACGACCACGCAGGGGTCGGCCGAAATGGCGAGAATAAAGATGGCGGCTCGAGCGACTGACGAAGATCGATCGTCGATGTGAATGACCGAGATGGCTATTGGGAATAAACAATGCGCCGAGATCGATGGAAATCGGTGGAAATGGGGAAGAAAATAACGAGAGAGTGGCTGACGCGTTACTACAAGGGTGACGCGTTCCCAAACCCGGCGAGTAAGGGACGAATGGAGAACAATGGGGTGAAGAGAAGTCGTGAGCCGTCACGCCCAGAGCGTGAATAAAATGAAATAAAATGCCATCCATAAGCCTCACGCTGCAATGGTACCCATGGTCGAACGTAAGCCACAACAGAGCAAGTAAAGAAGGCAAGCACACAAGCAATCTCTACCAAAAAAACAGAAGTATAGGCGAGACAGAGCAAAAACCTGTCCTTGTTAGGCAGGAGGCCGAGGTTGAATGAGGAACAGGAAGTTTACACCGGTTTCTTCCCTGGCGGAAGTAGTGTGGACGTCACGTGATGGTCTTATTACTGCATTAGCCACAAAAAATCTCGGCCTGCAGAGCTAACTAACTGCCGTGGAATGCTATGGTCTGACATGGTAAAGTATATGACACCAAAAGGGAATTATGTTTTTGTTTTGTTTTTGTTTTTGTTTAATGCTTGTGGCTTACACACTTATCTTGTATGCCGGATACTCAAGAACATTACAGTTGCCATGGAGACTGAGCATACTTTTCCAGAGTACATGCTGTGAGCTGTGTTTGAGCTGAGGTGGAGATGGGATAGTCACTGTTTGGGTTGTGCTGACAGAATACAAACATGATAGGGAGTTGTTTGAGACTGATGAGCTGACTGGCATGACAATAAAGTCACAAGACATGTTCTGGCAAGAAAGTTATGTCTGAAGTGTTAATGTTTCAGGGAAATTGCTCCTTGTTTTTAAGAGAGAGGGGGGGGGGGGGGTACTTCTTTTTTGACTTATGTTTAAGCAAAATGAAAAAGTAAACATACAAAATTATATGTAATAAGCAATGCAAAGTAAACATACAAAATTATATGTAATGAGCAATGCAAAGTAGGCAAGCTTATGTTTGACAGATATTTCTCCATCAGATGTCACTAATATCAGACGTTAAGAAATGCATGAAACAATGTTTAGCTGGAGACTGTCACTCTGTAAGTGGCCTGGTGACATCTGAAGAATAAATATTTGTCAAAAACTTACTTGTGTGTCTGATATCATGTACTAGATAAGCGTTTTTTCAATTTTCATTTGTCCTTACTGGTGCACTCTAAGTGGGCAATCAGTGTGAGTATGGAAATAATGAAGAGAAGAATAGTGTGATGATGAATGCCTAAACAGTACATTTTTTGAGTTTTATTCTAGTTACGTGAGGCTGTAGTACTGCTTTCACACAATAATTTGCTGTTGCATTCCTGGAAACTGTTAGCTGTATTGTTTAAAATTAAAAAATCTTTGATAGAAAAATACTTTGATGTAATGAGACAGACTTTGTATGGTTGGTGTATGTGTGTGTATGTTGATGTATATCACAGATTACAAGTTACAGTGTAAATGTGGTGTAGAGTTTGGAACATTGATAATCATGTTGGAGCATTTCCTTTCAGAGCCATTTTCATGCCATCAGTTAAAGTTGAAAAAACTGCAATAATTTCACTAATTACCAGCAGACAACTGTTTTGTGTTTTTAAGATAGGAAAAAAGAAAGACACTCCCCAGATACTTTATGACAGCAGATGTAGTATTAGCTATTTATACTTGTAGGAACAGCTGTGCAATCTTGTAGTAACAGCTATATCTATATCTATATATACACTTGGAGAAGAGATCTAAATTAAATCAGCCTGTATTTTGGGTTTTTTCTTTGTTTGTTTGTTTGGTTTTTTTTTTTTTTTAATCCTTATTGAAACATACTGAATGGTTGATTTTTTTTGTTTGCCAACAGTTGAAAGCATCCAGTGTGTGCCTTTGTTTGATTGACGATTGTGGTGATGCAGATGTTCCCCTTGCTGAGATCTCCTGCAATGGTAAGGAATACTTTCATCATGGGACTTACACTATATGGTTTGGAAGAATTCTGTTCGTTTGGATCTTGGCATTAATCCTTTTTCTCATGTTTATGTACCCATCCTGTACACTTCCCATTGATGGGCTTGAATCTGTTGGCTACCACAGACTTTGGTACAAATGTAACAGAGTTAGTGAGTGGATCTTCTGTTAGCAATACCATAAATTAATAGTAGTTCCTAATCTGTTGCCCGGCTCCTCCCCCCCGAAAAATACCATGAGGCAAAAGCCTAGTGTTAAATTAATAGCACACACACTAGAGGCGGGAATAGCTCAGTGGTAGAGCTCCGGATTTGTGATTTTGGTGATCCTGGGGTTGTGGGTTTGAATTTCCACCGGGCCGTTTCAGTACAGAGGGATTTTTCCTGCAGAGTTAACATTGGTTCTGACTCCATTTCCCATACAGTCCTTCGAATAAGACTATAAACCGAAGTTCCATGTATGAACACATGCACAACATCTTGCACACACATAAAATCCCATCACCAACTTTCGGAAGCGAAGGCCATTTGGCGGTTGATATGGATGATGCGTTACACATAGCATGCACTCAGTGTGAGAAATTGAAAGAATGAAAAAAGTAAGGAAACTGAGTGAACGATATTGACTGGATGACACGGAAATGACTGAATGAAGCGCCGGCAGGCAGCTCTTCAGACGGCACTACCCAGGTAGGCAGCCCGTTGCGTACACGTGAGTGTGGATTGTCAGCGCCTAGAACCTTTGGCAAGGTGCTTTATAAATGCTCTGTTATTATTATTATTATTATTATTTCTCTCATTATTGTTATTCATGCTTTCATTCACAAGTAAGTCAGGGTGAATCACAGCTTGTGTGTTGTGTGTGAATTCAGCCATCAGTGTGCACCAGACCATGGAGCCAGGGGTCCATGGCAAAGCGTCATTCCAGCTGATTGGAGAGTACTACAACAGGAACCTGTCTGGCTGGGAACCCTTCCTGGAGCCCTGGAGGTCGGCGCTCTGCTCTGATGACTGTTGTCTTTTCCTGTAGAGCTCTTGAATAAGTCTTGACGGCTTTTGTTTTTCTGGCTGTCAGGGGGATTTCTCCCTCTGTCTCTGCCTCTGTCTGTCTCTGTCTCTCAGCTTGTCTCTGTGTCTGTTTGTATGTCTGTCTTTCTCTTCTTTTCTGTCTGTCTCGTCTTTCTCTCTCTGTCTGTCTCTCTCTCACTCCTATGTCTTCCGTCCTCCCTTCACTGCTCTCCTTTGTCTCTCTGTCTCTCTTTCTCTGTCTCTGTCTCTCTTTCTCTCTTTCTCTCTCTCTGTTCTTGCCGTCCCCCACCCCCCTTACCCTCTGCAGCCCATAGAGCAGGTTGGGTCAGAAAAGTCTGACAGATGAATGGTTTTGATGGAAATTGAACCCATGACCTACCAGCCGGGAGTCCACGACACTAACCACTTTGCCATAGCAGCTGGATCTTTCCACTACTTTGACTTCATGGAAAGCATCATCCTGAAACTGAGGTGGGAGGAGTGATCAGTGCGATCCCAGTCAGCTGAACAGGCCACATGAGGACTGAAAGCAAGTATGGAAAATGAAACTATGTATACTGACTGTAAATAAGAGAACAAACTGAGTTTTCTGTGTATGGAAGCTAATTGTTAGGTTCTTGTCCCTTCCTTGGTTTTCTGATGTGATACAGAAAAACAACAGAGGCCCCTCCACCCCCCCCCCCCCCCCCCCCCCCCCCCCAAAAAAGAAGAGAAAAGTAATATAAAAGAAAAAAAGACCAGACAGACAGTCAACACATTAGTCGCAATGGTCTTAATCTTGTCTGTTTTGGGATATTTAAATACTAATTAGTCAGTAAAGACTGACTGCATGAATAGTCTTTAAGAGTAACTAGAAGTTATGTGTGATTTGGACCCCTTATACTTCAAGTTGTAAATGATCATCAGATCACTTTTTAAATCAGAAATGGAAAAACTTGAGGAGAAAGGGGCAGGACCCTTTCCTTCATGTTGACATTTCCATGTTTGAAGATTCAGGGAAAACATACATTTAGATTAAGATAGTCTTTGCAATAACACTGTTGCATACTTTAACATCACAGCATATGTTTACATTCTGTTAAACTTGCAAGGTATGGCCCTGTTTACCAGCTTTGGAGCCATAACCAACTTGCATTCTTTGGCCAAACAATGCCACAAGATGACTTTCCAGGTGTTTGCTCTGTCTGTGCCTACCAGCCATAGAAAGCAAGCACAGCAATGCAGTCCAGGCAGCTGCTGGGCGCTACTGGCATTTCGTTGGTAAAGGGTCAAGATGAACAGCTGAATGGACCCAGTAGAGAGTCGACGATGATGAGGCAGCGATTAGATCTTCAATCCAGGGCCAAAGGACATCAGCTTTTAGATTCAAGAAGTTGAATAATGGGTGATGTGTCGATTGGCATGGATTGAGCTTGATCACTACAGGGGCGCACTTCATCCGTTTATTTCTGTTCACATGATAGTGCTTCATATTGTTCTACCCTGGCTGGTTTGAAGGTGTCTGAGGACTTGCAAACCCATGCAGACAAAGAAGAATCTGTTGAAACTGTTTGGTTGCAGATGTTCAGCTGAGTGGAAGCAGTACAAAGAACCAGACGCAAAGATGGCTGTACAGATTCTAGGTGAGACAGTTTGATTACTGGGACTGTTACTGATACATTTGTCGAATTTTCTGTTGAAAATCCCCTAAAATCCAACAATTGGTTGAAACTCCAGAGAGTTTGGCTTAATGTGAAAAAAAAGGATGTTCACTTGTCTAGCAGTTTACAGATAAAAAACAAACGAAATGAAAAATGGATAAGGTGGCCAGCATTTATACTCTAGTATGATCAGATTTCTGAATTGACAAAGAACAATTTAGTATGCAGTTAGAAGGACAAAACAAGATTGACACACATTTTCAGCTAAATAATTCCTTTCAGGATTGTGCTAAAAGTGAACTGTATAATGCTGATAATCTGTAAAGTATTGGCAAGATGCACAAATGGGATGCTTGTAGACCAAAGTCATTTGGCGTCATATACTGTACCATGTCAGACCATAGCATTCAATGGCAGTTAGCCCTATATGTAACTGTTGTAGAGAAGCAGTACAATTCTTCTGTGTTATACCTCATCCGTGTAACATTCCTTTGCTGTCAGTGAACAGTGGCACTTTCATGAGTGAGGAGACTTTCTATTAACAACCCCTCTGTACAGTGGCTCTCTCCTTGGTCCTGAAATTCTGTCAACATTCTGCAGAAATATATCAGTTTCAATGACAATGAAATAACTATGACAGCCCTGAACCTGTAGTGACGATAAAAATCATTTGATTCATGGAATGATGCATACTTGTAGTGAGAAAAGATGATGTAAACTGTAACTGTTGGCCACTTACAGAACTGCCAAAAGCTGCATATTTCATCGGTCCATGCCCGTGCATATGTGATGCACATGTATTGGACAACCAGTGTTTTTTGTAAAGACTTGTTTTTATTCTATGATAATTACAAGGATATCTGAAGAGATTCTACTGTTCTGTTATCTGCTTTGTTGTAGCTGCGGACATCCTGAACGTGAACTTGACGCGCACACTTCTGGAACTCTACGACCAGACCAAAGGAAGCTGGACTGAAGATTACTTGACTCAAAACAGGTACAGTTTTTATTCTTTTCACATTTCAAAAAAATATTATGAGTCTGATCAGTATGATTAGTGAGCCCTGATTTGGTGATAAGAAAAAAAAGTTGCAAAGTCCTTCCTCTCTCTCTCTACACACCCTCCCACCTGTGCATTATCAGGAGAATATGTACAAAGTTTATTCACCATGTGGGGTATTTTAACAGAAGTTAAAAAAGATAGTAGGTGTAGTTCATCCTAGTATGAAAGTTGCCTACACAGGAAACTATCATGCATAATACAGACAGTAACACACATCTTCAACGAAGGAAGCATATATTTTAAACAAAACTAGTTGTGTTTGTGAAAATTAAACTAGGTAGTTGCTGATGAATGTAAACAAACACACGCACGCACGCATGCACACTCTCTCTCTCTCTCTCTCTCTCTCTCTCTCTCTCTCTCTCTCTCTCTCTCTCTCTCTCTCTCTCTCTCTCTCACACACACACACACACACACACGCACACACACACACCTACACACATACGCATCAAGAACAAAACGGCAAAAAAGAAGGAAATCAAAGAAAAAGAATTGGTGCTCACATTTGTCTTTAATGGATAGAAGTGATAGAGTTTAAGTGTTGGTTTCTGAAAATGTAACATGAGAAAACTTGTGTTTGTGCTGGAAGAATTCACAAGAATAAGATTTTAGTGATTTGCAGAAAAATGTACTTTGCTTGAAGGAAAACAATGAATGATTTGTAGATAATCATTAGAATTGTAACATTTAACAAATATTTGTGTGGTTTCACAGAACACTTTTGATGTGGCATGTTACAAAAAGACATGCTGAGTTAAACACGTGGTAAAGAAAAGCCTTTTTGGAACAGAACAACTTAATGCTGGGTCATCTTTGCTGTTGTTCTGCAGAGAAGACCAAAAAAAGAAACGTGATGAGGGAACACAACACCGGCGGTCCCGTTTCATCCCCTACGTTATCCACAATGACACCGGATCCCCATTGTGGTTCATGACAGCCACTTCTACTCCCACCAGGTGGGACTTCCTTCTTATCCCCGCTCACTTCTTTGTTCAGTTTTTTTCCTTCTATTTTTGGAAGGTCAGATATATTGCTTCTCTCTGTTTATTTTGGGGAACAGGTTCTTTGGTCAACACGTTGGTTTTGATGTGAACTTGATGTTCATTTGCCATTCTATCAACTGATTGATGTCCATAGGCGTTTAAGTCAACACATTGGTGTCCATTGCCTTTCTGTCATCATATTGATATTCACAGGCTTTGATGTTGATTCATTGATGTCTGCAGGCTTTGATGTCATCTCACTGATGTTCACAGCTTTTAATGTCAACTCACTGATGTCCAGAAGCTATGATATCAACTCATTGATTTCCAGAAACTTTGACCAGAAGCTTTGATATCAACTCATGGATGTCCAGAAGCTTTGATATCAACTCATTGATGTCCAGAAGCTTTGACCAGAAGCTTTGATATCAACTCATTGATGTCCAGAAGCTTTGACCAGAAGCTTTGATATCAACTCATTGATGTCCAGAAGCTTTGACCAGAAGCTTTGATATCAACTCATTGATGTCCAGAAGCTGTGATATCAACTTAATGATTTCCAGAAGCTTTGATGTTTACCCATTGATGCCTAGAAGAGGTGATGTCTGCTTAGTGATGTGCACAGGTTTTGATGTGCATGCAGAAGCTCAACTCAGCGATGTCTGGAAGCTTTGATGTCAATTCTTTAATGTCAGCACATAAACGTCAAGAGTCTTTGATGTGAACTCATTGATGTCCACAGGAATTGATGCCAGACATTTGATGTCCACAGGCTTTTATGTCAATGTGTTGATTTTCACAGGCTTTACTATCATCAATTGAGTGTCCACAGGTTTTTATGTCAGTTAGTTGACAAGTGCATGTGAGATTTTGTACTGTACAGTAATGACTCATCACAGGTACTCTTTGTGGTGATTTATGTAAACAAAACCTGAAGTGAGGTGAAGAGAAGTAAATTGTAAACAATAAACAAAGAAAGATCAAGTTTTACTGCATGAGCAGATATTTGCTTGGGCTTTTATTTACCCAGCTTCAAGGCAGACACAATGCATACAGAACAAGAAAGAAAAACCACCTAAGAAAAGAAGTTCATGTTGGCTTGTACACTTCAAGCTGACAAATGCTCTTAGCAACAAGTGAAAATATGAACTTTTATTCAATACTGACACTTGAATATTGTTGGACGGAACACACAGATGAACAGTAAGAATCCAGCTAACATCAGTATGATTGATACAAAATGGAAATCTTAAATGAGGTTAGGAGAGAAACAGTAAAAGAAATACAAAGAAGTTAACTTTTGCATTGCTTCACACACACACACACACACACACACACGCGCGCGCGCGCACACACACACACACACACACACACAGACACACACACACACACACACACACACACACACACACACACACACACAGACACACACACACACACACACACACACACACACACACACAGGCGAATTGGAATTGAACGTAAACTGCACAGCCTAACAGAAAGAACCACCCATACCATGCCAAACCACTCCTGATTCATGTCTTAGATGAGACATGTTGGCCAAGATAGCACTTTAAAGTTTCAGTGTTTTTGTTTTAATGGTTAGTTTCTGTATTTGCCTGACTTACTCATGATGAATTTTGCGACCGGTTTTCATTTGTCATCCAGTTTGCCAGGAGAGAGACCCACTGCCACTCAGCACCAGGACTCTCTGTCCTACATCAAAGGGTCTGGCTGGGAGAGGGTGAGTCCCAACGAGTCCAGACCCTTCCACTTCCACCGTAGGGAAAAGCTGCGGCACAAGGTACCGCCTCTTCTTTTGATGATGTGTGTGTTTGTACGCTTTCTGTTCAACACTGGCATTTGTACATGGAATAAAAAATGTAGACATATATCTGTTTTACATGTTGAATTCACTCAAGCATTGTTATTTCATATCAAGGTTACATGCATGCACATAGTCAGCTTATGCATGTATACAAAAATTCATGGATTGGCAACACTACTTGTATCATTCTCATTTTATGCTGCTTTAAGAAGCCAAGGCAAAAATAGAATTACTGGGCCACCAGACGAAGGAACAAATAAATTACAGAACAAACATAGTGCGTTTCAATCTACTGGGCTTTTTTCAAGCAAGACAAATAACATTCAAAATAGTGAAAACAAAGGACGAACAGATGGTCCCTTGTCTCTTCGATCTTGGTGCAAAATCTGATGTGGAAGAACTAACATTATGAAAGGGAACTGAAGAGAGAAGAGGTTGAAGGGGAGAATTTGAAATTAAGATACTTTTGTGAGAAGTGATGTGCTGCAAAGTGCAAGTAAGCACCAGACAGATCCAGACTGACTGCTTGATCCATTGAAGAATGGATTGATGCACCATTCTCACAGTTTCCTACTTTGGCACTGAAATAAAAAAGGTTTAGATGGTTCAGGTCTGTTGCTGGTCTCCCATTTCCTGTTTATTTTTTGAACTAAAAACAGAATAAGGAAGGAGTGTGTGTGTGTGTGCGTGTGCGTGCGTGCGTGCGCGCGTGCGTGCATGAGCAGGGACCTCTGAGACTGTAGCTTTCTTGACTGTGAAAGCCATCTTGTCCAAAGAGGGCAGCGAACTTGAACCTTGGTCTGAAATGGGTTGTTAGTCAGGGGATGAGGATTCATGAATAATATCCAAAGGCCCTCATGGAGCACTGAGAGAACCCACCAATCTTAGATGAGAGTCACTCCTGTCAGAAGTGGGTGAATGCTTAGGGATGAACCTCCTCCCCCTTGCCATCCCACTGGAATTGTCTGTGTAACCTGGGGATGGTCATTAGTCTCAACCCCTTCTGTGTGAATGCCCCTCACTGCTTGAACAGGAACACATACTACTAGAGGGGGATTCCATTGCTTCATATTGATTTGGCACCCACAAGAAGTCTGAAGGTGTGGAACAGAGGTGGAGACTGTTCGTTTGCTAGAACAAAGACATCTCAGTGGGAGGGGAGCTTGCTTCCATTAACTTCAAAGTGAGATGGGCCTTCAATGGGCACCTGCTGCAGCCTGGCTCTGAAGTTGTCAGGATGATGAGAGGACTCCTGAATCGCATTCCTCAGACAGAGAGAAGTGAGTACAGAAGCTCAGAAAATAGACCTTGAGAAGAGATGGGAGCCATACCTTCTACAAAGATGAAAATTTTCTGCAAATCATCTCTGAAAACAATAGCTTTTTTGTATTCCTTTTTTTCTTTCTAAATAGATAGAACTGGAGGGAGAGCGAGGTTATCTACAGGAAAGATAGGTTTGAAACTTGTTTTTCCCCATGCATTGCGCATCAGAGTGAAGATGGAAGTAAGTAATTTCATGACTTCAGGTTTATTGAAAAATAAAAGAGCCTGCAGACGTAGAGTTCATGACTCAGGTTTTGAACAACAATGGAGTATTAACAAAAGTCGGAAAGGTACTCAGATAAACTTGGGGAATGCTTCTTTAAATTGCAATTTTTTTTGTTTTTTTTTTGCAAGGTTTGAGAGAACTGAACAGATTCCACCAAATCGTTCTCTTTGAAAAGGCAGATCTTGAGTGAAATTTATTAGGAGCAAGAGGCGAGTCGAAATAAGATTAGGACAAAGAATTTTGCATGACGGATCAGGTATTCAAAACAGCCATATGAATGAGAGAACTTCTAGCCTGAGACAAGACTTTTTAGCAATTGTTATCAGAATTTCCATTGTCTCATTCTCACTTGGACTCAAATGAGAAATGCCAAATTTTGGCCTATAGCACTGAACTGACTGACTGGGAGGCAGAAAATTTTGAATATAGAGGTAAAAAAACTTGCCGATATGAGAACACCAGTGGGAACAGGATAGGGAGCCAATACATAGATCCTGAGGACAGTGTACCAGGGAGCAATTGGATCATGTCTGGAATATGAATCCAGCACAAAGTCAACGATGCCAGGACACACCAGCTAACTCTGGACAGAATCAGGCCTTGAGGGAAAAAAATGCACAGAACAACAAAGGTAGGAGCAGCCAAGGGTGTGTGTTGTGTAGTCATAGTCAAGGAAAGGAAGGAAATGGAATGAGGCGTGAATTGGTCCTATGAGCCACAGGAAGATTTTCTAATCCTCGGTGATAATCATTTCCTAAAAATTAGGGGGTCAGACTCGGAAAGAAAAACCCACTTCCAAATTTTCAGGGAGTCACAGAAATATTTAGGTGGTCACCATTAATAACTGCTAGAAAATGTAGTGAAAACACACACACACACACACACACACACACACACACACACACACACATATGAGCGTGCTCTTACTGGCTCACATACATAAATGCACAGAGAAAGAGATAGAAATACATTAAGAAAAGAGGTGTTTATAATAGAGACCCTCTATAGAAATACAGTAGAAAAGAGGTGTTTATAATAAAGTTAATAAAATATTCCAGACAGTGCTAAATATTATCTATTCATATTCATGTTCCTATTTTTTCAAAGTATTATCATCTAACATGAATAAATATGAGGACATACATTATCAGGATTTTAACAGTGAAACTTGATTTGTGGGATGTCCTCTTCGATTATCATCTCAGAATTTCCACTACCCGAGCCATTTCCTTCAGTGTTGAAATATTTTATTGTATGACCAAATTCCAATCGCCATGGAATGATCATCGGAAGCCCGATGGAACCTATGACAAAACTGTAGACTGGCCATTCTTGCTCTGTGAGCAACACACTGATATCCAGAACGGAGCCACTTTCATTATCCGAAATGGTCATGTTGCATAGATTGTTCGACTTTTTGTTCCATTCGCTGGATTATCACCTACGAGCCACAGCTGAACTGTCAGATGTTGATTGTGAAAAGCTGGAATTCCTACAGTTTTCCATGCTTTTCCCACCTAGCTGAATCACGTGATCGTGTGGTCCAATCGTAGACTGGATAGGCCTAGTCTATTTTGACGACTCTTATTGGTTTTCAGTAGAGAAGAGTCGTCAAGCAGAAGTGTTCATCGATTCAGAACGTTCTAAAAGATTGTGGAAATTCAATCATGGTGGATAAGACGAAAGCCCTTTTGCGTGATGCCCTGCTCAGAGTTGCAATGCATGCAGGAGAAAATCAGTGTGTCACGGTAAATTTTGGTGCATTTTTTGTGACGCACTGGCCTGAACTCGAGTGCCCCAGATGGGAAGTTTATGTGTTAGAGACGCACATTTGTGCGTAAGAATTATCACTGATACTATAAAAGGGTTATCAGCTCAGACTATTACAAAATAAGAAAAATGCTGAAGCAGATTCAGCAGCAGGTGGTAAAAAGTGTTCATTTTCTCTTTGTTTTCATAAGCAGCTGGTTCAGTGCTGTACAGATGTGGGTGTGTAAAGACTGAACATGTTGGTGTGGTGTGATCTTCAGAAAACCCACGACATGCACATCAACCAGCTGGTGGTGATGGTGGATGGATGGCAGAAACTGTCTCCAGTCTCTGTGGACAAAGTGGGCGTCTACTTCAGACACACCAACCCTGACACCAGGAAAGCCTCTGTAAGGAATTTGTGTGTGAGTGTGTGTGTGCGTGTGTGTGTGTGTGTGTGTGTGTGTGTGTGTGTGTGTGTGTGTGTTGTGTTGTGTTGTGTTGTGGATGAGTTATTCTGTATGACAGGTATGACTTGATACTGTTTTCAGTTTTCTTTATGTGTCTGTGGAAGATCTACTTTCAAATCGTTCATTAGATGCTGATTGAAGTGAACAGTTATAAGTAGAAACATATGTACATGGGATCATATCGTAACTGATGAAAAGCAGAATGTGGAAAAACAAAACATTAAATACTTTAAGATGAGAAGCAACTTGTCAACTGGGGCTTACATGTTATAGGTGTTGTATCATTTTATCAGGCACATTTGTTCTTTTTTTTCTTTCTCCCTTTTCTTTAAATCAGCACCACATTCAGTGCTAAGAAATTAAGATTAAGAAATAAGCACAAACACATCTCAAGTTAAAAAAATTTTGCACATAGTCAGAACACAAGACGAAATGGGATTGTGTTGAACTTCCAGATGCTATATCCATTTGCTGTGTATGGCATATGAAATTGTCCCAGTGCCAGGGAAATCTAATGATTTGGGGGTAATAATTAACAAAAGATTCTAGCTCAGAAACTACAAAAGATATAAAAATGAAATCTATATAATTTTTGAAGGAAATTGAATGAAGATTTTGAATCTGGGCTTCTTTTGTTTTAATTTTGATAATAAAAAAAGTATTTAGGCATTTAGATTTGGATAGATTTTTTTGCACGATCAAAAACATATGTATTTACCACTACATCTTTAAATCCAAACAAGAACACAAAGCAAAAAAGTTGAAAATAAAGTTTGTATTGTCACACTACACCTGTAAATGAAAGTAAAACAGTTTAGAAGTCTATCAAGACGCTCACACTGTATGCAGACTGACCAGTCCACGACCACGCCCCCCCTCTCCCCACCACGCCCCCTTGCTGGACTTCAACCCTCTCTTTCACCCTCATCTTCCCCTACCTTTCCGTCTGCCCCGTGTCACGCCGCGAGCAGGCCACACTCCCGTCTCGTGCTGACTTTCACATCACTGGCCACTGGTACACAGTGCAGAGTACACACTAGGCTAGCTCGTTCGACGCAGTCAGCTGAACACACACTGAGGTCACACAGCCCTACTCAATAACTGACGAATATGGTCGGCAATTCCACCACTATCATCATCTCACCTTCATGCTCGAGTGAGTTGTTGAATAAATGATTATTGTCTTTGTCAAAAATCATCAGCAGAGCCTACTCAGCTGTGTAAATACGTTGATTTGGTCGCTGGGCATGTCGAAGGTTGCGCCGCCATCTTTGCAAGCGAGACGAAGTGCTGGCTGGTCACCC
This sequence comes from Conus ventricosus, assembly GCA_018398815.1. Classification (NCBI taxonomy): domain Eukaryota; kingdom Metazoa; phylum Mollusca; class Gastropoda; order Neogastropoda; family Conidae; genus Conus; species Conus ventricosus. The sequence continues at coordinate 42,245,636 of CM031607.1, read as the reverse complement.
AGTCAGTGATGAGAATAAATGGGCTTTCCCCTCACGTGTGGTCATTTACATATTATTTTAAGACTACAGACATATAAGGCTTTCTACGCACACTCTATTTGAGTCCGTTGATAGAAATAGTAACGAATGAAAATTCAAGAAAAATGCATGACGTCAGTGGACGGCCCATAGGCACTGGGAAAGCATTTTTACTTTGGCGTCAACTGACGGCTTAAAGGCACTCTTCAGGTTAAAGGATGAACTGAATGAGAAAAAAGTATTGGTGACTTTTTTCTTCTGTGAATTGTTTAATTTTGGCAAAATAATCTAGTTTCAATCACTGTATTAATTTATAGATGAAACTTATTGATCCAAGATGAAAACTTTATCCTGCCTATTGAAACTCGCCAAGGAATGGGTTATTTTTGATATATAAGAAAAAACACCTCTTGTCCAAGAAATATGTACTCTTTCAGTTCATTTAGGAGCTTTTGTCAACCTTGAACACACAGGCTTCTTGGAGACATGCCAGAGTTAGGTCATATGCTATGTTGCAGACCTGTTTACCCTTACGATTTTGCCGTAATTTTTGTGGAAAAAAATCGGAATTACGGCCCTCCCAGAAAATTACGGGAAAAAATCAAAGAAAGAAAATTGTTAAACACGAAGTTTTGTCCACTACCGTTTCAGTCAAAAGCAGTAAAAAGACATTTCCCAGCGTGCCTTGTGTCTTTTACCTTGTCAAAGATGGCGATGAAGCGATCTTATGCGCCAGCGGCCCGCTCTTTCAAATCTTCAAAATTTGTGAAAGTATTGTGATTATGTAGATTACGTTTGTTTGTTTTTTTCAAATTACAGTTTTTTGTCTATTACAGGTACACGAATTTGGGGTAAACACATCTGCATGTTGTGCATATATTCTCTGCTCACAGCACAACAAACTGCCAGCACGAATAGTACTAGACGTGAAGCAAGAAGGCAGCGCTCGTAAACGGATCGTGGTGCGCTCGGCCCTGGTCCTTCTCAACAAGCTGGACAGTCCTGTGGAGCTCAAGATGGTGAACAGTGATGAGAAAGGTGTGTATGCTGCCTATGTGCACAGTGTCATGACTTCAGCTGTGTAGCACCACTTAATACAGTTGCAGACTTTGTGTAAAAAGTACTGAACCTGTTTTGACCAGACTTCAAGAGAAGGTGGAATGTGATCAGTCAGTAAGGTTGCAAAGTACAGTTACAAGATAACACCCTCAGCCAATCCCAGTTATTAATTCTGGTATGTCTACAAACAAAGAAACAAGTGGATTCAGGATTTGTTCTTATTGTTGATAACATTACTACTGAACGTGAACAATATGAATCAACCAATTCATGAAGCAGTGTACTTTCACAGAATATCAAAATTTGCTGGTATATGAACGTTGATATTTTGAATTTTGATTGATCGAAACAGAAGGAGAAATACACAGGGGCGTTACTCTTTCAATTCATACACTACCTTATGGAAATTGATGTTGTTTCCATTTATGAAATGCCTTAAAGGGCAGATCCAAAATCCATTACTGTGGCAGTGGTCTGTGTTCTCCTTAGTGCCGTTCTAGTTGTGCTGTTTTTCAGCGTCTGCCATCTTCTCCTCAGAATGGTGTCTGGTACGGGGTCAAATGGGGTTGAATTTCAGCCATTTAGTTATGCGTCTCTGAGAGTTGCTCATATTTCTATGCTGTTGTTGCAGATATGTGTATCACTGTGGCATCATTGGTACTGGGCTGTATCATGAAAGGATGATGGAGTACATACCTGTCATGCGGGGCCGGAATAGCTCAGTGGGTAGAGCGCGGACTCCTGATCCTGGGGTTGTGGTTTGAATTTCGGTACAGTGGGATTTTTCCCTCGGAGTTAACATTGGTTCTGACTCCATTCCCCATACAGTCCTTCGAATGAGACTATGAACCGAGGTTCTGTGTGTGAACGCACGCACAACATCTTGCACACACGTAAAATCCCATCACCAACTTTCGGAAGAGAAGGCCAGTTTGGCCGTTGGTATGGATGACACGTTACACATAGCATGCACCTTCCCCGAAGATGGAGTATGGCTGCCTTAATGGCGGGATGAAAAACGGTCATAGACACAAAGCTCCACTGCCTGTCTATACAGGCAGTGTCCGCAGGAGTATCAGCCTGCGTACGCAGAAAGAAAGAAAGAAAGAAACTTTCTGGTCCTGCATGCTTGGGGAAAAAACAACACTCAATTGACCTGCACGAATTGACGTTTTCCATATTAGGTTTGGCATATGTCACTGTAATATGTTGTCTTTTTTTCTAATGAAACTGCTAAGATAACTCTATAATTAAACTGTGAAGAGAAACTTTTGTCTCTGAGAATGTTGCTTCTCCACAGGCAAGCACGTGACGATCACCTTACCCATTGACCAGCCCACTCCCATCCCGTTGACCTGTGTCCACTCCCGTCTGCTTGCTCGGCCAACCGACTGGCAGGTGCACTACAGCGATCCGCTGCAGTGGCAGCACGTCATGAAGGCTGGGGAGTGGAGTGATGGCATTCGATCGTGTCACTCCATGGAAGGGCAGGCTGTGTACAGGTCGGCTGAGCTGTTCTCTTTCTCTAGGAGACACACACGCACACGCACACACACACACACACACACACACACACACACACACACACACACACACACACACACGCGTGTGTGTATAAATACTACACACATATTTTGTGTGTGTTTGTATGTGTGTGCATTTTTTGTTTAATTAATAAATGAAACTTCCTGGCAAAAACAGCTAGTTGAATGATTTAGGATTATCACAGAATTGAACAAAATGGTTGTTTTTAAGGGTTTGTATGATCATCAAATGTTTAGATAAGTTTGCAGAAAATGAGATGCCGTTTTGAGGCCTTTAAAGTATGTAAAAACTGTCTCAAATTTGTAAAAATGTGTAAAGTTGATGTTGTTTTCTTAAGAGAAAAAGGAAAGAAAGAAAGAGAAAAGCCAAGAAAAGAAAGAAGAAGGAAATTGGTCATTGCAAGTGAGAACAGTTTCCAGCAAGGGGTCATTGGCTGACTACTGAAACGTCTTAGTTATTTGGAGATTCTTAAAGTTGACCCTGACCAATAAATAATGGTAGCATCAATGGCAGTGAATTTGCTTTTATTGTTCAAAGCAGACAGCCCCTTTTCTGAAATAGAGGTATGGCTGTACACAAGGGTTTGTTTTTACTTACTTTATGTGAGACATCAGTCTTCAGCTTGTATTAAGTCTTATAATTTTGTAACAAGTTTGTTGATTGTGTGCCATTTTTTGAGTACAAGCCCTCTTTTTTTACAAAGAAAAAATAAGAAAAGTGAATTGTAACAAATGAGCAAAGGACTTATTAAAAGATTGTTCTGCTCACGGTGGATGACATTCACTGCAGTCTGAATAAACTGCTGAACAACCTAGATTTTGGTCTGTTCTCAGTACCTGTGAAATGTTTTTTTGCCATGGTTTTTTTTTTTTACAGAGGCAAAATTTATTTTGGACCAAGCACTGTTACACATTGTTTGGTAATCCATTATAGAGCTGTAAAACAATCAACAAATTTTATTTTCTTTCATTTGGAGAGTGTTAAGCCATGTCATTCCAGAAGTTGACCAGTTTTGACGTAGCACCACATGTTTAGGACTGTGACTGTGATTTTATATTCTACAGATGTTTGACCAGGCATCATTAAATGGTTATAGGGGTAACGATTTTAACATGAATGTAGATGAAGAAGTGGTCCAGGCCTACTAAATTGCTACAACGCTATAGGAGAATGGAACATAAAATGCAGTTCAGGCATAAATAAATCCACAATGACTACTGAGATGTTTGTGTAGACTGTAATTTTGAATGTGATTGAAATTGTTCAAACTTCAGTGACAGTGGCTTAGGTGACCCAGATGTGGTGGGGTGGTGTTAATGTGCTGAACCTTCACAGTTAAAGTAAGTGGCAACATTGGTCAGGTATAAACATCAGCCATTCACAAACAGACAAGTGTGTCACAGACTACATCCACTACTTCATTTTTGTCACAGTTTGGAGCAGATTGGACTTGCAGGTTTTTCTTTTTCAGAGATTTTGTTAGAACAGTTTTAATAGCTCATTAGAACATTATTTTGATAATTTGGTACTTTTGGCTCAAAACAACTTAGATGTTAGAGGGTTAGATCTGTCAGGTAGCTACAGTTATGGAGCTACCTACCCCGTATCTAGTGATGCAGCCTGATTTGTGCACCAAGTACTTGGTCTGCAGTGGAAGAAAGGACATTAAAACTCCATGCATGAAAAGGGAGTGACAGTGGCATGCCTCATTCTCCAGGTTCTGTGTGTCTGTGCTGAGAGAGAACTACCCAGAAGACAGCTGGGTCCTTACGGCTTCGTGACCACCTTGCCTGGCCACCAGCTGACCTTGCTGCCTCCAGTGACGGTGATCAACCTGCTGCCCCTGGAACTGCACTACTACCTCAAACGCACAGAGGTCTCCGGCAATCTGAAACCTGGACGGGAGGCAGCTCTGCACGGGGTAGGATGCATTTGATCTTTACTCCAACAGCTGGTATGGGCTGTACATGGTTCCTTGAACTCAGAACTGAAAATGTGGATTATGTGGTAATGCTTACGTGAAAAAAGATGATAACTGGGGGTGGAGGAATGAAATCAACTTAAGGGAAATGGAAAGATTCATTTTTGCCCTGCTACCACCTTGAAAGTTATAGTAATGATATCAGTTTTTTTACAGGCTTTTTTCCCTGAGAAAAAGGGTTAATGTGGCAATTTTAGGTTTTAAGTCAGAGTTTTCTAGAGACTGTTTGTGATAAAATTTGTAGTTACTGTTCGGTTAGTACAGCTCGTAAAGTATAACAAACATGAAGTTTCTGTGCCATATTAGGGGTGTTTCTTCCATGCTGCTCATCCCAGATCCTCCACTAGCCACCACACCCAAACCTTAAATTACTTTGGATTTTAATCAGATCAGATATTTTTCGATGCAAATTCTGCTGGAAATACAGATGAAAAAAACAACCATCAAAAAACAGACAGAGACAGCAAGGTGAAATGCGGTTTCATGCTAGAAATAATATTTTTCATCCTCTTTATCTGATTTCCCACACTTTTAAAAGTAGGAACATATATGATTTAAAAAAAAAGTATGTTTGCTTTTTTTCAGCACCAGGTTTTTTTTTTTCTCACTTGCTGAACTGCAGCAAGAGGTCTTGCTTTAGATTTGGTAATTGTTGACCAGAAAGATGCAGTTATCTTTCCCAATTTCTAGAGGAATGATCTTACTGGGGACACTATGCACATCATTGGTAGGATTTCCGTTTTTAAACCAGTTTTGTCTGCCTAGCTCTGAGCTCCAAGGTCATAGCTTGCACCAGTTTAACTTGGGGAACCATGCTAGCCAGACAGAGAGTGTTGTGCAGTCTCTTCCCATATATGTATGACATTTTGACTTGTGTTGTTGTTGGCTCTATAAGATTGATCATAGCGGTGAAAAGAATGGAGGTTTAGCACAATAGTGCTCTGGAAAGACACAGCAAACTTTTTTTTTTTTTTAAATTGTTGCTGTCTCCTTTCCTGTGCCACACCAGTCATTTCCCCCACATTGCTCATTTCGGTCCCAGTCTACAGTCACTTGCTGGCTTACCTTTTCTTCACCCCAGCACTGGTAGTCGACAGAGAGAATCAGTGTCAAGTTGTGAAGAGGCGACCCAACAGAGGAGATGCTGCACTGTTGCTGAGTCACTTCAGTGACATTCATTGGTGCCTGCTCTGATACAGCTTATGCAGGACACTGCCTATAGGCTAAGCCTTCTACTGATTACACCCTCTTGAGGATGCCACCACATGTGTCCAGTGATGGTCCCAATGAACTGACGGATACCAGCATCCTTGTCATGAACTCGCCAAAGGCACAGACGTGAAGAGGAAGTGGAAACGGAGGTCACCATGATAGCAGGGCATGAAGGGCCACAGAATTTGAGACTTTTTTTGTTAATGCTGATAAGTAGGGAAGAAGATGATGAAGAGAATGCTGTGGATGTCCATTCTGGTCTGAGACTGCATGACAGGGGGTGTACTCTGTACTGACTGTCAGTGTGTATTCTGGTGTCAGTCATGCCTGAGGTGTACAGAGACCTGCAGTGTTGGTTGGGGAATTTGAGTAACACTCTCAGAGCCGCATCCATCAATGGATGAAACTCATCTGTATTGTTTCAGTTTTCTCATTGCATACTAACCTCTGGGTAGGAACCAGCCATGGGTAAAAAAAATTCCACAGATGTAAATGGCTCTGATGGGAATCAAACCAGCAACCTCCAAGTGGGGAATCCACAATACTAACCACTTTGGTCTGGCAGCAGGTAGACATAGTAAACCTTGTAAGCTGGTTTAAAATCAGAGAAATAGCTTTAACAGGATGAAGAAGGTGACTAATCTTGGTCTACTCCGCACTTTTGGCTTTCCAGTACACAGTTTGGTAACAGATGTAACTAAGCTGGGAGACTATTGTAAAATTATATGCTCAGCATAAGTAAGGTGCATGATTTTGTCATGCAAACCCCATGCGCCTTTCCATTCTCACTTCAGGTTGATTTGGAGAACAGCCTGAAACTTGGCATTCATCTGGAGAACTTCTCCCAGTGCAAAGAGCTGGTGGTTCCTCCAAACACAGCGCGCTACAAAGTGAAGTTACGGGTGTACGACTCCAAGAACAGACTGCTGGAGCTCATTGTCCACATCTGTACCCACAGAGGGGGAGCTCTGAGGGTGAGTCGGACAGGTGGTGTTGCTGTTGACCTTGTTTGAAAGAATTGTTTTACTGATGGAAAGAGGGTGATCAGAAGGTAGTGTGCAATCTTCTTCACAATCATTATAAGGATTGTTTGGTAAATGGTGTTGGTGTTCCAGTTAGTACTAAATGAATTCAGTTCTGACGCTTAATCTCTTTTTAAAAAAAATTATAGTGTTTGGTCATTTATCATATACAACAGTGCCTGAAAGTTTCCAAGTGTGTTTGTTTTCCAAGTACGATGTGAACAATGTTTGACATCATCAGCTGTGTAGATGTTTGAAGTAAACAAACATATGACTTCATCAACTGTATAGATGTAAGAAGTAACAAAAACTTGTGACTTAATCAACTGTGTAGACGAATGATTTAAACAAGCATATGACATCAGCTGTGTAGATGTATTGTGTAACAATTGTGTGATGTCATCAATGATGTAGATGTGTGACATGAACAAACATGAGACACCAACAGCTGTGGCTTAATGGAATGGCAACTGCTGGTATTTAAATTAAAAAAGAAAAAAAGTTTTGTCATATGAGAAGAACAGTGTCCATATTTACTGTTCCTGAGTGATGACCAGGTGTTCTATGTGTTGTTCTATCTCTACATTGGTTTCATTTTCTTACTTTTTCATGTATGTGTGCATGTTGGAAATTTGTATGAATTCATACTAAAGATAACCTGACCAAACAAAAGGCCTCTGATCTCTGTTTGACAGCTGACCATCGCTGTTCCGTATTGGCTGGTGAACAAGTCGGGTTTACCGCTGGTATTCCGACAGGAAGGCACTCGTAGTGAGGCTGCTGGTCAGTTTGAAGAACACGAACAAGCCCGCAGTGTGACTCCTCTTCTCTTCAGCTTTTCAGACCATGATGAGCCCAGCTTGTGAGTGCTCACCATCCATCTCACAATTTTTGTTGTTGTTGTTGAACTTTCACGAAAAAAAAAAAGATGGATTAACAAGAATGTTTTAAAGTATATTTTATTGTTACCTGATCATTTTGTGTGCGCCAGGGCCAGCTGGAGTGTAATGCTTCCTCAGCTACAGAGGGTGAAAGGACTCGGTATGCACTTACCTGTGCTTACTTATGCCGAAAATCTACGGCAAGAGAAGTAACTCTGTAATTTGAACATGGTTACCCAATTGAAGAATTAATTTAAAAGAGAGGAAAGGAAAAAATTGAATGAAAATAATTTTAAAAATTCCTATGAATGTATATGTTGCTATATGATAAGTTAGAAGAATGTCACATGAGCCATTTATTCGGGGGGAAAAAAAAACCACTTCTTCTTCAGAACTTTCTTATGAATTGTTCATAATATCTGTAACGTCATCCCAGTCGAAAATCTAGGTCACTCTCAGCTTCATTACCCTGCACTTTCACTAAGTCTTATGCCGTGAATCCTACAAATCAGCTCATCTTCATCACAAAATTTCATGATAGAATGCCAGAAATCAAGGGTGGCCATGGTGAAAAACAGCACTTCGACCACAAAACTTAAAAAAATCATAACTCATGAACGACGCACGTATCGAGTCGCGGTTTGTTGCAAACGGAAGTGGATTGTAAAAGGAAAAAAGAAGTCATGTTCTCGCGAGACTTCCTTTTCTACGAGAAACATGGCGGCGCCCATTGTTGCCAGGTGTTTTACCGGCTGCTGGCAGGCACTCAGCCTTTCGGCAGTGTGATTTCTGGTTGGGCGCTAGCGGGCGCTAGCTTGTCAAGAGAGTTAAGAGACTGTTTTGACTCTGAAAAAAAATTGGAAAAGATCACAAACAGATAATCCAGACTAGTCATGTCTCTTTTTAACTTTTGAAGTGTCACAAAATCCAGTGCTCCAGTTGACTGATTGAAGAGCAGTGGTGTAATGTTCGGAGGTAAATACGTTTTTGAACTGAACACTTAGCACAGCCACTGCCTATGGCCACATGCACTGAATGTTGCTGATCAGACTGTTCAGGGTGATATTACTTTCCAGAGTGTGTTCTGAGAAAAAAGCTTTTTTTTGAATGGTTCAAGTCTGTGGGAGGTCTGTGGGGTTTGCAGTCAAAAAGTTGGAGTGTTCAGCTTTGGGGCTGATGGCCGTGAGTTCAAACCACATGTGGGGTCAGAGTTCAACAGCTTGAAAATACCTTCCTCCTTTGGTCTCTTCCTTGCTTCACATCCCCCACCCCCCTCCTCCATCCTTTTCACCTTCCCTCAGTCCCTCCTTGTGGTAACTTTTTCTCTCTTTTCAACTTTCTTTCTAATCCCTTGTCCAGCCCCATCCTCCACTCTCTTACACTCTCAACAACACATGGTTCCTACCTAGCCACCCACCATGTACACCCCTCTCGCTGTCTTTCCATCTGATTACTTCTACCAGCTCCCCCCTTCCCATGTTGCTCTTTCCCTTCACCTTCTCAGTGCTGCCTTTCCACCTGTTAACATTTTCTCCACCTCCCTCTAACCTCTGTCCTCTTTACATTCGTCTTCTCCCCTCTCATTGTCTTCTTCTTGTTCTTCTCTCTCTTTGTCTTTCTCTGCCTCTCTCTGTCTCTCTCTGTGTCTGTCTGTCTGTCTCTCTCTGTATGAGAGAAAGAGGAATATTTGAAGGGATAATTCAAAGGATGATATCATGACATAGGGAAGTAACCCTTAGAAGAGAGAAGAGCTTTTATCAAACTTAACATCTTCTTCAAAGGCAGAGCTAAAGTAATTGATATTCCAATGGAACAACTAGTATTGAATAAAAGTAGCACCAGGAGTGGCGGTCAATGTTATACCATACCTGCATCAAATATTGACAGCCACTTACATTCATTTTATCCTAGTTCTGTACGGCTGTGGAACTCACTGCCGGGTGCCATCAAGATTGCCACAAATGCAATCTCATTTAAAAAACAAATTGATACGACAGTTTTGAGATCTGCATATTGACGATTTTCTATTTTAACTTCCCCAGATATTTTACTGTTACCTGGGCCTGAATTTGGCCATTGCTTTTAACTTCTTGAATATCGAGTGCGACCCCTTGTTGCCAAATTTGCTCCAGGGGCCAACAGTCTGAGTCGCACTACTTTATGCTATTTTATTTTACTTTTTAACATGCGTGCTGGTGACCTACTCGTTTTTGAGTGAACCAGTATTTTAGGAAGAAGAAGAACTGCTGGAGTAAATCACTTGAAAATTTACAGGTTGATGGAAGAATACAATCATAATAATGTTCGTAAATTTCAAATGTATGATCTGTGTAGTTTATGTCATACATACATACATACATATATATATATATATATATTTGTTAAAATAAGGTTTTTAAAAGTCAATCATCTACAAATTTGTTTCAAGCTGTTCGCTGTCGTCAGCGAAACAGCTTGAAACAAATTTGTAGATGATTGACTTTTAAAAACCTTACGACAGCGAACAGCTTGAAACAAATTTGTAGATGATTGACTTTTAAAAACCTTATTTTAACAAATGTTGCTCCCCAAGGGGTTGATATATATATATATATATATATATATATATATAATATATATATTATATATATATATATATATATATATATATATATATGTATTGCTAGCTTGTACAAATGGCAATTATGCAGAGGAATGTCAGGTGATAATACAGCAGTCAGAGGTGATCACTCTGTTAAAGTCAGTCTGGGAAAATGGATTACAACGCTCCCTTCCTCCCCCCTCACCCTTCCCTTCTGTCCAGGCCCAGCATGCAGAAGAATCTTAAGGGAGAAAACCTTCAGTACAGAATGAGTTAATCATTTCTCTGTGGGTCCAGTGATAATTAATTCTGCTCTACTACTGTCTTCTTTGTCAGAGGGTGCATCACTTTAATGAATTAATCAAATTAGTGACTATATAAATATATATATTTGTTGTCAAACGTTTTGAAAGATTTTTTTTTCTCTACTGTATTCCCGCACAGATGGGAGGTATTGAACTGTCTCAGATTGAGGGTATATATGAGAATGCTGTCTCTGTGACATATTATATGTTTGTAACAGGTGCCAGATGAGAGTGGAGAAGTCTGTGTGACATGTGATTATGTTTGTAACAGGTGCCAGATGAGAGTGGGGAAGTGTGTTCTGTGACATATGATTATGTTTGTAACAGGTGCCAGATGAGAGTGGGGAAGTCTGTGTGACATGTGATTATGTTTGTAACAGGTGCCAGATGAGAGTGGGGAAGTCTGTGTGACATGTGATTATGTTTGTAGCAGGTGCCAGATGAGAGTGGGGAAGTGTGTTCTGTGACATATGATTATGTTTGTAACAGGTGCCAGATGAGAGTGGGGAAGTCTGTTCTGTGACATATGATTATGTTTGTAACAGGTGCCAGATGAGAGTGGGGAAGTCTGTGTTTGGAGCGTCAGCAACACCTCACTGGTGGGCAGATTGTTTTGTTCTTTTCATTTTGGAAAAAATCCAAAAAGTTAATTAAAATGTGTCTCAGATTATCTCATAATGAAATACTACTCCAAAACTAATGGTACCTGAAACAGACATTAAGGAGTGATGCAGCACATGCGTGTGGTTTCAGAAGTGTTGCCTTATTTCGGTACCTCGTTATGGTGGCTGTGGAATCTATAGCTTCCAGAAGCTGATTTATTTAGGAAGGCCACGGAATGCTTGCTTGAGGACATGCAAGAGTCATGAAGTCTTGGAGAGTCCCATCAGTTGCATGCATACATTTACTTATGGTAAAGAAAGTGTTAATCAATGTAAAGTTATGTAGCAAAATCTGCTTTATGTATCTCTCTTAATATCTTAGAAATGGAATGTTCAAATTTAGATGTATACCGTGGACAAATTTGGCATGCGCACATGCATGCATGCACGCACATGCACACACACGCACGCACGCATGCACGCACGCACGCACGCACGCACGCACGCACACACACACACACACACACACACACACACGCACACAAAAGAAGAAGAAAAAGAGAAAAGTTATGGACATATTGAAACAATTGCTACCCGTCAGAAGAGCAGATATAAATAGATTTTTGTAAACATAGTATAAACACAGCAGATACAAAGATATTTTGCCAAATACACCTAACAGAATAGAAGATCTTGACAGATATAGTATTAACACAACAGATATAAAATATTTTGCCATATACTATATGAAGACTATTGTTTTAAAGTGAATCTTTCCAGAGAAGCTAACTAGAAATGTTTGTTTTTCTTTTGAACAGTTTTTTTCCCCACAGTAAAAGTTAGTAGTTTTATGTGAATCATTGTTTGTTATTTTCTGAAATAAATTAGGCTTAAAACTTACGAGGAAATCTTAAACACAAGACAGTTATGAAATAATGAAAAATTGCCCCTTGCGAAGTCACAGGTGACAAGTTTGATGATGGAACATATGCCGGTCTGCACTGAATGTACCTAGCTTCCATGCCATTATCTTTTTAAAAAACTGAAAATATAAAGTTTTTTTGGATGTGTTTGTGCGGATGCCTGGATTGATAAGTATTTGTGTGAATTTGTTGTCAAAATCACCAGCCCGGAGGGAAAAAAAGCTGTTGGCTTATCTTGATGATATCTGTCAACACATGCAAAGTAATTTTGGGGTTAGATGGTCACAGACTGAGAAAACGGATGACAGTTGATCCTCTGATTTTCAGTGATACAAACTCTTGTTACGATTACATAAACTAGTTGAAATATCTCGCTTTCTCTTTGTTATAATAATTGATCTTCATAAAAGCTTGAAAAGTACTGAACGTCTTTCAGGTGTAACTATTTCTCTCTGGACGGAGGCATCGCCATGCGCCAGTTGCACGTGAGGTCCAGAGAGAGCAACCGACCAGACTGGTTAGTAGCCCTGTTCTCACAGGCGCGTCAACGCCTGTCTCTCTCACAACCAGACAGGCTGCAGTAAGTTACCAGGAGCCTTAATAGTCCATTCGTATTTCTCCCTGCTGGTGATGGGAAAGGCCCCACTGAGCTTGGGTTTTCTTCTCCTGGGACGTGGCCGAGTCAGGTGGTTGTGGTGCTTGTTGACATTTCAGAAAGAGATAAGACAGTGTTAGAAAGAGATAAGACAATGTTAGAAAGAGATAAGACAGTAGAGTGTTATTTTCGCCCATCACCATCAAGGTTGATTACATTTTGTGGATCTTTATTGTTTTATTGCAAAAGAATCGTGAAATAGAATCTGTTTTCTCTTGATAACATAGTCTCATTTTCTGTGTGAATTGTGCATTGGAGGGAGGGGTATATTGCCTGTACAATAAGGTTACCCTGGAAATAGTTGATATTTGTGTGTGTGTATGTGTGTGTGTGTGTGTGTTTGTTAAGTAGTGTATGTGTGTGTTGAGAATACTTTTTGTCTTGTTGATTATAGCATCCAGTATACATGTGGGCTGTCTGCAAATATTTCAAAGAAAGATTTGGGTTTTTTAAAACAACACTTTACACATGTATGACAAATAGTAAGTGTTCATTAATTGAAAAAAAAAATTGTGTTCAAAATGAAGATTAAAATGTTTTTGGAATGTTGTATCTATAAAAAAAAAACATGAAAAAAAAAACCCCTCATTTTAATGAACTGTGAATCCCCTTTCTTTTGTGTGCTTGTGCTGCCTTCTCTTTGCTATGTTTAGTTTTCATCTCAAATGCATCATATTCTGATCTGTGACACATAACTATTGCGGTATGAATGTCAGTACTGTACAATAATGTTACCGCAGACTACATCATAAGAGTAAGTGTGAAAGCAACTACATGTGTAATGATACAAATCTTTCAGCCCAATATTCCAGCTAAAGACTACATGTACCTTGCCACAAATTGTCTGTCCAGACAACCATTTTAGAACTAAGCCCAGGATTTGAAATTTAGCGATGATATGGTATCAACTGTCAGTGCAAATTTATTGATAAATGAGAATTTGAATGTGTAGACGTGCGGTAACTGTTCAGTGGAGAGCAGGCAGATATACCTGCATGTGCTAATCATCCTCTTTCTCCAGTAGCTATCTTTCCCGTTCTTCATGTGCTTTGACAGCCAGGAATATGTTTTCTCACTGTTTTCTGGTCTCTGTTTTGCTTGTGCGTATCATTGTTTGCATATGTAGTTTTAACATTATGTTCATGTGTGTTTTGAATGTTTTTGTGTGCTTTCATGTTTGCAGGTGTGAGTGTGTGCGTGCGTGCGTAGTGAATGTCTGTGTGTGTATGCACACATTAGATTAGCTGTGCAACGAAGATACATAACATTGTGACAGGAGAGATAGCGACTTTACCAAATGAAATGTATTTGAGAGGCATTACTGTAGTGTAGCTTTGTTGGAAACCATGTGGAATGTGTGAGTGGACAGACAGCGGGGAGGGGCGGAGGATAAACATATCAATAACTTTACATTGAATAAGGGTTAAAGTCAGCTATTTAGAAAAATAAAAAATATAAAACGAAGGAAAGAAAAGAAAACAGAAAAATGTTTGGTGAGGGGAGAACACTAGTTTATCTGCCATGCTCCATCCTTTTCTCTTATTCCAATTTCATGTTAAAAGAGAGTGATTAAGCATCTTTTTTTTTTATCATAGGCTTGTTGTTGTTGTACAGACAAGCAAAAAGTTGAGTAATTAAAATGTTTAATGTTAAGATTAAAAAACATTGCAAGTGTGTTTACATTTTTGCATGTAAATCTGTCATTCCCTAGAATGTCAGCTATCAGATACTCTGGTGGCAGGGTTGTTTTCTGTTGTTAGATGGGCTCCTTTCAAAATGGCTGCTGAACTTTATTCTGTGATGAGCTGTTGGTTTTGGAAGACTGTCCTCATTTTTGGGTCTTGTCTACTGTGTTGCATGTGTGTGTGTGTGTGTGTGTGTGTATGTGTGTGTGTGTGTGTGTGTGTGTGTGTGTGTACTCCTGCCTCGTTCATTTTTTTTCTTCCATTTTTCTGTTTCCCCATACCTTTTAGTGTGTGAATTGCCAGTTGTGTGCATTTGCATGAGTAGTCTTTAATAGTTTTCATATCCTCTGTCATCAAAATGTCTGTTCATACCAGCCGCCGTGGCGAAGTGGTTAGCGTCTCGGACTCCCGGCTGGGAGGTCGTGGGTTTGAATCCATCAGAGTCATGTGGGTTTTTCTGCCCCGACCGGCTACTACCCAGAGTTGAGTTTGCTGCGGACTCAGTTGGGAAGACTGGGACACACAGTCGAGTTTCATCCACTTAATGGATGCGTTTCTGAGAGTGTTGCTCAAATTCCCTGACCAACACTGCAGGTGCCTGTATCTCTCGGGCCTGGTTGACGCCGGGATATATTATGAAAGGAAGCATAGAATACAGCCCTGTCATGTTGTCTCAGACCGAAATGGAAATCCGTAGCATCATCTAATCATCCTCATTCTCATTGATCAGCATTAAAAAAAATGTCTCAAATTCTGTGGCCCTTCATGCCCTGCTCTCATGGTGACCTCAGTTTCGATGTCCTCTCCACATCTGTGGTCTTGGGTTGGTTCCGTCGGGGTCACCGGTATCGGCGAGTCCATGGGGGCTGTCGTTGGATGGACTGGTGGCGCCCTCTGGAGGGAGAGCTCACTCACGCCGGCTCCGCGACTAAGCAATTATTGTCGTCAGTAGGGGGCTAAGTAGGTGGTGTCCATGCGTGTGTTAGATCAGAACAGGCGCCACTGAACACCACCGAAGTGACTCGGCAGCAGTGCAGTGTCTCCTCTGGTGGGTTGCCTCTTGACGACTTGACATTGACTGCCCCCTGTGGATTGGGTCGGTGCCGGGGCTGCGGCGGGGCTGACTGGGCTGTGGCTGTGGACGGGGTGTCGGAATGAGCGGCGGTGTGCACTGCCTCTGAGGTGGCGCAGGGGTTGGGACAGGAAAAAAAAAAATGTTTTCATTGTGCATTTTAGGAGACAGTAGAACACATACATTAGACACATTGAACCAGAGAGTGGCTGGAGGAGTGTTGGTCTTGGCCCTTTCAGTGGGCAATGGGGAATACTAGATCTGTCAAATTCATTGATGTTCATTCCAGCTTAACAGCTGGTCTAGAAGTGGGAATGAGTATGAGGCTTTCGGGACTTTTATGAAATAAAAAAGAGTGCTGCCTACTTGATAGAGAGGACATTAAATCAGTGGGCGTACTGCTAGAAGTTCTCACGCTGTGAGATTTGTATTAACTGCAATTTCTGTTGTTTGATTTTAGTGTTATATGTAAAAATGACATGTTTAAGTTAAGACAGGATTGCCTTTTCAATTAGAAAAAATGGCTTCAAAGAAAAAGAAGAAAAACACAGTGACTGCAGACCAAAAATCAAACAATTTATTATGCATATGAATGTGTGTGTTAAGTTATAATGTATGTACTTATGCTTGTGTATGGGCAGGTATGTGCCTGGTTTATATGAGTTCAGATAATGAAGTGCATGGTTTTTGTGATCGTTGGGCAGGGTCACAACATTGGAATTCAGGTGACTGCCGGCAGAGGCCGTTACCGGACACCAACATTGTGACCTTTGCACCTCGCTTCGAGATTGATAACCAGTCACGGTGGCAGTTGGCCATCGCGCAGAAACATGCAACATTGAGAGAGTAAGCACAAAAGTATTCTGTGCAGATTTTGTGCTGTGTATAGACAGAGTTGTGAGAGGGGGTTATGACTCTTTTTAAATTCCCACAGAATATTTGGGAAAGTTTTTGTGTATTGGATTTTTTGTGTTTCTGTCATCTGTACCAGTCCAGTGCTGTTGCTCCCATGCCATGGTTTCTGGCTCCATGCACACTATCACATTCAGCTTTCTCCCTCCAAAGTGTTGACAGTGGCAGTCAGCATGGAGTTTGTATTATACTCCCTGTTTGGCTAGTATACTTACCATGTCAGACAATAGCATTCACGGCAGTTTAGTCTGCTCTGCCAGGCCGAAGTTTTTAGTGTGGCTAATGCAGTGATAAGACAGTCACGTGGTGCCCAACCCACTTCCGCCGTAGGGAGAAGCCAGTGTAAGTCTCCCATACGTCATTCATCGAGGCCTGTGCGCAAGGTAACCCCAGAACCTTGGCGCTAGCGGGAAGGTAGGGCGGGCATTAGAGTCTGACATGGTAAGTATACTAGCCAAACAGGGAGTATAATACAAACTCCCCATTTTGGCGTCATATACTGTACCATGTCAGACAATAGCAGAATTCATAGTAAAAAGGAGGAGGGCGAGTGCCCAGTGGTTCCTGGGGTTACCCGATATGGATGCATTAGCCGCCACAAAGGATATCCCATTAGAACCATCAGCCCTGGTCATGCGGATGTCCCTCAAATAAAATTTTATGAAGGGATTCTCCGAACGCCAGAAGGCTGCCTCCAGGAGGTGGCGCATGGGAACAGAGTGCTGGAATGCTGCCGAAGTGGCCAGCGCTCTGACCTCATGGCCCGGGGGGAAGAGACGGGGAGATCCTCGGATGCCTGGGAATAGGCAGTTCTGACCGTCTTGGAGAGCCACCTAGAGACAGTGCCAGCTGAGATGTCTTTCGTGTTACTGGGGTTGATGGAAATGAGAAGACGTCTTTGTGAAACGCGCCTGGGGCGCGAGCGTTCCCAGTAGTGTGTTAGACATCGAGAAGGGCAAAGGGCTATGTCCGAAGAGGTGTCGCCCCCTAGTGTATCCGCCAGCGGGCGATGATGAGGTAAGGGGAGGGACTGCCGGGTTCCTGGTTCTTGGCTAGGAACTCGGGAAGGAACTTAAGAGAGACGGAGCCGTCTCTGTGGAAGGCAATGTCTCTGGGGTCCCCGCTAAGGCATGGATCTCGCCTCGCCGTCTCGCGGAAGCGAGGGCGAGGAGGAAGGTAGTCTTCATGGACAGAAGGTCGAAAGGAATGGAGGACAAAGGCTCAAAGGGGGGTTTATTGAGGACGTCAAGAACAGTGAAGAGGTCCCAAGGGAACACGTCTAGGGATGGGCCTCACGAAGAGAAGCCCCTCTGGAGATCTCTCTGAGAAGGAAATCATTCTCAAAGGAAGGTCCGGCCATTTGGAGGATGGTCGTGCAGATGGCCGACCTGTAGCCCCTAGATGGAGCTAGCAGAGAGGTTAAGTTGGGACAGGAAATTTCCTATTTGGATGTTGGTGGGGCGAATGTGAGGGACAGAATTGGCTTTGCACCATGAGACCCATTTCCTCCATCTGCAGTCATAAAGGGACTCCGTGCTAGCTCTGCGAGAGGACATGGCTAGTCTGGGAGTTCCTGAGAGGCCCCGGCGATGGAGAGGGTATTGAGGACGGAACGGGACCTGTCCGTTCGAGAGGGGGATTTGGATGTTCGCAGCCGGGCTGACACAGAAGCCAGGCGTGGAGGTGAAGAACCTGGGGATTGGCGTGAGGGAGGCCCGAACGGGGTTGCCTGAGCATGTCCCACCTGGTGTTCAACTGGAGAGGGGGTTCGTGAGTGAGGGACTTGAGGTCCGGGAACCAGGACTGAGTGGGCCACCATGGGGCTATGAGAATGAGCCTGGGTCTCTCGAGTCTCGCCTTCCTGATCACCTTGTGGAGGATCGGGAAGGGAGGGAAGGCGTAAGCTATGAGGCCGGACCAAGGAAGGGACAGGGCGTCGATGGCGTAAGCCTGGGGTCCGGGACCGGGGACACATACACTGGCAGACGATGGTTGAACCGTGTGGCAAAGAGGTCGATCATTGGTGTGAACCAATGTTCCCACACGGTTGAAAGGGTAAGCCGGCTGAGGGTCCATTCCGTGTGGAGGACAGACTTGGATCGGCTGAGAGAGTCTGCCAGGATGTTGTGAGTCCCTGCTATGTGTCTCGCGCGAAGGGTGACCCCCTGCGTGTGACACCAGCGGAGGAGGCCTCTGTACGGAGGGAGAGGCCGATGGAGTGTGCCCCCCCCCCCCTTGTTGATGTAACAAGCTACCGAAGTGTTGTCCGTGAAAAGGAGAACAAATCGGTGGGCGACTATGGACTGGAACTGGAGGAGGGCGAGTCTGACCGCCTCCAGTTCCAAGATGTTGATGTGAAGACGAGCAGTCAGAGGATCCCAAACCCCTGAGGCGTGACAGCTCTCCAGATGGCCCCCCAGCCCGATTGGAGGCGTCTGTGAAAAGTTCCAGGGCCTGGATGGGAGGGAGATGGAACTCCGGGGGCCAGGGTGATGGGCTGAGCCACTCCTCCGTGGCCCAAAACGAACCAAGGCCCTAGGGGGACGGGCTGGTTCCAGCTGACGTTGGTCTGGGACCAACGACGCGGAACTCCCTCTGAAGCTGTCGCTTTGGAACTCTGCCTAGGGAATGAGAGAGACAGGACTCCATCATCCCTAGGAGGGAGGAAAGTGTCCTTGCCGAAGTGAGGGAGAGAGAGCGAAGGTGGGAAATGAGATCCACTAGGCGAGCGGACCTCTCCGGGGTCGGGGAACTACCATGGAGGTGGTGTCGAAGCTCATGCCCAGGAAGGTGAATTGCTGACTGGGCGAGAGCTCGCATTTTGCGGGGTTGGTGACGAACCCCAGAGAGGAGCAAAGCTGAAGTAGCTTTGAGGTGTGGGATTGGGCTAGGGCCTTGAGAGGGGCCAGGACGAGCCAGTCGTCGAGGTAGACAAGGAGGCGAATGTCCTCCAGTCTGGCAAGGGAGGCCATCTCCTTGACTACCTTCGTGAAGAGGAAGGGAGCCAGGGAGAGTCCGAATGGAGGGCCTTGAATTGAAACACCCGGCCCCGCCAGACGAAACGAAGTATCGTCTGTGGGACGGTGGATGAGGATCTGGAAGTAAGCATCTTTGAGATCTATCGAGGTGGCCCAGTCCAGATGGTGGATGGAGATCCCTGATCTGGGCCGGGTCCCATCTTGAATCTGGTTGTCCTGAGGAATCTGTTGAGAGGGGAAAGGTCGAGGATGGGCCTCCAGCCGCCCGAGGCCTTTGGGACTACAAAGAGGCAGAGTAAAACCCCCGGGGTTGGGTGTGGTACCTCGGTGATGGCGCCCCTTGCGGAGAAGCTCCTCGATTTCCAGGCGAAGGGCCTCCGCCTGGGCGGGAGGTGGGTCGCCGGTGGAAGGAGGAGGGGAGGACAGGAGGGGAGGGCGTTCGTGTGCCCAGGGTAGACGGAACCCATCCTGCAGAACAGAAACCACCCAGGGGTTGAGACCCATGCGCCGCCACTGGTGGGCGTGCCGGGACAGACTGCCTGCCAGGGGGGCAGAGGGCTGAGGTGTGTCTGAAGACTGACATGTCCCGCCCCTCGGAAGGTGGGTCCGCTAGTCACCTCCGGGGCCGGGCCTGTTGGCCGAACCGAAAATTCCTGTTGGGGTTTTTTCGGTTTTGGGCGTAGGGGTTTGGCGGGCCTCGAGGGACGCTGCTTGGGGTAGGGCTGGGGTCTGGCTGTGGGTAGGGCCTGACGAAAGAATGGTCTAGAAGGGCGGTGCTGACGAGGGTTGTGGTCGCAAAAGAAGCGGCCTGTTTTGCGCTCCTCGACGGCATGGGAAATGACCGCAGAGGAATAGTCGCCGAAAAGCGACTGCTCCTGACCCGGAATGCAGCGTAAGGCCGCCTTGAGCGCTGGGGAGAGATGGCCTGTGATAGCAGGGCGTCTCTCACTGCCAGAAGGCAGTTAAAGTGACTCCTGGCTGCGCTGTCCGCCGCAGCCCCAAGGTGGTGCGCTATCTTGTTGACAAGAAAACGCATAAGGGGGTCATCAAACAGGCTGGGGCCTGCCTCAGTGTCGCCCGGGTCTGAAGACGCTGAGACAATGCCTCCCTCATTTGGCCAGAGTTCCTCCGCTCGCTGTAGGAACATGTCAATGAAGGCATGCCCCGCGGTGGTGTGCAGAATGCCAGCTCTGGCGATTCTGTCCCACTCTGTCAGGGTTTTGATAGAAAGAGAGGTGGATGTGGGAGGGGGCGGTTAGGAGTGAGCCTGAGGTCAGCCGGGGAAATGGCAATCTCCCTGGTGGCCGGATTGGCAGAAAAGAGAGAAAAGACATGAGGGGCCTGACGCGGGTCCTTGAGGAATACTCCTAATTGGGGCCGCGTTGGGGGCTGATAAGAAGTCAGTCCCCGGTGGGGAACGGCATGTGTACCCCTGGCGAGGGAGGCCGATCTGCCCAACAAAGGAGTGATGGTCTGGGGGGCGGCTATCCTTGACCGTGATCGCTGGGTAGGGGGTGACCCAGTGAAACGGGAAAGGGCGAAGATGTTGTTAGAGGAGGGGATTCCCTAACAACAAGATCAGGGCGCCAGCTCTCCAAAATGGAAAGGTCCCCAGACTGGGGGAGGAATTCCTCAAACCCCTCCTCCAATTGTGGGTCAGTCTGATCGTGAAGGGGAAGTTCAGGTCCCACCTTCGGAAGGCCATGTCAGGGGTGCGTGGGAGTCGTGAACTCGTTGGGAAGAGGGTGAAAACGAGGACGACTCCCCGGTGGTTCCGTAATCGCGTGAAAACTAGGGGACTGCCGATCGGACAGCGCCCGAGAGGAATGGGGCCCCAGGTCGATCCAGCTCTGGGAGGCCGGATGCCACATGAGGCCAAAGATGGAGTCAGGGAAGAGTCCGAGCTAAGCCACTGATTCCTCTCGGGGAATAGAACCACCGTCCCCGGGGAGAAAGGAGGCTGTGGAGCCCAGAGGCAGAGTCTCCTCGGGGACCCGGGTAACCTTGCGCACCCCGGGAGAGCACTGCCTCCTGCATCTCCCGGTGGGGTCCGCACCGGCCCCCTTGCGTGGCAGAGGGGTCGGGGAGTGATTACGATCGCCGAGCCTCCTGGCCGTGTGGTAGCGGACGGGGATGGCTGAGACGACGCGTAAAACTCAAGGGACGAGGGGTTTACCCCTGGTCCCGCTGGCGATCCTCCCTCCTGAGGAACGGGACCGCGGACGTTGCCCAATAGGGGAGCGGAAGAAGTCGGCTCCCCAACGTCCTGTACCCCTAGGGGAGATTGAGACGATCGATCGGGGTGGTTCGACCGTCGGGGTGAGGTCGCAGATCCGAGCTACTCGATGCCTGCGTACCTGACCCGGGATTGTGGTCAGTGGGGGGGTTCCACCGAAGACTGGCCACATTCCCTCCACCGAGTGTTGACGCCCTCGTGTCCGGGTCGTGGCTGAACCCGGACCCGGTTGGGGAGAGCGTCCTGAGACTGTGTGACGTTTAGTGGAGGTGCTAGCGTCACAAGTCTCAATAGATCGGGTGACGTGCGGTGATTCCGTCCGCGAGTTCGCCCCCGTGCCGGTCCGGTATCGGCAAGGGTCCCCTGGGGCCGATGATCGCCGGACGCGGCATGATGGGAGAGGGTCTCCTTACGCGGTCGAAGTCGAACAGGCGAACCAGTCAGGGAACGTGAAGATTTAGAACGGGAAGGTCCTTTCATGGGAGCCTTGCCCTTGGAGGATTTGGGCTTAGGGAAGGAAGCAAATGAAAAACAGTCGCAATGACTGCCGATTGTTCATCCGACTGGGACTGACTGTTGGACTTCGATCGCGACGATCGTGTATCCGCCGGTCGGGTAGAGGGGGAAATCGAATGATGGTCGCGCGTCCCCTGCACGGAACCCTCCTCTACACCGACCGTACGCTCAGCGTGTGCGTGAGCGTTGTTGTCCCGTGGAATCGACACACGACCCATCCGGGTAGAGAGCGACTGCCGAAGAGTGGAGCGCCTCGAGCCGTTAGTGTCCTTCACCATGTTGGGCACTGGTGGTGGGGAACAAACACGGAACGCACGATCGCAAAGGGAGAGCAAAGAGGTGGATTGAGGATAGAAAGGGCTCAACCAACGTCGTGAGAGACACTGAAATTGTAATAAATGCAACGAGAAGTCAGTGAGAGATCGAGGCAGGTCGATCGTAAGTGACGCGGTTTTGGCCGGTCGAAAACAAATGGCGGAACGACCGGCGAAGAAATGGAATCCGAGTGGACTACTGAAGGTTAGGCGAATCGGGAGTCCAAATGGAAGGAGAAGGGACCGAGATTCGTTAAACAAGGGGCCGTAAAAGCCAAAACTGGGGAGAAAGGGCGAAACCGGCGATGGAGTTCCGACTTTCGAAGATCGAAAGCGCCGAATGCAAAGTCGCAAGTGCCAAGACAAAGGCACAAGGCGAGATGGCGTGGTTAAACAAATGAATAAAGCACACCAAACCAAAAGCCCCACCGGTTCAAGAATGAAAGGGTGAAGCGCGCAAGCCACAACAAATAAGCAAAGAAGCAAACACAAGGCTATCTAAACACAACGGCAAAGAGAAGGCGAGACAGAGCACAAGACTTATCTTGCTTGGACGCAGGCCGAGAGAGAATGACGTATGGGAGACTTACACTGGCTTTCTCCCTACGGCGGAAGTGGGTTGGGCACCACGTGACTGTCTTATCACTGCATTAGCCACACAAAAACTTCGGCCTGGCAGAGCAGACTAACTGCCGTGAATGCTATTGTCTGACATGGTACAGTATATGACGCCAAAATGGATTTATCAGTATCAAGTCATCATGAGGAAACTCACTAGAGGAGGCACTGCACTGCTGCCAAGTCATTTCAGTGATGTTTAGTGGTGCCTGTTCTGATCCAACATATTCAGGACATCTGCTACAAGCCCATAACTGTCACCTCCGGAAGGTGCCACCTTTCTGTCTGCTGACAGTCTCGGATAATTGAAACTCAGCTCACCACAAGAGCAATGCATGAAGGGCCACAGGATTAGAGACTTTTGTTTTTAATGATCACTGAATAGAATGAAGATGATGCTATGGAGTTTCAAACTGGCTTGTGATTTCTTGACAGGGCTGTACTCTAAGCTCTCTTTCAAAACCTATCCATCTGTCAACCACAAGAGGTGCTGACACCTGTAGTGTTGGTAAAAAAAAATTTGAGCAACGCTTAAAGAAAGATTTCCGTTCATTGGATGAAACTCGTTTGTGTGGTTCCAGTCTTCCCATTTGAGCCAGTAGCGTACTCCGCTGTGGGTAGAAGACGGCCAGGATGGGGAAAATCCTACAAATGAATGCTTCTGATGGGAATCAAACATACAGCCTCCCAGCTGGATAGTCCATGATGCTGACCAGTGTACCACAGTAACTTGTCATGTTTTAAGAAAAAATTGCATGGTCTGACAGCATACCTAAAAGTATACAGTCTGAGTGATTTGACCAGTGTGTAAATACACAAGACTGTGGCATATGTGTGCACATGCATGCTTGTGCGCACACACGCATGCATGCGAGCGCATGTGCACACACGGAAGTCGTAATTCATCCATCAGGAGAAGATCATTCTAAATAACCGGCAGGATCTTTTCTCTCTGATTGTATTTGGTTCATCTTTCTTGTCAGTATGCTCCCTGTTTGGGATTAGGCTATCATGTAATTGTTGAAATATCTGGGACATTTTTGTTGTTGACAAATTGGAGAAAATGTATCATAGAGGGACTCCGTGCTGGCTCTGCGCAAGGCTGAGGCTAAATCTCGCAGATCCTGCGAGGCCCCCGCCCCCGCGAGGATGTCTAGGACGGACCGGGCTCTGTCTGAGTGGGAGACAGGGGCAGATGCTCGCATCCGGGCGGACACAGCAGCCAGGCGTGGAGGTAGAGCATCTGGGTTGGAGTGAGGGCATCCGGTGCAGGTTGCCTGAGCATGTCCCACCTAGGGTTTAGTTGAAGAGGGGAACATGGGAGAGGGCTTTTAGGTCCAGAAACCAGGACTGGGTTGGCCACCATAGGGTTATGAGGATCAGCTTGGGTCTCTCCAGTCTCGCCTTCCTGATCACTTTGTGGAGGATCGGGAAGGGGGGAAAGGCGTAGGCTATGAGTCCCTACCAGGGCAGGGACAGGGCATCGATTGCATGTGCCTGGGGATCGGGCACGGGAGAGACATAAACTGGCAGACGATGGTTGAACCGGGTGGCGAAAAGGTCGACCATCGGCCTGAACCAATGTTCCCACACTGACGCTAGAGTTAGCATACTGAGCGTCCATTCTGTGTGCAGGAGAGATTTGGACCGGCTGAGGGAGTCTGCCAGGATATTGCGTGTGCCCGCTATGTGTCTCGCTCGGAGCGTGACTCCGTGTGCGAGACACCAGCGCAGGAGAGCCTCTGTCCGGAGGGAGAGGCTGATGGAGTGAGCCCCCCTGTTGACATAGCAAGCCACTGACGTGTTGTCCGTGAGGAGGAGAACACATCGGGGCTCGACTTGGGACTGAAAGCGGAGGAGGGCCAGCCTGACCGCTTCCAATTCCAAGATGTTGACGTGGAGGCGTGCAGTCTGTGCATCCCACACTCCCGAGGCGTGACTGTTCTCCAAGTGGGCGCCCCAGCCCGAGTTAGAGGCGTCAGTGAAGCGTTGAAGGGGCTGGGTTGGAGGGAGATGGGAACCCCCAGGGTGAGAGTGGCGGGGTTGAGCCACTCCTCCGTGGCCCACAGGAACCAAGGTCCGAGGGGAATGGTCTGGTCCCATCGGTCGGAGATCTGGACCAACACCAACGAACTCCCCTCTGGAGTTGGCGCTTGGGGACCCGACCTAGGGGAATGAGGGACGAGAGAGACTCCATCATACCCAGGAGGGAGGTCAGGGTTCTGACCGATGTGTGGGTGGATTGGCGCAGGCGGGAAATGAGGTCCACTATGCGGCGAACCTCTCTGGGTTGGGAAGACTATCATGGAGATAGTGTTGAAACTCATACCCAGAAAGGAGAAGCGCTGACTGGGGTTGAGTTCTCATTTGCTGGGGTTGGTGACAAACCCAGCGTGGAACAGAGGCTGAGGAGGCGGCTGTGTGTGGGATAGGCATTGGGCATGGGAGGGCGCCAGGACGAGCCAGTCGTCCAGGTACACCAGGAGGCGGTACACCAGGAGGCAAATGTCCTCCTGCCTGGCCAGGGAGGCACCTCGGCTTTCTGTGCATGGTGGAAGTAGGTGGGCGTCACGTGACTGTCTTATTACTGCATTAGCCACAAAAATCTTCGGCCTGACAGAGCTGACTAACTGCCGTTGAATGCTATGGTCTGACAAACAGGGAGTATAAGAAAAACTCCCCATTTTAAGACTGGCTTAGCCTTTTGGTCTTAGGCAGTGTTTTGATAAGCATATAGATGATCATAAACAACTACAGGTAATATGAAAGGAAATCTTTTGTTCATGTGTTATTGACGACTGTGATGATTTTATCTGTGTCCTTTGTATATTGATTTAAAAGAAAATAAATGGGTTTATATCTCAGTATTTTGATGGGGATTGTTTTGAGTGGTATGAAGTAACCCCTTTCTTATTCAGTAGGTTCTTTACATTTCATTCAGTGAGGTGTAGGTAAGAAAGGTAGTCAGCCTTTGAAGAATATAATTTTCTTTACATGTACACTTTTATATATCTATGAAGTAACCCCTTTTTTATTCAGTAGGTTCTTTACATTTCATTCAGTGAGGTGTAGGTAAGAAAAGGTAGTCGGCCTTTGAAGGATATAATTTTCTTTACATGTACACTTTTATATATCATTGGTATAAAAGATTTGAATTTGTAAGATGTATACTTTTCTACTTTCCAAGATCAGCATTCTAGTAATGTCCCTTTGAGTGACCCTCCCATTTTAGAAAACATTCTTAACAAATTTTACTAAGAGTTAGAGCAACTGTTGGTCATAAAAGCTGGAAGGATAACAAAATCAACTGCAGTCTTTGTTCTCGTCAAAGAAAAGAAAGACAGAATGGAACAACATTGTCTGGAGCTGACAGGGCCGGGGAAGACAAAAGAAAAAAACAAATGAAAGAAAAAATTTTTTTCGAATTACACAATGAAAAATGAAAAAAACAACTGGCTGTCAGTTATTTGTAGTGTAAACATGATCTAAAACTCAGGTTTATGATTCGAGCCCTGTAATGCCGCAGTTTAACATGATTGTTGGAACAGCGTGTTAAGTGTCAGTGTGTGTATGATCATAGGGAGGGGCAGCAGTGACAGAGGAATGTTTGACAGCCCTGCCTAGATGTAAGCTGCCATTCCATTGGCCACGTGTGGACTTTGACCAGTTGCTCTGCGTCCGTATCATGGATCATGCCTCTGGGCCGCTGGTCAGGCGGTTTTCACATCGACCGTGTTGACTCTTTTCACATCAACATGAGGTAAGATGTCAGTAAGGGTTAAAGATCCACAGGTAAACCAGTGTGACGAATGAAAGGGAAAAGCTAGAGGAAACGGATTTTGTGGTGTTTAGAGAGTGTATTATTGTTACAATGACAGTTTCTTATATGTTGTTTTTGCAGCCCTGTTACTAGTTTGTTTCATTTATTTGCGTTGTGTTTTCAATGTGAGAACCTTTTTGAGGGCTTTACCTTGTAGTTTAGGAGAAACAGACCAATCTTCAAAGGGCGATAAGTGATTTTGGTCTTGAGCTCGCATGTCCATAGTTTCTTTCACTATGTAGTATATATGGCTGGTTTTCGTTTTATTTGCCAGTATCCAGATATCATTGGACAGTCTTGCCGATACCTTTTTCATATCATTCATATTCCATTCAACATCAGAGATTCCAAAACAGTGAGCAAATTGCTCATGTTCTTTTATTTTATCACACCTGGTTGTTAATTATATATATATATAATATATAATATATTTTTTTTTTTTGCCAATACAGTTATCATAACGATGAAATCTCATTTATGCAAAAGCTCATTGTCTGAGCTTTCCAGTGATATATGACTTCATATGATCAGTTCAGTTATACATACTACCAGTAAGAGTTGTTTGACATCACCCTGCTTCAAAAATGCACTTCTCAGTGTTAATTCAGCGGAGTAGCACTGAAAACTCTTGGCCAATTGGGTTTATTCAGCGCTACCAGGGTTAATTTTCATCACGGCCAGTGAGGATGATGGCAGCAGTGCAGTGGAATTCCATTTTGTATGAGACTGGATGACAGGGGTGCTATATGGATCCGTTCATATCCTGGCATCAAGCAGGCCCAAGGTGTACAAAACACCTGTGTGTAGGTCAGGAAGCTTGAACAACATTCCAACAGATGCATCCTTAACGTAGATGAAACTCTAGTCTGAGAATCCAGTCTTCCACAGGAGAACATGGCATACTCAACAGCTCTGAGCAGGAGCAGTAGTAATACTATGCTGATAGTGGTTCTGGACTTGGTTTGCCGCTTTGCCACTGAGAATGCAGGATCAAAACTCTGAAAACAGCTGAAAGCAGGTAATGAGCTGGACGTAAACACTGAGCAAATAATCAAAGTGGTTATGAGGAAAGATCAAATGAAAGTGAGTGTAGTAAATGTGATAGCAGTGTCGTTGTCATGTGTTTTCATTCTCTGTTGCAGGGACAGCAGTGGCCAGTGCTGTTGCTGAAGGTGGAGGTGGTGATACAAGGCCCAACCTTCTTCATTGTGTTTGCCGATGCTGATGTTATGCCACCCCCCTTCAGGCTGGACACCTCACTGATGTGAGTCCAGTAGCATCTCAGGACTGTTTTTAACAACAGAAATTGGTTGTAACAGGATTCTGTAGTATCAAAGCAAAAGTTTTCCCTTAGCTGGAATATCTCTTTGAGTCAGTATAAATAGATTGGATGTACTCCCCCCCCCCCCCCGAATCCTTAGCTGAACTCTGAACTGAATAGTGTTCTGACAAAGCAAATGGCTGTGAGCACGGGCCAGACCATCCCCCAACTGTGACGTTTATTGCTGGCTTTTTATCTCATGAACTTGGCTCGTGAGAGTATCGGGAGTTAGGTCACCCTACTTAGTCGCCAAATGGCCACTTTGGCGCTCAGCCCTGTCATCGCCAAAAGGTGACTATGGCGGTGAAAGGGTTATTGTTTGGTAGTAATTGATAGATAAAGCAGATGTTAATTGAAAAAAATGCTTAGAAGTGGGTTTTTTTTTCTTTTCTTTTTTTGTTAATAAGTATGCTATGTCTGGATTGAGGGAACGGGAATTTTACAACTGAAAGTAGTTTTACAAAATACTTGCTTGTCCAAACATATGCCTTTATCCTCACTTGGCATGAAAATTGTCCATACCATCAGATTAAAAACAAAACAAAACAAAACAAAATTTTGAAACCTGTGAGTTAATTTGCCTCCAAGATTAGCCAGCAAGAGTGATCACCTATATGAGCTCACCTCATCAAAGCATACCTGAACTTGCTCAGTTTTTGCTCCTTTTCCTGACAAAGTGGGGAGATGGGAGGACATCCTAGTGTTTGGACAGGTATTTCATAAAACTACTTTCAGTAATGAAATACTTCATACTTACCTGTCCAAACAAATGCCAGGACATGGAAAAGGATGGGGAAGCATGCTCACCTGATGAGGGAGACATTGACATATCTTTTGTCACCGTTTGAACAACCAGGAGACGCAAGTCTCACGAGTGTTGGCACAAAGGCAAAACTTGTGACAAGATGAACAGATGCGCGAGTTCATAATAGCAGCCAGTGATAAGGACAATGACAAGGTAGACGCCAAGGCGTACAGTGATGAACCAAGAGTTTAAGAGAGGGAGTGATAGAATGTAATGTGCTGAAATTCCCTTTGAGAGGCAACAGAGAAAAAGAAATTTCTCCTTCAGAAGCAAAAGCAAGTTTGAACAGGCTGTAGTGGGAATCCCTAACAGCCAAAATAGAAGTCCAGACTATAAGAGCAGAGAGCAACAAGCTCCTTCACTAAGGAAAAGGAGAAAACTGAGCTAGTTGGAATATGTTTGGGTGAGTGAACTCACTTGGGGCGATCATCTTGCTAGGCTGATTGGGAGTGGAAGGAAGGCTAGCTCCCTGCTCTCCCACTGTTTATTTTATAGTTATGTTTATCTTTATCCTAATTATACGCGCTGTTCCGTGCCAGGTGGGTAAGGCGTTTTGTCTGAACAGGTAAATGTGAGAAAAAATTGAAGTTGTGAAAAGGGAAGCCTTTCCTGCGAAGTTTAAAAGAAAGCTGCCACCTTTGTGCAGAGTGAGACCATTTATCAGTGTGTGTATGTGTGTGTGTGTGTTGTGTGTGTGTGTGTGTATTGTGTGTGAGTGTACCTTTCCACTGTGTGCAGCTGCAAGTGCGATACCATCACATGGTGTGACTGACGACAGACTGAAGGCTTTCCTGCCCCCACACTCAGCAAGTGAGTGCAAAGCCCCGTCATATGGTTTGGTCTGACCGGTTTGTTATTCCTTCAGTTATCTTCAGTGAAACCTTTTAATGCCAGTTTATTTGTTATTTCTTGAGAATATGAAATGGAATCTTTTAATTTTTGTTGTTGTTCTTCTTCTCTCAATATTTTACTGGGTTTTTTTTTTCTTCAAGATTTCCTCTCACTTTCAAACAAGAAAATCAATGCTGTTATAATTCAGTGTTAAAAGATTTGTTGTTGGAAAATTTGGATTTAGATGCTGCTATGATTAGTGTCCCACTCTTTTTCATTTGTTATTTTGTCTAAATTTCAGATACTTTGGTTTTTGGAGACCAAAAGTCTGAATTTGATGGTTGAGTTTCTACTACAATTCTACTTCATTGTCAGTACCATTTACTTTGTCTTTCACATTTTTGTCTCTCCTTCCTCAGTATCATAATCATGGATGAGCCCACCATGCATCCTCTCAAAGTGCACACTGCAAATTCCTGAGGTACAATCAGGTACCTACAGTCTGGACCGACTGGAGGAAGGGGAGCAGCTGCAGTACGAGAATTTCATCTACCTCATTGCCACTCCTACATTTGACAAGTGAGTGGTGGATGGTGGAACAGTTGTTGTGTGCTCTTTCAGGTGTGTTTCGTTGATGCATTGCTTCATACTTCAGACACAAAATCTGTAAACATTTTCCTTGACGGTAATCTGTCACAATTTGTCTGCTGGCTGCAGGCAAAATAATGTCAAAGTCAGATCTTGTGCATCAGCAAGACTCTGCAGAAGTCAAACAGATAGATAAAATCTGCACTAACAAGAGATTCATGGTTACAGTTGCACTGAAAAGTGGACAGTACGTCATTGGATACTCATGTGTCGGGTTGCACCATTATTGAAAGCAGGTTTCGCACATTTTTCTAGAGAGGAGGGGCAATCCTGCCATGCCCCCCTAGCTGATATTTTTTGAAAAACTATTTTCCTAATCATTTGGAGAAAAAAAGAAATGTAAAGAGGCTGATTTAAAGGAAACATTCTGTATCCCTTATCAGATTGCAGTTCTCTCGCTTTCCTGTTCTCTGTCTGTTTCTGTCTCTGTCTCTGTGTCTGTCTGTCTGTCTCTCTGTCATGTTCTCTGTGTGTGTGTGTGTGTGTGTGTGGAGAGTGGGAAGAAGAGTATGTATAACTTTGTGGTTTTAAGAAGTGAATCAAGCGTTCATGGATGCGGAAGTGATGTATTGGGCATTTTTTTTCTGTGCATTCCTTGGCCTCTCTGTTTGCAAACCAGAATTCACACAGTAGTGATTGTTGCAGTTTATGGAGATGTGGATATGTATATGAAAACAACAACATAACTGTAGCAGCAGCAACATCATCATAATAACAATAAGAAATGCATAATGAGGAAACTCTGGAAAAAGTTGTCATTTAGTATTAAAGTGGACAGTTCTAGGTTCAGTAATTTCTCATGAGCCTTTGTGCATAATGACATCATCACTTATTCTCTCAGGTCTTTGGCCAGGTCCAGGTCATGAACTTGTCCTGGACTGTGTCCATGGGAACAATATTGTCTTCAAGCGGAAGGTGAGACCATATTTCTGAATTCTTCCTTGGTCATTATTTCATGTTGATATGCTGAAAACAGGAGAGAATGAATCAGTATAAAATTTGGAACCTTCCTACGTAGATCTGTATGTTTCTGTTATTCACTTTCGTTCTTTCTAGACATACTGTTGAGATTTAATGGCAATCATCTTGAATATGTATATATGTGCGTATATATATGTGTATGTGTGTTACAATCATATGAATATGTGCTCCCTGTATGCACAGGCATTTTTGCACCTGTATGTAGTCAGCCCCACTTATATTTGCTTGTTGTACGTTCTACTTTCTTTCTTTTTACATGATAGAAAACTGAAAACAACCTTCTGGCCAAAGACCTTCTTAACCATCACTTAAAGTTCCTTGGCTGGTTGAAACTCTGTGAAAGTAAATCCTTCTTATAAACAATCATGATCTTCTTTTCCCAATTTCTGAAGTGTTCCTTCTCAATGACAGTAAGTTTGTAATTATAATAATTAATGCGTGTTTATCTAGTGCATCATCCAAGAAACTGCATTAAATGCTGTTAGAAAGAAAAAAAAAGACGTATAGAAACACATTACATTTTACACAACATATTTTACCAGTGTTAAACAAGTACACACCAAAATACACATCAGTTTATACACACACAAAAATTAGCAAACAATGGACAATCATATTCATTTACATAATTCTCTACAGTCCAACATACATACATGCATACTGACATATCAAACATATCGCATATGTGGAGAAGTGCATATAGTTAACATGGACCATCCCACAATAAGACCTATTGCCAAGAGAAGATATGAGTTTTTAAGACCAGATATTATAGAGGTGATGGAGTCGAGAGTGTCTGAGATTGTCAGGGGAATCTGTTCCATCTCGTTGCTTAAAAGAAAAATCTTTCTGAATATTTTGATAGTTATGACAGACTCCTCAAGAACACATGTGCAAGTTTGAACTTTGATCTTCAAGGAATTTCAATCATCCAGTGATTCCAAAAGAAGAAGACTGCATTAAATGTGAACTTCAACAAAAACATAGCTGCACCAAAGCTGTGATGGTGATGACTGTGCTAAACTTTACATGAAGATAGCTCTCTCACTGCTCTTCATCATGATTGGAACACCAGAGTTATCCATTAAAATTTGAATATCAAAACTGAGTATGATTGCTGTGTGAAAGTTGTCCATATAAAAGCTACTTAGTCATGTTTGTTGGTTCTTAGCTTGAGATGTCAGGGCCGGAATAGCCAGTTGGTAGAGCGCTGGACTCGTAATCCAAGGGTTGTGGGTTCGAATCTCTGCCGGCTGTTTCGGTAAAGGGGGATTTTTCCCTCGGAGTTAACATTAGTTCTGACTCCACATCCCATACATCCTTTGAATGAACTATAAACCGAGGTTCCCTGTGTGAACACACGCATAACATCTTGCACACACATAAAATCCCATCACCAACTTTCGGAAGAGAAGGCCAGTTTAGCTGTTGTATGGATGACATGTTACACATAGCATGCACCTCCCCGAAGATGGAGTATGGCTGCCTTAACTCATTGCAGACGTAACTTTCTGCCACAACCGTGACGCGCTGAGATGCACTGTTTTCGGTATTTTTCAAAAGTATACAGACAGAACCAAACCGAATACAACAAAAAAAG
>CM031607.1:42190063-42211515 GCA_018398815.1 Conus ventricosus | reverse complement strand
TCCAAAAACACAAACCCGGCAAAGAGAAGGCGAGACAGAGCACAAGACTTATCTTGTTGGACGGCAGGCCGAGAGAGAATGACGTATGGGAGACTTACACTGGCTTCTCCTACGGCGGAAGTGGGTTGGGCACCACGTGACTGTCTTATACACTGCATTAGCCACACAAAAACTTCGGCCTGGCAGAGCAGACTAACTGCCGTGAATGCTATTGTCTGACATGGTACAGTATATGACGCCAAAATGGATTTATTCAGTATCAAGTCATCATGAGGAAACTCACTAGAGGAGGCACTGCACTGCTGCCAAGTCATTTCAGTGATGTTTAGTGGTGCCTGTTCTGATCCAACATATTCAGGACATCTGCTACAAGCCCATAACTGTCACCTCCGGAAGGTGCCACCTTTCTGTCTGCTGACAGTCTCGGATAATTGAAACTCAGCTCACCACAAGAGCAATGCATGAAGGGCCACGGGATTAGAGACTTTTGTTTTTTAATGATCACTGAATAGAATGAAGATGATGCTATGGAGTTTCAAACTGGCTTGTGATTTCTTGACAGGGCTGTACTCTAAGCTCTCTTTCAAAACCTATCCATCTGTCAACCACAAGAGGTGCTGACACCTGTAGTGTTGGTAAAAAAAAATTTGAGCAACGCTTAAAGAAAGATTTCCGTTCATTGGATGAAATCGTTTGTGTGGTTCCAGTCTTCCCATTTGAGCCAGTAGCGTACTCCGCTGTGGGTAGAAGACGGCCAGGATGGGGAAAATCCTACAAAATGAATGCTTCTGATGGGAATCAAACATACAGCCTCCCAGCTGGATAGTCCATGATGCTGACCAGTGTACCACAGTAACTTGTCATGTTTTAAGAAAAAATTGCATGGTCTGACAGCATACCTAAAAGTATACAGTCTGAGTGATTTGACCAGTGTGTAAATACACAAGACTGTGGCATATGTGTGCACATGCATGCTTGTGCGCACACACGCATGCATGCGAGCGCATGTGCACACACGGGAAGTCGGTAATTCATCCATCAGGAGAAGATCATTCTAAATAACCGGCAGGATCTTTTTCTCTCTGATTGTATTTGGTTCATCTTTCTTGTCAGTATGCTCCCTGTTTGGATTAGGCTATCAGTGTAATTGTTGAAATATCTGGGGACATTTTTGTTGTTGACAAATTGGAGAAAATGTATCATAGAGGGACTCCGTGCTGGCTCTGCGCAAGGCTGAGGCTAAATCTCGCAGATCCTGCGAGGCCCCCCCCCCCGCGAGGATTTTCTGGACGGACCGGGCTCTGTCTGAGTGGGAGGACAGGGGCAGATGCTCGCATCCGGGCGGACACAGCAGCCAGGCGTGGAGGTAGAGCATCTGGGGGTTGGAGTGAGGGCATCCGGTGCAGGGTTGCCTGAGCATGTCCCACCTAGGGTTTAGTTGAAGAGGGGGAACATGGGAGAGGGCTTTTAGGTCCAGAAACCAGGACGGGGTTGGCCACCATAGGTTATGAGGATCAGCTTGGGTCTCTCCAGTCTCGCCTTCCTGATCACTTTGTGGAGGTCGGGAAGGGGGGAAAGGCGTAGGCTATGAGTCCCTACCAGGGCAGGGACAGGGCATCGATTGCATGTGCCTGGGATCGGGCACGGGAGAGACATAAAACTGGCAGACGATGGTTGAACCGGGTGGCGAAAAGGTCGACCATCGGCCTGAACCAATGTTCCCACACTGACGCTAGAGTTAGCATACTGAGCGTCCATTCTGTGTGCAGGAGAGATTTGGACCGGCGGGAGGGAGTCTGCCAGGATATTGCGTGTGCCCGCTATGTGTCTCGCTCGGAGCGTGACTCCGTGTGCGAGACACCAGCGCAGGAGTGCCTCTGTCCGGAGGGAGAGGCTGATGGAAGTGAGCCCCCCTGTTGACATAGCAAGCCACTGACGGTGTTGTCCGTGAGGAGGAGAACACATCGGGCTCGACTTGGGACTGAAAGCGGAGGAGGGCCAGCCTGGGCCGCTTCCAATTCCAAGATGTTGACGTGGAGGCGTTGCAGTCTGTGCATCCCACACTCCCGAGGCGTGACTGTTCTCCAAGTGGGCGCCCCAGCCCGAGTTAGAGGCGTCAGTGAAGCGTTGAAGGGGCTGGGTTGGAGAGGGAGATGGGAACCCCAGGGTGAGAGTGGCGGGGTTGAGCCACTCCTCCGTGGCCCACAGGAACCAAGGTCCGAGGGGAATGGTCTGGTCCCATCGTCGGAGATCTGGGACCAACACCAACGGAACTCCCTCTGGAGTTGGCGCTTGGGGACCCGACCTAGGGGAATGAGGGACGAGAGAGACTCCATCATACCCAGGAGGGAGGTCAGGTTTGACCGATGTGTGGGTGGATTGGCGCAGGCGGGAAATGAGGTCCACTATGCGGCGCGAACCTCTCTGGGGTTTGGGAAGACTATCATGGAGATAGTGTTGAAACTCATACCCCGAAAGGAGAAGCGCCTGACTGGGGTTGAGTTTCATTTGCTGGGGTTGGTGACAAACCCCAGCGTGGAACAGAGGCTGAGGAGGCGGCTGGTGTGGATAGGCATTGGGCATGGGAGGGCGCCAGGACGAGCCAGTCGTCCAGGTACACCAGGAGGCGGTACACCAGGAGGCAAATGTCCTCCTGCCTGGCCAGGGAGGCACCTCGGCTTTCTGTGCATGTGGAAGTAGGGTGGGCGTCACGTGACTGTCTTATTACTGCATTAGCCACAAAAATCTTCGGCCTGACAGAGCTGACTAACTGCCGTTGATGCTATGGTCTGACAAACAGGGAGTATAAGAAAAACTCCCCATTTTAAGACTGGCTTAGCCTTTTGGTCTTAGGCAGTGTTTTGATAAGCATATAGATGATCATAAACAACTACAGGTAATATGAAAGGAAATCTTTTGTTCATGTGTTATTGACGACTGTGATGATTTTATCTGTGTCCTTTGTATATTGATTTAAAAGAAAATAAATGGGTTTATATCTCAGTATTTTGATGGGCATTGTTTTGAGTGGTATGAAGTAACCCCCTTTTTTATTCAGTAGGTTCTTTAATTTCATTCAGTGAGGTGTAGGTAGAAAAGGTAGTCAGCCTTTGAAGAATATAATTTTCTTTACATGTACACTTTTATATATCTATGAAGTAACCCCTTTTTTATTCAGTAGGTTCTTTACATTTCATTCAGTGAGGTGTAGGTAGAAAAGGTAGTCGGCCTTTGAAGGATTTAAATTTTTTTTACATGTACACTTTTATATATCAAATTTGGGATAAAAGATTTGAATTTGTAAGATGAATACTTTTCTACTTTCCAAGATCAGCATTCTAGTAATGTCCCTTTGAGTGACCCTCCCATTTTAGAAAACATTCTTAACAAATTTTACTAAGAGTTAGAGCAACTGTTGGTCATAAAAGCTGGAAGGATAACAAAATCAACTGCAGTCTTTGTTCTCGTCAAAGAAAAGAAAGACAGAATGGAACAACATTGTCTGGAGCTGACAGGGCCGGGGAAGACAAAAGAAAAAAACAAATGAAAGAAAAAATTTTTTTCGAATTACACAATGAAAAATGAAAAAAACAACTGGCTGTCAGTTATTTGTAGTGTAAACATGATCTAAAACTCAGGTTTATGATTCGAGTCCTGTAATGCCGCAGTTTAACATGATTGTTGGAAAACAGCGTGTTAAGTGTCAGTGTGTGTATGATCATAGGGAGGGGCAGCAGTGACAGAGGAATGTTTGACAGCCCTGCCTAGATGTAAGCTGCCATTCCATTGGCCACGTGTGGACTTTGACCAGTTGCTCTGCGTCCGTATCATGGATCATGCCTCGTGCCGCTGGTCAGGCGGTTTTCACATCGACCGTGTTGACTCTTTTCACATCAACATGAGGTAAGATGTCAGTAAGGGTTAAAGATCCACAGGTAAACCAGTGTGACGAAATGAAAGGGAAAAGCTAGAGGAAAACGAGATTTTGTGGTGTTAGAGAGTGTATTATTGTTACAATGACAGTTTCTTATATGTTGTTTTTGCAGCCCTGTTACTAGTTTGTTTCATTTATTTGCGTTGTGTTTTTCAATGTGAGAACCTTTTTGAGGGCTTTACCTTGTAGTTTAGGAGAAACAGACCAATCTTCAAAGGGCGATAAGTGATTTGGTCTTGAGCTCGCATGTCCATAGTTCTTTCACTATGTAGTATATATGGCTGGTTTTCGTTTTATTGCCAGTATCCAGATATCATTGGACAGTCCTTGCCGATTACCTTTTTCATATCATTCATATTCCATTCAACATCAGAGATTCCAAAACAGTGAGCAAATTGCTCATGTTCTTTTATTTTATCACACCTGGTTGTTAATTATATATATTTTATAATATATTATATATTTTTTTTTTTTGCCAATACAGTTATCATAACGATGAAATCTCATTTATGCAAAAGCTCATTGTCTGAGCTTTCCAGTGATATATGACTTCATATGATCAGTTCAGTTATACATACTACCAGTAAGAGTTGTTTGACATCACCCTGCTTCAAAAATGCACTTCTCAGTGTTAATTCAGCGAGTAGCACTGAAAACTCTTGGCCAATTGGGTTTATTCAGCGCTACCAGGGTTAATTTTCATCACGGCCAGTGAGGATGATGGCAGCAGTGCAGTGGAATTCCATTTTGTATGAGACTGGATGACAGGGGTGCTATATGGATCCGTTCATATCCTGGCATCAAGCAGGCCCAAGGTGTACAAAACACCTGTGGTGTAGGTCAGGAAGCTTGAACAACATTCCAACAGATGCATCCTTAACGTAGATGAAACTCTAGTCTGAGAATCCAGTCTTCCCACAGGAGAACATGGCATACTCAACAGCTCTGAGCAGGAGCAGTAGTAATACTATGCTGATAGTGGTTCTGGACTTGGTTGCCGCTTTGCCACTGAGAATGCAGGATCAAAACTCTGAAAACAGCTGAAAGCAGGTAATGAGCTGGACGTAAACACTGAGCAAATAATCAAAGTGGTTATGAGGAAAGATCAAATGAAAGTGAGTGTAGTAAATGTGATAGCAGTGTCGTTGTCATGTGTTTTCATTCTCTGTTGCAGGGACAGCAGTGGCCAGTGCTTGTTGCTGAAGGTGGAGGTGGTGATACAAGGCCCAACCTTCTTCATTGTGTTTGCCGATGCTGATGTTATGCCACCCCCCTTCAGGCTGGACAACCTCACTGATGTGAGTCCAGTAGCATCTCAGGACTGTTTTTAACAACAGAAATTGGTTGTAACAGGATTCTGTAGTATCAAAGCAAAAGTTTTCCCTTAGCTGGAATATCTCTTTGAGTCAGTATAAATAGATTGGATGTACTCCCCCCCCCCCCCCCCGAATCCTTAGCTGAACTCTGAACTGAATAGTGTTCTGACAAAGCAAATGGCTGTGAGCACGGGCCAGACCATCCCCCAACTGTGACGTTTATTGCTGGCTTTTTATCTCATGAACTTGGCTCGTGAGAGTATCGGGAGTTAGGTCACCCTACTTAGTCGCCAAATGGCCACTTTGGCGCTCAGCCCTGTCATCGCCAAAAGGTGACTATGGCGGTGAAAGGGTTATTGTTTGGTAGTAATTGATAGATAAAGCAGATGTTAATTGAAAAAAATGCTTAGAAGTGGGTTTTTTTTTCTTTTCTTTTTTTGTTAATAAGTATGCTATGTCTGGATTGAGGGAACGGGAATTTTACAACTGAAAGTAGTTTTACAAAATACTTGCTTGTCCAAACATATGCCTTATCCTCACTTGGCATGAAAATTGTCCATACCATCAGGATTAAAAACAAAACAAAACAAAACAAAATTTTGAAACCTGTGAGTTAAATTTGCCTCCAAGAGTTAGCCAGCAAGAGTGATCACCTATAGTGAGCTCACCTCATCAAAGCATACCTGAACTTGCTCAGTTTTTGCTCCTTTTCCTGACAAAGTGGGGAGATGGGAGGACATCCTAGTGTTTGGACAGGTATTTCATAAAACTACTTTCAGTAATGAAATACTTTCATACTTACCTGTCCAAACAAATGCCAGGACATGGAAAAGGATGGTGGGAAGCATGCTCACCTGATGAGGGAGACATTGACATATCTTTTGTCACCGTTTGAACAACCAGGAGACGCAAGTCTCACGAGTGTTGGCACAAAGGCAAAACTTGTGACAAGATGAACAGATGCGCGAGTTCATAATAGCAGCCAGTGATAAGGACAATGACAAGGTAGACGCCAAGGCGTACAGTGATGAACCAAGAGTTGAAGAGAGGGAGTGATAGAATGTAATGTGCTGAAATTCCCTTTGAGAGGCAACAGAGAAAAAGAAATTTCTCCTTCAGAAGCAAAAGCAAGTTTGAACAGGCTGTAGTGGGAATCCCTAACAGCCAAAAATAGAAGTCCAGACTATAAGAGCAGAGAGCAACAAGCTCCTTCACTAAGGAAAAGGAGAAAACTGAGCTAGTTGGAATATGTTTGGGTGAGGTGAACTCACTTGGGGCGATCAGTCTTGCTGGCTGATTGGGAGTGGAAGGAAGGCTAGCTCCCTGCTCTCCACTGTTTATTTTATAGTTATGTTTATCTTTATCCTAATTATACGGCGCTGTTCCGTGCCAGGTGGGGTAAGGCGTTTGTCTGAACAGGTAAATGTGAGAAAAAATTGAAGTTGTGAAAAGGGAAGCCTTTTCCTGCGAAGTTTAAAAGAAAGCTGCCACCTTTGTGCAGAGTGAGACCATTATCAGTGTGTGTATGTGTGTGTGTGTGTGTGTGTGTGTGTGTGTATGTGTGTGTGTGTGTACCTTTCCACTGTGTGCAGCTGCAAGTGCGATACCATCAGCATGGTGTGACTGACGACAGACTGAAGGCTTTCCTGCCCCCACACTCAGCAAGTGAGTGCAAAGCCCGTCATATGGGTTTGGTCTGACCGGTTTGTTATTCCTTCAGTTATCTTCAGTGAAACCTTTTAATGCCAGTTTATTTGTTATTTCTTGAGAATATGAAATGGAATCTTTTAATTTTTGTTGTTGTTCTTCTTCTCTCAATATTTTACTGGGTTTTTTTTTCTTCAAGATTTCCTCTCACTTTCAAACAAGAAAATCAATGCTGTTATAATTCAGTGTTAAAAGATTTGTTGTTTGGAAAATTTGGATTTAGATGCTGCATATGATTAGTGTCCCACTCTTTTTCATTTGTTTATTTGTCTAAATTTCAGATACTTTGGTTTTTGGAGACCAAAAGTCTGAAATTTGATGGTTGAGTTTCTACTACAATTCTACTTCATTGTCAGTACCTTTTACTTTGTCTTTCACATTTTTGTTCTCTCCTTCCTCAGTATCATATTCATGGGATGAGCCCACCATGCATCCTCTCAAAGTGCAACTGCAAATTCCTGGAGGTACATCTGGTACCTACAGTCTGGACCGACTGGAGGAAGGGGAGCAGCTGCAGTACGAGAATTTCATCTACTCATTGCCACTCCTACATTTGACAAGTGAGTGGTGGATGGTGGAACAGTTGTTGTGTGCTCTTTCAGGTGTGTTTCGTTGATGCATTGCTTCATACTTCAGACACAAAATCTGTAAACATTTTCCTTGACGGTAATCTGTCACAATTTGTCTGCTGGCTGCAGGCAAAATAATGTCAAAGTCAGATCTTGTGCATCAGCAAGACTCTGCAGAAGTCAAACAGATAGATAAAATCTGCACTAACAAGAGATTCTGGTTACAGTTGCACTGAAAAGTGGACAGTACGTCATTGGATACTCATGTGTCGGGTTGCACCATTATTGAAAGCAGGTTTCGCACATTTTTCTAGAGGAGGAGGGGCAATCCTGCCATGCCCCCCTAGCTGATATTTTTTGAAAAACTATTTTCCTAATCATTTGGAGAAAAAAAGAAATGTAAAGAGGCTGATTTAAAGGAAACATTCTGTATCCCTTATCAGATTGCAGTTCTCTCGCTTTCCTGTTCTCTGTCTGTTTCTGTCTCTGTCTCTGTGTCTGTCTGTCTGTCTCTCTGTCATGTTCTCTGTGTGTGTGTGTGTGTGTGTGTGGAGAGTGGGAAGAAGAGTATGTATAACTTTGTGGTTTAAGAAGTGAATCAAGCGTTCATGGATGCGGAAGTGATGTATTGGGCATTTTTTTTCTGTGCATTCCTTGGCCTCTCTGTTTGCAAACACAGAATTCACACAGTAGTGATTGTTGCAGTTTATGGGAGATGTGGATATGTATATGAAAACAACAACATAACTGTAGCAGCAGCAACATCATCATAATAACAATAAGAAATGCATAATGAGGAAACTCTGGAAAAAGTTGTCATTTAGTATTAAAGTGGACAGTTCTAGGTTCAGTATTTTCTCATGAGCCTTTGTGCATAATGACATCATCACTTATTCTCTCAGGTCTTGGCCAGGTCCAGGTCATGAACTTGTCCTGGACTGTGTCCATGGGAACAATATTGTCTTCAAGCGGAAGGTGAGACCATATTTCTGAATTCTTTCCTTGGTCATTATTTCATGTTGATATGCTTGAAAACAGGAGAGAATGAATCAGTATAAAATTTGGAACCTTCCTACGTAGATCTGTATGTTTCTGTTATTCACTTTCGTTCTTTCTAGACATACTGTTGAGATTTAATGGCAATCATCTTGAATATGTATATATGTGCGTATATATATGTGTATGTGTGTTACAATCATATGATATGTGCTCCCTGTATGCACAGGCATTTTTGCACCTGTATGTAGTCAGCCCCACTTATATTTGCTTGTTGTACGTTCTACTTTCTTTCTTTTTACATGATAGAAAACTGAAAACAACCTTCTGGCCAAAGACCTTCTTAACCATCACTTAAAGTTCCTTGGCTGGTTGAAACTCTGTGAAAGTAAATCCTTCTTATAAACAATCATGATCTTCTTTTCCCAATTTCTGAAGTGTTCCTTCTCAATGACAGTAAGTTTGTAATTATAATAATAATGCGTGTTTATCTAGTGCATCATCCAAGAAACTGCATTAAATGCTGTTAGAAAAGAAAAAAAAAAGACGTATAGAATACACATTACATTTTACACAACATATTTTACCAGTGTTAAACATGTACACACCAAAATACACATCAGTTTATACACACACAAAAATTAGCAAACAATGGACAATCATATTCATTTACATAATTCTCTACAGTCCAACATACATACATGCATACTGACATTATCAAACATATCGCATATGTGGAGAAGTGCATATAGTTAACATGGACCATCCCACAATAAGACCTATTGCCAAGAGAAGATATGAGTTTTTAAGACCAGATATTATAGAGGTGATGGAGTCGAGAGTGTCTGAGATTGTCAGGGGAATCTGTTCCATCTCGTTGCTTAAAAGAAAAATCTTTCTGAATATTTTGATAGTTATGACAGACTCCTCAAGAACACATGTGCAAGTTTGAACTTTGATCTTCAAGGAATTTTCAATCATCCAGTGATTCCAAAAGAAGAAGACTGCATTAAATGTGAACTTCAACAAAAACATAGCTGCACCAAAGCTGTGATGGTGATGACTGTGCTAAACTTTACATGAAGATAGCTCTCTCACTGCTCTTCATCATGATTGGAACACCAGAGTTATCCATTAAAATTTGAATATCAAAACTGAGTATGATTGCTGTGTGAAAGTTGTCCATTATAAAAGCTACTTAGTCATGTTTGTGGTTCTTAGCTTGAGATGTCAGGGCCGGAATAGCTCAGTTGGTAGAGCGCTGGACTCGTAATCCAAGGGTTGTGGGTTCGAATCTCTGCCGGGCTGTTTCGGTAAAGGGGGATTTTTCCCTCGGAGTTAACATTAGTTCTGACTCCACATCCCATACAGTCCTTTGAATGAGACTATAAACCGAGGTTCCCTGTGTGAACACACGCATAACATCTTGCACACACATAAAATCCCATCACCAACTTTCGGAAGAGAAGGCCAGTTTAGCTGTTGGTATGGATGACATGTTACACATAGCATGCACCTTCCCCGAAGATGGAGTATGGCTGCCTTAACTCATTGCAGACGTAACTTTCTGCCACAACCGTGACGCGCTGAGATGCACTGTTTTCGGTATTTTTACAAAAAGTATACAGACAGAACCAAACCGAATACAACAATAAATATTATGTTTTTGAAAACTTCAAATCATGTTCTTTTAGAAAAAAAAATACTACAGTCCTGTGTTCAGTACACACTTCACGTGCCACTGGTTTGAAAAGTGTAGGCAAACAGCTATGAGCAAAAATTTTTTCTCCACGTAAGTATGGATGAAAAATCAATATGATCATAACTGTAGTCAACACAATGTGTAGCAAACACATAAAAACAATGTATCTTCCACACACACAGCTGTGTGCATGGTCTAAACCTCAAACAGAGAGCTGCTGTCACATATTTGAAGAAAAAAATGCGAAAATTTCATCATCATTTGGTATGTGCAACTCACCATCGTCACTCATATCCTCTCTGTCCGATTCGGCAAGTTCGGAAAACAGTTTGGAAAAGTTCCACAAGTTCGGAAAACAGTTCCAGTTCTTCCTTTGATCGTTCTTCCATTATTCTTTCAATTACTTCTTGAAATACGATGTTTCTGTTCGCTACTACTCGCTGACGCGTCGGTGCCGACAACATGATGAACACGGGCAGCCAGAGTTATCTCCAGCTATCCCATAATATGAGCAAAAAAGTAGAATCAAACGTGAGATAATATACCAAGGGAGAGTACCACCTAATAGAGGAGATCCTCAGCTTTCTGTAGATACCACGATTGTTTCCTTAGACCGCACAGCTGCATGCGAAAATTCGAGTAGATCGTCGATCACCTGGCCGGCGACGTGTCTGTGCGAAGCACTCAACCCGTCATCGGCCAGGTGATCGACGAGGCGGCAATGAGTTAATGGTTGAATAAAAACGGTCATACACACAAAACTCCACTCCCTTTGTTGGGTAGATGGGATTAATACTTGTCTGTCCATATAGGGAGTGTCCGCAGGAGTGTCGGCCTGCGTATGCAGAAGAAGAAGAAGCTTTAGATGTAGTAGATGAGTGCAATGACTGATCTCAACATCTCATTACGTTGATCAGGAGAAAGGCAAACGCAGCCAGCTGTGGCGAATGACTGGGGGTGGGATGCTGGAACACGAGGGCTCCATGTCTCCCAGAGATCCCAACAAGGCCCGCTCCTCCTCCTTTCGCCACACTCAGGGCCCTGTGCTGGACATCTCGGACATCGCTCCCCAGCCTGGCAGGCCTGTCCCTCTGGTCCTCAAGAAACCTGACGAACGGCGTCGCCTCACTCAGACTTGGAGGTTCACCCAGGTGGGAAGGTTATTGTGGTGGATAGGGGAGGTGAATGGGGGTAAGGTAGGGGCGTTTTTATGTGTGCATGCTTGTAGAAAGGCGAGAGAAAGTGCAAAGTGGTGAGAGTATGTCTACTAATAGAACAAAGCACTCTTCAACACATGAACCCATGATTTCTTTTCTTTCTTTAATCAAATCAGGGATTAAACACCTTGAAGCTGTGTCTGTATCAGAAAATCGATTTTTAGCAACCGTTAGGTCTGATTTCATTCAGGTCTGGCTAGCATTGATCGATGAGCTCATTGCAAAATTCAAAGTAACACTGGTGCTTTTAGTGGCATGCAAGGGAATTCATCTGAATACTAAAGCAAGTTTTCATTCATTTCTCACTAGTGTGTGGTTGTCTGGTTGTGATCTTCATGAAACATTGATCCTCTCACTATTTGGATGAAGC
This sequence comes from Conus ventricosus, assembly GCA_018398815.1. Classification (NCBI taxonomy): domain Eukaryota; kingdom Metazoa; phylum Mollusca; class Gastropoda; order Neogastropoda; family Conidae; genus Conus; species Conus ventricosus. The sequence continues at coordinate 42,199,704 of CM031607.1, read as the reverse complement.
TGGTGAGGATGGAAGGAAGAAAGGAGAGGAGAGAGAGTGTGTGTGTGTGTGGGGGGGGGGGGGGGGGGGGCAGTGAAAAGGAAAAAAAAGTTTTGACATTTTCTTTTAAACTATGCTTTGAAATACAAGAATTTTTCAAGCTAATTGTAGGGCATGAACTTGTACGTATTGATTGAAAAACTGACCACTGTGGCTCTGAGAAAGCAAACTTGTCTGTTTATACCATATTATTTGCTACACACTCTGTTTATTTTCATGTGTATCGTAAGTAAAAATGATGTTACATTTGCTGGTGTTTTTGAGACCAAGTAAGCTGACTGATGTGTGTGACAGGACGGGATGCTGTGCTGCCATGCAGGAGCCATGTGTGTGCAGACCATCAACGGAGTGACTGGACTTCAGGACGGTCAGTGCCTCCTTAGGCCTTCCTCATCTCCTGTCTTTTATCCCCATTTCATATCTTTTCTTCCAGGCAGATGCATGGCTAATTATGCCAGCAGCTCTGGTAGTTTTCACCGAGGTTCTGAACACAGTAGTTTCTCAGAGACTTCTTACTCAGGCAAACTGACTACCTCTCTTAGTAAAGTTAGAGGAGAGACCTTTTGTTGTCTAGTATCCATTTTAAGAAGTACGTACAAAATATCTGTGTTTTTTTTTTAAAAAGAGAAGTATAAAATCTACCCCTTGTATTCTTTGTGTAACATTTTTTTTTTTTACTGTACAGCTGGCTTTTGAAGGAAAATGAAACAAAACGGAGTTGAAAATTAACATTGCCTGTCTTCTTGTTATGTAGTTATATATTTTTTGTTTATTTTACATGCGCTACATGCTGTACAACAGATGCTTGATTGTTATGTCATCTCCCCTTTCTTATGTTTGATGTGTGATTTTCCCACGTTTTTAAATGGGCATGCTTCACATTAGGGTACCATGATACCCATAGAAGTTTAGCAAACTCTGTAGAATGTCTCATGCTTTATGGAAATGTTGAAAGACAAGTTACTGAAAGCACTGCATTTAAACAAATGTTTTATAATTGTTTTTCAAGAACAATTCTGAGGCTGGAAAAAAAAACCTATGAAATTTGAAAATGCTGTTGTTGTTTTTTTTACTTGGCGTTATTTTGTGTATTAATACTCAAGTACTGTTTTAAATTAAGTGTTTGTATTTTTCAGCATTCTTTCAACATCAGTTTATTTGAGAATATCCTATTGATTTTGATACATATTTTTCCACCACAGTAATGTCACTTATTAAGCGTCCACATATCGGTCAAATGCATCTTCAAACTATTGTAATTATTGTTTCAGTTTATTTACATGTTCTTCAGATGGCCAAACAGCTCTGTCTGGCTTAAAGTGAGCAGTATGTTTGTCCAGTGAGTATCTGATCTGTGACAACTATTGATTTTTACAGATTTGTTGTTATGAAGCATTTGTGATATGGTTGACGTGTTGAAACTAAGACACACAGACCAAACATTAATATATTGTCTTCTTTATGCCAAGCAGGTTTTTTTTCACCAAGAGTTTGAAACAATCTTGTTCTGTCTGCTGGGTATACTTTAATATTGCAGCTTTGTTTTGTTTCAGCTCACGAAGAGAGCATGTCTCATGTTGTTGATTGGCTTTGAGTGCTAACCTTCATGTTCACATGGTGACTGGCATGTTGACTGCAGGTGCACTGGCCGTGCTGGGTCCTGGTCCAGAGCACCGCTCCAGCCAAGGGAGTGAAGTGGACGCCCATGAAGCTGGTAACGTGCCGCTGCACATGATGGTGTCCCGGCAGAAGCTGAAGCCAGGGTCAGGCTGCCTGTCCGTGAGGGTCACCATGGATGGTCCCATCCGTGTGCTGGAGATCGTCGACATTCAGCACAGGGTGAGTCCGCTGCTTGTTTATGCGGCCACTGGCTGATATTCTGGAATGTTTTGCATGCTCTTCTGCCGATTTGAAATTTCAGTTTTGTTTCGTTCTGTATCTTCGCCAAATTTTATTTTATTTTATTTATTTTTGTGTCTGTATTTTGGATTATGAAATTTGTGTAGATTTTTTTCATCTTTAATGCTCTCGTGAAATTAAACGGGTAATCAAGACGAAAAGCATGTTCTAGATGTATTGTTAAGACTTATGTAATCATCATTCTTTCAAATTCCTTTTCACTTTGAACTCAAATCCAAGTTTTTCTGAAGTAACATTTTTGACAGCAACTAAACCAGTTTTGTAGAACGCTATGCGAATTGACATTCAGCTTATGAAATTGGGTACTTTAAGAAACACAAACAAATAACCCAAGTCTGAATCACTTTATATTTGGTATAAAAAGTCTAATAATAGATGCAACCTGCTTTGCACGTGCCTGTTTCTGTGTGGTTGATGTTAGTAACCTGCTATAGTGCTCATTTGTTTGATATTGGAAAATCCAGAGTTTACCCATAACGTCGATTCACACTCAGTCAGTGACACTTGAAGCAAATGCAAATGTACCCATACAGTTGACATTACTTCCCGAGCCATCAGTACTAATTTTGCAGTACCTGGGCCTCTAAATTGTCCACAGTTGTGTTGATTGGACAGTTACTTATCACTGCTGCTGATAATCATATTTAGCAGGAAGTTGATGATAATTCTGAAAACTTTTTGGCTTGTACAGAGGCGTTGTGCTTGCATATAGTGGTCGCTTTCACAGCAGCTGTTGTCATGAAATGACGTGTTCTGATGCTCTGTATTTTCCAAATAACCAGTATGGGAATAGAATGAAGGGCCTCCTTCTCAGGGGAATATCGGACTTTCATAAAGTGATGCAATGGTCATTAAACAATTAATCCTGGCAACTTTGTAAGAAAATCTTGCTGAAACTTTACAGATTTTAGGGATATAACTAAAGTGTGTGACATATGCACACTTTAGCTTCTATTTTGAATAGTGTTATCTATGCATATCCAGAGATTGAGCTCCATACATACTTCTGTGTATTCTGTCACATGTGGTCCTTACATGATGGTGCGTTTCATGTCAGATTTGGAGAAATAGAAGAGAACACCCCTCTAGCTGCAGTGTTTTATAGCCATTTAAATGACTTCTTGATTGGTGTTGATGCTTAATTATTTTCATTGACAAGCATATAGAGAATCTGTGTGAAAGTCTGTACAGATATTATTTGCTCAGTCATGTAAGTCATCAATGATCATCACCAGATCTCTCTGGTAATGTATGCGATTTACAATGTGTAGACCTCAGAAAAGACACATGTTCTTGAAATCAGAGCAGAGCAACCTGTAAAACACATTCAGATCGGGATTTCACAGATGGAATACTTCACATTCTAGCACTGGATGTCATGTGCAGGAAAAGTATGAAAGTCTTAGAAAGTACAAAAACAGTCAAAGGGCATGAAAACTTATGGAATTGACAGAAAAGGTTCTACTGCATTGTCTGATTTTAGTCTTGCAGGCTGTATATCAGCTTTTTGAATGCAAAAAAAGAAAGAGTTTATCAGGGTTCTTTGTACATTAAAACAAATGATGGGCAGCATTGCAGACTTTAGACTAACCGGGTGTAAAAGCTCCTGTAACCTGTTATGGGGTTATGAATTTGCTTGAATTGTAAGTTATTAGATGTGGTTGCTAGCTGGTGCTTTTATTTTATTTGTGTGTTTTTTTTTAAACTCATTTTTGTCATCATGTAGCCATCATATCGTTACTGCTAAAATACAGACTTTTTTCCTTCAAAACTCAACAGTCTTGCAGATGACTCCAAGTCATGACTAGAGCGCCGGACTCGTGATCCTGGGGTTGCGGGTTCGAATTTCGGTATAGGGGGATTTTTCCCTCGGAGTTAACATTGGTTCTGACTCCATTCCCCATATAGTCGTTCGGATGGGACTATAAACCGAGGTCTAGTCTGTGTCACATGCACTAAGATCATACACGGACTCTAAAGATCCCGATGCTCATGTCCTAAGACGGGTGAGTACCGGCTACACGAAAATACACAATGCATGCAACCTGTGTGCCAGAATAGTCTACGTGAAGACTGTGGGCACGGGGCAGGTTAAACATCCCCATCTGGAAGAAGAGGAAGAAGAAGAAGAAGTCAGTCTTCACATTGTGACTGATGTTTGCATGGTGATGAACAACTGTTTCGGTTATGCTGAGATTTGACCTTGTTTGCAGAAATGGCTAATGGAGTTTACACAAGTTGCACAGTATTCCATGTTGTGGGTTCAAAAGGTTAGTGGTACGCTCGTTTTGAAAAACCTCGTTGAGTGTGGGGACTGCACTGTATCAACCCATCTGTGTTGACAGTAGTTGTAGGGAGCTAATTACCTGGACTGAAGCATCAAATGGCCACCTTAGTCATTTCCATTGCAACTAATCAATGGTTAACCTAACCTTAACATGTACATCATGATCTCATGATCATGAACAGTGTGTTTACCTATGCTGTAAGTCCAGATACTGAACACTTTCTATTTCACTCAAAATAATGGCAACATCTTCTGCAAAGCAAGAGTGATTACCATACTTCATAGCTTTTTAGCACACTTCATAGCTGTTTTCCTCGCTCAGTTTGACAAGCTTATACATTTTTGCTATACTTTTATATTATTGATGGGAAAGCCTCTCAGATTATGCATAAATTATGCATGAATTTTTAGCTATAATTCCTACTTGAAAGTTCTCACGAAGTGAAGACAAATGCTGACAGCTGATTTGGCAGCAGAAAGTGTTGATGATAGTGATGGCAAAGACAAAACATATTTTGATACAGGTAATTTGAAACTTTGTCAGGTTGATGTCAGTGATCAAGAATTTGACCTGGAAAGAGCACACTTGTACGAATCTGAAAGTGAAGAAATCCATTATGGTTCTGGAAAGATGTTTGATCGCTTTTGTTTCTTCTGGCACTTTGTTTAGAGAGAAAAAGCACAAAAACTCCATTGTATAAAAGGCAGTTAACTTGCCAGTAACCAAGACATTGCTTAATATATCTTGTGAAATTAAAAGGATGAAACATGACTGAGTGGTTCCAGTGTTTTCCTATGAACCTGTAACACAGTTAACAGAACTAGGTAAGAGCAGGCCCCAGGTGTATGCCTTTGATGGGCTGTCAGCCTGCAACCCACAGCACTGCAGTGCCTGTACATTGCAGTTGATTTTGCTCACACTCCAGTAGATGAGATGTGTGTTTTCATTCCTAGTTATGGGCCAGAGGTGTTCATTACACTAGTTGTGGGCCACATGTCTTCATTACACTTGTTGTGGACTGTATGTTTCCATTGCACTTGTTGTAGGTCATAGTTTTCTTCACACATGTCATGGGTTGTATGTTTTCTTTAAATCTACTGTGGGCTATGTTTTCATTGCACTTGTCATGGACTCTATGTTTTCAATCATTATATTGATGTATGAGCCTGTTGTTAGGGTAAAGTCCCGGTGCATGTGACAAGATAATTAAGAATATTGTTCCCTTCATGGTAAACTTTCTCAAAAGATGAAGGAGGAGTTTGATCCATCCCATGAGTCAGATTATATTCAGTCTTTTTTATAGCCTGTCTGTTTGCTTTGTGGATCTCGAGAGGGGTGGGGGTGGGGTGGGGGTGGGGGGACCACTATGCAGATGAACTTACTGCTGTCACAGACAACTTACAGAATTCCATTCCTAGGGTGTCTGAGAGGTTTTGCGAGGCTAGTGTCTCACCTGCTTCTTGCTCCTTTCATCCCCAATGTTCTGTCTGTCCCTCCACTTTCCAACGTGGTTTCTTTCATGGTCAGCAATGCTTCCAGACTAAGCCTTCATTTCTTTCAAGTTCCCCTGTCCCCAGCCATCAGATAGGGGGCCAATCCAGGGTTGGGGTTGAAGACAATGACTGCCTCCCTTCCCTGAAGTCAGTTCCTTTGGGGAGCCCTCTTTCAGCGGGTTTTTTTCACACAGTGGAAGGCCATCACATTGGAAGTTTTGGGTTCTGTTGATTATAAAGTAAGGCCTGAAGATTTCCTTTTTGAACCCCGCTACTCCCTTGTCACCGTCTCCAGTTGGGAAGATTCCTTCAGCCCTTGTGAAGAGGTAGATTCTAAGATTCCTTCAGCCTTTGTGAAGAGGTAAATTCTAAGATTCCTTCTGCCCTTGTGAAGAGGTAGATTCTAAGATTCCTTCAGCCCTTGTGAAGAGGTAAATGTAAAGTTCCTCCAGCCTTTGTGAAGAGGTAAATTCTAAGATTCCTTCAGCCCTTGTGAAGAGGTAAATTCTTTACAGGGCCTTGACTGCAGCTATGTCAGGTCTGGCTAAGGCTGTAGGACAGACGCATGGACTGGGTCATGGGCAACTGAACACACCAGTATGCTGTTGACTGAACCCAAGCGTCATGTGCAGTTGCCAAGTTCCTTCCCTTGTCCCTCAAGGTTTTTTGCCTTTTCTTTTTCTGGTACCCAATAAAAATGGAGAGGGGAGATCAGATATCAACCTCAGCAGACTGAACATTTACATTTCCCCTCCAAATCTACTGTAAAGATGATGGGCTGCTTATGTGCTTCCATCATTCCCGTAGATTGGGCTGTGAGTCTTGACCTATCGAATGCCTACTGTCATGTTCTTATTCACTCGGCATTTCAAAAGTACCTGTGTTTCTCCTTTCAAGGAAGTGTCTTTTCTTTCAAAGTCCTCCCTTTCCACCTGCTTCTCACCCTTGGGTATTCACCAGGGTGATGGACGGCTATTAGGCAAGGAACAATTCCATGTCTTTGAATTTTCTGTTCAACCTTTTGCAAAGAATCAGAATCTGGAGGTTCTTGCCAAGGACCTCTCTGTTTTTGAGCAATTTCTCTCTTCACTGGGCTTTCTGGTTAACTTAGGAAAGTTGGACAGAATTCCCTCTCAGAACTATGTTCATCCAGGCAGGCATTTCCTTATGGGTTTGAACCTACTTTACCCTCCGGATGAGATATAGTCATATGTCCTATTCCTTCTTCAGTCTTAATCTGCACATCATTGCAGCTTTCAGATCATGATCAGTCTGGCAACCTCTGCTTCAGAACTTATCCCTCTTGGTTGTATCCTCTGCAGAACCCTTCATTGGGTCCTGAGGGATGCTTGGGATCTATCAACAGCATACTGGTGTGTTCAGTTGCCCATGACCCAGTCCTTGCGTCTGTTCTACAGCCTTAGCTAGACCTGACATGGCTGAAGCCAAGGCCCTGATGTGTGTTTTTGAAAGTTATGAAGTTTCAGAGTGGCATTTCATTTCCACAAATGATTTCAGAAGCTATCAGTATCACCACTGACCTTTCCCTGTTGAGTGGAACCAGTGAATGCTGGGGTTGTCACTGTGTTTGTGAGCAGTAGAGGTTTTTGCAGGGGTGCAAGTCTTCCAGATTAAATCAGAAATTTGAACAAAAAAATTCTGAAAATTTTATCTCCAATTGGACAAGATTATGTTAAGGTGCTTTTCAGTGCCTGGAAGTCATGGGAAAACGATATTTTCCTCTTGATTCATCTTGAACATATTTTACTTTGTGATGTGTTTTTAAATACAGTGTAAAATTAAATGATCTGGAAAGAAAATAATTGATGAGTTTAACCACTGGTTTGCTAATTTTGGTTTTTAAAATCTTAAAAACACTGTCATGATTATGGAATTCAATAGTCAGAAAGGTAGAAAAGTCTCAAATTGGTAAGTCCTGTCTATTCCTGTCTGTCCAGACATAAAAAAGATGGACAGTCCATGCAGGAACATGAAAATAAAGAGTGAAGTACCTGACAAAACAAAGCTTTGATAACCTACAGTAAATTGGAAAAGTCATGTGAAAAATCACTAAAAAAAACCCAAACCCTGATGGATATAACGTAAGGAATTCGGCGAAGACTTGCTGGTCTGGTGCAGAGACAGTATCTTAGTCTCAGGAGATGGACATCGTTACTGAGGCATTACTGTCACAACATGCATGTTAATGCATACAGTGTTGCCAAGCTGTTAATCATAGTTCCAGTCAGTAGGAGTAATCAAGATCCATTACACAATGTAACATGTTCATCAGTCTTCCTTAATACAAAGTTTGGGGAGGGAAAAAGGATCAAGGGAAGGAGTGGGGGGGAGGGGAGGTATGGCACCACCACCTCAAAAGCAAAGAACGACCAGATTTGGTAGTGAGTTCAAGGTGGCGATATATTTTTCCCAGGCTGAACTCCCTTTTCCTTACTCTAGCAACAGCCTGTAATTAATTAAATGACTTGAGAAGTATTGAAATATCAGGACCGTTTGATTTTAGATTTTCAAGGACAACTGCAATCTACACATCGTTTGTTATTGCACATCTGTGTAACTGTAAGCATTTTTATCGGTTTCAGTTCAGTTAATTTCTGAATTATTTTTTGTAAGAACTTGGGAGCATGGAGAGTGAATAGAGAAGTGAAAAAAGCAAAATACAAGCGCAGGTTTTTCCCTGTTTTTTGTGTGTGTGAACCTTTTCCTTGCTTTTCCACACATTCCTATCCCCTTCTCCTTTCCAAAGTTCATGAATAGAAAAGTAAACAAAAATGTTTATTCAAGGGAGGATCTGTTTTAATAACAGGTCACAATAGAAAAAGGCTATATCAATGTTTAAAAAAAATTGCAGTTCTGTAGAGTATGAACGAATCACATTCATGTGCACATACAAAAGGCCTTTTATTTCCATTTTAGATAATGATCACAGTTTTATACTCTTTATGTTCATGCATCGTATTTTCATTTTCAATATAATTTACTAACAGATTGGAAGATGGTGGATTTATGTGTAAATTTGTTTGGAAACTAATTTTTTTACGATTATTCTACGTATTTTGTTTCATAACTCTTTAGAATTAGTACTTAAGCTCTCTCTCTCTCTCTCTCTCTCTCTCTCTCTCTCTCTCTCTCTCTCTCTTTCTCTTTCTTCAAACTAACACACACACACTCACACACACACACACACACACACACACACACACACACACACACACACACACATTCATAGATACCGATAATAGATACAGGGAGCTGTCAAAGTCTAGTTATGAAGCAGACTACCAGAGGAGACACTGCACTGCTGCTTGGTCACTTTGGTGGCGTTTAGTGGTGCCTCTTCTAATCCAGCATATGCAGGATACCACCTACTGATGACAATAGATACTAAGTTGTGGAGCCAGCGTGAACTCTCCTTTAGAGGGTGCCACCAAGTGTGTCCAGCGACATTCACCATGAACTTTCCGTTATCCATGATCCCAACAGAATCTCACCAAGGGCATCGACATGGACAGGAAGTCAAAACTGAGGCTGCCATGACAGCAGGTTGAAGGGCCACAGAATTTGGGACACTTTTTTAAAAATCCGATTGATGAGGATGAAGATGATGCTACAGATTTGAATTCTGGTCTGAGACTGCTTGACAGGGCTGTACTCTATGCTTAATTTCATAATATTTCCCGGAAGTCAACCGGGCCTGAGAGATACAGACACCTGCAGTGTTAGACAGAAAATTTGAGCAACACTCTTAGAGATGCATTCCTTTAATGGATGAAATTCAACTGTTTGGTCTCAGTCTTCCCAGTTGAGCCAAAGCAAACTTAACTCTGAGCAGGAGCTGGTCAGGGGAGAAAAATCCCACAAATAAATGGCTCTGGGGAAT